>CM019707.1:28697896-29297896 GCA_009760885.1 Achatina immaculata | reverse complement strand
CAACATTGTGCTACAAATGCCAGACATGAGCACTAACCAAGAAACAGCAAAATGAAATATCTGCATGCAAAATGAGACATCTAAGAAAAGCAGCAAATGTCACTAGGAGGGATAAGATAAGAAATGATGACATAAGACAGCTGATAGGAACTACACCATGCCTACAGTTTATAGAGAAGTGAAGAATTAAGTGGTTTCACAACTTCAATAAAATGACACATAATACACCCAGCCATGAAGGCCTTCAAAGAACTACAGGACATAGATGAAGAAGAAGATCCCGGAATTGATGGATAGATGGAATTATAGAAACAATAATTATGGCATGAACATCACCAAGGCAACCCATATGGCTCAAAGATATCAACTGCATCTCCCTTCGACACCTCATGGTACAAGAGGAAGGTTAAAGCAGAATAATTAATAGTATTTTATTTCAGTGAAGAATGTCAGAACCCTTCTATATAAGAACTGGTTTAAAACAGGGTGATACATTATCTCCAATACTATTCAACCTAGTACTAGAAAAAGTGATCAGAAAAGTGAAAGAAGAAAGCAGTTCAGAAGAACAAGCTAAAATACTAGGATACGCTGATATCAAGGGGGAAATTGCAAGAAGTAATCACTGCCTGCATACACCTGAGAGATGTGGCACTAAAAGTGGGCTTGACCATTAACCAAGATAAGATGAAGATATCAAGAGACCAGAGACAGAATGATCCGGATTATATAAATGTTGGAGATTTGATCATTAGGAAAGCATAAAAATATTTAGGCACAACCTTCAATAGAAGCAACATAGTAAGTGAGGATGTTAAAAGCAGAGTACAGAAAGAGAATAAAATATACTTCACCCTGCAATTAGAAGAATGTTGCGAATCCCCTGGACAGCAAAAATAACTAATGAAGAATGTATGAGAAGAGCTGGAGAGACAAAAAACCTTGTCAAAAAGATAAGAGAGAGACAATGTACTTTCAAAGGACATGCAGTGAGAAGAAGGGGCATTGAAAATATTATAACAACAGGAAAAATAGAAGGAAGAAGATCAAGAGGAAGACCAAGAGAAATGATACTGGACAGTCTGACGGGATGGTGTGAGAGGAGATCACCAACTGAACTGATGGCCTGCATGAAGGATCGGGTACTCTGGAGAAGCATAATAGCCAATGCCAGTCAGCACAGCACCTGATGATGATGATGATGACCCTGCAATACCTGTTAAAATCCAAAATCCTGTCCTAAAACACCAAAATAACAATCAATAAAACTTTAAGACCAGCCGTCATGTATGGATCAGAAACATGAGTACAACAAAGAAAGATGAATAACATCCTAAGAAGAATCTTTGGGCCCACAAAGGATACCAACAGTGGAGAATAGAAAGCTAGAAAGAACACTGAACTGAACAGCTTATTTAAATCCCAGTGCATTATAAATATCTTGAAACTGAACAGACTACCCTAGTTGAGCCACATAGAAAGAATGGAAGAGAACAGACAAACAAAAATTATGTATGCACAAGAGATGAAGGAAATAAGACCAAGGGTTAGACCAAGACAGATGGAAAGACAACACAGAAGAGGATATAAAAGAAATTGAGAGAGAAGATTAGGAATAGAGAGGAATGGAGGTGAAATTTATCTGCAGCAGTGAGCCTTACTAGCTTGGATATCCGAAGAAGAAGATATAATAGTACAGAATAATATGATTGTTTAGCAATTTCATTTGACCTTTCTCAGTCACCTTACATTTAGTGGGCGCTTTTAATTGAAAAAAGTCTGCATGCAACAACAAACAAACAAAAAATGCACCCACATATCTGTGTAAGTTCAAAAGTATGTGTGATGTATTTATATATATATTTGTTAGAACATGCATTGCAGATCGCACAACACCTATTGGTCAGATGATTGATCGCTATCTAACCCAGTCAGAGGAGCTTGATGACCGTGCAGTTCATTTACTATTTTCAGCAAACAGATGGGAAGTTATGTATGAATTAACATGTGTCAACAAATGTGTATACTTTTTTAGTGTAATAAATCATTATTCGGGACTCTGTAATTAAATGTGTATTTAAAATTATAACATTTAAAAATAAAATGATGACCATAAATAGAATCCTACATGAGTGTATAGTTTCTTTTTTTAAAGTCACTGTTATCATGTTGATATGCTGTTAAGATCTGAACTATATTTGAGGGAGATTAGTGTCAGTGCATCCTTTTTGGTAGATAAAAGGGATGGCGACTGCAGTAAAACTGGTTTAAATAAATAAGGTAGACAGAGGTGTATGGTGCAGTTTTACAAAGTGAGGGAGGGAGTGAGTAAGGTGAGAAAAAAACAAATAGAAAGTATGAGAATGTATAAATGAATGTATAAATGAAAAAACATACAACATCTGATATTTCGGCGTGAGCTTTATTCGAGGATACATACACAATGAGACAAAAACACGAAGAACTTATCTGAATGTGTCTTCCTCCAAGTAGAAAACAGACTCGTTGTGTATGTATCCTCGAATAAGGCTCACGCCGAAATATCGGATGGTGTATGTTTTTCATTTATACATTCATTTATATATTCTCATACTTTCTATTCGTTTTTTTCTCACCTTACTCACTCCCTCTCTCACTTTGTAAAACTGCACCATACACCTCTGTCTATCTTATTCATCCTTTTTGGTAGTTTTGTAATAGGTGGTCTAAAGAGAGATTTCCTCATAGTTTGTACACAAAGTCTAACCTGATGGGATTGAAGCTGTCAAAGTTGAGCGTACTCTGGAGGTCATAAAGTATATTCAGAGGGTTAGTGTTGAGTTGATATTGCTGATTCAACGGCCATGGATAACAAGTTAGAATTTACTTGGAAACATATATTTTCAGAATTTAGGTTTTGTCCACAGTGATACTGTTTAACTATGGTTTTATTCCTTCAGGAAGAGAATGACAGAACTTTTACAGTCTGGAATAACTCTTATAGTTGATCGCTATACATATTCTGGTGTTGCCTACACTGCAGCAAAGGTAAATTATGCCCAACATTTCTTGTAAGACTTTTAAGTACAAAGATATTTAGAATTAAAATTTGTCACTTTCATTTTTACAAGTTTCAGACATCCCAAACATTCTGAAAAAATAAACACTGAAACTGTTGTTGTTCATTAAAATTTGTGCTGTACCACCAGTGACAGTATTCTGATCTTAATACATACAGTCATATATGTTTATGTGTTCTGTGTGCCTTTATGATAATGTGATACATGAATTCATATATGTTTATGTGCCTTTATGCTAATGTGATACATAAAATCATATATGTTTATGTGTTTTTATCCTAATATGGTACATAAAGTCATATATGTATATGTGTTTCATATGCCTTTATGCTAATGTGATACATAGTCATATATGTTTATGTGTTTCATGTGCCTTAATGCTAATGTGATATATATATATATATACACACACACACTGTGATACATGTTTCATGTACCTCGCTACTTATGTTCAAGTGGCAAACTTTTCATTGTGTGCATATGGCAGACAAGAAAACCATCTACAAACCATCTAAAAAGTTGATAATGTAAAGCTAATGAGGTAAACAATTATATGCCAAAAGAAAAAAGAGGCACTTGTGATTGTTAGGAGTGTGAAGTCTGAAGTGAGTAGATTTCTGAAGTGTGAGACAGTACCAGCATATGAAAGTATGCAGAAAGTGGAAAATTACATGTGATTTTTGTGTGTGTGTGTTTTTGTTTATAAAACTATTTAGAATAAGAAAATTTACAAATTTTCCTTTCCCTGTAAGTGACAGATTATAGACTAGTTCACATAGTGAGTTGATGTTCAATTTAGTGTAGGTTCTCTTGATTGAGCAGTGCCCTATTTTTCTATTATTCTTCAGTTTTGTATGCAGACCTTTCTAGACAAGGTGACAAGTTGCCTCCATGAATCCCACTGTCAGTAGAAGTTCTTCATGTGCGCCTCACAGTTTTTCATCAGTGTTCTTTGCAGTGTCCTGCTCAAAACCTGAAAATTGTATTTTGTTGTGTTCTCTGTTTAGCTTTAGTATGGAGTTTTTGGGATATCTGCTATCTGTTCTGTCTTCATTCAGTTTTGTACTTTCCTTTCACAAGCCTTTTTTGCTTCTTCTAGTGATACTCTGTGTCAGAATTTCTCTTTTTTTAGTGACTGCTTTAGCAGTTTTGTCAGCTACATTTCCTGCAACACCACAGTGTACAGGAATCCACTGTAATGTTATTTTGTTGGTAAAAAAAACTAGCTTGTTCAGCTATTCAGTTACCTTCTTGGTCAGCTGATCTCTTGATTCATCTTGGATGGTTTGCAGATCCAATCTGCAGTCACATAGGAAGAGTTTGTTTTCTTTTTTTCCTGCATTGCCCTTGTGGCTTTTGTATATCTTGTTGTTTTGCTGTATAGTTGATGCTTCTCTAGTGGCAAAATTTTCCAGTTAAAACGGCAGCACATGAGAGAAAGCAGGATTAGGGCAGCTAAATTTCATCAGATTTGTACAGCTCATACGACAACCATACAGTGTTTGCTGTAATGTTATATTAAAAATCATAAGTTGAACACCTGACTGATCTCGCAAATATGTGACTTCAGGACCTTCACTTCTTGAATTTTGCTTGTTTATCACTCATTAATCATCAGGTGAAACTAAACAATACATGTTTATGGATTTCATATTTTTAATAATCTATGAAAAAAGATCTGCCTCAGTCAGTAATCTTTAGTAATTACCTCTCAGATCTGATGTAATTATTCAGGTAGCACTGCATTTGAAATTTATTCACTGTGCTCTGTGTGAGCTTGAAGGAATTTACTCATGTTTTCTATGAGCTCAAAGGAATTTACTCAAAATTTTTTCTGTGAGCTAGAAGGAATTTAAACAGTATATTTTCTTTGAGCTGGAAGGAATTTAAACAGTATATTTTCTTTGAGCTGGAAGGAATTTACTCAGTATATTTTATATGAGCTGGAAGGAATTTACTCAGTATATTTTATATGAGCTGGAAGGAATTTCTTATATCTTATATCCTTCCCGTGCCGTTAGACGTCACATAGGGCTCGCAAAGTAGTTCGCCAATTTTTCCTGTCTTCGGCGAGTCTTTCAACCTCATCAAAGGATTTTATGCCTGTTAACTTGGCCTCTCTTAATAATGTTCTCTTCAGAGTTTCACGCGGTCTGCCCATTTTTCTTCGGCCTGTTGTGTTCCACTTGATAGCTTGTTTTGGGATTCTCTGCTCATTTCTTCTCATCAAGTGGCCAACATATGTCCATCTCCTTTTCCTGATCACCCGTGAGACTGGTTGTTGTTCAGTCATCTGTCTTATCTCTGCATTGTTCTTGAATTCATTCCACTTGATGCCGAGTATTTTCCTTAGGCATTTGTTTTCAAAAGAGTCTAATTTCTTTTCTATTTCTTTAGTTGTTTTCCAGCTTTCGCATGCATAAATGAGGGTGGATATTACATTTGAATTGAATAGTCTTAACTTGGTTTTTGTGCTTATAACTTTTGAATTCCATATGTTCTCAAGATTCTTGAAGATTGATGCTGCTTTTGCAATTCTGATCCTAACTTCCTTTCTAGTGTCACCATCCTGGTCTATGTAGCTGCCAAGGTATGCAAATTGATTGACTTCTTCAATATCTGTCCCTTCTATGTGTATTTTTCCATTTTGATTGATGGGAATTTTCATTATTTTTGTTTTGTCCTTGTTAATTTCAAGTCCTATTTTGCTAGCCAGTGAAGATAGGCTATCTGTTTTTTCTTGCATGGAATTCACATTATTACTGATAAGAGTTATGTCATCAGCAAAATCAAGATCTTCTAGTTGGGTCCCATGTACCCAGTCAATACCTGTGTTACCTGTGCAGCATTTTTTCATTATGAAGTCTATTGTAATCCCAAAAAGTAAAGGAGACAGTATACATCCTTGTTTCACGCCTGTTTCAATCTGGAACCATTCACTCATCCCTTCTTCTGTCTTGACTGCACAACCATATCCATTGTATAAGTCCTTAATGATGTTGACAATTTTAGATGGTATGCCATATAGACATAAAATTCTCCATAATGAATCTCTGTGTATGCTATCAAATGCCTTCTTAAAATCTATGAAATTCAGTATTAATGGTTTCTGCTTTTCAATATGTTCTTCAAGTATTATTCTGAGAGTAAAGATCTGGTCGAGACAGCTTCTCCCTTTTCGAAATCCTGCTTGTTCTTCTCTCATTGCAGTATCCACTATATCTTTGAGTCTATTCAAAATGACCTTGCAAAATACTTTTGACACAACTGATATTAAGGTTACTCCTCTCCAGTTGTTACAGTCACTAAGGTTGCCCTTTTTTGGTATTTTCACAATGATTCCCTTCTTCCAATTAGAAGGGACCTTTTCTTCTTTCCAAATCTTGTTAAACATTCTCTGTAGTTGTCTCATGTTGTCATTATTAATAGCTTTTAGCATCTCGGCTGTCATTTCATCTTCACCTGCAGCTTTGTTGTTAGCCATTAAATTCACTGCTGTTTCAATTTCATGCAATTCAATTTCATCTAGATTGACATTTAGTTGTGGGGCTGGTAAGTCAGTTTCAAGGTTTAACAATTCTTTTGGGTGTGGTCGATTGAGTATTTCTTGGAAGTGTTCAGCCCATCTTTGCTTTTGGTCTTTATTTGATGTTAATAGTGTTCCAGTTTTGCTAAGGATTGGTCTTTCTTTAGATGTAATAGTACCTGTTAGCCTCTTTTGTATGTTATATAAAGTTTTGCTGTCTCCTGTTTTTGCTGCTTTTTCTGCCTCTTTCGCCATATTGTCTATGTATTCTCTTTTATCCCTTCTAGCTGAACTTTTTACTTTCTTGTCTATGTCTTTGTATTTTGCTTTTGCCGAATCTCTTTCATGATCTGCTTTTGCATTCAACATGTTTAATTTGACTGCTCGTCTTTCATGTATATACTTCCATGTTTTATCTGATATCCATGCTTTTCTATTTGGTTTTTCCAATCCAGCGCTTACTTTTGCTGCTGTGATTATGGCTGTGCTGTAAGAATTCCATAACTCATCTATACCTATCTCCTCAACTTCACTGGGTGTTTTGGAATGATTGGCAAGTTCCTGATTGAAATTAATGTTAGTATTTTCTTCTTGTAGGCTGTGGATGTTTATCTTTCTGTGTACTGATTTCTTGTGTTGACTTTTCAATTTAAGTTTTATTTTCCCTATGCACAGGTTGTGATCACTGTTGACATCTGCACCCCTATAAGCCCTTACATCCATGAGAGATGTTCTGTATTGCTTTCTAATACAAAAATGGTCTATCTGGTTTCTAGTTCTATCATCTGGAGATATCCATGTTGTTTTATGTATCTCTTTGTGTGGGAATATTGTGCCTCCAATGACCATGCCCTCTGTTAAACATATTTCAATTAATCTTTCTCCATTCTGATTAACCATGTCAATTCCTTCTTTCCCCATCACTTTTTCAACGTCGGTATTATCCTTCCCTACCTTAGCATTGAAGTCCCCCATAGCAATTAGGATGTCGTGTTTAGGGACTTTGTTGATGATTTGTTGTAGTTGGTGATAAAAGTCGTCTTTCACATCATCATCTGCATCATTCGTGGGTGCATAACACTGTATTATTGTCATTCTTCCGTGTCGTAGGTTGTATTGTGCTCTTATTATACGACTGTTCACTGGTTCCCATTCTACAAGACTCTTTGCAGCTACATTTGACATAATAATGCCCACTCCGTCTCGGAATTTATTGTCATTTCTACCTGAATGTATAATTAACTTACCGTTTTCCGCCAATCTTTTATCTGCTTCTGGCCATCGCATTTCGCTGATGCCCAAGGAAGGAATTTACTCAGTATATTTTATATGAGCTGGAAGGAATTTACTCAGTATATTTTATATGAGGTGGAAGGAATTTACTCAATATATTTTCTGTGAGCTGGAAGGAATGACAGACAACAAAACTACATGGTTCCAGATCAAAACGAGAGTAAGACAAGAATGCGCATTCTCCTCACTTATTTTCCTGATCGTTATGGACTGGATAATGAAGATTGCCACAAAAGATAGATCTAGAGGATTAACCTAGAGGCTCACAAATCACCTAGAGGATTGTGACTTTGCATGTGATACTGGTCTACTCTCACATACCCAAAGAGACTTACAGGTGAAGACAACTAGGATTTACAAAATAGTCAGATCATTAGGTATGAATATATATCCAGACAAGACTAAGATCATGAGAGGCAGTGGAAAAAATAAGGAAAGAGTCTCAGCTGGGACAAAAAAAGAGAAGTTGAAGAAGTTAAACACTTTAAGTATCTTGGAAGCCTCATTTCAGCAGACAGTAATACTGAGAAAGAAATATCCACAAGAATTGGACAAGCATCTCAGGAATTTACTCACTATTCTCTGTTTGAGCTTGAAAGAATTTACTCACTGTTCTCTGTATGAGCTTGAAAGAATCCTTTCCTATGCAACAATAGTTTCCACACTCCTTGTGGTCCAAGTAATTTGGAAAAGTGAAATTGACTGTCAGTTGATTAGAGTGATCCTGCATACTTTCTGTTGACATCTTAGTACTAACTTGTTCTAACTGCTGCCTCAAACAGCATTTATCCATTTAGTCAGCTGTTCATCAACTAACAGAATTTGATGCTAAAGAATCTTGTTTTCAAATAATAGGGCTGCTCTTCCTTTCAATGCAGTCCACATTTAACCCTCTACTTGGGTGTTGTGCGCCTTGCGCCCAACAGTCTTAGTTCAGTTTAGTATATTTTCATTGCAGTCCCTATTCACTTGGCCAGACTACTGTATTTCCAGGGGCACCAACTGGAAGTAAAAGAGTGTATTTGTCAGTTGAGCATGTGTACTACCACTCCACCACACGCAATTCAGACATAGATTACAAATTTGTTCACTTTATGTGTGCAGGTATCCATTTTAAGACTGATAATTTTAATATTTCCACTTTATTTTTACATAATCTCTCAAAAATCATACCAAGACTGCATTTGATACCAGATCCACCACCACCCCCCCCCCCCCCCCAAACCCAGATACACACAGACAGAGCTGTGCTAGAGGTTTATTTCACATCTATTAAGAATAATCTATGGCATGAATAATCATTCAAATTACGAAGGTGGGCATTATGTGATAATTTCTTATGTGTTCATACAAAAACATGATTAGTCTCTATTGAGTTTTTAGAAAGCTAGAAAAATGTACTTATTTTAGGATTGGTAAATTTTTTTTCCAGACTCCAGCTCCATAACTGGTATTTACTATGATTTTCGTTATAGAACTTTTATACATAGGTAATGTGCTTTTCACAGTGTAGAACATGACAAGTGATCATGTACTAGTTATTAGTAAGTTAAAATTAATGGTCAAGTTTAAGTAATAATCTAAAGAACTAGCTGAACCAAAGATCAACGCAATGATCAGAAAATCCAAGAGAAGAAAGACTTCTTCAAGACAAAATTCAGTGTTCACATAGATAAGCAGTACAGATGATATTTGGAGCATTCTTGAAAATGAACATCTGTGATTTTGCAGTCCTGTCATTCAGTCAGAAGAAATTCCAGCAAAGATTGAATCAAAGAACATGCTGAAAAACTCATTATGCTCATAGAAAAAAAAAAGAAACTGGTCTTACTAGATTAAGGAGGCATCCAACAAAGAAGAATGACTGAACAAGTGGACAGGTGGGAATACTGGGTGAGTCCTGTCCAAGCACATGAACAAACCTGACTCACATGATGAATCATACAAACTAAACAGACAAAACCAAAATGTTATTTTCAAGCTACAAACAAACATCATCCTAAACAAACATCTAAGCAAAAATAAAAAAATAAAAAAACTGCAGCTAAAATTGCAAACAGTTATAATGAGGGAGTGGAGACGCCTGTCTGATGAGGCAATCAGCGAACAATAGCTGGCCAAGACCCTGTCCCACCTCTCCATCTTACCCCCAGTAACAGGCCTAGCCTGGCTAATGGGGCAGGGATCGCCATAGTCCCCATGGTGGTGGAATCTGCTAAAGAAACATTGTGCACCCCCACCCGCCGCTTTCTAGCTGTACTCCGGGACTGAAAAAAATGGGTGCCATAATCCACTCTCACACCAATACGATGCCATGCCTCAATACCTCTACAGCATCGGCTGCAATGAACAACAGCTCGCAGTTGCGGGAAGTTCATATAATTACAAGTTATAGTGAGGAGGAAACGGATTAACATTTACTGCTTAAATGCTCCAAACAAGATGAGCTGCAAATAAAACAACTTCCAAGACACCCTACAGTTCAAAACTGTCTATATTCCAAGGCTGAGCAGCTACAAAGGACAGCTAAATTCTTCAATGTAGCATCAACTGCCAAGAACTAGCTTGACATAACAGAGAGATCTAGCATCATCTCTCATAGACCAAGGAAGAATCTTACACAGAATTCAAAGGACCACCAGAAATCTCTGAAGGCAGGAGTACAACAAGCACTTAGAACCTGTGTGAGCAAGAGCTAGTTTGTTCTTGTTGATTCATTATGCTGCTGACATGGGAGATGTCAGAACAGTATACAATAACATCAAAGTAGGTTTCGGACAAAGCAGTGCCAAATTTGCCCCACTCCCCATCATCTGAAAATGATGAAGTGTCAGAGATTTAAGGTAGTATTAGTGCACTACCTGTGCAAGTATTACAATATGTATTGGCCTGGTATTGGCCTACTGAACTGTTAACATGGGTGTAAATGTGTCATACATCAGCTAAACAAGTATTTGACTGAATACTTCACATCACTGTGTCACATATGTCACTAATTTCAAAGCAAACATTTGACTGGACTGCTATACCAGTGACACAACAGACGTTACATTGTTATACACCAAACAGAAACCCAGGACAAAGAACCACTACAAATCTGAACACAAACATGAGCAGTTTACATGTAATCATCTCACTCAACACCACAGTTGACACTCAACATTAATGCAATCATCACAAGATTCAACAGTTACAAAAATTAACAAAAGTTTAATGATGAATTCCCATTTGTTAAATGTGTGTTGCAGATGGATGTGGTATGTAAACTGATGGAAACAGTTAAAATGAGAATAGAACAATCCAGGTGATTAACATCAACAAGGGACCCTCACGCTAACATACATCAAAACATGCTACTTCACATTCTCAAAAACTTCAACATATCTTATACATGAATCCATTCCGTAACCAAAGGGACGAATCAACTTACGACTACAAAGCCACTCTAAAACATGTTTTTGTTCTAAAAAGGACAAGCAACCAGAAACTACACTACGAAATCAAACCATCCTCATAGACATCCCAGAACAACTTTAACATACATTTTGTCCTAAAAAGGACAAGCAACCAAAAACTACACTACGAAATCAAACCATCCTCACAGACATCCCAGAACAACTTTAACATGCATTTTGTCCTAAAAAGGACAATCCACCCAAAAAATTACATTACAAACAACCATCCTAACAAACCTTCCAAGGGAAAAATAACACAACCTGTCCCTACAACATTTTGAACAGAACTGAACTTTTCATGCATCCTGCCACTCAGATCCACGTGATCCCCAGTCAATCAGAACATGGAGATATCTCTTCCCTGTGCTCAGGTAAACAGCTGAGCTGTCATCGTCAGGACTTTTGACCATAATAAGCAGATGTAAATGACCCCTTCTGCAGTGGATTGAAACAAGCAACTGGAATGAGTCAAACACTACTCAGAGCTTAATCTGAGCAGTAACTACCAAATCCAAACATTGATGATCTAGTACCCAAAAATCCTGTAATGGTGTAAGTAGATGGTGAACCCATTGGCCACACATCCACAAGCTCCTCATCTAGTGCTGGAAAACAGGCAAAATGTGTCAGGAGTGTGAAATGCCAAGATAATATGTAAAAGTTAAAGGTAATCCTGTCATGCCTTAGAGGCACATAGGGATATGGTGTTAGTACTCATATTTTCTTTGACCTGTCAAGCACACTAGAGGGTGATTTGGTCAGTATCATGCCTGGCCGCCTTTCCTTCCCCAACTCCAGAAGAAGTTGGGTACCCATTTCTACAGCTGGGTGACTGGGGTGCCTCCGGCCGGATTCAAACACCCGACCGTCGCCATGAGAGACCAGTGCACTAACCACTTTGCCACTCAGACACCCGCCAAGATAATAAAACTGAAAAAAAAAGAGACAAGGGTGACTGCAACAGTTACAGAGGGATCTCTCTGCTAAGTATAACAGGAAAAACCTTTGTTTGGGTTATCCAGAAGTGCTTGCAGAAAGTGGCAGAGTAGGTTCGTCACAAGACACACTGTGGTTTTAGATTCTAGTGATATGATCTTCACAGTTAAAACTGCATCAGGAGAAATGCAGAGAACAAGGAATGCTCCTTTTCATTGCTTTTGTTGATGTGATAAAAGCATTTAATACTGTGTATAGACCTGGAGTGTGAGTAAAGGTAGTCCTTGATTTACACTGGGGATGTGTTCATGGACGAACCAGCTTAATTAGAATCCACTTGATTTGAGATGACTTTATGTTATGAATGAATAGAAAGTCAGCGGGCACCTAAACATTGATGAGTAGGATGATGTCACTTTATAAGTTTTATTCAAAATCAGTGATGTAAAAATGACAAGAGGCAGCGTGAGAAAAATTGTGAAATGTTATAATAATTGTAAAACATATCTTCCAGCATTTTTTTTTTTTTTGACCACTTTAAAAATTCTGTTCTAAAGTTTTGGCAATATGTGGCATTGCTGTTTTCCATTACCTCTTGTTGGGGCCAGTCTTTTACTTTAAACAAGAAAAAAGTATCCATTACAAAATCTGCTAGCATTAAAAAATTTGTCACTCACTTTTGTATGTGTGAATATTTTCTTTCAGTTTGTTCCAGGTTGTGTATTAGTCATAAATAGATATGCATAGCACATTTTTTATGATCACACTGTAATCCCACATTTCAGGGAAACAATTTACTCTTAGAAAATATAATAAAATGCCATTGGAGAGAGGTAAATATATAGATAAATTGCTTTTATTTAACATTACAGATTTGGTAGTAATAAATTAGAAACTATTTCTGTTACAAAATAAATATCTATTTTTTAAAATTAGGGACTGCCATTTGACTGGTGTTGTCATCCTGATATTGGACTTATAAAGCCCGACAAGGTGATATATATGGCGGTCAGCAGAGAAACTCCTGCCAAAAGAGCCCATTTTGGGGCTGAACGATATGAGAAGCTTGACTTTCAAGAGAGGGTTAGCAATATCTATCTTCAGCTTCAAGACACCTCATATTGGCAGGTTAGTATAAGTCTTTGTGAGTTCCTCATTATATGCTTGTCTGTCTGTCAGCTTTCTCATTCAGTTTTGAAATGCTGAACATGTCACATTTGGGCCTTGCAGATTTTGCCATGTTTAGATGAAGCCTGGATTATGCTGCAAGGTTTGCACATTCTGTAGTCTTTTTTCTTGGTTCTGATATGTTTGTCTCTTAGATGCCATTTTAAAATAATTATGTGGAAACAAACTGCATGTTTAAAGTACGTAAAAGTGGGCACACATGCCTGTCTGGCATTCTTCTCATCAACTTTCACTCTTCATAAACCTTCAGCCTAGTGCAGGTAGTACAGGTACATGCATATTGACCTGTTGCAGTGTCAGCAGGACAAGGACTAACCCCAGAAAAGCAGCACTGATGTGCTTCTCACTTTATTAACAAAGCAATACCTGTAGAGAAGTTCACTAATACTATTGAAAGAAGCAGTTATATGTAAGATAGAATCGCAACTTAGAATTTGAAGAGCATGTCATATCCAAGGCTAGAACTACAATACAAATTAAGGCAGCAGAAAACCTTGAACAAGGACAACTTGTGATAAAGCATGTGCTGGCAGTTTTCTCATTGAAGAGCTTGAAAAAATAGAGAATGAGATGGTGCGTTCTTGGATGCATTTTGCAATGTGTCAGTATCGTGCAAGAGATACATCCATCTATGGTTTATGGTCTGGATCAAAATCATTGCACTCCGGACATGTATATAGGTGCTCCAATCCCACCTCAGCATATCCATCAGCATCCTGCTACTGATAGTGCTTGTCCTGTGTTGGCTGACATCTGCTACCACAGACAAAATCAAATTGTCAAGGGCACTTACCAGCTTCAAAATATAGCAGACAAGGAACACTTACTCTATGAAAGTAAAAGGAAACAGGCCCAAGAGAGGTAAATCATGGATGGTTTGTGCAGAAGATGTAATCCAACAAGCATTTCCTTGTGAAATTATTGACCCTGGACAAAATCATAGTGGTTTTGTCTGTTCACATTAGATTTGATGGAAGATGTAGAGAACATGCACCTGCTGCAGTACTTGTTGAGGTCAAAGCATATGTCAGTGACAGCAGAAATGGTGACACTGTTATATATAAAAATGCATCAGTAGTTCATGGCAAACAAGATGGCCGAGTCTTCACAATGAACTGTGATGGTAGAATAGTTATAGATTTCAGGGGTAATTTTGCTTCAACAGCAAGTAGCCTCACAATGGAAACTGGCTGTGACAAAAGCTCTAAGCTGGCAGAAGTCACAAGACTATACACAAGCATGCATTCTGAATTACTTGATTAACATGCTAAGAAAAATTATAGTAGGTTCTTTAGATCTCTGCACGTGACAGACTAGTTTTGCCTTTGTTTTTGTATGACCATTCAGGAAGTGAAAGAGCAGACCATTTGGCACATTCATTGATTGCGGAGGGTGGGCATACATTGAGCAGATATTATCAGTCCTAAAACGAGTCCTAAAATGCTATATTGAACCTATCTTGTTATATGGAAATGAATCATGGACAGTAGGCAAGTCTGCACAAAAATCATTGGAAGCAGCAGACATGTGGTTTATTAGAAGAATGTTGCGAATCCCTTGGACAGCAAAAATAACTAATGAAGAATGTATGAGAAGAGCTGGAGAGACAAAAAATATTGTCAAAAAAAAAATGAGACAGATACAATGTACTTTCATAATGAGAAGAGGGGGCATTGAAAATATTATAACAACAGGAAAAATAGAAGGAAGAAGATCAAGAGGAGGACCAAGAGAAATGATACTGGACAGTCTGATGGGATGGTGTGAGAGGAGATCACCAACTGAGCTGATGGGCTGCATGAAGGATCGTGTACTCTGGAGAAGCATAATAGCCAATGCCAGTCAGCACAGCACCTGGTGATGATGATGATTAAAAGAAGTTCTCTAAGCAAGAAGATTTTTACAGGCAGTTGTAAATAGATGACCTTGTTGAGTGAATGAAAGGACTTTATTTTCCGAAGAGTTAAGAATTGGGCACACAGTCCCGTCTACCATTCAGACCTTCATCATACAACTTTCATTCAGTCACAGATATTCAGCATTTGTTATTGATCTTGAGAATGAATGAGTTAAGGGTGAAACTTGGATTTGCAAAATACAAATGACTTGTTAATGATTGCTGATTGATAACAGGAGGTGGTGTCATTGCAGTCAGGACATTCCCATTAGATGCATCAGAATTGACATGTTAAAGGCACCAGAAGAATAATCATTTAACACAGGACAGGAGTTATCAGTCATTATGTACAGATGGAACTACTAAAGAGGAGATTGAACTATCTGTGGATGTGTCCTGAATGCATAGATGATGGCCCATTTTAACTTATATCTCCTGTGGTGCAGCATCTAAAAAGTGACTGTAAAATGTCCCACAAATTGAGGCAAATAGTACACTAGAGGTATACGAGTTAAAACTTTGGATATCAGGATGAAGCACAAGTTTTGGAAGATGAGAGAATTTCTTTGCTCAGTTATGAAGGTGTATTGTTAAAATGAGTTTGATGTTGTCAGCAGCCAAAAATGATTTCTGTGTCAGTAAGCTTGGTAATTTGCATACCTTGGCAGCTACATAGACCAGGATGGTGACACCAGGAAGGAAGTTAGAATTAGAATTGGAAAAGCAGCATTGTCCTTCAAAAATCTTGAGAACATATGGAATTCAAAACATATAAGCACAAAAACCAAGTTAAGATTATTCAATTCAAATGTGATATCCACCCTCATTTATGCATGTGAAAACTGGAAATCAACTAAAAAAATAAACAAGAAATTAAACTCTTTTGAAAACAAATGCCTCAAGAAATACTCTGTATAAAGTGGATCAAATTTAAGAACGACACAGAGATAAGACAAATGAGGAAATGACAACCTGTCTGATAGGTGATCAGAAAAAGAAGATGGACATATGTAGGCCATGTGATGAGAAGAAACAATCAGAGAAAACAAGCTATCAAGTGGAGCACAACAAGGCGAAGAAAAATAGGTTGACTGTGTGAAACTCTAAAGAGGACATTGTTAAGAGAAGCCAGTATAGTGGGCATAGCATACCTTGGTGAAGTTGAAAAACTCGCCAAAAACAGGAAAACTTGGCAAACAACTATGCGAGCTGTGTGATGTTTAACGGTATGGGAAGAATGTAAGAAGCTTGGTAGCACACTTTCAGGATACACTTTTCAAGGAAGCTTTTTTTTTGGGGTACTGGTAATGGTGAAGCCCAGCAATTCATTGTCTTGATTGATAAAATAAAAAAAAAAAAAAAAAGTCATGGTATAATGATGCTAACACAGGAGCTTGGAATAGAAAATTTGAATCTTGGATGGGGGGGGGGGGGGGGTTTGAGTAAAAGATCTGAAAAAAATCGGGCAAAATGAGGTATCTTGAGAAGTACGAGGGTTGATTGATAAATTCTTGGCTTAAGTTACAAATACTTGAAAGACACAGTTGATATTAGGTGCATTTGTAGATCAGGTTAATGTAAGATTAACTCTATCTGGGCCACTAAAAAAAAAAACGCGGACGTTCCTGTCAGTGCCACACAAAAAGCCGGGTCTTGGTATGCATAGGGGGTATAGTTGTAAAAATACAAAGTGTTTCCACTTTAAAAGTATACATATTATGCATGAAAATAGTTGTCTTCTTCTTCTTCGTTTGCTTCTACCACCAAGACCGCACTGTGATCCTACTGAATTTACGCCTGTGGTACCTGTTAAGTCCTGCGGTCCCCCGTGTGGTGTCCGAAAGGACCACAAGAGGTTCATAGTATCGCAGGGCTTGAGCCTGTATTCTTGGTGGGTCTCAGAAGCGGGATTGCGTGACACTGTGGTTTTCGTTGCATCAGTTTAGTCTAGCGTTGGACTTTCTCACAGGAAGACCTCGACGTGTTTTAGATATCAGTATATCCCTGCTGGGTGAGAGGTGGTAGCCCACCCAAGCCAGAGTTGGACTTTCTCACCGGAAAACCTCGACGTGTTTTGAGATACCCATGTATCACCGCTGGGTGAGAGGTGGTTGCCCATCCAGTCCAGAGTTGGACTTTCTCACTGGAAAACCTCAGCGTGATTAGGATACGCATACATCCCCGCTGGGTGAGAGGTGGCTGCCTATCTAGACTGCCCTGGTCCAGTGTCTCCGACTTCAGCATTTTGTGGTCGTGGCCGCTACCCTTCGTAGTTGTGACCAGGATGGAGCTTTTGTCTAGGACGAATCCTCGCCACTAGTGACTTCCATCCCTGGGTTGAACCAGTTTAGGCATATTATCCCAGTATGGGCGTGTTTGGGACGTGACCGACCTCTAGAGCAGAGGTACCGTGACATGCGTAGTCTTCAAGTTTCACCCCTGGAGTAAGCCGGCTTAGGCATATTTCACCAGTATGGGTGTATATTGGGTGTGACCGACCTCTAGAGCGGAGGTGGCGTGACATGCTTAGCCTTCAAGTTTCACCCCTGGTATATGCTGGTTTAGGCATATTTCACCAGTGTAGGTGCGTTTCGGACGTGGCCAGCCTCTAGAGCAGAGGCGCCATGGTATGTGTAGCTCTCGCAGTGATACTACTGGACATACTGATCAAACTTTATCTTTTCCTTCACCTTTTCACATCGTCGCCGCACACCAACCCTTACTTCTTTTCCGCAGTTTCTTCCTTGACCGGGAGAAGCTTCACTCCACGCACGGCAGCTGAAGAATCTCGCCAGCATCAGTAGATCAGCTACAAAACGTGCCTCCCGTCTACCTTAAGTGTCTGGTTTTCAGGCGCCAGATATTCACCTTCGCCCCTTCTCCTGTCAGTTCAAACAGTTCTGCCACGGGAAGGCCAGGAGCTGGACTTGACTGCCAGAGGCTGTTTGAGACGCATGCTATTGGAGAGGAGAGCGAATTGTCCATCCCATTATCATCATCATCATCATGTGCCGTGCCGACTGGCGTTGGCTATTATGCTTCTCCAGAGTACACGATCCTTCATGCAGGCCATCAGTTCAGTTGGTTATCTCCTCTCACACCATCCCGTCAGACTGTCCAGTATCATTTCTCTTGGTCTTCCTCTTGATCTTCTTCCTTCTATTTTTCCTGTTGTTATAGTATTTTCAATGCCCCCTCTTTTCATTGCATGTCCTATG
Organism: Achatina immaculata; assembly: GCA_009760885.1. Taxonomy (NCBI): domain Eukaryota; kingdom Metazoa; phylum Mollusca; class Gastropoda; order Stylommatophora; family Achatinidae; genus Lissachatina; species Lissachatina immaculata. Next base: position 29,279,324 of record CM019707.1, on the reverse strand, counting down.
AAAGTACATTGTCTCTCTCTTATCTTTTTGACAAGGTTTTTTTGTCCACCCCACCTCCTGCAATAACAGTCCTTAGAACCGAAAATAGTTGTAAATGTAAGAAGATTTCATAAATGAAGAGTTTTTTAGGAAAAAATAAGTAGTGTGCTGATTTTAGGTGATAATTGTGTAGTGCTTACCATTGGCGATGCCTAGATGTACAATGTTTACCATCGGCGATTTCCAGATGTACTTAAATTTTCATCCGATCTCATTGTGTGATGGCATTCTCATTAAAATAATGTCTGAAATAACCGTCTACTTCTCCAGTCCATTTAGTAGGTCTAGATGTACTTGGGGTACATTCAGGAACGGTGGTCGGATAATAGGACATGTCCTTATGCCTCTGAAATCACAATAAATATGAAAATTTCTCAGTTAAAACATCGATTTTGTTCGGTTGTTAGGCACGCTTTGGATTGAACTATGAAAGGCCACCAGACATGCGCAGATAAATCGTGTACAATAAAAAGTTTTACAATAGTTTTATGCTGCAACGAAACATAATTGCTATAACAATCATGGTAAGCGCTAGACTAACAGGAAAAATTCACTCTAGTGATGATGGCAGGGAAAGATTTAAACACCAAGTTTCAAGAAATTAACTGCAACCAATTTTTTTTTTTTGTTTTACAGACTACTGAATTGGTAAGGGGTGGCAGAAATTGAGAAAATGGATAACATTTCTTATCGAGTGGTCATTCGCTATCTCTGCATCAAAGGCTTATCATAAGGAGATCCATGATGATATGGTAGAGATTAGGGGAGAGTGCCCCTTCTTACAGCACAGTGAAGAAATGGGCAGCTCAATTCAAACATGGAAGGGAAAGTCTGAAAGATGATGTACATCCAGGAAGACCAAGAACGGCAACTACCGATGAAATCACCAGCAGAATCCATGACATGATAATGGAGGATCGATGACTAACTGAGTAGTACATTGCTACTGAGTTGGGCATCTCCCAGGAACATGTTCATACCATTATTCACAATTATCTTCAAATAACAAAGGTTTCTGCTCGATGGGTCCCGAAACTTCTTGGAGCTAATCACAAACAACAGCGTCTCAACATGTCAAGAGACAATCTTGGCCATTTTTCTGCAGATCCTGAAAAGTTTATTCAGCAATTTGTGCCTATGGATGAAACTTAGGTTCATCATTTTCAACCAGAAACCAAAGAACATTCAAAGCATCAAGGATCCCCACCTCCAAAGAAAGCAAGGGTGGTTCTGTCTGCAGGCAAAGTGATGGCTTCCATCTTTTGGGATTCAGGTGTGCTTAAAAAGGGCAGAACGGTCACCAGGGCCTATTAGGCTGTTCTTGTGAAGCAACTGCAGGTCAAATTGAAGGAAAAGCGTCAAGAGAAATTGATGAGAGGAGTCATCTTTCATCAAGACATTGCTCCAGTTCACAAGTCAGCGGTGGCAGTGCCTGCCATTCATGAATGTGGCTTCCAGCTTCTTGAACATCCTCCTTATTCCCCAGATTTGGCCCCTTTGGACTATTACCTGTTTACCAAACTCAAAAAGGAGGTCAATGGCCGCAGATTTGCTTCAGATGATGACATCATTCATGCTGTAGACCACTTTCTACTGGCACGAGATGCTGAGTTTTACAGAAGAGGGATCCATATGCTCCAGAATCGCTGGACTAAGTGCATAAACTTGCAAGGGGATTATGTTGAGAAATAATCCAAAAAAGTTGTCCACGAATAATCCGTGGGCCATGAACTTATCAATCATCATGGATGTAAGTCATCATGGATAATGGAACAACACAAGACAAGACAAGGATTGATGGTCACATTTAAATCACAGGGAGGATGGGAGATTTGAAGATCATTGACCTGAAACACAAAATTTACATATCTGATGTCTATTCAGTCTTGTATGATACATAAACCTGGGGAAAATTTTTAAAAAAAAATGTAAGCATCAGTGGATCACACCCGAAAAAGGGTTAATGCAGTCCATTGTAAACAAATTGTCACAGAGCAGAACTACATTATTTTACTTGTATAACCATGGGTTGTATACAGTTTTCACAAACAGTGGATTCCTTGCATGGTAAGCCCTTAAGAGCTACATGAAATGTTTCACAGGCAGCTAAAGCCTGACTATAAACATTAAAAAAGATGAGGTACTAGTATAAAGTGTAAAAAATAAATAATTACAGAATAAGAAATATTTGTACTTGTACAAAGTCCCTGTAACTGCGAGCTGTTGTTCTTTGTAGCCGATGCTGTAGAGGTATTGAGGCACAGCATCATATCGGCTTGGGAGTGGGTTATGACAGCTATTTTTTTCAGTCCCGGAGTACAGCTAAAAAGCTGGGGTGTGCAATGCTTCTTTAGCAGACTCCACCACCAAGGGAACTATGGTGATCCCTGCCCTGTTAGCCAGGCTAGATCTGTTACTGGGGGTACCACGGAGAGGTGGGACAGGGTCTTGGTCATCTGTGGTTCGCTAACCCTGACGCTAGCATATCAGCTGTGGGTCGCTGATTGCCTCATCAAACAAGAGTCTTCACCCCTAATAAGAAATATTGAAAAACTATTATGAAGGTTCAGAAAAAAAAAACCAAACTTTGGCCCATGGTCTTTGTTAATGAACAACAGTAGGGGACATGTGCAGAAAATGAAACTTAAATAGGAAAAGAATTTTGATATTTGACTTAATACAGAAAATGTATAATGATTATTCTGTCCATGAATGACTAGAATTGAGGACTGAATTTTTGGTGACAACATTGCAAACAGTACACTACCAGATTTATGCCAAGAAAAATGATCTCATGAGAAATGCAGAGAACAAGGAACACCCCTCCTCGTTGAAAACATTCAATACTGCGTAGACCAGAACTATATAAAGTATTAGAGTAGTCCTAGATGCCTGGTGCAGTTACTTGTTGTGAGTGGGTCAGTTGTTTGGGTTTTTTTTTTTTTAAAGAAATTTTTTTCGGTTTGTGAGTGTGTTCAAACGATAACTATGGCAGCCATTTCATTCAAAACTTCCATCATCAGATGCAAAGTAAAAAGGTAAAGGTAAAGATATCCCTGTCCTGCCTTAGAGGCACATAGGGATATGGTGTTAGTACTCCTTGACCTATCAGCACACTAGAGGGTGATGTGATCAGCATCACACTGTGGCCGCCTTTCCATCCCCAACTCCAGAAGTCACGCACCCATGTCTACAGCTGGGTGAGTGGGACGCCTCTGGCCAGATTCAAACCCCTGACCTTTGCCATGAGAAACTAGTGCACTAACTACTTTGCCACTCAAACACCTAGATACAAAGTGGCCATGATGAAAATATTCATTTGTAAGATGATCAAAGAATTACTAGTAATTGCAAAATGAAATCTCTCAATAACTTTGTTTCTGATCTGTTCTCTCTCTCTCTCTCTCATATACATACAAGCAAGTAATCTCGCGCGCGCACACACACACACACAGTTGCATGCATTTACATACATACACACTTGCCTATTATATGTGTGTTATGTTATACCAGTTCATTTTTCCAGGAAATGGTTTTTACATGTGTGTGTTACACATATATCTGTGTTGTTTGCGTGAAGGTACAGTAATATCAGTGATAAAATAAGACACAAAAATCTCTAAATCATACACTGAAAATGTATAAGAAAAGACATTCCTAGGCTACTGAAGCACACACTGAAGATGTAAGAAATCACTATTGTATTATCTCTGCTTATACCAGATATATTCACTAGCATTTGTCATTGCCATAATCGTTGTAATATAATCTGTCTCTCATGTTGAGTAGCATAGGTCCATAGCCAGCAGTTTTCATTCCATCTTGAGTTATTTGTTCTGACTTACTGTCTTGCATTTTTTTTTTTTTTCAGTATATTTCCAGGTCTTCTGTTTCTGTGTTCCATACATGTTAGATCTTCTCTGGGTTTTGTATTCTTTATATTTCAGAGGTGTGGAAGAGATAGTGAAATGTTTAAAGAAATGAAGACATTGACGAGAAATGTCACACCTAAGCTAAATGTAATTTGTGATGAGATGGGGAATACCCTGACAGAGACAGAGGAAATTCTGGAAAGATGGAAGGAATATTGCAAAAGAATGTATGAAACAACCGACTGTGGAAGCAGAAATCAACAGTGTGAATTATTATTGGAGGAGAAAGAACCCGAGCCGACAATGGAAGAAGTTTTATGGGCAATAAAGAATCTGAAAAATGGTAAATCACCAGGATGTGATGAGATAACCGCTGAATTTATTAAAGAAGGAGGAAAGGAGTGTGCAACAATCTATCATGCACTATGTAAAAAGATATGGCATTCAGGTATTTGGCCAAAAGAATGGAAAAGAACTGTATTCATACCACTGCCAAAAAAGGGTAACTTGAAATTATGCACCAACTACAGAACTGTTGCCCTGATTAGTCATGCCAGTAAAATTCTGTTAAAAATCATAATGGGTAGACTTCGAAAGAAAATAGAAGAAGAAGTCAATATGGTCCAAGCTGGCTTCAGGCAAGGAAGAGGATCAAGAGATCATATATTCAATCTAAGATTAATAATAGAGAAATGCAGGGAGTTTAATGTGAATCTATATTTATCCTTTATAGACTACTCAAAGGCATTTGATTGTGTACAACACCAGAAACTTTGGGAAATAATGGAAAAAATGGGATTTCCAACACATTTGATACAATTAACATCACTGCTGTATTTGGACCAACAAGCAGCAGTAAGAATAAATGGTGAAACAACAAGTTGGTTTGACATAAAACAAGGGGTCCGTCAGGGGTGCATATTGTCACCCTACTTATGTAACTTGTATACTGAAAATATAATGAGGAATGTTAGAGAAGATGTAGACAAAGAATATTACGATGCCATAACAGTTGGAGGTTATGAAATACCAGAGATTAGATATGCTGATGACACAGTATTGCTGTCCACAACACAAGAAGGAATGGAAAAACTAATTATGTCAGTCCGCAAGAACAGCGAAGAGCAGAACCTCTATCTTAATGCAAAGAAAACTAAAGTGATGACAAATGACAAAACAAACAAGGCAACTGAAATATGTATCAACGAGGAAAAACTGGAAGAAGTGGAGAGTTTTGAATATCTTGGATCACTACTAACTAATAATAGAGATACAATGAGGGAAATTAAAAGGAGGACATCTATTGCTCTTCAGAAAGTAAAACAAATAAAGAATCTGTGGAGAGGAGCAGACAGAACCACAAAAATAAGATTTTTAAGGTCATGCATCTTTCCCATCGCAACATATGCCTGTGAGACCTGGACACTTAACAAAACAGCTGAGAAACACATAAATGCCTTTGAATGTAAATGCTATAGAAGAGTTCTCCAAATATCGTGGACACAAAAAAGAACAAATATATCTGTACTACAAGAGCTTAATATTGAAGAAGGCTGGCTAGTAAAGAGGATTAAAGAGAGAAAACTTAAATATTTTGGACACATTAAACGTCATGATAATTTAGAGAAGACCGTATTGGAAGGATACATAATGGGAAAAAGAAAAAGAGGAAGACCGAAACGAAGATGGCTGCAAGACATCGTTGATGATCTGGAAATGGATGCAGCAGCAGCAGGCCATCTTGCTCACAACCGAGAGGCCTACAGGAGTGCTGTTTGGGAGGCAAAGTTCCGCAAGGGACATGCAAAGGAATGAATGAAAATGAATATTTCTGTATCTTCTTTAGTTTCTCTTTTTTCTTATATTTCTAAGTTTTCTTCTGTTTTTTATGTTCCTTATATTTCTATATCTTCCCTTGTTACTGTTTCTTATATTTCTACATCTTCTGGTTTTATGTTCCATATATTTTTAGAAGGCGGCCAGGTTAACTGAGTGGTTAGGCGCTCGGTTTACTAATCAGGTGGTACTGGGTCCAGTCCCAGCAGTGGGATTATTTTTCTGGTACACACTGAAAAAGGCCCCAAGGCTCACCCAGCCTCTAAAAATGGGTACCAGAGAAATCTGGGATGGTAAAGCGGTCAGCCATGATACTGACCACATCACACTTTCATGTGCCAGAGGTCATGGAAAATACAGCCCTAACACCATATTCCTCAATATGCCATAACTCTTTCCGTGCGTATGGTCGATATAGTGACACTTCTGGTGTCCCGAATTTACCGTATGGTCATTATAGTGACAATTGTTTGTTTCATTAAAACAAGCGGTGTAACATTTAGATTGTACATATTTCGTCCGTGATTCCGGTGACACTTTCAAAATGGCGAAAGAGTGCCTAGTTACGAGCGATGCCGAGCAAGAAAAAGGACGAGAAGCATGGAAATTTTAAAATTTTTGACGATGCAGATAGGGGTATGGACATAGCCTATGGCCACCCCACTGCTCTTGAATGTTTTCTAAGTAGATCTACACATATTTAGACTACTGGAGAAGTAGTTAGGAGGTTAGTTCAGACATTCATTCAGCAAGAATGCAATACAGAATCACAGTACGAGATCGACAAGTAGATCTACACATCTCAGATGGTAAGTAGGGCAGATCTAGACCTCGCCGATGGTGAGCTGGCCACAATCAGTGTCTAAAAACATCACATTACTTCTTTTTTCCTAAAAAACTCTGCGTTTATGAAATTTTAATTCATTTAGCTATACTTTGAAACATATTAAGTATATGGAAGTGCATGGAAATACTGTTTTCCATTCCATTTTACAACTAGACCCCCTTACAGACCAAGACCCGCGTTTTTACTCCCGCATGCCACGACACGTCCGTGTTTCTTCTAATGCACGGAAAAAGTTAATGGCATGGAAATGGGAATTTTACCTTTTTTTAAAAAAATATCTTTAGAGGTCAGGTTTACCTGCTACCTGATCAGATGTGACAGTAATGGTACTACCAATTCCTATCAGACTCATCGCCTTGTAGGTGATTCATGAAAGTCAAAGGTTATAGAAGTAAATCCCAAAAGAAAAATCCAGAGGGAGGGACCCTAAGGAAGTTGGTGGTGAGGTTCTTTACCCTAGCCACCTTCTGGCATCCCATGCAGCTCTGCTAAATTTTCAGACATAGAACTCTATTCTTCCTCTGAAATTGAAATGGCAGTTGAGAGGTGGGGGGGGGGGGGATACAACAGGGACAAGGCACTTTCTCCTTACCAGTTACCCTGATGAGGCGGGCTAAGAGATCAGTGGAGATGAGAACTCCATCCTTGCATGCAGCTTGGACATGAAATGTGGCAATTACAGGCTATAAATCTTTTCGATTGGTGACGGGGAGGGTGCTATGACAGTGGGAGTAGCTTTTTAATATTTGGTCAGCTGTTGCCTGCCTCAGGTTGGACAAGCCACCAGACTGTCATGAGAGGAGCTGTTCACCAATGTTTTGCTTGACAAAACCCACAACAGTTGATATCTGGCGGCATCTAAACTATCTCTTTATATCAGTGATTCCCAACCAGGGAAAAAAAAAATTCAAGGTTGGGCGGAAACGTTTTCCACATATTGTTACATGAAAAATTAGCAAAGGAATTGACTTGAGTTTGTTCCAGAGTTGAGATTAAAGGTAGGAAAAACTGAACCAAATGTGGAGGCCATTGTTGGAATAAAATGAGGTATGATTTCACTCACCATATTTAGGTTGGTTAGCTGTCAGACGTTTCATATTCCGTTCATTTGTCAGAACAAGTAGGAATATTAATTTCTGTCTAACCTCACTATTGTCATTTTGAAAACAAGTTTGTACTGTGTTGTTTAGCATAATGTAGCAATTACTTATTAAAGCGTACCCTCATTTTCTGGGGAAAAAAAATTCTTTTGCATTTAGATCAGATATTTCAGATATGAAATTTTTTTCCAAATTATTGGGGTCTGTGACCTGGATTTTGAAACAGTAGGGGGTCCGTGATTTTTGGATTTTGAAACAGCAGGGGGTCCATGGCGTGGATTTTGAAACGGCAGGGGATGTGTGAACTTTGTTAATTGGGGACCACTGCTTTAGATAAAATGTTTCAACATATTCACTAGCATGTATTCGCTTCATGCTTCTGTTTACAAAACTTAATTATTCAGTTTGAGCTCGTGACAAATATATTTTCTATCACTTTATGAAGAGTGTCATTTATAACATTCAGATTGAATTAACTAAATATAGGCAACATAAAACTGAAGTTTGAGCCATGGGTTGTGTCAGTGATTCTCCAACTTCTTAAAACTGCAGCACATTTAGAAAAGCAAATTTCTGTTATGGCACACATGTGTTCATAATACTTGACTCTCTTTATTACTGTAAATGCATAGCATTTTATTGTTTGCACATGTTGGTCATATTCTTTTACAGTATATATTTTTTAAAGTAAGATGCGACAAATAGGTATTTAAATGTAATTTTAAATTTATTGCGTAACTTGTTTTCAAACTAAAATGAGAGCCTGCTTGGAGACACAGATATTCTTTATTCATGAAGGAATCTTGTACAGATCCGCTTTTAATTCACATTACATAAATATTAAGCAGGAAAAGTTTTCTGTACAGATAATCAAGGGGCATCCCAAAAGTAAGTTTACAAGGCATATAATGTCCATAAAAATAATGCCAGACTAATGGGCATGGTTGCAGAAATTTCCATATTCATCAAGTTGCTGCACCATCTGGGTGGCTTCTGTCAGTTAAAGATGAGGGTTGACTGGAGCAGTGGTCCATACATGTTTGTGGTGTGATACAGTTTCAGAACATGAAGAAGGTGCCAGCTGTGGAAAATAATTGCCAGTTGATGGAAGTCTATGGAGACAGTGCGATGAGTCGACAACACGTGGCAAAAAGGCGTGCAGAATTTTGAACCAGCAAAGTGACAACCAGTGATGTAGAGTGGAGTGACAGACAGTAGGTATGGCACTGATAAAACATGCATCGAACATGCAATACTGGAGAACAGGTGAGTGATTGTAAACGAACTGATGCATGACTTGAATTTGTCATGTGGAACATTGTCCGGAATGTGCAGTAAGGTACTCATAAGGTGTATGTATGATGGGTCGCATGACCCCTTCCAAGGACTGCAAGGCAGAGAGAATTGCATATGCCCTGTCTTTTCTGCAACAACATACCTTTTTTTCTGGAACTTGTCACCAGTGGTGAGACTTGAAACCATCGCACCCAAGAAATGAAATATGCAAGCATGGAATGGAAGCTTCTGGACTCCCTGTGAATCAGGAAGATCAAGGCTGTGCCATCTGTTGGCAAAATGATGGCTACTATGTTTTGGTGTATAGTGCAACACTGAAATGTTTGCAAGGTGGCATCATTGTCCTGGGCTGTTGGAGAAAGGTGTGTTACCCCACTGTCTAGGACACCACATTTTACGAAAAAGGGCATTGAAAACTTGTCCTATGCTTAGACAGCTGCTTCAGTCGTCATGGTAGCTACGTGGAAAAATATGTTCAGTTTGGAGCACAGTGTACAGTATGTTATTTCTAAAAAAAATTTTGCTGTTGAAGTAATAGGCTTTGTAAATTTACTTTTGGAGCAACTCTTGCAATTATATAAATAAGCAAAAGTGCCCTGTAATTTGAATGAAAATATTTTTTTACTATCAAAATGTGGCAGCACAACTCTTACTGTTTGGGAAATGCCTGCACTAGTCAGCTGTGGGAGTAATTGACTTTTATGTTGGGGAAATCATCCCTGAAATTATCTGTCTGCAGAGTGAGATATACCAGATACATGGTAACACACATGACTGCATGTTAAGATGAAATCAGATATTCACATAAAATTCTCACGTATATATGTGAACAGGAGGAGAAATCAGAAAAAAAACAGAAAGTGATTATTTTGATGTGGATTTTAAAAATATACACCAATTTTTTTTTCAGACCATGAATGGAGATGCCTCTGTTGATGAGATTCATGAAGAGGTTTATGACACAGTAATTCAGACTATCAAAAAGTGTGGAGATTTACCAATCCTTAAGCTCTGGACAGATGGAAGCATTCCCAAAATTATTAATAAATGACCTTCACTAGCCTTTTGTTTTTTTTAAACCACAAAATTATGAAATTAAAGGTCACTGTGTTATGTTTTTAATGTATTGATTTACATGTCCATATTGTTGATGGTTTCAGTTAATTGTCATGCCATGTGTGATTTTATGACAGCTGAAGTCAAGAATCTCTACTCAGTTAGTGTTATCAGACCTGGGACAATTCTGTAGGTGAGCCAGTGACTTATTGAGTACATTCTTGACTCTCCAGCAACTGCCAACGCCACTTATGTATCAATTCTTTCATGCCCAGTGATTTGCTTAACATGTTTGTAGAAGTCTAAAATGATAATATTCATTTCTTCTTATCTTTCTCCAAAATAATTTTCTCTTGTTTTGACACCAGTTAAAATAGCCTTTGCCTTGCCTTCAAGATACCAGTTTTTGTATTTGATGTTCTGGTGGTATTTAATAGTAGAATTATTTAATTGTAGAAAAGCATGTATATCAGATAACACATGGAAATCCATACAAAAGTATTTTGCACAGTTTGGGAAAGAGTTTACCTTTACTACATCTATTCTATCTGAATAGAATTCAAGATATAGTGGATGCTGCGATGAGAGAAGAACAAGCAGGATTTCGAAAAGGAACAAGCTGTCTTGATCTTTACTCTAAGAATAGTACTTGAACATATTGAAAAGCAAACACCTTTAATCCTGAACTTCATAGACTTTAAGAAGACATTTGATAGCATACACAGAGAATCATTGTGGAGAATTTTAAGAATATATGGAATGTCATCTAAGATTGTCAACATCATTAGAGACTTCTACAGTGGATATATTTGTGCAGTCAACACAGAAGAAGGAATGAGTGAATGGTTCCAGATTGAAACAGGCGTGAAACAAGGATGTATATTATCTTCCTTGCTTTTTGAAATTGCCATAGATATCATAACGAAAAAATGCTGCACAGGTAAACTGAGCATTGTTTGGGACAACGAGACCCAATTGGAAGATCTTGACTTTGCAGATGACATAGCTCTTATCAATGACAATGAATGCAAGAAAAACCAGATACCCTGTCTTCAGTGGCTAGTAAAACAGAACTTAAATTAACAAGGATAAAACAAAAATGATGAAACTTCTCATTAATCACACAGGAAAAATATACGTAGAAGGAACAGCTGTTGAAGAAATAAACCAGTTTGCATATCTCTGCAGCTACATAGACCAGGATGGTGACACCAGAAAGGAAGTTAGAATTTGAATTGCAAAAGCAGCATTGACCTTCAAGAATCTTGAGAACATACGGCATTCAACAAGTTAAGATTATTCATTTCAGATGTAATATCCACCCTCATTTATGTATGTGAAAGCTGGAAAACAACTAAAGAAATAGACAAGAAATTAGACTCGTTCGAAAACAAATGCCTAAGGAAAATACCTTGTATAAAGTGGAACAAATTGAAGAACAACGCAGATATAAGACAGATGAGCAAACGAGAACCTGTCTCATGGGTGATCAGAAAAAGATGAACATATGTAGGTCATGTAATGAGAAGAAACAATTAGAGAATTCCCAAACAAGCTATCAAGTGGAACACAACAGGCAGAAGAAAAAGAGGTCGACCACGTGAAACTCTAACGAGGACATTATTAAGAGAAGCCAATTCAGTGGGCATAACATCCCTTGATGAGATTGAAAACTCGTCAAGGGCGGGAAATCTTGATGAACTACCATGCAGGCCTTATGTGACGTTTAGTGGCATGGGAAGGATGTAAGATGTTATTTAACAGGTCTACAATAAATTAGTTCTCTTCCTTGTCAGTCATAATTTGTGTTGCAGTCAGTTCCTACAATTGGTTTTTCTTTGAAGGTGTATGTTGTCATAATAGCTCAGAGTTTTGTTTGATGTGATCAGTAGCCTAGTCCTGACACTATGTTGAATGTGTCCATCATTCTGGGTGATGCATCTTAGGTTCGTGTTTATTGATGCCAATTCTTTTTTTTTTTTTTTTTGCAGCATCCTTCATTTGTTTGTGATGTATTTCTTTTGTTTGTGCTGTATTTCATTTTTCCATGCTGTATTTCTTTTGTCTGTGCTGTATTTCTTTTGGGATGTACCCATCTTCTTTGTACAGAGCCAAGTCATCATAGAGGTGTATGGTGTAGTTTTACAAAGTGGCGGATGGAGTGAGTAAAGTGAGAAAAAAACGAATAGAAATTATGAGAATGTATAAATGAAAAACATTCAACATCTGATATTTCAGCGTGAGCCTTTTTCGAGGATTACATGCACAAATGAGACAAAAGACTAATAACTAAACGAAGAACTTACCTTAATATGGCCTCCTCCAGAAGTAGGAAACAAAGAAATGCGTGTCCACTAGAAATGCATAGAGATCACATGAGCCATGCAAAGGATAAGCTGATAGAGCCAAGAAGTGGAGAGAGAGGAAGAAGACATGATAGCCGCTAGAGGAGAGGTGTTGGGGGGAGGGGAAGTGGAGAGATAATGATTGAAGAACATAAACACCTGCAGGGAGAAAGTGTGATACTGGTGAATAGGACAATACCCTGTAAACACCAATATGTTGCCAAAGAAGAAAAGAGAGTGACGATAGGGAGGAGTAGCTAGGAGAAAGTTAAAAAAAAAAGGAGGGGGGTGGAAAACTAAAGAAGTTACAGAAAGCTGAAGATACTGTTAATTCCAGCTGGGTGGAGACAGCCAGCCTGGAAAATAATGCCATGAGCCAGCTGAGAAACAATTTTATGCTTCTCGCCTTCAAGATCCGACTGACCAGCAACCACCATGTCCGTGATATGATCAGCATACTCATCCACAAGACTGGTCTTTCTCCCTTGGCTACTCATCTTCACATCCATGACAGCTGCTTAGGGAAACCATCCTTTTATCTAGTCCCTAAGATTCACAAACCAAGCAACCCAGGAAGGCCCATAGTGTCCACTTGTTCCTGCCCTACAGAACAAATCTCTGACTTTCTGGACAGCATCTTTCAACCTCTGGTCACTAGTCTGCCCACTTATCTTAAGGACATGAATCATGCTCTCATTGTTTTCAAGACCCTTACACTCCTGCCTGGTCACACCTGCCCGTATATTCACCCTTGATGTAGTGTCCTTATACACATCCATCTTGCATGATTAGGGACTTCAGGCCACAAGTTCTTTCTGAACAAAATATGCAGTTCCTCTATTTCTACATCTACTATTCCACACCTTGTCCTCCAACTCAATTCTTTTGAATTCAATGGCCTTTACTTCGACCAGATTAGTGGTGTGACCATGGGCACCAAAATGGGCCCCAGCTATGCATGTCTGTTCATGGGCCTCTTCGAACACAAGGTTCTGGAAGCCTTTAGATGCCTCTTTCCTGCCTTCTATAGATGCTACATAGATGATGGCATTGAGGTCACATCTGTGCCAGAGGAAGATCTTGACAAGTTTATTAAGGAGTACAATCCTGTCATTTCTTTCACCTTCCATGTCTCTGCTACTTCCGCTAACTTTCTCAACATTGCCGTTACTGTTGGCCCTACCGGGCTTACTACTTCTGTCCACTATAAACCTACAGACTCTCACAGCTACCTCCTGTACTCTTCCTCCCATCCCATTTTTCTCGGCTTTTTAGGTTGCAACATTTGTGTAATGAGGATTTGGATTTCCAGGATCAAGGCCATAAAATGCTAGATTTCATCTGTCAACGCAGCTATCCAGAATATGTTCTCTCATCATCTTGGAACCACATCAGCCATATATCGCAGCAACAAGCCCTCACTTCTAAACCGCACTGTAGCTCAGACAGAATTAAACTGGTACTCATGCACCATCCTCATAGTTTGGCGGTTAAAAACATACTGTTTCACTATCTCCATTTCCTCCAGACCGAGCCTGATACACGTGAACTTTTTGGGGAACCCCCATTGGTGGCCTACAGAGGGGACAAGAACCTCGGGGACCTTTTAATTCGTAGTCACCTTAAGACAGATGACACTTTTTATGGTACCAAACGTTGTGGATGCCGTAGATGCAACACTTACCCATTTGTTGTCGAGGCTAGCCAGATCTCCTTCCCTAAGTCCATGTTATCAGTTCAGGAGGGTTTCACCTGCACTTCAAGCATTCAAGCAATGTTATTTATGCTATTATGTGCAGACGTATGAAGTATATAGGGGAGACCGTTTTATGCTTAGATCGTTTTCGCCAACATCTTAATGATATTTCTAAGAGGGCCTGGACACCTATGGCTAAACATTTTTACCTTAGCAGCCACAGGGGTTTCTGTTAGTGAGACCCGCTCTTGTTCTGCTGATTTATGATCTCGGAGGGTCCTAGAACAGCGCCTTATTTTCCAGGCTGACTGTCTCCACCCAGCTGGAATTAACAATATCTTCAGCTTTCTGCAACTTCTTTAGTTTTCCATCCCCCTCCTTTTTTTCTTTTTACTCTCTTTCTTTCTCCTAGCTACCTCTCCCTACCGCCACCCTCTTTTCTTCTCTGGCAACATATTGGTGTTTATAGGGTCTTGTCCTATTCACCAGCTTCACATTTTCTCCCTGCAGGTGTTTATGTTCTTCTTCATTATTCCCCCCCCCCCCATACCTCCTCTAGTGGCTATCATGTTTCTGTTCCCCCCCCCCCCCCCCATTCAACCACCTGTTTTCCTCTTCTCTCTCCACTTCTTCTTTACAACTGGCTTTATCAGCTTATCTTTTGTGTGGCCTGCGTGGTCTCTGTGCATCTTCTTCATTTCTCTGTTTCCTACTTCTGGAGGAGGCCATATTAAGATGAGTTCTTCGTTTAATTATTTGCTTTTTGTCTCATTTGTGCATGTAATCCTTGAAAAAGGCTCACGCCGAAATATCGGATGTTGTATGTTGTCCATTTATACATTCTCATACTTTCTATTCGTCTTTTCTCACTCTCTCTGTCACTTTGTAAAACTACACCATATACCTCTACCTTTATTACTTAAACCAGTTTTACTGCAGTTGCCATCCCTTTTATCAAGTCATCACAGACTCCCAGTTTGTCTAAACATGACATCATACCATATGTTTACTTGAAATCCCAGGACTGTAACTTAAGTATACATGTGAAAAAAGACACTATATTTAGCCCAGATTTGTTTTTGGTTTGAGTGCAAGTGTTTCTAGCTCTTTGTCTATTCACTTCCACATCCAGATCTATCATCATTTGTTGAAAGTTTCATGGCTTCACAATTATAGGTTTGATATTTTATGGTGATGAAAATCATTATGTTTGTGAGAAAAGATGTAAGTCTCTATGTTTATCTTATAAGGAAAGAAAAGATTTTACAAACTTATTTTTGCCTAAAGCATTACAAGAGTCTTGATCAACTAGGGACAGCAGTGGCATTACATTCACCCCAGAAGCTACTTCACCTTAGATCTGGCAACTCACACAAAGCAAAGACAATTCTGGTCAATAGATTCATTATAAAACAAGCTCAACCAAAGCAACACCACAATTAATATTTTCTACCTGGAACTAACATACAAACACAACAGACACCAGTCACTTTACTGCAGACATTTGGACAATACTCCATTAATTTATTTGTTCAATTTTTTGTCACCTGTGTTTCATAATTGTCAAACAGACAGGCCAACATTTAACATTTTAAAAATTTTGAAATTAAAATTAATGTTAAGTTCTAAATAAATAACTTGATTACATTCCAAGTCTATGATTAACTCTTACAGAGCCATTGGTCGGATATTCGATGCTTCCGGCTCTCTTGTTTCGTGCCGGCCGTGGTTGAAAATTGGACTTTGGTTTGTTTCAATAAAACAGCCAGTGTAACATTTAGATTATACATATTTCGTCCGTGTTTCCGGTGACACTTTTCAAAATGGTGGAAGAGTCCTTAGTTACTAGCAATGCCGAGCAAGAAAAAGGAAGAGAAACATCGAAAATTTGCAATTTTTGATGATGTAGATAGGAGTATGGACATGGCCTGTGACCACCCCACTGCTCTTGAATCCTAAGTAGATTTAGACATATTAGACGACTGGAGAAGTAGTTAGGTTGTTATTTCAGACATTAGTTTAGCGAGAATGCAACAGAATCACAATACGAGATTAGCAAGTAGATCTAGACGTCTCAGATGGTAATTAGTGCATATCTAGACCTAGCCGATGGTGAGCTGGGCACAATCATTGTCTAAAAACATCACATTACTTCTTTTTTCCTAAAAAACTCTGCATTTATGAAATTTTCATACATTTAGTTATACTTTGAAACATAATAAGTACACGGAATTACTGTTTTCCATTCATTTTACAGCTATACCACCTATACAGATCAGGACTCGTGCTTTTATCTTGCAGAAAGTTTTTCTTTAATTGCTTGTGTCAAACAAGAAAACAGACATTAGGTCATTTGTCTGAAACAATTCAGAGATAAAAGACAGCACAGTCAAATGAAGCAAAATGTTGCCAGCTTTTTAAAAAAAAATTGACCATATTTATCTAAAAGGAGGCCGACCACTCTAAAGGGGATTTTGTTAAGAGAGGCCAATTTAGTAGGCATAAAATCCCTTGATGAGGTAGAAAAGATTGCTGAAAACATGATGATGTTAGACATACTGAGTTTGACAAATGTGTCATCCATGAAATTCTGTGACAGGAGAATGGACTGGTTTGCTGGGGAATGGACAGCATGTCACAGCCAAGAGAAATGATTATGAGGAATTTGTTTTATTGAAGTGAAATGACTTATACATATAAATGCTACAGTGTTAAGACACATTTCTGTGCTTGTAGTTCATTTGTAAACTTTCTCTGCATGTACCCCACAGTCTAAACAAAAACCACAACTACAACCCCATACTTCGGGAAAGAATTCTGAATTTTTTTTTTTTTTTTGCATTTTAAAAAAAAAGATCATTTTTAACATTTCAAATCAGAATGTACAAATTAAAATCAATATATACATGTTTCTATTAATAAACTTCACTGTAAGTTAAGCTGTGGAGGGCCACTCTTCAGAATAAATTGCTGCCTGTAGTCAAACTTTTAGGTAGTCATTATTTTCAAATTGAAGCTAAAATTTTTAACATTTAAAAATCTTTTTAGGCTTTAATTTCAGCTTTCATTTTTTTTTTTTTTTTAAGTTTCTTACACAAACCTTGCTCTGGCCATCCATTTATCTTTTTTTTTTGGTAAACATTAAATAATCATTTTTCTGAATTTCACACCTGATACTTATCATAAAATATTTGTTTCTTAACTTTGTGAATGTGTGTACAAGTGTATCCTGGGCAAAAAAAAATTTTTAATTTTCCAGAATTGACATGATTCTGTAAGCCATTTAAGTGGCTTTAAAAACAAAATAGTATGATTTAATTCCATCTTGCCATGTCATGATTTATGACAGAGTACATGATCATTGATTAACAAAAAATGTTTTTATGACAGAGTACATGATCACTGATTAACAAAAAATGTTTATATGACAGAGTATATGATCATTGATTAACAAAAAATGTTATTTGGTAGGCACAGATTTCAGTGATGAAGAAAGATAATATTTACAACTGTTCATCATCATCATCATCAGGTGCCGCGCCGACTGGCATTGGCTATTATGCTTCTCCAGAGTACCTGTATCTCCTCTAACACCATCCCGTCAGACTGTCCAGTATCATTTCTCTTGGTCTTCCTCTTGATCTTCTTCCTTCTATTTTTCCTGTTGTTATAATATTTTCAATGCCCCCTCTTCTCACTGCATGTCCTATGAAAGTACATTGTCTCTCTCTTATCTTTTTGACAAGGTTTTTTGTCTCTCCAGCTCTTCTCATACATTCTTCATGAGTTAATTTTGCTGTCCAGGGGATTCGCAACATTCTTCTAATAAACCACATTTCTGCTGCTTCCAATGATTTTTGTGCAAACTTGCCTATTGTCCATGATTTACTTCCATATAACAAGACAGGTTCAGTATAGCACTTTAGGACTCTGAAATGCAGTCTTTGCTTGGCCTGTTCTGTTCCTAATTTCTATTCTGCGTTTCCCATCTGAAGTTATTACTGCTCCAAGGTATTTGAATTTCTGCACCTGCTTTAGAATAGTTCCATTGAATTTAATACTGCATGCTGGTGGATTCTGTTTCTTAGATGTAACCATAGTCTCTGTCTTTTTGATGTTCAAAGTAAGGCCTTTCTGTTCACTTTCTTTGGTGACTTAACCAAGAGATTTTGCAGGTCTTGCTGGTTCTCAGCTATCAGTACTGTATCGTCAGCATACCGAAGGTTGTTAATATTGTATCCTCCAATTTTTATGCCTGGTTCTGTGATGATCTTTCATAGAATATTCTCGCTATACAGAGAAAAAAGGTCTGGAGATAGTACACATCCTTGTCACACCTCTTGTTTTATAGGTTGATATTTTCCAATTCTATTTTCAACTCGAACTGCTGCTTCTTGCTGCCAGTATAGATGTTTTACAATCCTCAGGTCTTTGCCGTCTATATTGGTGTCTACAAGCATTTTAATAATTTCATTATGTTTCACCTTGTCAAATGCCTTGGTGTAATCAATGAAATTACAACTGTTGCATCCCCTTAAATTAGCAAATTATGACCTGCCTCTTTGCCTAAACACAAAAATACTGCATGCACACTTGACCCTTGGTGATCCTTAAAGAGACCTGCATTAAAGTTAGTAGTACAAGCAAGTGGTTACTATGTGCCAATTAAGAGCCCAAATAACTGGCACCTGTTTAGATAATTTTCTGCTGCTGGGTTCATCTTGCCAGCCACTAAATGTTAAGAGACTTGAGCAACATGCATCAAAGGACAGTGTCATGTTTTAATATTCATATTTTAAAAAAAAATATTACTATCAATCCCATTTGTTAGAATGTGGTAACTCACTGGCCTCTGGCTTAACTTAAACTGGATAAACACAGTAATGCCCTGTCCATTTATCAAAGAACAGTAAGTTCACTCGCTTTGTTAAGATGGAATATGAATGAATAGCCTGGAAAAAAAACCCAAAGACAGTTATTCTGTGGAATGGCATTTGAAAATTTGTAAAGATGAGCAGTTTCTTGTTTTAATAACTATACAAAGTGTACGAACGGTAATTTACTTGACACAAATGTGCAGTAGAGATTTGAATTTTCTTATGTGTGAGTGATGTTGATGTCTGAGCATAGAGTGAATGATTACACACTGAAATATATGGCCTATAATGTAAATATGACAATTTGTGACTTTTTAAAAAAATATGGATTGGTGCAATTCTTGCTGCTGCACCAGTATTACATTAAGTATTGTCAAACAACCAGCCATCATCATCATTGTATACAACACACTATTAAATATGATGCATGAAATGTTATCTTCATTTGAAACAACCGCTATCTTTACTAATACAAGAAGAAAGTGCCTGCAGAAATGCAAACATAAATTACTGAACAAACATAAAAACAATGAAATGAATCAATGATATCATTAAGAGCTGAATGCTTGTCACGAGAATGTTTGATCCATTGCCAGGTCGAAGATCATGTAGGTCATCTCTGGACCTGAATAATGTATAAAAATTGGCATGTTAATTACTCTTGCAATAAACTTTGGAAATCCTTAATTATAAACCTGAGTACTGGTAAACTTCTTACATCCTTCCTATGCAGTTAAACATCACATGGGGCTTGCATGATAGTGTGCCAAATTTAATGGTAAACTTCTTATCTTATATCCTTCCCGTGCTGTTAAACGTCACATAGGGCTCGCAAGGTAGTTCGCCAATTTTTCCTGTTTTCGGCAAGTCTTTCAAGCTCATCAAGGGATTTTATGCCTATTAATTTGACCTCTCTTAACAGTGTCCTCTTCAGAGTTTCATGCGGTCTGCCTCTTTTTCTTTGGCCTGTTGTGTTCCATTTTATAGCTTGCTTTGAGATTCTGTGACTGTTTTTTTCTCATCACGTGACCAACATATGTCCATCTCATTTTCCTGATCACCCATGAGACTGGTTGTTGTTCAGTCATCTCTCTTATCTCCGCATTGGTAAACTCGGGAATCCTTAATCATAAGCTTGAGTAATGCTACACTTAGGGAATCCTTAATCATAAGCCTGAGTAATGTAAACTTAGGGAATCCTTAATTATAAGCCTGAGTAATGTAAACTTAGGGAATCATTAATCATAAGCCTGAGTAATGTAAACTTAGGGAATCCTTAATTATAAGCCTGAGTAATGGTAAACTAGGGAATCCTTAATCATAAGCCTGAGTAATGGTAAACTTAGGGAATCCTTAATCATAAGCCTGAGTAATGGTAAACTTAGGGAATCCTTAATCATAAGCCTGAGTAATGGTAAACTTAGGGAATCCTTAATCATAAGCCTGAGTAATGGTAAACTTAGGGAATCCTTAATCATAAGCCTGAGTAATGGTAAACTTAGGGAATCCTGAAGCCTGATTAACAGTATTTATTACATTAATAAAATTGCACCAAAAACTTGGTTTTTAATTTCACCTGTATTCTTGAAATTTTATGTGAAAATAAGTAATGGGTAGTTGTTCATTACTATCTTTTTTGTGACATGATGTCAGTTCACACGGTGAAAAATAAGTATAAAATTAACCGTGTCCTGTCTCAGTATGTTAACTGATACATCAGCTTCAGGAAGATGGCCAGTATTATTTTTCAGCATGACAGAGCACGTCCTCACTGGCACTGATAAATGTGTGCCTCTTTTTAACGATTACTGGCCCAAATGATGGATTTGAAGAGCTGGTAAAAATGACTTGCATTTGTTGCAGAGGCCCCCTAGATCCCCTGACCTGACACCTTGCGACTTTTTTCTTGTGGGGATATACTGTTTACATTACCCCCACTTCCACAGCATCTGAACATTCTGAAGCAATAGATCACAGATATCATTGCATCTGTTAGTCCAGATATGTTACATAAAACCTGGGAGGATATCGATTATTGCAGTGATATGTGTTGTGTCACCAGGGAGAAAGCTCCCATCAAGTCCCTTTAAGGTATGTCCATAACTGAGAATTTCTTCACAAAATATGTGCTCTTTTTTTTCATGTAGCAGAATTTGCCTTTCTCTGGTGGCCTTTATAAAGAGTATAGGAACTTTTGGAACACCCTTGTATATACACCCATCACCACTAGCATTTTGTTACAGTTTGAGGTGTGTATAATTTCACTGTGTAAATTTATACACATAGGTGTGCTACAAATTTAGCAGTTTATAAGCAAAATGAAAATTTTCTTGCAATATTTCTGTCTAAATCAACACTCGGAGTATAGATGCATGCTGTTAGAATATGAGATCTTCACCAAAGGTGATGAAGCTGGTTGTGGTTTGTTTTTGTTTTTGTTTTTTTACCTCAGAATCGCAGATTTTCAACAGTGTATGGATTTGGTTGATTTGTATTTGTGTGTTTTGCAGTCATGGCCAGCTCAATTCCTTTTTGTACCATGAGTGAGGTATTTTTTTTTCTCTCTCCTCTAGATTTTCACAAACAGCTGTCACACAGAAATGATGAAAAATGCACACAAACTTGAAACTGCCAAATTACTCTGAAGTAAATGGTGCAGTCTTAGTATTTAACATAAAAAATATATTCTCAGCTGTTCACATGGGTTAAAAAAATGTTTAAATCTTCACACTTTAAATGTCTGCAATGTGCAAATGTAAGGTATATGCTTAGGTAGCTGTGAAGTTGGTGTAATGGTTGCACCAGCCCTGGTTGTAATTACTTATTTTCAGGCATTACAGAAATACGAGTATATTTAATTCATTAAATAAAATATTATAAGACTATTTGTTTCACTCAACGGAGAAAAGAGGAATGGATAAGCA
Organism: Achatina immaculata; assembly: GCA_009760885.1. Classification (NCBI taxonomy): domain Eukaryota; kingdom Metazoa; phylum Mollusca; class Gastropoda; order Stylommatophora; family Achatinidae; genus Lissachatina; species Lissachatina immaculata. Next base: position 29,257,436 of record CM019707.1, on the reverse strand, counting down.
AGACCACATGGGAAAAGATAGAGCAAAGAAAAGAAATGAAGAAAAAATTACTGAACACCAAATCACAATGGCTTAAAGAATAAGCTTTAAGTAATTATGCGCAAAAAGACAAAGAAGTGAAGGAATCATGCCGTCAAGATAAACGTCAATACTATGACAACTTAGCAGAAGCAGCAGAGAAAGCAGCATATACAAATGACATGAAAACCATATATAAAATCACAAAGCAGATGACAGGTAACTTCAACACAAGATGTGAAAGTGCAGTAAGGACACAAAATGGACAACTGGTCAGTGGAGAAAGAGACAAAATTGATAGATGGAAGGAACACTTTAACACCCTACTAAACAGAACACAAGCAGTACAAACAATAGACATACCTGAAGCAGAAACGGAACTAAACATCAATACAGGACCAATAACAATAAGTGAAGTAAAGGAGGCGATAAAGAAGCTAAAATCAGACAGGGCACCAGGTGAAGATGAAGTGACTGCTGAGATGTTGAAAGCAGAAGAAACAGAAACACCAAAACAACTTTGCCGGATATTACAACAAATTTGGGATCTAGAAAAAGCCCCAGAGGAGTGGAAAACTGGGCTTATAGTAAAACTACCAAAGAAGGGTGACCTCAGAGATTGCGGGAACTGGAGAGGCATTACCCTACTGCCACTCACCAGTAAAGTATTTTGCAGAATAATCATCAACAGAATTGTACCAACACTTGAGGAAAAACTTCGGAAAGAGCAGGCAGGATTTAGGAAAGGAAGATCATGCATAGAGCATATATTTGTACTTAGACAAATATTAGAACAGGCAAATGAGTGGTATAGCACAACATATGCATTGTTCATAGATTTTGAAAAAGCCTTTGACAGTGTCAACAGAGATGCACTGTGGAAAATCCTAAGATGGCATGGCCTCCATCATAAGATAGTAAATGTAATCAAAGCCCTATATGAGGGTTTTCAGTGCAAAGTTATCTGTGGAGAACATACCTCCAGCAGCTTTAGGGTACAAACAGGAGTGAAGCAGGAATGTGTACTATCACCAACATTATTTATCTTAGCAGTAGACTGGTTAATGAGGGAGTCAACATCAGACATACGCAGAGGATTACAATGGACCCTTGACATAGTACTGGAGGACCTTGACTTTGCGGAAGACATTTGTCTATTATCAAGCAGTCACAAAGATATGCAAGATAAAATAAACAAGCTAACTCAGAATGCAAACAACATAGGACTAAAGATCAACGTAGGAAAGACAAAGTTAATGAAGCAAAATATGAACAACAGAAATGTACTCAGAGTAGATAACAAGTTAGTGGAGGAGGTCAACGAATTTGTATACCTTGGCAATAGAGTAGTAGAAAATGGAGACAGCACAGAGGACATCAACAGCAGACTTACTAGAGCAAACCAGGCTTTTGCAATGCTGCAGATTATATGGAAATAAAAAAAACTAAGCATAAATATGAAAATCAGGATATTTAAGAGTAATGTTCTAAGTGTACTACTCTATGGAAGTGAATGCTGGAAAATCACCAAAACCATAGAAAACAAGTTGAATTCTTTCCAGACTAAATGTTTACGAAGAATTAGAAAAATATTTTGGCCAAACACCATAAGAAATAACATTGGCAGAAATGCAGATGAAGCCACTGACAACAATTATTGAGGAAAGATGCTGGCGATGGTTGAGACATGTGCTCCGAATGACTGACAACTCACTACCAAAAATAGCACTAAGATGGACACCACAGGGGAACAGAAGTAAGGGTAGACCAAAAGAGACATGGAGAAGAACAACAGAAAGGATGTTGAGCAATAGAGGGCTCACCTGGGCAAGAGCAGGAAAAAAAGGCGAAGGACAAGCAGGCATTTGTGGAAAACCCTTGCAGAAGCCCCATGTGCCCTGGGCACTTAAGGTTCAGAGAGAGAGAGAGATTTTTTTCACTCAGGTAAAAAAAAACATTCCTGTCTTCACTTATCTGGAATCTGTAAGAAGTGTTGAAAACTAAACAATAATTTTATATACTTAAGATTGGTCTTTTCATAGTCAAATCATGCATAAACACTAACATAGTGTAGCTTATGAAATACAATTATAAATCATACATGAAGCAGGTGTTGCATGATTTCTGGCAGTGCCGCAGCATGTATCCAGCATTCATCTCACACTGTCCATTCTCTGCCCAGACTTTACACAGAAAGTTTGTGTCAAGACATCCTGGCAGGGAAAAAGGGAGGCAACAATGTTAATGTGGAACGAGATTAAATAAATGAAATATGAGCTTCAAAATAAGAGAGGAGCAGCATTAAAAGTCAATGCTTTAACATTTTCTACAAACAAAACAACAGGAAATTTAGAAATTAAAGGAAAAAAAATTAGTGCAATCAAATTAACAACAACAAAAAAATACCCTTGAGCTGTATTATAACTGATTATAGCTGTCAAACAAAGCAACATAATGCTGAGCAGTCTGTACTCCCAGATCTCAATTAAGCAGTGATGTGGATTTGCTGCTGTTGAAGTCCTCCACTCAGCCTATCTCTCTGAGTGCGTTAAATACCAGTTTGATCCAGTGGTTGTCCAACTGTGATGATGGCAGAGCCTGCCAACCTACCAGCTCTCTCATTTCCCTGGATGTCCGTGTGCCCCGGGAACAGATAAAGGTGACTGTGAATCACTGATTTCTGCAGTGACTTTTCTGTGATACAGAACCTGCATTGACCTTCCAGATCATACTCACTGAATAACTTTATATGCAGACAAACAATTTTGGATATTGCAGAAAATCGTTCCAGTGTGGCTTAATAGTGAGAAGCCTGTATATTTGTTGCAGTTCATTTTAGTCTGTGGAACCAAGCTATTCCATTCTCATCTGCACATCTGATTAATTCATTGGGTGTTCCATCACATCCTGAAGCTTTATTCATTGAAGCCCTTCTGTTGGCTTCTCAGATTTCAGCTAGATAGATGGGTGGTTCAGGTTCTGTGGGGTCAACTGCACTGTTACCATAGTGTTGACAAGCCTCAGATGGTATATTGAGTAGCTTGTTGAAGTACTGTCTTCACTTCTAGTACAAACCCTGGTTTGCACATGGGATCAATAACATTGTTCACAATGTCAGATCAACATGCTCATTGAGATATATGAAGTTGTAAATAAAGTATATAGAGTGCTGTGTGTTATTTTTTACTTATTTTACTTTATTTTCCTAACTTCTCTAAACCCCAAAAGACTAAGTTTATTGCAAAGACTTGAAACTTGACTTTATACTAGGTAAGAAAACTGATGAATAACTTGAATGCAATACTGGCATAAATTAATGTTTTAACGATATGTGCAGTTTGTTGTGTTTTTTTCATGAGTGAACAGAAATAAAAAGCTTCACTACCCCACAAACACATGAAGTCATGAACATTCAATATGCAAGAGACTGACATTAAAGTGTGGTTATAAGTAAAGTGCCACCAGTAAGTTCTGAAGAAATGAAGACACAGAATTTAGGAAAGAAAGAGGAAAATTTGTGACTAAGTCCGAACAATACACTGATATAAAACTGTTATCAAGAGGAGCCTGTTGTAGTTACCTATAGCTGCAAATAATGAAGATTGTGATGATTGTTACAGTAGTGAATATTTTCTTACACAAGAATCATATCTGATGCAGGCTGTGGAGGTTTCCCTAAATTCCCATACTGATGAAAGATACAGGCTTCTTAGCAAGCTCCACCCATTTGATTTAAAGTTTATCCCTAGGCCACAGGTAAGCTGTGGTATTATTCAAAAGTACATAAAGTCACTGAATGAAGCTCAAGAGAAGCCTGACAAGTAGAAAAAAATATGAAATAAACTTAAAGCAGGAAAATTGACCTTACATTGGCCAGTCTTTCTGCCTAGCTAAGCTACTTGTGTTCTGTCATTTGAACTCTTCTCCCCTTATAATGAAATCGTGCATACCATATTTATGTGTTCCAATTTATGGGTAGTAAGTACTCACCATTACAATTATTGCAGGACTTCTTGCAGAATATTAGATTATATCTGGGATTACTGTCACAATATCCATGTTTAGTCCAACTTGCACACTCCACTTCCTTATCCTGGCAGTCAACAGAACCTAGCCATGACCAAAAGAAAGTAAACTTTTTTTTTTTCATTCATTGACCACCATTCATTGATATTTCTTAATATAAAAGCTGGTTTTTGTTTTTTTCCAGTTCATATCTCAAAAAAGTGTTTTGTAGTATTTTTAGTTTTTCAAAGTTAGACTAAAGAGAAACTTTGTATGCATACAAGAAAAGAATGGCAGGTCACATTCCATAGGATGAATATATAAGAAATGTGAATAACAACATCAATCAGACAATAATAATTTTAAAAAGATGATCCTAGTTTCCAGAAAAAGCTGTAAGAAGCTAAAGAAGTAAAATAAAATGTTTTGATAATGTTAGTGCATACAGAGATTTAAATGTTTTCTCAACCTGATATCCAGTGTAACTTGTTCTTTTATTGCATTGTGCATATTTTTGACAGAGATTTCTTTTGTTTTTTTAAAGTTGAGATAGGAAACGAAAGTTGTACATAACAGAGGTCAGAAACAAAATGGCCAGGCAGGCTGTAAAGATGAGAATCATAGTCTCTGCAAATAAAACAGAAAGTTCTGTTTTAACAGTTTTCTGAGCAAAAGCTGTACTAGGTACGTGGTGCAAATAAAGCTTCTACAAGGGGACATTAATTTTCACTTCCTCATCCTCCCTTTGTCTGAACTTCATTTTGTTTTCTTTATTCTTCAGATTAGCAAACTGCTTTTTAAATGACAACATAGTTTTGAAGAAACTATAGAAAAAATATGTTTCTGAAAGAAATGTTAAAATTATGTTTTAAAGGTAGGAGAAAAAAAATAATGTTTTTGAAGGAACTAAAAAATATGTCTTTGAAGGAAATAGAAAAATTTGCAAGCATGGTAATGCACACAGTTCTGCTTGGTTCTGCACAAAATTAAAACTGAAGAGGAATGACATTTGAATTTCCCCCTCCAAAAAAAAAAATCAGTGAAGCTGCAAAGCAATAATTCATTACTAAATGGATTTCACTATAAAGGATAACTTGAAATTATGAATTTATTATTATTCGTAAAGTGCACTCGATACGTAAAAACAGTTATCCCTCACTTATGCGTTGAAATTGGAACCAGTCACTAACAAGGTGTCACACAGTTTTGTTGATCCTTTCAAAATTGGAACCAATCACTAGCAAGGTGTCACACAGTTTTGTTGATCCTTTCAAAATTGGAACCAATCACTAGCAAAGTGTCACACAGTTTTGTTGATCCTTTCAAAATTGGAACCAATCACTAGCAAGGTGTCACACAGTTTTGTTGATCCTTTCAAAATTGGAACCAGTCACTAACAAGGTGTCACACAGTTTTGTTGCTGGAATCAGTGGAACACCATGACATACATTGAAGATGCTAGAACAAAGTGTGTTTAACTTCGAAAAATAGAAAAATCACTTCAGATGTGAGAGAAAGACAAATAGTAGACAAATCATTTCATATATGAGAAAAAGAAAAATAAACAGATTGTGACTCGAACCCAGAACTCTGGTTGGACAAAAGACAAAAAAATGAAATGGTTTGGATAGATGACCACAATAAGACCAAGTCAATCAGGTTCTAGAACCTAAAAAATCAGAACAGAAGCTCTGAATGTCTTGATATATGATACACATATTATGTTCAAATACTGACAGATCAAATATGCATTAACCAGAGACAAATTTTCACAAACTGCAATGTTTCAAGGCAACACCAACCAGACAAGTCATGCTAAAAAGATCTTTGAAGACCACATGACACTAGTTCGTTAACTTTTAATACTGAGAAAACAACGTTGGCCATAATTCATTAGGGTATTTTGTAATAGGTGCCAAAAACAGTACAGATTGGTATGTTTCATTTGTTGGCAATAAAATTCTCAGTTTAAATCCACTCTGGAGAGTTAAAAACATCATCAGTGATAGCAGACTCAACATTCTCCTCCTCTTAATTCTTCTTTCACCTTGTTTGAGGTAACAGCAAATCATTATTCATCAAAATTGGCTTTGCTTTCAACTTAGAAAATTCTTGTATTATGTTTTTTAAAATCTGTTACCATTATTTATGAAAGTGAAAACTTGTCACACTAACATGGAATTTGTTTTAAGACAGTATCACTACTACCATGGTATGAATACACTTTAGTATGTACAAAAACTTCCATATAAGCAAGAATCAGCTTTGTTTATGTGAGATGATGCTGCTTAGGGGTAGCAGTTGTTGCTGAGAAATCATTATATGCCATGCTGACTGACTGACTGATACCAGACATGGATACATGTACTAGGTCATGACATGTCTATCATCAGGATAGCTGGTTATATAATGAATCTGTCAGGACACAATACCATGTAATGAATTTATCAGGACATGACTGTACAATGAATCTATCAGGATACAAGACAAGTTTAGTTACACTAGCTACAAACCTGTAACTGAGTTGGTAGTTTTTGTGCCTATAGTAGTAGTCAAGCCCCCACTGCCACCATCTCCACTGCATGCCTGACAAGATTTGGCACAGTTTTTCATCATCCAGCTTGGGTTGATGTTGCAGTGGTCATTCGTGGCCCAGATGTCACACTGTTTGTCTGAACTGTGAAGGTTCTTGCAAATGGTGGTTTCTTAGATAAGAAATAAAACTTTCTTTAAAACTTTCTTCTTCATATAGTTCAGTCTAAGAATATACCTACATCTTACATCCTTCCCGTGCCGTATTGACTGCACAAACACATCCATTGTAGAAGTCACTAATGATGTTGACAATCTTGATGGTATTCCATATATTCTTAAAATCTTCCATAATGATTCTCTGTATATGCTATTAAATGCCTTTTTAAAGTCTATGAAGTTCAGGATTAACGGTCTTTGCTTTTCAATATGTTCTTCAAGTATTATTCTTAGAGTAAATATCTGGTCGAGACAGCTTCTCCCTTTTTGAAATCCTGTCTGCTCTTCTCTCATTGCAGCATTCACTATATTTTGAGTTTTATTTAGAATAACTTTGAAAAATACTTTTTGACACAACTGATAGTAAGGTTACTCCTCGCCAGTTGTTGCAATTGCTAAAGGTGCCTTTTTTCGGTAGTTTAACAATGATTCCTTTTTTCCATTTAGAAGGGACTTTTTCTTCTTTCCAAACTTTATATACATTCTCTGTAGTTGTTTCATGTTGTCTATATTAATAGCTTTTAACATTTCAGCTGTTTTCATCTTCACCTACAGCTTTGTTGTTAGCTATTAGATTCATTGCTGTTTCAATTTCATACAATGTAATTTCATCTAGGTTTACATTTAGTTGTGGGAATGGTAAATCAGTTCCAAGGTCTATCAGTTTTTTTGGATGTGTAATTCTTGGAAGTGTTTGGCCCATCTTTGCTTTTGGTCTTAACTTGATGTTAAAAGTGTGCCAGTTTTGCTAAGAATTGGTCTTTCTTTGTATGCAATAGTACCTGTTAGCCTCTTTTGTATGTTATATAGAGTTTTGCTGTCTCCTGTTTTTGTTGCCTTCTCTGCTTCTTTAGCCATATTGTCCATGTATTCTCTTTTATCCCTTCTAGCTGAACTTTTTAATTTATTGGCTAGTATGTTGCTTTTGCCTAATCTCTTTCATGATCTGTTTTTACATTCAACATGGCTAATTTGGCTGCTTGTCTTTCATGTATGGATTTCCATGTGTTATCTGATGTCCATGCTTTTCTATTTGTTTGCAGTCCAGCACTTGTTTTAGCTGCTGTAATTATAGCTGTGCTGTAAAAATGCCATAAGTCATCTATATCTGTCTCCTCTACCTCACTGAATGCAGCGAACTGTCTGGTAAGTTCCAGATTAAAATTACTCTTAGTATTTTCATCCTGTAGACTTTGACTGTTTATCTTTCTGACTATTGCTTTCTTGTGTTGGTTTTTCAGTTTTAGTCTTATTTTTCCTTTACACAGATTGTGATCACTGCTGACATCTGTACCCCTATATGCTCTTAGAGATGTTCTGAATTGCTTTCTAATACAAAAGTGATCTATCTGATTTCTGGTTCTATCAACTGGAGATATCCATGTTGTTTTATGTATCTCTTTGTGTGGAAATACTGTTCCTCCAGTGACCATGCCCTCTGTTAGACATAATTCAATTAATCTTTCTCCATTCTGATTTACTGTATCAATCCCTTCTTTCCCCATAACTTTTTCAATGTTGGTATTATCTTTTCCTACCTTGGCATTAAATTCTCCTGTGACAACTAAGATGTCGTGTTTAGGAAGTTTGTTAATGAGTTGTTGTATTTGGTGATAGAAGGTGTCTTTTATTTCATCATCTGTATCGTTCGTGGGTGCATAGCATTGTATGATTGTCATTCTTCCGTGTCTTATTTGGAATCGTGCTCTTAATATACAACTGTTCACTGGTTCCCTTTCTGTAAGGGTCTTTGCTTCTGCAGTTGACATAATTATACCTAATCTTTCGTGATATTTCCCATCATCTCTGCCTGAATGTATGATTAATTTACGGTTTTTGACTGATCTTTTCCCTACTTCTGGCCATGGCATTTCACTGATGCCCAGGACGTCTAGGTGATATTTATCCATTTCTTGGACTACCTGAGCAGTTTTCGATTGTGCGGCCATTGTTCTTACATTAAGAATATACTATATGGATTTTTATACTTCTAGTTCAATCTAAGAATATACTATATGGATTTTTATACTTCTAGTTCAATCTAAGTAGAAAACAAGTTGAATTCTTTCCAGACTAAATGTTTACAAAGAATTAGAAAAATATTTTTGCCAAACACCATGAGAAATAACATCTTGTTGGCAGAGATGCAGATGAAGCCACTGACAGCAGTTATTGAGGAAAGACGCTGGCGATGGCTGGGACATGTGCTCCGAATGACTGATAACTTGCTATCAAAAACAGCACTAAGATGGACACCACAGGGGAACAGAAGAAAGTGTAGACCAAAAGAGACATGGAGAAGAACAACAGAAAGGATGTTGAGCAATAGAGGGCTCACCTGGGCAAGAGCAGAAAAAAAGGCAAAGGACAGGCATTTGTGGAAAACCCTTGCAGAAGCCCCATGTGCCCTGGGCACTTAAGGTTCAGAGAAAGAGAGAGAGAGAGAGAGAGTTCAGTCTAAGAATATAATATACTAGATGGACTTCCACTAAAAAAAAAAAAAAATCTAAAATGTCTCTCTCTTATCAAAATGACAAATGATATCCAAAAATGGTCATTCATTCATTATGTGTAGTAACAAATAGTAGAATGGATATATTTGCTCTTTATTGTATCCATGATATCTGATGGAGTCTTTTATAGTATTTACATTCAAAGGCATTTATGTGTTTCTCATCTGTTTTGTTAAGTGTCCAGGTCTCACAGGCATATGCTGCAATGGGAAAAGTGCATGCCCTTAAAAATATAATTTTTGTAGTTCTGTCTGTTCCTCTCTACAGCTTCTTTAGTTGTTTTAGCTTGTGAAGAGTGATTGATGTCCTTTTTAATCTCCCTCATTGTATATTGTTAATAATGATCCAAAATATTGAAAACTCTCCACCACTTCCAATTTTTCCTCATTGATATATATATATATATATATCATTTGCCATAATTGTTGTGTTAGTTGTCATCGATTTAGTTTTCTTTGCATTGAAATAAAGGTTTTGCTCTTCATTATTCTTACAGATTGACATAATTAGTTTCTACATTCCTTTTTTGTCTCGTGGATGGTAATACTGTGTCATCAGCATATCTGATCTCTGGTATTTCATAACCTCCAATTTTTGTGGCATTGTAATGTTCTTTGTCTGCATCTTCTCTGACATTTCTCATTATATTTTCAGTAGACATGTTAAATAAGTAAGGCAACAATTATACAACCCTGCTGGACTCATTTTTTTGTCAATCTGTTGTCTCACCATTTATTTTTACTGCTGCCTGTTGATCTAAATACAGAATTGCTATGTACCATGTGCTGGAAGCCCATTTTTTTCATTATTTGCAAAAATTTCTATGTTGCACACAGCCAAATGCCCTGAATAGTATATGAAAAATAAATATATGTTCACATTGAATTTTCTGCATTTCTCAATTATTAATCTCATTTTGAATATATGATCTCTTGTTCATCTTCCTTGTTTAAAATGAGCTTTGATCATATTGGTTTCTTCATATGAAGTCTTCCCACTATGATTTTTAATAGAATTTCACTTGACTGACTGATCAGGGCAACAGTTCTATTGTTTGTGCATAGTTGGAAATTATCCTTTTTCTGTAGTGTTATGAATATAATTTTCTGTTCTTTACGCCAAATACCTGAGTGCCATATCTTTTTACATAGTGCATGATAGATTTTAGCACATTCCTTTCCTTTAGTCTTAATAAGTTTAGCTGTTACCACATCCTGATGATTTATCATTTTTAAAGTTCTTTATTGCCCACAATACCTCTTCAAATGTTGGTTCAGGCTCTTTTTTCCTCCAACAGCAATTCACACTGATCATTTCTGCCTGCACAGTCAGTTAAGATAGCTGAATTTATTTACTTGTATCAATGCCTTCTCATTTGAAAGGATGTTCTACTTTGGTAAAATTTACTGTTTGATATTATCATTGCTTCTGCTTGCTGCTGTTTAGCTCTAATCCTCATTTATTGTTCTCTTTTAATAATCTTCATTAGTTTCAACTAATTGCTTTCACTTTCTGCTACCATAAGTGTGTCGCCCACATGTCAGGTTATTGATGCTATGGCCTCCTATTTTTATTCCTTTTAAGTTTGTAATGTCTGTCACATTTTCACTGTACAATGAGATGTCAGGTGATAGGACCCAACTTGATCTTACATCCGATTTTAAATCTTGATAATCAACTGTGTCTTTGTCTTCTCATTTTTTTGTCCTTTGATTCCAGCATATAATAATTCCAAATATAAACATTTGTGTCTAACTGTTGAAAGTGTCAGTATAACCTACGCAGTACAGACGTAAATCTTTATTTACTTCTAGAGATCATTCCATTATTCTCATAGTTCTTAATATAAAAATAGAATTACTTGAGCTTTTATGTTGCTTTCTTCAAAAGCACAAATTTTATTTATTTTAGATACAGGCATCTTAAATATTTTCCAAAAACTGTTCGATGCCCATTAGTATCGAATCTAAGAATTTTGTGAACTAGTATATCTGGTACTAGATGTACTAGTTCACAAAAACCATTGAACTTTTCACAAGAAATACAGAAAGTATTTAGCAGAATAAACTCAGTTTTCTGGAGAAAGTTTTCTACCTTTCTGCCTGATCATACAAACATATTTCTAATATTTTAATGTTAAAAGTTACATTTAATTCACTCATATAATTTGTTTTTACTTAGAAAAAAACAAACAAAGGCTTTGTAATTCTACCACATACTTTCAAAAACATAATTATTACTTTTTTTTTTTCCATTTACTCATTTGTCCACTTTGTCATTCACTACATGCTTCTAAGTTTAAAAACAAAACAGCAGCTTAGTGTTAGAATACAAGAGGGGAAAAAACTGTCTAATATATTTGCATATGCCAGTGATGTTTTTGACAATCCAGTTAACTCTAGTGCATCTCTCCTGAATCTCAGAATGTTTGCACTGTAATGAGAACTTACCTGTAGTAAGCGACGAAAGAGTTGTTGATATTTTTGCTGTTGGGTCAACACCTTCACATATGCCTCTCCCACATGCCTTAGCACAGTGTTTGCCCATCCAATCAGTGTTGAGTAAGCACTCAAGCTTTTCAGCCCATATTTGGCACTGAACATCATCGTATAAATTTTTGCATGTGCCTAAGAAAAAAAAAGCACATAATTAATACTAGCGAATCTGGAATGAACAACGTCATTTTTACTTTGAAACACAGTAATCATGTTTCTACAGGTAGGGAAGACCATATTGGAAGGATACATAATGGGAAAAAGAAAAAGAGGAAGACCAAAACGAAGATGGCTGCAAGAAATCGTTGATGATCTGCAAATGGACGCAGCAGCAGCAGGCCATCTTGCTCACAACCGAGAGGCCTACAGGAGTGCTGTTTGGGAGGCAAAGTTCCGCAAGGGACATGCAAATGAATGAATGAATGAATGAACAGGTAGGGCTGTTCTGGACATCTTCAATGCAAAGAAAAGAAAATATACTGAAATGATTTAAGAACAGTGTTGATGCTAAACAGGCTAAAGCTTAGGACCACAATCCACAGGGCCTCACATAAATTAAAAATTTTTTAAATAATTTTATACTGCTTTTATGTGTATGGTAATTTTTTATTTTATATTTTGTTTTTAATCTTTAAATTTTGTGCAGAAAATTTTCTGGAAAAAAATCTTTAAAAAATCACTGTGTATATACCTGATGTATATATTATGGTAGACTGAGTTTGACTGACTGACTGATTTTTATTTCAAAAGGGTTAAGAATTGGGCATGCAGGCCCATCTGACATTCTGCCTTTTATCATACATCTTTCACTCTATTCCAGACATTCTACAAATATGCTGTTCATGTAATAAACATAATTAACATTGAAGCTGAGAGAAATAGAATAAAATATAACATTTATGTCTCACTCTTAAACATTCACTCAGTACAGAAGTAACTAATTACATGACTATTTACTACACAAAAATTTCAGGACTATTCAGAATAAACAATTAACTGTATTCGGTGTCTGTAAGAGCAGTTTAAGATAATTTTTCAGTTTTATGATTCATGGAGGCATTTAGTCAACATCAAATAGATACTGGGAAAGTTTGTAGTTGTAGGAAAGAGTATAATTTATATTTTTTTATACAAGATGGGAGGGCATTCCAAAGATGAGCAGCAGAATAACTAAAGCTTTTCTTGTAAAGATCAAGTCTAGGTTTTGGAAGACATATGTTGTTCAAACATTGGCTGCACTTTGGGCTAAATTTAAACAGGTTCCATAGATAAGGTGGGGCATGCCATGAAAGAATTTGATGTACTAACTTGGCTTTGTTGAAGAGGAACCTGTTCTTAAGAGGCAGTTATTTTGATATGTTTGTGTTGGTTAGTTGTTTGTGCTTGATCTTTGTCACTAATAAGCTTTACTGCTCGCTTTTGGAGTGAGCAAAGCCTCTTTGTATTTGACACTGAGCAACCATCCCAGACTGTTGAGCAATAGTCTAAATGTGTTTGTATATGTGATATGTAGTATGTCTTCCTTGTGTCTTGATCGACGAAGTGCTTAACTTTGGCTAACTGGTATACTTTTTGTGCAATGAGTTTTGTTAGACCTTGCACATGAGAGTTCTAGGTCAGATGTTGGTCAATAATAAGACCTAGTGTTTTGTGCTCGCTAACATTTTCAACAGGAAATGAATTAGCACAGGAAAGTAAGAAGAACAGGAAAATTGTAGCAGAATAATGAAGTGCTTCTACATGAATGTAGTAGTCAGTGAATCGTACATAAGTGGATAATTGCTACAATCAGGCTTCCTATGATATTAATGAAATATTGATCAATTCCACATGCTAATCTGGAAAGACAACTGATAATCGTACATAAGTCAGGCTCCTTAGCATAATGAAACTTCACATGCTAGTCTGGAAAGACAAATGATAAATTAGAACATTTCTCTACTAACTGATATGCAGCAAAAATGAAAGATTCAACGCATAAAAAAATCCAACATATGCTATGTCACTGGCATAAAAACACATCATGTTAAAAAAATATGCAGAACTAAAAACAGTCTATTTGTCACCTGACAAGCTTCATGTTACATGTCGTAAAAGATGGGCTGCACTTTCAATTGCATGATTTTCATAACTCAACTTTTTTTCCATATACAGATGGGGACTTCATCACAGCTGTCATCATTTTGTTGTAAAGCTGCTTCATCACAGCTGTTATTACTTAGTCATAAAGTTACTTCATTACAGCTATAATTATTTAGTTGTAAAATTACTTCATCAATCATCATTTAGTCATAAACTAAATTGATGACAACTGACAAAACAAATAAGGCAGCTGAAATATGCATCAATGAGGAAAATTGAAAAAGTGGAGAGTTTTGAGTATCTTTTATCATTACTAATTAATAATGGAGATACAATGAAGGAAATTAAAAGGAGGACATCTATCACTTTTCAGAAATTAAAACTAAAGAAGCTGTGGAGAGGAACAGACAGAACTACAAAAATAAGATTTTTAAGGGCATGCATCTTTCCCACCACAATATATGCCTGTGAGACCTGGACACTTAACAAAACAGCTGAGGAACACACAATTGCTTTTGAATGTAAATGCTACAGAAGAATTCTTCAAATATCATGGACACAAAAAAGAACAAATATATCCATACTACAAGAACTTAATGTTGAAGAAGGCTGGCTAGTAAAGAGGATTAAACAGAGAAAATGTAAATACTCTGGACACATTAAATGTCATGATAATCTAGAGAAGACCATCTTGGATGGGTACATAATGGGAAAAAAGAAAGAGAGGAAGACCAAAGTGAAGATGGCTGCAAGACATCGTTGATAATCTGCAAATGGGTGCATCAGCAGCAGGGCATCTTGCTTGCAGCGGAGAGGCCTACAGGAGAGCTGTTAGGGAGGCAAAATTCCACAAGGGACATGCATATGACTGACTGATGTATATAAATATATATTTTCTGGATAGATAGGGCTTTGGATATAAGAGACTAGTTTGCCAATCCATTTGAAGTCCATTATAATGAGATTTTACTGTATGTACTGTTATAAAATATTTCTTTAATATTACTATTTATGGAAACCTGAGGATGGCGAGTGTTTATATTGTCTCAATTTCATGTAGTAATGATGACAGGGAAGGAATTTTCAATGATAATCTGAGTTTGTTGAAATGAAAGAACCTGTCTGCAGACATAAGAACCTTGGACTAGATTGGCTGGTGGCCATAAATGTGTGAATGACACATGTAGTCTACAAACTTGGCTGTATTTGAGTAGGCTGTTGTATCTCACCTGCATTCAATGCCAGTGCCTAGATGCTTACTTGTATATAGTTAGTACAAGCAGTTGTTTAGTACTGTACCACCAAAATAATCTGCCAGTGTATGCTGTGACACCACCTAACAGAAACAATCATTGCCATGACAGCCAGTCAATCATTTGCATGTCACTTGCAGAACTTTGCCTCCCTAAAAGCTCTCCTGGAGGCAGGATGCCCTGCTGCTGATGCATCCATATGCAGATCATCAATGATGTCTTGCAATTATCTTCGTCTTGGTCTTCCTCTCTTTCTTTTTCCCATTATGTACCCTTCCAATACATGGTGTAATTGACAGCACCAAATGAAAATATTTAATATTATCTTTTTAATGGTAGGCGTTCAGATCCAATGTGAAAAGAAAATGTGCCCCAACTGGTAAAAAAACAACTCTAAAACAAAACTGGCCAGAAAACACACATACAAGACATACATGCGAGTTCTTACCATCATCACATTTACCGCATGCTTTCCTACAGTTTGGAATCATGTAGCCTGGACTACCTTCACAATGTCCAGCTCGAAAATAATTCTGGCAGTCGGGATTTTTGTCTTCACATTTCACTACATAAAAAAAAAAGTTAATTCATTTTAATAACGTTGGAAAATAAAAAGTGCAAATATTTGTACATTACTTTCTGTTTTATGTTGTGCAGTGTCTACTTTAATTGTCCATCCCACTTTTACCCCTACCTTCTCCCAAGAACTGCAGGTTCTCTGTGTCCATTTCATTTTTATCCCTACCTTCTCCCAAGAACTACAGGTTCTCTGTGTCCATTTCATTTTTATCCCTACTTTCTCCCAAGAACTGTAGGTTCTCTGTGACCATCTCATTTTTATCCCTACTTTCTCCAAAGAAATATAGGTTCTATGTGGCCATCTCATTTTTATCCCTACTTTCTCCCAAGAAATATAGGTTCTATGTGGCCATCTCATTTTTATCCCTACTTTCTCCCAAGGACTGTAGGTTCTCTGTGTCCATCTCATTTTTATCCCTACATTCTCCCAAGAACTGCAGGTTCTCAGTGTCCATCTCATTTTTATCCCTATCTTCTCTCAGGAACTCCAGGTTCTCTGTGTCCATTTTTATCCCTACCTTCTCCCAAGAACTGCAGGTTCTCTGTGTCCATCTCATTTTTATCCCTACATTCTCCCAAGAACTACAGGTTCTCTGTGTCCATTTCATTTTTATCCCTACTTTCTCCCAAGAACTGTAGGTTCTCTGTGACCATCTCATTTTTATCCCTACTTTCTCCAAAGAAATATAGGTTCTATGTGGCCATCTCATTTTTATCCCTACTTTCTCCCAAGAAATATAGGTTCTATGTGGCCATCTCATTTTTATCCCTACTTTCTCCCAAGGACTGTAGGTTCTCTGTGTCCATCTCATTTTTATCCCTACATTCTCCCAAGAACTGCAGGTTCTCAGTGTCCATCTCATTTTTATCCCTATCTTCTCTCAGGAACTCCAGGTTCTCTGTGTCCATTTTTATCCCTACCTTCTCCCAAGAACTGCAGGTTCTCTGTGTCCATCTCATTTTTATCCCTACATTCTCCCAAGAACTGCAGGTTCTCAGTGTCCATCTCATTTTTATCCCTACTTTCTCCCAGGAAATGCAGGTTCTCTGTGTCCATCTCATTTTTTATCCCTACCTTCTCCCAAGAACTGCAGGTTCTCTATGTCCATCTCATTTTTATCCCTACTTTCTCGTAAGAAATGTAGGTTCTCTGTGTCCATCTCATTTTTTATCCCTACCTTCTCTCAAGAACTGCAGGTTTTCTATGTCCATCTCATTTTTATCCCTACTTTCTCCCAAGAAATGTAGGTTCTCTGTGTCCATCTCATTTTTTATCCCTACTTTCTCCCAAGAAATGTAGGTTCTCTGTGTCCATCTCATTTTTTATCCCTACTTTCTCCCAAGAAATGTAGGTTCTCTGTGTCCATCTCATTTTTATCCCTACTTTCTCCCAAGAAATTAGGTTCTCTGTGTCCACCTCATTTTTATCTCTACTTTCTCCCAAGAACTGTAGGTTCTCAGTGTCCATCTCATTTTTATGCCTACCTTCTCCCAAGAACTGCAGGTTCTCAGTGTCCATCTCATTTTTACCCCTACCTTCCCCCAGGAAATGTAGGCTGAATGAAAAAGTTTTATCACTTTAAATTTAGCTCAGGCTGGTTATGTATTGAATATTATTATTAACGGTACTATCAGTATTGAATATAGTTTTATCCATTCAATACATTTTTATGTATTGTACACATTTTTATGTACTGAATATATCTTTTGTGTACCAATATATTTTTATATTATGAATATATTTTTCATGTATTTAACATATTAATCTGAATTTATTTTGTGCATATTGAATATGTTTTTTACATACTGAATATATTTTAAAGTGTTTTTTGTATGTTTGCAGTGCAACAGAAGTAGAAAGATGAATAACAGAATTATTGTCTGAATATACAAGTTTTTATTCTTCATTCAAGGTGGTTTGTTAGTTGTATCTTTTCTTACCAATATAATGTTCACTTCCTTTTGTTCATTACATAATTGCTCAAAAGTTAATAAATTATAAGTTTTACATTTTAAAAGTTTGATTTTTTTTTTCAAAATTATTTTCAGTAAATAACGCATAACTGAATTTTTATTTCTTTCCAAAAAACCCTTTTAGAGATCCACTTTTGAATTATTTTGCAATCTAATGAACAAACAGAAGGGGCGGATAAAAGTAAGTAATAAAAAGTGATTTTCTAGCTCTCATATGGCCTACTTTTTCATCTATACTTTCTTGTTAATTGTTTGCAATTTTTTTTTTAACTCTCAAATTTAAAACATCCAGTTTATTTCAAATCTAGTGAGACGTTCTGGCTAATTTTATCCAGATTTGTGTACTGTACATTTATTAAAATTATGTAGAGAACATTCCTGCTGATCAAAATAAAAGTCAATTTAAAAGTGAGTAACATTTTTTAAATGATTTTTTAAAGGTCATAACTTATATATCCTTATTTGGTCAGCTCATAACAATAAAAGATAGTAAGACAAATGTCACGAAATATAAAAATGATACTCACTATCATCTTCATCAACTCTGTCTTCATCACCTGGATCAACAACTTCCTTTTCGGCACACATCTGGCATGACTTTTTGCAATTTGCAGACATCCATACGGCGTTCACAGAACACTCACCATTTTTGGCCCAGTCATCACACTTGGCGCTGTCCACATAACTGTTCTGACAATTTACTGGAAGTCAAGATGATAACAATTTACTGGAAGTCAAGATGATAACAATTTACTGGAAGTCAAGATGATAACAATTTACTGGAAGTCAAGATAACAACTGCACCAGAATGAATAGTGGAAGACAGCAGTGTGAAAGCTAACTTGGAATGAGATATATCAATGATTCTGAACTTTTTTCTTTATTATGGACCCCCAAAATCTTTAGTTGTCGCGGACCCCCAATACTTAAATTTAACATTCAAAACCCTAAGGTGCATCAAATAGTTATTTACTGTTTCTTATCAATGTTCCTGAGATGTGGAGAGAAGAGAAAAATAAATGAATGCTCACATAACATTGTCATAGGGCTGGTTTCATTCAAATTTAATGAACACCATACTCTGGCCTAATATTACTGGGTTGAGTCATAAGTTCGTCATGTTTTTGCAGTGTTTCACAGCTGCACAAAACCATGCAACATAATGTGTCCCGGTGGTATGTAATGTTGATAACGATAACTTCACTCTTCAAAATACAGTCCATAACTTTCTATGGTCTTCTGCCATTGCTCAGCCAGTGCAAGGAGTCCTTTGTAGTAGCTCCTGGAAGGCTTTGAGTCTAAAAAATCTCTCACAGCAGCTTTAACTTTTTCCAGTGAACTGAATTCCCACCCTTGAAGGAACTGTGCCACTTAACGGAACAGATGGTAATCAGAAGCTGCAAGGTTGGGACTGTACAGTGGATGGGGAAGGACCTTGATTCCTTCCAATTCCATGTGTTGTCCACAGACCACATTGGAAGTGTGCGCTGATGCATTGTCGTGCTGGAGAAGACCTTCCTCCTATTGATGAATGCTGTGTATTTGGTGCACAAAACATCATGCAGCCATTTCAGTTGCTCAGAATACAGATTCCTATCCATGAAGCAACCAAATGGAATCAATTCCCAGTGCAGGGGGCCCTCAAAGTTCCACCAGATGCAAAGCATAACCTTCTCAAACCGGCCCCGTCAGACAAACACCTCTGCCACCTGGCCTGTCTAGAACCATT
Organism: Achatina immaculata; assembly: GCA_009760885.1. Taxonomy (NCBI): domain Eukaryota; kingdom Metazoa; phylum Mollusca; class Gastropoda; order Stylommatophora; family Achatinidae; genus Lissachatina; species Lissachatina immaculata. Next base: position 29,238,037 of record CM019707.1, on the reverse strand, counting down.
AGGTACTTGTGCTGAAGAACCTCAGGCTGGATTGGACGGTGGCCATGTAGTCTACAAAACTTGGCCGTAGTTGGGTAGGCTGCTGTATCTCACCTGCATTCAATGCCAAGCAATGCCAAACTGTTGCATGCAGTGCCTAGATGCTTACTTGTATACAGTTAGTACATGTAGTACATAAGGGAAATCAGCTTTTCATCCCCAGTGACGAAATGGTGGTGGAACCTTTTGTCACTGGAGTTTGCCAACAGTTGGCGACAGATGTCAACACATCTCTGTGCTTGCTGGGGAGTGAGATCATAGGGACACTTCAAGGCTTTGTCTGCTGTTGAAGCAGAGCTCATGCAAATGCCGAACTATGGTGCTTTGAGAGCACCGAGTACTGGTACTGGGATTTCTTCAACAGCTTAGCACAGGGCTTCACCATTAGTGGCTGAGGGGCGTCCAGACCTGTGCTTATCTTTGATGTTGGTGTCCCCATACCTGAACCTTTGGACCACTTCCATGCAGTGCTGTCATCAACTATTCCTTCTTCTTTCACACTGCAAATTTCACAGGCAGTTACAGAGGCATTCAGCCCTTTCTTCCAATAATGCCTCAGAAGGACGTGGGTAACAACCTTGGTGTCCACCATATTTCCTTCTGCTGATCACTTATCTCGCAATTCATTGCCTAAAAATGGTATGTACTTTTCAGAATGACCTAACACATGATGTCAGTGTGATGTCACAAATGGCAGTACAGTGTATAAGATGGTAATCTTGACTGAAATTAGGGTATCACAAAACATGACAAATTTTTGACTCACTGTAATACTTGTTAATCAATGATAGGTTAGGTGTTGCGTTTCACTTACAAGCCTTGTTATATTGGGATTAATACCTGAAAATTGTATTCTGAGTTCCTATTCTATTTTTTTTTCAAACGATTCATATCTGCTAAGATAAACAAGAACAGAGAAAGATTTTTCATACAAGTATGTCATTACGAAAAGCATCAATAATTTCATAATCCTCTTTGACAGTTCCTAAAAATATGCTTGTAAGCTATCCCAGAAATTTGAAAATGTCAGTTCCATGAATTGCATTTCAGGCCACCATCATGGATATTTCTACAAGCTTGTCTTCCTTTGCTGCTCCGAGTCTCTCTAGTTCATTCACATTAACTGAATGTGGATCTATAATTTAATTTTTGCTTGAACCAGGAACAGGAAAATATTAACAGAAACTACAATGCAAACCTTTCAATTGTCGTGTGATAACTAATGTGCTCTCCTCAGACAACTCTTCATCCAGCGGAATCAAGAAAAATTATGAGATTTGGAAATGTCTCAAGGTTCCTGCTCGATAATGCCACAATCCCAATTTATCATCATAGCTTCAATCTTGCCTTCAAATAAAATTTTAAAAAACTAATCTTTTCTCTCTTGAAAATTTAAGCTGAAATTATTTAAATGGAATAAGATATCTGATATATATGCTATTTTTACTAACCAGGAAAAATAATTCAAATGATTGCTGAGTTAAAACTTCATGAAAAATAATCTTCTCTCAGTTCAAAAAGATGAGACATAAAACTTTATCTCCTAATAGTCAACCAACTAAAATGTAGCAAAAGTTAATGCTGTTCACACTTCATATCTTTACAAAGCTGCTCAAAAAGTCTTGACATCACTGATTGTTTTTTTTTTCTTTATTAACTCGACAAATTTGACTGATTCATTTAAGGTCTGTTTTAATTATTCTGGTATCTTCTTGGCAACTATAACTTCCCTGTGTAAGCAGCAATGGTACCAAATCACCAATGGTGTTATTTGCTTAATCCATGCTACAAGTCCATTAAGCTTTCCATTAATTGCTTATGCCCCTTTTGTGCTGATTTCAACCAATCAATGTCATGAGATGTTATAAACTCATTTAAGCTGCTAAAATACTTCATCTGTAGTATGTACCAATGAGAGGATGAACAGTATTTCTTTGAAAATATTTTCCTCGTTCTCATAACTAACGTAGCACAGCAAGGTCACTTTGTTTGCTATGTCTGTACTTTTGTTCAGTTGGAGTCAAAATATGAGGACATGCAAACGCTTTATAATAACTGTTCCTTGATACTGACTGATAAACTTTCTATTCACTTCTTAACTGTGTTATTTGACAAGGTAAATAAGAAACGTTCCATGGCAGCTTTCTTTGTTGATCAGAGCAGAAGCCATAATTTTTATAGCCGTTAGCATAAGTTCTTCAGCTACTGGGGTGGTTTTCTGGCTTGTGCATTTAGTTAATAAATTACAAATGAGGCCCTCATTGCATTGTCATTACTACATCCTTTAAAAAAATCATTTTTATGTTTTCCCAAAACTTCTGCTCCTTATTTTTTTGTAGAAAAAAATCAATGTTCTTTGTGGACTGTCCTTTATATCTATTCACAGTCTGAAGGTTTGATAATCTCTTTGGATGATGCATCATAAAATAACACAGACCATTGTTGGTGCTTGTCTCCTGGACCTGTAAATTGATAGCTACACACTGCCTCTATTATATATACGAAAAAAGTTTTCCTGAGTTTTTGTCATCAGTATGGGTGTCCACTAAATGGCAAATGAAGTGTCAAAAAATTCAGTTTTCAATTGTTTTTCTTTCAATTTTCTCAACTGTTTCTTTTGTCTTTCTATGAATGCATTCAGAAATGCCACAAGTTTAGATTTAATGCACCTACAAGTTCAGGAGCATACACACTCATATAGACAAACACAAGGACCTACTTTCAGGTCTGTTTGCTTTATTTCCACAAAGATTACACGTAAGTCTACAGTTAGATTCCATCCATCTTTCGTTGGTGATACAGTCACCTCTGTCTCTCCACATCTTGCACTTTTTATCATTATACACATTCTTGCATTCCCCTGAGGATAATTGAAAATATTTTAAAAACAAATAATTGGCTAAACACATTGAAATAAATTTATTCCTATTTCACTATTTTCATTCTTTATTGGACTGTCACTCTAAATTTATTAGATATATGTGTACAATTTTTTTGTTTATGAACTCCTGTGCTAAAAAAAGTTCTGCGTCATGTGACAAAACAGTTTCATAGCATTTTTTAATATTTACTATAAACTTCTGTAATTTAAATGGATTAATGTTTACTGTAAAATAAAACTGCGATAATTTTAAAATAATAAACTTTATCTCCTTCCTTGATCACAAAATATTAGGCTATAAAAAAATGTTGGACCAGCTTTATTTTTTAAAAAAAGTGTCAGAGCTGTTTGTCATATATTGCCCATGTTTGCTTTTAATGCAGTTGTATTAATCTGCAAATGGATTATTTTTCATAATCTTTCTTGTTTACTGTTTTCCCCCATCAACTGCACTGTAACTTTTCTTGAAACTTTTTTTCTTTTGTCTGTGTAAGAGTTAGTTTATGTGGTTTTCTATGAGTAAACACGTTTTACATTAGTGTGTAACTGATTAAATGCATTATTACACTAGCCTGTAACTGATTAAATATGTTATTACATCAGTGTGTAGTTGATTAAACATGTTATTACATCAGTGTGTAACTGATTAAACATGTTATTACATTAGTGTATAGCTGATTATGTGTGTTATTACATTAGCATGTAGCTGATTAAACATGTTATTACATCAGTGTGTAGCTGATTAAACACATTATTACATTAGTGTGTAACTGATTAAACATGTTATTACACTAGTATGTAGTTGATTAAACATATTACATTAGTGTGTAACTGATCAAACACATTATTACATTAGTGTTAACTGATTAAACACATTATTACATTATTGTGTAATTAAAGTCCAGACTACACAAAAAGTAATAACTGTAGTTTGACTTTAGTTAAGAAGAGGACTTCCAGCTAAAGCTTGACACTGTTTATACTGTAGTTTTCTGTCAAGGCACTGCTGTACATTATATTGCTGAAATGCTCTGTCGGGTATACTTGGTATGCTGTAGTATATTGTATGTTATATTGCTGAAATGTTCTATTGGGTATAGTTAGTATGCTGTATTATATTGAATGTTATATTGCTGAAATGTTCCGTCGGGTATATTTAGTATGCTGTAGTATATTGTATGTTATATTGCTGAAATGTTCTGTCAGGTATTCTTAGTATGCTGTAGTATATTGTATGTTATATTGCTGAAATGTTCTGTCAGGTATACTTATTATGCTGTAGTATATTGTATGTTATATTGCTGAAATGTTCTTTCGGGTATACATAGTATGCTGTAGTATATTGTATGTTATTGCTGAAATGTTCTGTTCGGTATACTTAGTATGTTGTAGTATATTGTATGTTATATTGCTGAAATGTTCTGTCAGGTATACTTATTATGCTGTAGTATATTTTATGTTATGTTGCTGAAGAATGGATGGATTACAGAAGGCACACTAGAACTGATAAAATGTAGAGAAATGAAGACACAATGGAAAGTGACAAACAGCAACAAAGAGGAATATAAAACTTTAACAAAAGAAGTACGAAGAAACATAAGAAAAGACAAAAAAACAATACATACAAGATTGTTGTGAAAGAATAGAAGAACATCAGAAGTGTGGAAGAGATAGTGAAATGTTTAAAGAAATGAAGACATTGATGAGAAATGTTACACCTAAGCTAAATGTAATTTGTGATGAGATGGGGAATACCTTGACAGAGACAGAGGAAATTCTAGAAAGATGGAAGGAATATTGCAGAGGAATGTATGAAACAACTGACTGTGGAAGCAGAAATCAATAGTGTGAATTATTATTGGAGGAGAAGGAACCCAAACTGACAATAGAAGAAGTTTTATGGGCAATAAAGAATCTGAAAAAATGGTAAATCACCAGGATGTGATGAGATAACAGCTGAATTTATTAAAGCAGGAGGAAAGGAATGTCCAACAATCTATCATGCACTATGTAAAAAGATATGGCATTCAGGTATTTGGCCAAAAGAATGGAAAAGAACTGTATTCATACCACTGCCAAAAAAGGGTAACCTGAAATTATGCACAAACTACAGAACTGTTGCCTTGATTAGTCATGCCAGTAAAATTCTGTTAAAAATCATAATGGGTAGACTTCGAAAGAAAATAGAAGAAGAATTCAATATGGTCCAAGCTGGTTTCAGGGAAGGAAGAGGATCAAGAGATCATATATTCAATCTAAGATTAATAATAGAGAAATGCAGAGAGTTTAATGTGAATCTATATTTAGCCTTTATAGACTACTCAAAGGCATTTGATTGTGTACAACACCAGAAACTTTGGGAAATAATGAAAAAAAAAGGGATTTCCAACACATTTGATACAATTAACATCACTGCTGTATCTAGACCAACAAGTAGCAGTAAGAATAAATGGTGAAACAACAAGTTGGTTTGACATAAAACAAGGGGTCCGTCATGGGGTGCATATTGTCACCTTACTTATTTAACTTGTATACTGAAAATATAATGAGGAATGTTAGAGAAGATGTAGACAAAGAATATTACAATGCCATAACAATTGGAAGTTATGAAATACTAGAGATTAGATATGCTGATGACACAGTATTACTGTCCACAACACAAAAAGGAATGGAAAAACTAATTATGTCAGTCCGTAAGAACAGCGAAGAGCAAAACCTCTATCTTAATGCAAAGAAAACTAAATTGATGACAACTGACAAAACAAATAAGGCAGATGAAGTATGTATCAATGAGGAAAAACTGGAAGAAGTGGAGAGTTTTGAATATCTTGGATCACTACTAATGAATAATGGAGATACAATGAGGGAAATTAAAAGGAGGGCATCTATTGCTCTTCAGAAAGTAAAACAACTAAAGAATCTGTGGAGAGGAGCAGACAGAACCACAAAAGTAAGATTTTTAAGGGTATGTATCTTTCCCATCGCAACATATGCCTGTGAGACCTGGACACTTAACAAAACAGTTGAGAAACACATAAATGCCTTTGAACGTAAATGCTACAGAAGAGTTCTTCAAATATCATAGACACAAAAAAGAACACATATATCTATACTACAAGAGCTTAATATTGAAGAAGGCTGGCTAGTAAAGAGGATTAAAGAGAGAAAACTTAAAGATTTTGGACACATTAAACGTCATTATAATCTAGAGAAGACCATCTTGGGAGGGTACATAACAGGAACAAGAAAGAGAGGAAGACCAAGGCGAAGACGGCTGCAAGACATCGTTGAAGATCTGCAAATGAATGCATCAGCGGCAGGCCATCTTGCTCACAACCAAGAGGCCCACAGGAGTGCTGTTTGGGAGGCGAAGTTTCACAAGGGACATGCAAATGAATGAATGAATTGCTGAAATGTTCTGTTGGATATACTTAGTACACTGTAGTATATTGTATGTTATATTGGTGAAATGTTCTGTTGGGTATACTTGGTGTGCTGTAGTATGTTATATTGCTGAAATGTTCTGTCAGGTATACTTAGTATGCTGTATTATTGCTGAAATGTTCTGTTGGGTATACTTAGTATGTGTGAGCTATTGCAGATATGCTGGACAAGAACATGGAAGTATAGGTAGCAGGTCACCATGATTTTACGGCTATATAACAGCTGTAATCTACAAAACATATCTGTAGTCAGGTAAGTCTGTTTGATCTCACCTATATTCATTATCAGACTGTCACAGGTGATGCTTGTTGCCGTGACTTTTCTTGTGTCAAGAGTGCAACAAGTAATGCTTGTTGCCTTGATTTTTTTTTGTGTTAAGAAGAGTGTAACAAGTGATGCTCGTTGCCTTGATTTTTTCTTGTGTCAAGAGTGTAACAAGTGATGCTCGTTGCCTTGATTTTTTCTTGTGTCAAGAGTGTAACAAGTGATGCTTGTTGCCTTGATTTTTTCTTGTGTCAAGAGTGTAACAAGTGATGCTTGTTATGCTTACATGTTGTATCAAGAATAACCATCATTAGACCACTACACTAACACCCCCTCCCCTATTTTTAGGGACTAAGATAGACCAGGATGACAAGTGCGCTCTAAACTCATAAAAACTTTAACTAAAATACAGTAAATTAATTTTACAAAACATTTGTAGGCTTGTTTCTTATTTTTATGTCATGATTTCATTTTCATCATGCAATCTATATTTGTACTTATTTATTTATATTTGCATCAAAGGGTTGATGATAAATGATACTGATAACTGTCAGCGATGGCAACCCTACCTTTGGCGTTCGTCTCATGGCCACAGACACCACATGCTTTAGAACACTGCTGTTTCATGTAGTAAGGGTTTCTCTCACACTCACCCTGGTTGGCCCATATATAGCAAGACCAGCTGTCATACTTGTTGTCGCAAGTAACTGTTGTGGAAATGTAGAATTAGTGATGACCCAGTTTTAACAAACTGTTGTGGAAATGTAGAATGAGTGATAACCCAGTTTTAACAAACTGTTGTGGAAATGTAGAATTAGTGATGACCCAGTTTTAACAAACTGTTGTGGAAATGTTGTAGAATTAGTGATGACCCAGTTTTAACAAACTATTGTGGAAATGTTGTAGAATTAGTGATGACCCAGTTTTAACAAACTGTTGTGGAAATGTTGTGGAAACAGAATCCACCAGCATGCAATATTAAATTAAACGGAACTATTCTAAAACAGGTGCAGAAATTCAAATACCTTGGAGCAGTAATAACTTCAGATGGGAAATGCAGAACAGAAATTAGGAACAGAATAGGCCAAGCAAAGACTGCATTTCTGAGAATGAGAAATATATTAACCAACATATCCTTATCAATGAGTGTTAGAAAACGGGTCCTAAAATGCTATATTGAATCTATCTTGTTATATGGAAGTGAATCATGGACAATAGGCAAGTCTGCACAAAAATCATTGGAAGCAGCAGAAATGTGGTTTATTAGAAGAATGTTGCGAATCCCCTGGGCAGCAAAAATAACTAATGAAGAATGTATGAGAAGAGCCGGAGAGACAAAAAAACCTTGTCAAAAAGATAAGAGACAGACAATGTACTTTCATAGGACATGCAATGAGAAGAGGGGGCATTGAAAATATTATAACAACAGGAAAAATAGAAGGAATAAGATCAAGAGGAAGACCAAGAGAAATGATACTGGACAATCTGATGGGATGGTGTGAGAGGAGATCACCAACTGAGCTGATGGCCTGCATGAAGGATCGGATACTCTGGAGAAGCATAATAGCCAACGCCAGTCGGCACGGCACATGATGATGATGATGATGATGTGGAAATGTTGTAGAATTAGTGATGACCCAGTTTTAACAAACTGTTGTGAAAATGTTGTAGAATTAGTGATGACCCAGTTTTAACAAACTGTTGCAGTAAGAGTTTCTGTGCCTTTTTTTACTCTGTAACTCAGAGTGTGGAATCTCCTAATAAATGGCACCATAACCCCTCCCCATCCACTCAGTTTTAAGAGTAATATTTTCATTAACATTATTACTGATACCTGGAAAGGAGATAATGTAATAAAATATACCTTTTTTTTTTATTGCTTTAAGTTTCCAGTGAAAGCAAAGGAAATACCAGGTGGTTGTCTGCGAAAGCAAAACAAATACTGGGTGGTTGCCTATGAAAGCAAAACATATTACCAGGTGGTTGTCTGTGAAAGCAAAGCAAATACCAGGTGGTTGTCTGCGAAAGCAAAACAAATACTGGGTGGTTGTCTATGAAAGCAAAACATATTACCAGGTGGTTGTCTGCGAAAGCAACTGATAGAGGACTGGAAACTAAGTTATTTCTCAAAGTTACACAAAGGATTGGAAGGGGTTGAGAAATAGCTCTAGCTCTTAAACTAGAATATGGAAACGAAGTGTGCATGTCGGATCTTATAACAAATGCAGTGTTGTAATCGTTGCACAAACAGCTGTGAATTATATAAATTCTAAATAAATTGGATAGTTGTGGATTATGAAATACAATACATTCCCCAATTATATGCATGGATAAGTTTTATATCTGATGAATGGTGCTTTGTGAAGCTTCAAAAATATGCAGCAGAGGGGTTACATTTCTTTAAGTGTGGATCTTAACACTCTTACAAGAATGTGATGTCATAATGAGTAATCAATATGTTTCTTTCTTTTCTTCTTCAATCATTCTCTGACGTCAGTCATGATATCCAGCAGTCTGTTCTGAATTGATGACATTGCCATACAGCTTGGTCTGGACTGGTACAAGTTATGACACTGTGTGATTCTTTGTGCCTGATTGCAGGGCACACTTGCAGCAGATGCTGGGCTATCATTTTTCCAGCATCAAAGGTGTACTCATCAGCTGTGCCTATTTTCAGATTTTAATCATGTATCAATGAGGCAGGTGTAACTATCTTCAGCATATTAGCCATGTAATAACTCAGTCAGTTGTACTTATTTTCACCTTCTTAGTTATGTGATGATCAGAGAATCCCAAAACAAGCTATCAAGTGGAACACAACAGGCCAAAGAAAAAGAGGCAGACCGCATGAAACTCTGAAGAGGACATTGTTAAGAGAGGCCAAATTAACAGGCATAAAATCCTTTGATGAGGTTGAAAGACTCGCCGAAGACAGGAAAAATTGGCGAACTACTTTGCGAGCCCTATGTGATGTTTAATGGCATGGGAAGGATATAAGATATAAGTCATGTGATGGCTCAATCAGAAGTATTTATCTTCAGCTTGTTAGCCATGTGATCTCAGTCAACTGCACTTATCTTAACCCTATTAGTTATGTGATAACCCAGTCAGTTGTACTTATCTTCAGCTTGTTAGCATGTGGTAACTCATTCAGTTGCACTTATCTTAAGCCTGTTTGCCATGTGGTAGTCAGTTGTACTTATCTTCAGCTTGTTAGCCATGTGGTAGTCAGTTGTACTTATCTTCAGCTTGTTAGCCATGTGGTGGTCAGTTGTACTTACCTTCAGCTTGTTAGCCATGTGGTAACTCAGTCAATTGCACTTATCTTCAGCCTGCTAGTTATGTGATAGTTCAGTCATTTGTACCCATCTTCAGCCTGTTAGCCATGTGATAACTCAGTCAGTTAAACATATCTTCAGCCTGTTAGCCATGTGATAACTCAGTCAGTTAAACATATCTTCAGCCTGTTAGCCATGTGATAACTCAGTCAGTTAAACATATCTTCAGCCTGTTAGCCATGTGATAACTCAGTCAGTTAAACATATCTTCAGCATATTCATCATGTGATATCTCAGAGGTGGCTTGTGCAGTCTGAAAATCTTGACTTATTCTTCTCTGCCCATTTAGTGACAGTGGTCATTCATCTGATAACTTGATACTCTTTGCCATTTAACAAGTGAACCAGCCTCTTCCTTCCTTGTGATAGCGCAGTGGGATGGCATCCATTGTATTACCGACTCTTTCTTGGTATAGAGAGTTTCCCACAATTCACAGACTTTGTTATTTCTTCTGCTCATCAGTGCTGCTATGAGTGACAGAGCATTCGTGATGAAAACAAGTTGGTTGCCCCAGCCCTCATCACCCACCTCTGATAGTTGATCCATCACAGGCCCAGAAACTGTTTGAGCAGCACTTCTCTTGGGTGTTAATTCTCCCCCCCCCCCTCCCAAGTCTGATAGTTGATCCATCACAGGCCCAGGAACTGTTTGAGCAGCACTTCTCTTGGGTGTTAATTCTCCTCCCCCCCCCTCCCAAGTCTGATAGTTGATCCATCACAGGCCCAGGAACTGTTTGAGCAGCACTTCTCTTGGGTGTTAATTCTCCTCCCCCCCCACCAAGTCTGATAGTTGATCCATCACAGGCCCAGGAACTGTTTGAGCAGCACTTCTCTTGGGTGTTAATTCTCCTCCCCCCCCACCAAGTCTGATAGTTGATCCATCACAGGCCCAGGAACTGTTTGAGCAGCACTTCTCTTGGGTGTTAATTCTCCTCCCCCCCCCTCCCAAGTCTGATAGTTGATCCATCACAGGCCCAGGAACTGTTTGAGCAGCACTTCTCTTGGGTGTTAATTCTCCTCCCCCCCCCCCAAGTCTGATAGTTGATCCATCACAGGCCCAGGAACTGTTTGAGCAGCACTTCTCTTGGGTGTTAATGCTTCCCCCCCCCCCAAGTCTGATAATTTCATTCTCAGTCTGGTTCCTATTTAGTTGTAGGAAATTCTGTTTTCTCCAGCTTTGTGTTGGTCTGGATAGTCTTGACTGTTGCAGTGCTATATATCTGATCTCTGCTTATTGCTTTTTATCATTTCTGCAAAGGCCTTCCTCCTGAGTTTTCAACTTCCTGTATCATTCTTATTTTGGAATACTTACAATCTTCTATTTAAAAATTTTTCTACTTGCTTCTGCTTTCAATCATTTCTTCTGTTTCGTTCTAAAGTTACTTACTGATGCTCTCAAGTTACTTTCATGACTGCCTGCAATGACTTTTATGTCTTTTACAAGCCAGTGAATTTTGTCAAGGTGAGCAAAGTTAAATCTGCAAAATGAATGAAGCAGAACACTGGAAGAATAGATTATCTTCAAGAATAAGTAGATGGATGTAAAAATATATACAGGAACATTATCCTAGCCCTTAGTCAATATGGTGAAATTAAATTACCATTAGTGATTTGATATTCTTGAGGAATGAGAACTACACTTTTTCTTTCATGTTGTTCAGTCATGGCTCTAAACTGACCCATAAAAGATTTATTTGACTGTCAAACATGAAACATAACCATTGAAAATATAAAATATTCACTCATTAATTTATCTGTTAAACAATGTACCATCAGCGGTCTTGCTCCTGTCACAGTCAGAACTGCCATCCTTACAGATACAATTGCAGTTCTGATCCAAGTGTCCGTCAGACCCACACTGGTCCTGGTTTGTGCAGTGACCTAAAGTATGCAGAACAGCTTTTACAGTACATGGTTACAGGTTTAGATATACTTTAAGCAATGAATTGTAAACTAAAAATTTGCATCCTAATGTGCACATAGACTTGGTACAGGTATTCTTGTACCGGAGTGAGTATAACTGAAACAAAGTATTACTTGCACTGAATAAATTGTCATTTAGATTGAGTATACAACTATACGTACATGCGTGTGCGCACATCTTTGTTTTAGAAATGGGAGGTACCGTCCCCTTAGAATGGCAAAGGAGCGGCAGAAATCAAAGTATAATGAGTTGTTTACCAGCGGCAATGCAAGAAACAAACAAAATGCCTTTGTTTTTCACAGCCCACTGCTTTTGCTCTCAGAGCTATTGTTTCCAGCGCAATTAAAGAATTTACTGTGTCACTGTTGAAGACTGAATGAGCCAGGCTTAGGGATTGTAATTTTTACTTACACTAGCGTCGTTCCAGGTGAAAGATCGCTTCAAGAACTGGTACATGAAAAAAAACCTATGAAAATACACATAGAAGTTTAATTTCACATCCTTCAAGAATCTTTCACTCAGAAACTGTATTAAATAACACCCTGGTTGTGCTATATACATGTTGCTACATTGCACTGATGCCCTTGTTATACTGAAAGGAACCATTGATAATATATTTGTCATCAAGCCTACTAGAACCAAATTTACCAAGACATCATCACAGTTATCCTAATATCTCTGTAATAATCCATATTGTTGCAAGATATTGTCACAAGATATTGTCACAAGGGAAAAGGAAAAGAAAAGAAAGATTTGTGCAAAGCTTCACAAAACATTAAATTATGCTTTTATACAATCAAAACTTATCAGTTCTTGAATTTTTAAATTAAACAGTTCTACACTGAGAATGACAGGATTTAGAGCATTGCTCCAAGGTCAAGTCAGACTGTAGTGAAAATGAGCATGTCAGACAGGTTTCTTAAAGCTTCTAGGAAGTGGATGAATCCTTTCAATACTTGAAAGCTTCATTCAGGAAGTGGTTAAATTCTTCAATACTCGAACTGTTCAGTTATGAACTCAGAAAAATTAGGCTCTGCTCAAACGAGTGTCTGTGTAGCGAAGTGATTGGTGCACTAGTATCTGAAGGAAAGGTCAGTGGTTCAAGTCCAGCAGGAACAGCCCCAGTCACTGAACTGTAGAAATGTGTACCTGGCTCCTTCTGGAGATGGGAAAGCAAAGGTGGCCAGGCTGGTCACATCACTCTTTAGTGTGTTGATAGGTCAGGGAAAATATAGGCACAAACACCTTATCTCTGTCTGCCTCTATGACACGATGGAGTTATCTTTGTCTTTACCTTACTTTAATTACTTTATTTTATTTTAATTACTTTACTTTACTTTTGCTTATTTCATCGGAGCACAGTAAAGTTGATACCAAAAGTCATCTATATTCAGTGATAGTATTAAATAACTATCTACTTTCTTAGTTGAGGTAGCAAAACAAATTATAGTCCTAGATATTCATCATCAAACTACTTTCTTAGTTGAGGTAGCAAAAGAATTATAGTCCTTGATATTCATCATCCAACTACTTTCTTAATTGAGGTAGCAAAAGAATTATAGTCCTTGATATTGTCCAATTACTTTCTTAGTTGAAGTAGCAAAAGAATTATAGTCCTTGATATTCATTGTCCAACTACTTTCTTAGTTGAGATAGTAAAATAAATTATATTCCTAGATATTCATCGTCAAATGTATTCCACACATTTTAATGAACTACAGAGAGAGAGTGAGAGAGAGAGAGAAAGGAGAGGGAGAGAGAGAAAGGATAGAGTGGGAGAGAGATATCTTTGAGAATTTATTATCTTCTTTCATGCAAAAACGTATGCAAAAAATCTAATTATATATGCAGGAAACAGATCTTCTTCTTCTTCGTTCGCTTCTACCACCAAGACCGCACTGTGATCCTACTGAATTTACGCCTGTGGTCCTCATTAGGTCCTGTGGTCTCTTCTGTGGTCCCCGAAAGGACCACATGAGATCCCCGAGAGGACCACAAGAGGTTCAGAGTATTGCAGGGCTTTAGCCTGTATTCTTAGTGGGTCTCTAAAGCGGATTGCATGACACCGTGGTTTTCGTTGCACCAGTTTAGTCTAGAGTTGGACTTTCTCACTGGAAAACCTCAACGTGTTTTGAGATACCCGTGTATCACCGCAGGTGAGAGGTGGTTGCCCATCCAGTCCAGAGTTGGACTTTCTCACCTGAAAACCTCAACGTGATTAGGAAACGCAAACATCCTCGCTGGGTGAGAGGTGGTTGGCTATCTAGACTGCCCTGGTCCAGTGTCTCCGACTTCAGCATTTTGCGGTCGTGGAAGCTACCCTTCCTAGTTGTGACCAGGATGGAGCTTTTGTCCAGGAGGACGCCACTAGTGACTTCCACCCCTGGGTTGAGCCGGTTTAGGCATATTATCCCAGTATGGGCGTGTTTGGGACGGGACCGACCTCTAGAGCAGAGGTAATGTGCCATGCGTAGCCTTCAAGATTCACCCCTGGTGTGAGCCGGTTTAGGCATAATTCACCAGTATGGGTGTATATCAGGCGTGACCGACCTCTAGAGAGGAGGTGGCATGACATGTCTAGCCATCAAGTTCCACCCCTGGTGTGTGCCGGTTTAGGCATATTTCACCAGTGTAGGTGTATTTCGAACGTGGCCAGCCTCTAGAGCAGAGGCGCCATGGTATGTGTAGCTCTCGCAGTGATACTACTGGACATACCGATTAAATTTCATTTTATCCTTTCCACCACCTTTTCACATCGGCGCCGCACAGCAACCTTTTTTTCTTTTCCGCATTTTCTTCCTTGACCAGGAGGAGCTTCACTCCATGCGCAGCATTCAAAGAGTCTCACCAGCAGTGTCTTAACCTCTGGGACAAGCCGGTTCATACATTTCACCCGATATGACTGCACTCAGGACATGGCAGACCTCCAGACCATAGGTGCCATGATTTGACTGTTTGCTTCGCTTTATCCTTTCTACCACCTTTTCCGCAGTGGTGCTGCGCGGCAACCCCATTTGCGCCTTTCTTCACTGGCCGGGAGGAGCACTGCTCCACGCACGCTAGCTGAAGAATCTCGCCAGCAGCGGCAGGAAAGAGATGAAATATAAAATCTGAACTCACCTCAAAGTGGTTGTAAATGGAAAAGAAAATTTTGAAAAATCGTAAGAATACTTCTGACACTGCATAAATAAATTTATGCCTCTTAGTGAAAAAAATAGTTTTCAGTGCAATCCGTCAATATCTTTGCTAATCTGCAAACAAACATTACATGTTATAAAAGTGAGTTTAAGCTTCCATCTGGTAAGCAGACAAGAATGTTTCCGTTTGTGGCCGTCAAAGAAGGAAGTGGAAAACAGGTTATGACGTAAAACTTTGAACACAGACTTTTAGCTGAGTACACACCCGGTGATTGCTGCTAACGTGATTTCATATAGCCCAAGCAGTCATTTTTCATTGGATTAAACAGTTGTTTATTTTTTTTCAACTTTCATTAATTTCAAATAAAAATCATTTAACTTAATACACAAAAAAAAACGATGTATTAAATTTACGAGTTAGCTTAATAAACAAAATACAATGTATTAAATTTATTACAAAATCTAAAATTGCAATGTTACACGCTACAGGCATATGTTTATATCAGAAGAATATGACCGTTTCTCATGATTGCGTGTGTGTCCTGATTTTCCCACATGTTGGCTAACATACTCCGTCTTCGACAGTCTGGGTGACCTCGCGTTATCGATAATGGCGGAACTTACCTGGGGGTCTCTGTCCGAGTGCCTACCGGAGAAAATGTCCCGCTGCTTGCAAGAAAATCACAGCAGAATCGTAGAACATGGTGTAATCCACATCACTATCACAGGGGAACCCCAGATGATGAAAATAAGAACAATCGTTCACGCACTCGGACAGAAGGGACAAACCCCATCCACGTCGTCCGCCATCTTCGACCGGAAGTCCAGAAGAATATAACTGGGACTGTTTCAACGTTAACAGTAAGTGGAAGCTAGAAAACTACGGTATAAAATGAATAAAGTGATATGAAGACGAGAACAAGAAAAAATACTGCATAGATAATACATGTAGATATCAGTGAATATACTGATGATACAAGAGACAAACATGTACATGGAGAAAGAACACAAAAAAAAAAACACAGGCAGAATGAAGAATATTACAGGAACGAGACATAAAGATAAAAACAGTGTTTTGGCTGGGCAGCTAGAACAATCAAGTATCGGGTTAGACCTGGTTTTTTTATTACGATTTTATCATTACAGTGTATTCTTTCACTGTAATTATTGTAACATATTTTTGCTGATTACACTTACTTGAACATCCATACATTAAATTAACCATTTGTACGTCAGTGTATGCCAGTTCTTTCAGATAAACTTCACCAATATCTTTTTCTTTGCTTGAATCAAGGGCCCGAATAGTCTGTGATTTGCCATCGTGTGCAAAGGCCTGAAGAGAATAGTTAAAATATTTGTGCACGAAATACTGTAACTTGTGCATTTTTTCACTCTCAGATTCGCTCTTGGGTTAAACTGCAGCAAAATGTTTATGCAAACATATGCTATTCGGCACATTTTGATAATCCAATGTTCCAATGATTTCATTTGCCGTTATCTTTATTCTTAGCCCCATGTCCAACTGTTAACAAGTCAGTATTTTCTGAGATTAGGTACTCCACATTTATTATATTATTTAGGAGCATTTTCTTTCCTTCTGAAATTACTAAAATTTTCTTCAACAATGACTTGTAAGCTGTTGGTGGATTACAAATATTTGATTTTCTTAGTGGCCGGATACGAGTTCCAAAACATCGACCGACCCAGCCTGATAAAAAAATTTAACTGGAAAGTCCAGTGAGTCAGAAATGTCCTGTTGCGGAATATGGACATTTACAAACACAGTTACCTTCTTGCAGACATAACCAGAAATTGATCATCTTTGCTATGTACTACATCACTCTATGACAAATAGAGTAGTGCCTAGTTCTCTAGAACTTCTGGAAAGCTCTAGAAATGAAAATTTCTGTTGAAGTCAACATTCCTAGTAATATATCTGTCTGTGTTCTAATCGCGATGCCTGGTAATTTGATGAATTTATCAACAACAGAAGATAGACCACGTGTTATTTTTCCAGCGATAAGCTAACATTTGGTTCCTCAGGGAACTGAAAGGGGTGGGAGTGGGAAAACATGAACCAATGTTAACATTCATATCTCTCTCTCTCTCTCTCTCTCTCTCTCTCTCTCTCTCTCTCTCTCTCTCTCTCTCTTTCGGAGAAAATTTCTTCTTGTTTTACATGTACATTTTAAAAAATGCTGATCACAAAACGTTTTACTTTCATTAAGTTGGAATTTTTAAAAATTATGATAATTACTCATATTAAGATAACATCGTAGTTTTTAAAGTGTCTGTGAACAGTAGATATAAAAGGGCATTAATTGCAAGACGTGTCTTCTGACTCCGACAACACTTACCGTAATCCCATAATGCATCACCGATGAATATTCATAAGCAACATTACTCTGATTTACTTGATCCGGTTTGTACTTGTCAAACCAGATGCGCATATGAGGGGCCACGTTTTCGTACAAGATGGTGATGTATTTGTCACGGTTTGGGAGCTGATGTTCATGTACTAGGCCAATGGCATGACCAATCTCATGAAGGTATAGTCCTTTCTGAAAATTCAGTTACAAACATTGTCTAAAAGAACTTTTCAAAATTGTTTGAAAAATAATAAGACTAAAGGTTTTCATTGCTGAGAAAATGCTACGTTATGTGGGAAATACAAATTAAAAAAAAACTGGTGAAGATAACCAATTAAACTTTTAAAAAGTTGTATACAATCAGACGAACTATAAAAAAGCTGACTGCACTTATTACTGATGCTGTCCAACAGGTAACTCTTCCCGAGCCACAGGAAGAAACGAGGACGTTCAGTTGGGTGCCGGAGTAGAAACGCGAGTCTTGATATGTAAGGGGATATAGTTGTAAAATGGAATGGAAAACAGTATTTACATGTACTTCCGTGTACTTATTATGTTTCAAAGTATAACTAAATGTATGAAAATTTAAAAAATGCAGAGTTTTTTTAGGAAAAAAGAAGTAATGTGATGTTTTTAGACAATGACTGTGCCCAGCTCACCATCAGCTAGAACCATGAGATGTCTAGATCTACTTGTCGATCTCATATTCTGATTCTATGTTGCATTCTCGCTAAATTAATGTCTTAAATAACCTCCTAACTACTTCTCCAGTCGTCTAAATGTGTCTAGATCTACTTTGGATACATTCAAGAGCAGCGGGGTGGTCATAGGCCATGTCCATACCCCTATCTACATAATCAACAATTGAACATTTTCTGTTTCTCTTCCTTTTTCTCGCTCGGCATCGCTCGTAACTAAGCACTCTTTCACTGTTTTAAAAAATGTCACCGAAACGCGGACGAAATATGTACAATCTAAATGTTACACCGGTTCTTTTATTGAAACAAAAGTAACCCTGTCATGCCTTAGAGGCACATAGGGATATGGTGTTAGTGCCCATATTTTCCTTGACCTGTCAGCACACTAGAGGGTGTTATGGTCAGTATCACGCCTGGCTGCCTTTTACTTACCCAACTCCAGAAGAAGTCGGGTACCCATTTCTACAGCTGGGTGACTGGGGTGCCGCCGGCCGGATTCGAATCCCCGACCTTCGCCATGAGAGACCAGTGCACTATCCACTTCGCCACTCAGACACCCTTATTGAAACAAACCATGATCGAAATACTGACCATTGGCACTCATTGGGGAAACGGAAGGATCGAAAATTCGATCAAAAGTAAATGGTTAAAATATGAGTAATTACAGACATATAACAGGGATAATTCCAGTTTGATTCCAGATTACCGCATTAAAGCGAGTCAAATCAAATCTGTTTTCTTTTTGGCTTTATAGAGCACAAAAAATGTATAAAATTATATTTAAACTATAAAGTGTGCCTAAAATCATATTTGCGCTATAAAGTGTGCCCAAAATCATGTTTACGCTATAAAGTGTTTATATCATGTTTACATTATCCTTGCCGTTAAACGTTACATAGGGCTCGCAAGGTAGTTCGCCAATTTTTCCTGTCTTCGGCGAGCCTTTCAACTTCATCAAGGGATTTTATGCCTATTAATGTGGTATCTCTTAACAGTGTTCTCTTTATAGTTTCACGTTGTCTGCCTCTTTTTCTTTGGTCTGCTGTGTTCACTTGATAGCTTGTTTTGGGATCATCTGACTGTTTCCTCTCATCACGTGACCAACATATGTCCATTTCCTTTTCATAATCACCCATGAGACTGGTTGTTGTTCAGTCATCTGTCCTATCTCTGTATTGTTCTTGAATTCGTTCCACGTGATGCCGAGTATTTTCCTTAGGCATTTATTTTCAAAAGAGTCTAATTTCTTTTCTGTTTCTCTAATTGTTTTCCAGCTTTCGCATGCATAAATGAGGGTGGATATTACATTTGAATTGAGCAGTCTTAACCTGTTTTTTTTTTTTGTGCTTATAACTTTTGAATGCCATATGTTCTCAAGATTCTCATCGCTGCTTTTGCAATTCAAACTTCCTTTCTGTGTCACCATCCTGGTCTATGTAGCTGCCACATTATGCAGACTGATTGACTTCTCCAACAGCTGTCCCCTCTATGTGTATTTTTCCATTTTGATTTATGGGAAGTTTCGTTGTTTTTGTTTTGTTCTTGTTAATTTCAAGTCCTATTTTGCTAGCCAGTGAAGACAGGATATGCTTTTTTCTTGCATGGAATTCACATAGTTACTGATAAGAGTTATGTCATCAGCAAAATCAAGATCTTCTAGTTGGGTCCCATGTACCCAGTCAATACTTGTGTTACCTGTGCAGCATTTTTCGTTATGAAGTCTACTGTAATTCCAAAAAGCAAATGAGACAGTATACATCCTTATTTCACGCCTGTTTCAATCTGGAACCATTCACTCATCTCTTTTTCTGTTTTGACTGCTTAATCATCATCATCCTCATCATAATCATCATCATCATCTCACCATTGTGAGCGAGCATGCCAAGCTCACCGGTGTACGAGGTATGGGCGGAGCGTCCTCGCTCACGTGATCCGAACGTATGAAGACCTATATATAGTCGAGGAAAGCGTGACGGAGAGAGAGAAACTGAGAGTATGGAGGGGCCTAGTTTCGTTTCGTCTGTGCTTATACTTAGCCCCATCCGACCTCCCACTGTTTGATAATGTATTGTGAAATCATAACATGCTTTGGATATGTGATTCTAGTCTTATATGGAGATTCTCTGATTCATGGTGATATTCGTCATATATATTTTGGATGGCCACACCTCAAGATCCATCATGTTTGATGCACATGGATAATACTATGTCAGGAGATACCTAACCTGGCAGCCGCAGCTGCACAATCAGTGATGTGCATTAGCACGTGGTAATTCCTGGAGATGGGAGGTGAGGCAGCAGTTGTGTGTGTATGTATGATTATTCAGTGCATTGGCACAAGGGGTGATATGTGTCATTATTCAGTGCATGGGCACAAGGGGTGATATGTGTGATAATTCAGTGTATTGGCACAAGGATAAATATGTGTGATAAATCAGTGCATTAGCACAAGGGGGATATGAGCTTCATAAGAACAGCAGTAGCTGCTATGTCAGTAAGTGTGAGGGCATAATTTATAAGAATGTGTGTATTGCATTATGAGGGCCAGGAGAGCCCAGGCCAATTGGGTCCATATGATTTCAGTTGATCACGTAGAGAGTTATACATTATATTGACGTCATGCTTATTATATTCATGATGATACATGTTGATGCCTTTGTATGTAATGTCTGTTATGGCGTTAAATGTTGTATGTAGGGTGGATAAACAAAATGTTGATTGATGTAATTGCTTGACTTGGTAATGTGTATTGCATGTTTGGAGATTGTATGTAATATGCTGCATAACTGACATACAGTATTCTTGGAAGGGAAATCCTGGGTTGTCGGTTAGATGAATTTCAGCCTGGCCACCCAGTATGGTAGTACATTAGGCCAGGGATTTGTGGGTTTCAGCTGCTTGTGGTAATATCACTTCCCAATTTCACCCCAAACTGTAGATTTAGCACCCGCTAAATTTACACCATCATCATCATCTGACCCTTTTGTGAATTGTAATCTTCTCGCTGGTAAAGTGTCTTGTCTCGATGTTGATGATTGGTGACAAATCCAGATGCTGAAGATTAGTGTGAATGCACAAAGATAAGATAACAATGTTGACAAATCCAGGTGCTGAAGGTTAGGGTAACTGCAGCCAAATAACACTGGAGCTTGTCACATTCTTTTGACATTGCTTTAGTGACATATTTCTATGTTTGACAACATTTTACATAAATTCTTTCTCAAAGCTTGAGCTGTTACTGTATCATCTAAATCTATGTAACATTCTAAATCTTTTATTGCCATTTCAAAAAATCTTCACGGGATCTTTGCCAGGCGTAGATTTCTTCTCAATAATTAACTTTCTTTGCTCATCCATAAGAAACAACTCCTCACTTCTTAAATTGATTATTTTTGGGGGGGATTATTTTTGATTATCGGTCAAATTTCAATATGACAATTTTAAAAGGTTTGAAATACTGCAAGAATTGGCAGAATCTAACACAGCAGCATGAAGTGCACAAGAAATAAGAAAATATCGACGATCGATGATCTGTTACCGTCAAAAACCTCTGGAAGAAGAAAATCATGAACATGAATAGTTTGAAAAAAAAAGTAAAATATCTGCAAAATTAAATAAAGTGAGGCACAATAAAGCAAGACACAATAAAGCGAGGTGTGTATGTCTGCGCATTTCCCCCTTGTTTTCTGCCCTATCTGTGCGAATTTCAAGTGATCTTTTCTCTTGTGCCAGGCCTTAATTGTTTAACTCATGTATTACGTACCGGTCTAGCAAATTATTTCTTATTGTTCAAAATGAATATCATCATCATCAGGTGCTATTATGCTTCTCCAGAGTACACGATCCTTCATGCAGGCTATCAGCTCAGTTGGTGATCTCCTCTCACACCATCCTGTCAGACTGTCCAGTATCATTTCTCTTGGCCTTCCTCTTGATCTTCTTCCTTCTATTTTTCCTGTTGTTACAATATTTTCAGTGCCCCCTCTTCTCATTACATGCCCTATGAAAGTACATTGTCTCTCTCTTATCTTTTTGACAAGGTTTTTTGTCTCTCCAGCTCTTCTCATACATTATTCATTAGTTATTTTTGCTGTCCATGGGATTCGCAACATTCTTCTAATAAACCACATTTCTGCTGCTTCCAATGATTTTTGTGCAGACTTGCCTATTGTCCATGATTCATTTCCTTATAACAAGATAGATTCAATATAGCATTTTATGACTCGTTTTCTAACATTCATTGATAAGGATGTGCTGGCTAATATGTTTCTCATTCTCTGAAATACAGTCTTCGCTTGGCCTATTCTGTTCCTAATTTCTGTTCTGCATTTCCCATCTGAAGTTATTACTGCTCCAAGGTATTTGAATTTCTGCACCTGCTTTAGAATAGTTCCGTTTAATTTTATACTATATGTTTTATCTTTTTTATCTTTTTCCTTTTTCTTCTCATAATGATTCTCAGAAGTAGCTTCGTTATGTGACATGAGAGGCTGATAGTCCAGTGGTCATCACATTCCCTTGCACGTGGTTTCTTTGGTAGTGCTATAAACGTGGATTTAATTTAATTTTAAATGAATAGGTAACATAAATATTTGCACAGTCAGTATTTCAAGATGGTTCAAGACACTATTTTCAGCAAAAGCTGGTTCACTGAAGACTGTAGCTGTCATCTTTTGAGTGAAGGGGAAGAGCTCTCTGGATGCAAGATATAACCTAGCAAACAAATCCTTTGGTGCTGTTGCTGTGTGAGATGAGAGAGGACATTGTTTACCAACACTTCCTTTCTGTTACTGTGTGAGATGAGAGAGGACATTGTTTACCAACACTTCCACTCTGTTACTGTGTGAGATGAGAGAGGTGTTTACCAACACTTCCACTCTGTTACTGCATAAGATGAGAGAGGACATTGTTTACCAACACTTCCACTCTGTTACTGTGTGAGATGAGAGAGGTGTTTACCAACACTTCCACTCTGTTACTGCATAAGATGAGAGAGGTGTTTACCAGCACTTCCATTCTGTTAGCGTGAAATTATTTGTACCAGTCGATATAGCATCAGGTATGTTAACAAAGCCAATATTTAATATTTTAAATACAGCACTCACGAATCTACATCCAGGCGCCTGAAGGTTAATTACTTGCACACCACGAACCATCCCAAGCTGAGAGTTACATCTGTGGACAGACAGGAAGTTGTAGCTAAAGATTTGATCTGAAGTAAAACTGTTAGTGACTTCTCGTACATTTTTACTACAACATCCTCCAATGAGGACGGGAAGGTACAGTCAGTTCTCTCTTCCGGTCTTACCCTGTTTTACGGGAACACTCTGGAGGCTTTTTTTTTTGGGGGGGGGGGAGGGAGAACGGGACTGTAGTGGGTGGAAACAAAATGGCTACTCAATAACGTAAGAAGCGATTTTTTTTTTAGGGGGGGGGGTTGAAAT
Organism: Achatina immaculata; assembly: GCA_009760885.1. Lineage (NCBI taxonomy): Eukaryota > Metazoa > Mollusca > Gastropoda > Stylommatophora > Achatinidae > Lissachatina > Lissachatina immaculata. The sequence continues at coordinate 29,214,500 of CM019707.1, read as the reverse complement.
ACTTGTAGTTTTGCATCGGCGTACACAGTTACTTTCGGTGGCTACTCTGCTCAACTTTTGTTGAGATATGTTTGTTAGGCAGTGTTATATGTGGTCGTATCAGAGTCAAAGATATGTTAGGTACGGATATATGTGGTCCTACAAGAGTCAACGATTCAGGCTTAGTAAACGAAGTTCTAAAAATGTCACACGGACATGGAGTCTGGACTTGACAATCTGTTTTCCGCATGTAAGTGGAGCTAACTCGTGGTCACATTTGAGTCCTTTCTCGCGCTGTCTGTTGTGTAAATCGCTAAATTCCAATGCGTTTTCGGGTGAATTAACTTGGGATACATACACTAATCTCTATTCTGTTCCTTCACGAAATTGTTTTTTATTCTTATGTCTTACATTCTTCTCGTGCCGTTTAAACGTCACACAGGACTCGCATTGTTGTTTGCCAAGTTTTCCTGTTTTCGGCGAGTTTTTCAACTTCATCAAGGGATGTTATGCCCACTAAACTGGCTTCTCTTAACAATGTCCAGTATTAGTATTATTAATCTAGACGGTTCGATCATTCTAACATTTATTCCACATTCTAAGGGGGTTTAACAAATGCAGAATATTTTTTTTTTAATGTTTTCTTTGCTGTTGAGCTACTTTATTTCTTGAGAAATAATAGGGGAAATAAACCTGTTTGAACTGTGAGGATAATCTATTTTCAAAATTACAATATTGTGCCGTTTCTACAAGGAAGAATGAATGTAATGACCGTCCCTTGCTGTCATAATGCATCCAAACAAGCTGAATGCTGACCATCTCTTTAAGTTTGTCCACCCGTCCGTTTCGTTGTTGTTCTCTTGCTGTGTTTCCTTGAAATAAATGTTGCTTTCATTATTATATTATGTTTCTTGATATAACATAAATATTTGAACTGTCTGGTTCTTATGTTTTTCATTGTTCCTCTTTTCAGTTTATTTATTTTAGAACTTCTTTACTGTTTTTTTTTTCTATCCTTAGAATTAATCCTATTCGTTTATATATCACATTTGAAGGGCTTCACTTTCGTTCTATTTTCATATTTAATATCAGTACTTCACACGACATAGGAGAGTTAGTTATGTACAGCATTTAACAACTCCAAGCTTCAGTTGATATGCTATAAGCGTACAAGTAAACATTATTTATTTATTGACAATGTAATTTGCCTTTTTTTATTGTATTAATTTCTATTTAATAGTTCCCATCGTCTGTTATGTGCCCCAATTTATGAATTTGGTCAATTGTTCAAGTGTCTCACCATGTAAATTTATGATTATTGTGTATGTTTTATAGTCTGGGTCATCATCATTGCCCTCCGGACATGTCCATAGGTGCTCAGATCATAGGTGCTTAGATCCTAGGTGCTCAGATCCTAGGTGCTCAGATCATAGGTGCTCAGATCATAGGTGCTCAGATCCTAGGTGCTCAGATCATAGGTGCTCAGATCCTAGGTGCTCAGATCATAGGTGCTCAGATCATAGGTGCTCAGATCATAGGTGCTCAGATCCCCACCTCAATATATCCATCAACGTCCTGTGGCTGACAGTGCCTGTCCTGTGTTGGTTGACAAGTCTCCTCGCGCGTCCAGTATACCCCTCATTCCTGGCCGTGCCAGTCTGTACTCCCACCTCTCTGTCTAAGCAACCATGTGGATTTGCTATTTTCGAGCTCCTCCACTCCGCTTATCTCTCTGAAAGCGTTAACAATATCAGCTCGATCCAGTGGTTGTCCATTTGTGATGATGGCAGAGCCAGCCAACCTATCAGCTCTCTCATTTCCCTGAATGCTCGCGTGCCCAGGGACATAGATGAAAGTGATTGCGAATCGTTGATTTCTGCAATGACTTTGTTTCTCATAATAAATTTATGAGAAATTCGCTAGTATTAAGTTTAAAAGGAATCCGCGAAAGTCCATCTTTGAGTGTTGGTCATTATGTACATTTGTCAGGTACAGGATATGCTCATTTTTAAAACATAAATAATGGATGTGAGCATAGCCACTGCAAATATAATTTGTATTCCTTCTTTCACGTTTGGCATTATAAGAACAATGATAAAACAATATAACAGACTACTACAACTTACCCCACACCGTTCTGGAACCTAACACTGTTTCTATCACCGCTGGTGGCTGGCCGAAACTTTATGCATGTGTATCTCTCCCATTCGGTCATTGACCTTCGCATCATGTATTCCTCTTGCTCAGCTATAATTAAAGAAAGAACTGTCATTTTGTCTAGCATTTAGCTGCTCATATCGAGTTAACAGTCTGTCTGTTACGGCTGTACTTAGTTTGAAATATAACATCCACAAGAGATGAAATGTTTTGCATGGTATCGCAGACGACAAAACAAGTTCAGACCTACAAGTGAGATTCAATCAATCAATCAATCAATCAATATATTGCATGTCCCTTGCGGAACTTTGCCTTCCTAACAGCTCTCCTGTAGGCCTCTCGGTTGTAAGCAAGATGCCCTGCTGCTGATGCATCCATTCGCAGATCATCAGTGATGTCTTGCAGCATCTTCACCTTGTTCTTACTCTCTTTCCCATTATGTACCCTTCTAAAACTGTCTTCTATAAATTATCATAACATTTAATATGTGCAGAATATTTAGGTTTTCTCTGTTCAGTCTTCTTTACTAGCCAGCCTTCTTCAGCATTAAGTTCTTGTAGTATGGATACATTTGTTCTGTTTGTGTCCATGATATTTGAAGAAGTCTTCTATAGCATTTACATTCAAAGGCATTTATGTGTTTCTCAGTTGTTTTGTTAAGTGTCCAGGTTTCACAGGCATATGTTGCGATGGGAAAGATGCACCCCTAACAAATCTAATTTTTTTAGTTCTGTCTGCTCCTTTCCACATGATGTTTTCTTTGCATTAAGATAAAAATTTTTCTCTTCATTATTCTTACGGACTGATATAATTAGTTTTTCCATTCCTTTTTATGTTGTGGACAGTAATACTGTGCCATCAGCATATCTAATCTCTGGTATTTCATAACCTCCAATTTTTATGGATTGTCTACATCTTCTACATCTTCATTATATTTTCAGTATACAAGTTAAATAAGTAAGGAGACAGAGTGTACCCCTGTTGGACCCCTTGTTTTATGTCAAACCAAGTTGTTGTTTCATCATTTGTTCTCACTGCTGCCTGTTGGTCTAGATACAGTAGTGATATTAATTGTATTATATGTGTTGGAAATCCTATTTTTCCATTATTTCCCCAAGTTTCTGGTGCTGTACACAATCAAATGCCTTTGAATAATCTATAAAAGATAAAATAAGCTTCACATTAAATTCTCTGCATTTCTCTATTATTAATATTGTATTGAATATACGATCTCTTGTTCCTCTTCCTCGTCTAAAACCAGCTTGGACCATATTGATTTCTCCTTCTATTTTCTTACGAAGTCTACTCATTAAAATGTTCAAGAGAAGTGAGACTAGAGCGAGAAATAGGCTTTACCGAAATTTCTGATACTACAGAATGAGAAGTAGGATTGTAAATTGTTAGTTCAGCTTTGAGTAAGGTAATATATGGCCATGAAATGAAGCCAGGCTAATATGTGCACAAAAGGTGAAGTCAGGCTAATATGTGGCCATGCGGTGAAGGTAGGCTGATATGTGTCCATGAGGTGAAGGTAGGCTAATATGTGGCCAGGCGGTGAAGGCAGACTAATATGTGGCCAGGCGGTGAAGGCAGACTAATATGTGGCCAGGCGGTGAAGGTAGGCTGATATGTGTCCATGAGGTGAAGGTAGGCTAATATATGGCCATGAAGTGAAGCCAGGCTAATATGTGCACAAAAGGTGAAGTCAGGCTAATATGTGGCCATGCGGTGAAGGTAGGCTGATATGTGTCCATGAGGTGAAGGTAGGCTAATATGTGGCCAGGCGGTGAAGGCAAACTAATATGTGCACATAAAGTGAAGGCAGGCTAATATGTGTGTGGACGGTGCACGCTTAGATCGAGGAGTGTACAACCTTGACCGGAGAGTCATCGTTCACGTGATTTGCTGTCGGTTTCGGAAATATATATATATATATATATATATATATATATGAAAAAATTGGCTGGCATGCAAATGCAGTGTAGATAGAGGCAATGGCCAGGCGATGTCACGCTTAGTTGTGCTTAGATTATTGTGAGTTTTCGGATATTCTGCCCGTTCCCGCCTCTTATGGTGTAGATTAGTCGTGCAGCAAGCTGTGATGTATGTTTTTTGTTTACGTATCGATATGAAAATTCTGTGGGTGATTTCAGTGTGATTTATAGGTATATTGGATGGGCAACGTGTTTGATTCGTTATTATGCTTTCATGTAGATTGATCTTGTGCTGCAGCAACGCAGTTATATAGAGGTGTGTCATGGCAGCGATAGCTGCGTGGAATAAGTGCCAATGCATAATATATATTCGTAGTGTAGGCTACGTGTAGGGTCAAGAGAGCCCGGGACCCCATGTCCATCAGTATTTCATTAATGCAACATGATAAGTCATTATCATATGATACCATGCTTAATTACCATTATAATGACACCTGTCTTGTCATGTTGATGTCAGTGTCAGTTGTATGTGTTGTGGTGCATAGTGAGATTAAAATGCCGTGTCCTTAATTTCAGACTTGGTGATTTGTACTGCACGTCAATGTATTGTGTACTGATTAAATGCTCAGGATTTATGCATAATTAACATGCAGTATACCAAGGAGGAAGAATTAGAAAAATATTTTGGCCAAACACCATAAGAAATAACATCTTATTAGCAGAAATGCAAATGAAACCACTGACAACAATTATTGAGGAAAGACGATGGCGATGGTTGGGACATGTGCTCCGAATGACTGACAACTCACTACCAAAAAATAGCACTAAGATGGACACCACAGGGGAGCAGAAGTAAGGGTAGACCAAAAGAGACATGGAGAAGAACAACAGAAAGGATGTTGAGCAATAGAGGGCTCACCTGGGCAAGAGCAGAAAAAAAGGCGAAGGACAGGCATTTGTGGAAAACCCTTGCGGAAGCCCCATGTGCCCTTGGCACTTAAGGTTCAGAGAGAGAGATACCAAGGAGGGGAGAACCTGGGTTGGCGGTCATGATTTGTCTCGAGTACGGTACTACATTGCCAAGGGAGTGTTGGTCTGTAACATCTGGATTAAATATTCCTGCCACTAGTTATAAAAATGTAAACTTACACCAACAAGTTTTACATGTGCACATGTGGTGAAGACAGGCTAATATATATCCATGTGGTGAAGACAGGCAAGCAGAAGAACATGTTTCTTAACAATGTACAATCAATGATAAAAGGGAAAAAAAAAACACTCCTGGAAGAGACTACAGGGAAACGAGGGAATCCTGAGACGAAAATATTTTATGTTAAACTCATTTGAAATCGACCACTGTCTTCTAACTTTCCTGATAAATATAAATTAAATGTTCCGTTAGTAATGTGTTTGACTGTTCATTTTTCTTTCTTTCTTTCTTTCTTTCTTCTTTGCTCCTGCATTCTGAACACTTACTAAAATGTCCTTTGGCAAATAGGTATGGCATTTCAGCATCTGTCCATCTTAGCTTGATGTCCCGAACTGCCTTCCTCTTTGTTCTTATGCCGCTGCCTTTATAATCTTCGGTAAATTCATGAAGGTAGTTATAACTCTGTTCTCTGAGAACGAGAAAAAAATCACTTGTAATTTATGCACACCTGAGACTAGTAATTATATCTGTTGTTTCTGTACAAATTAGACGGAGACATACAAGCAGGTACAGGAAAAGTCTACCAGATTCAGTAAATGACTATAGAGTTTAGAGAAAGAAGATCAGCTTATCAACGCAGTGGTTCAGTTATCTCACAAGAACATTGAAACGCATAACAGTTCGGCCACTAGTTTGTCTTTTCGTTTAAATGAATGATAAACACTTGTCTCCTTAGCTTGTCCCTACTGCGTTCAGACCCCGATAAGTGTTATAGTATCATCTGTCTAGGTACTGTGGTCCAGTCAGTCTCAGTGCTACAATATCATCTATCTGGGTAGTGGGACTCCCAGTCAGTCTCAGTGTTATTGTATCATCTATCTGGGTAGTGGGACCCCCAGTCAGTCTCAGTGTTATTGTATCATCTATATGGGTAGTAGGACCCCCAGTCAGTCTCAGTGTTCTTGTATCATCTATCTGGGTAGTGGGACCCCCAGTCAGTCTCAGTGTTATTGTATCATCTATCTGGGTAGTGGGACCCCCAGTCAGTCTCAGTGTTATTGTATCATCTGTTTGGGTAATTGGACCCCCAGTAAGTCTCAGTGTTATTGTATCATCTATCTGGGTAGTGGGACCCCAGTCATTCTCAGTGTTATTGTATCATCTATCTGGGTAGTGGGGCCCAGTCATTTTCAGTATTTATCATCTGCCTGAGAAATTGGACCCCCCCCCCCCCCCAGTCAGTTTCAGTATTTATCATCTGCCTGAGAAGCTGGACCCTCCCCCACCTCCACCCCCAGTCAGTCTCAGTGCTACAGAATCATCTGTATGGGTAGTGGACTCCCCCGCCCCCACCATCAGTGTAGTGTACACAACCGGTTCGTGACGTAAAAAAATCGATTTATTCACCTCCAGCTATCTCGAGTTTAGAAATGACAGCGCAGAGAAGAGACAGCGACTGGAAGTAAAGTTACAAAATAGGTTAAACACGTCAAATCATTCAGATATTGTCTATCACTTCTGTTCCGTGCCAAAGTGACAGTAGCACAGAAGAAACAGTTGATGTTTCTTTATCTCGCTAAATCTGTGGCTCAAGTCCCAGATAAGTCTCGTGACGTTTTTATTTCTCTCACGCCTAAAAGTGCTTTGCCCATGATTTGTTTTTCCCGAGGTCTAACCATACTATAACTGTCTCAGTACCGCTTTTACCACACTTTCATTTTCCATGTTTGCTGTCTCTATTCTTCCACATTTACTTTCTCTATACTTCCATTTTTCACATCTCTATTCTTCCACATTTACTTTCTCTATACTTCCATGTTTTACATCTCCGTTCTTCCACATTTACTTTCTCTATACTTCCATGTTTCACATCTCTATTCTTCCACATTTACTTTCTCTATACTTCCATTTTTCACATCTCTGTTCTTCCACATTTACTTTTTCTATACTTCCATGTTTCACATCTCTGTTCTTCCACATTTACTTTCTCTATACTTCCATGTTTTACATCTCCGTTCTTCCACATTTACTTTCTCTATACTTCCATGTTTCACATCTCTATTCTTCCACATTTACTTTCTCTATACTTCCATTTTTCACATCTCTGTTCTTCCACATTTACTTTTTCTATACTTCCATGTTTCACATCTCTGTTCTTCCACATTTACTTTCTCTATACTTCCATGTTTTACATCTCTGTTCTTCCACATTTACTTTCTCTATACTTCCACGTATCACGTCTATATACTTCCATCTCTAGGACGACCTGATAGATGTCTGCTATCCTCTTGAGAAGAACCCTCATTCTCCACCAACACGTATACCATAATGAGTCTGGCACATTTGGTACTCACACCCAAATCCTTTGAATTCAGTGGCAAATGTTTTGATCCCATTAGTGAAGTTGAAATAGGACCCAAAAATGGTACCAGTTATACCTGTCTATGTATGGGCCACGTGAAAGCTAAGATTTGAGAAACTTGCCGGGGAAATCCTAGAGTTCTACATGAGACTGATGGCGTCCAATTTATGAAACAAGGACTGAATTCGAAGCAGTCATTGCATTCTCCAAATCATTCCATGGCCACATCAAATTTATCCAAAATTTCTATCACATCAGTCAACTTATTAGACATAAAGGTTTCTGTTTGCACGGATGTCCTTCTAGCTCTGCGTTTTACAAATCCACAGGCACATATCTTTTGCACGTTTAATCCCACTATGAAATATGTAAGGACTGTGTCTCAGCTCCTAATTCTGTCTTAGCTGCCCATGGCAGGATGGCTCGGACATTGTGAAGCAAGACTAGAAATTATTAGAATACTAGAAATTATTAGAATACTCGAAATTATTAGAATACTAGAAATTATTAGATTTCTTTCGTCATCGTCTTTATTCTGAAAAACGTCACACAGAAAGCCTTGATCTGGATAAAAAAAATCGTGGCGCCAAGAAACATTCGGGAAAAAAAAGCCACTGCACTCAGTCACTTCAAACTATTGGTCCACTGCCATCTTCGTGGTCAGACTATTAAGACAATTCTTTTTCATCATCTTCAGCTGCCTACAATGTTACCAGTGAGCTTTTCCCTGTAATTCTCTCTCTTAGCCAGATCGGACATGCATCTTTTCCACATTCGCCTAAAGATGCAGTCAACTTATTTTGGAAGTAGAAAATGCAATATCCCTCGCTGTGAGACTGGTCCTGCGGTCTGGAAAATGAAATTGGTTATCCTTACACACACAACACCTCCCCCCCCCCCCTCACTCTCCATGAAGAATTGATACATGAATCATGTAACACAGTATATGCCTTTGTGCCCAAAAAGTGTAGGATAAAATATATTGAAGAGACTGGTTTCAGATTAGGTGACCATATTTAAAACATGTCTATGACATCTTTCAGAATGTTTCCAAGTCAGTCACCAGCTGTCTGCAGTCACGGGGATAGGCACACTTCCAAACCACTTCCATCAGACAGTGTCATTCTGGTGGTGGAAATCACCTGCCCATGAAAGTTCCCGCACATGTTTGTGGAGCTCTGGACTCACAAAGGTTACTCTGTGCTCTAAATCCTTGACACAGAGTCTAATTAATCAGTTTTAATCCCTGCCTTTTCAACATAACATGATTCTATTCACATCCCTTTCTTTACTGCTAGACATTCTAATATTCTCACATACCTTTCTTTACTGCTAGAATTATAACATTCTCATATCCCTTTCTTTACTGCTAGAATTATAACATTATCACATCCCTTTCTTTACTGCTAGAATTATAACATTCTCACATCCCTTTCTTTACTGCTAGAATTATAACATTCTCACATCCCTTTCTTTACTGCTAGAATTATAACATTCTCACATCCCTTTCTTTACTGCTAGAATTATAACATTCTCACATCCCTTTCTTTACTGCTAGACATTCTAACATTCTCACATCCCTTTCTTTACTGCTAGAATTATAACATTCTCACATCCCTTTCTTTACTGCTAGAATTATAACATTCTCACATCCCTTTCTTTACTGCTAGACATTCTAACATTCTCACATCCCTTTCTTTACTGCTAGACATTCTAACATTCTCACATACCTTTCTTTACTGCTAGAATTATAACATTCTCACATCCCTTTCTTTACTGCTAGAATTATAACATTCTCACATCCCTTTCTTTACTGCTAGACATTCTAACATTCGCACATACCTTTCTTTCTTATATCTTATATCTTATATCCTTCCCGTGCCGTTAGACGTCACATAGGGCTCGCAAAGTAGTTCGCCAATTTTTCCTGTCTTCGGCGAGTCTTTCAACCTCATCAAAGGATTTTATGCCTGTTAACTTGGCCTCTCTTAATAATGTTCTCTTCAGAGTTTCACGCGGTCTGCCCCTTTTTCTTCGGCCTGTTGTGTTCCACTTGATAGCTTGTTTTGGGATTCTCTGCTCATTTCTTCTCATCAAGTGGCCAACATATGTCCATCTCCTTTTCCTGATCACCCGTGAGACTGGTTGTTGTTCAGTCATCTGTCTTATCTCTGCATTGTTCTTGAATTCATTCCACTTGATGCCGAGTATTTTCCTTAGGCATTTGTTTTCAAAAGAGTCTAATTTCTTTTCTATTTCTTTAGTTGTTTTCCAGCTTTCGCATGCATAAATGAGGGTGGATATTACATTTGAATTGAATAGTCTTAACTTGGTTTTTGTGCTTATAACTTTTGAATTCCATATGTTCTCAAGATTCTTGAAGATTGATGCTGCTTTTGCAATTCTGATCCTAACTTCTTTTCTAGTGTCACCATCCTGGTCTATGTAGCTGCCAAGGTATGCAAATTGATTGACTTCTTCAATATCTGTCCCTTCTATGTGTATTTTTCCATTTTGATTGATGGGAATTTTCATTATTTTTGTTTTGTCCTTGTTAATTTCAAGTCCTATTTTGCTAGCCAGTGAAGATAGGCTATCTGTTTTTTCTTGCATGGAATTCACATTATTACTGATAAGAGTTATGTCATCAGCAAAATCAAGATCTTCTAGTTGGGTCCCATGTACCCAGTCAATACCTGTGTTACCTTTCTTTACTGCTAGAATTATAACATTCTCACATACCTTTCTTTCCTTCTAGACATTCCACCATTCTAATCATTTTCCTTTGTTTATATATAAAGCATATACTGTTCCATCACAGCCTCCACAAACCAACAGATAAGTCCTATTTTTAAACTTCTATTGTCATTTTTTCATATTTATTTGCTATATAATATTTTTTCTGTTCTATAATATAGTGTAGTTTTTATTTGTTGTATGACCTTTACTGCATTTGTTGTTTCCCTTGCTTCTGTTTCTGTAGCTGTGTGTTGGTTTTTTACCGGGTAGGGTTGCTGGCTTTATGTCGAACCATCCTTAGTCACCTTTTACGATCATACGTGGTAGGGTACAGTGGTCCTGTTATTTGCTTCCCAGGCATGTGCCAAGGTCCCGGGTACCACTGGGGGCAGGTACTACACGAATTTGTGTATCCTGGCAGTAGAGTAGTAGAAAATGGAGACAGCACAGAGGACACCAACAGCAGACTTAATAGAGCAAACCAGGCTTTTGCAAATCTGCAGATTATATGGAAATCTAAAAAACTAAGCATGATTTCGAAAATCAGGATATTTAAGAGTAATGTTCTATACTCCATGGAAGTGAATGCTGGAAAGTCACCAAAAACATAGAAAACAAGCTAAATTCTTTCCAGACTAAATGTTTAAGAAGAATTAGAGGAATATTTTGGCCAAAAACCATAAGAAATATGGTTGGCAGAAATGCAGATGAAGCCACTGACAGCAACTACTGAGGAAAGACGCTGGCGATGGTTGGGACATGTGCTCCGAATGACTGACAACTCAGTACCAAAAATAGTACTAAGATGGACACCACAGGGGAACAGAAGTAAGGGTAGATCAAAAGAGACATGGGGACAAACAACAGAGAGGATGTTGAGCAATAGAGGGCTCACCTGGGCAAGAGCGGAAAAAGGCAAAGAACACGTATTTGTGGAAAACCCTTGCGGAAGCCCCATTTAAGTTTCAGAGTGAGTGAGTGAGAGAGAGAGAGAGAGAGAGAGAGAGAGAGAGAGAGAGAAAGAGAGAGAGAGAGTTTATTTGTTACATAACTTTACTCTATGATGTGGTCTAATTTTTAATTTGTTGATAACTTTACTCTGTGATGTAGTCCAGTTTTTATTTCTTATGTAACTTTTCTCTACTCTCCTTAATGGGGGTGAACACGCCTGTCCGATGAGGCAATCAGCGACCCATACCTGATATGCCAGCGTCAGGGTTAGCGAACCATAGCTGATCAAGACCCAGTCCCACCTCTCCGAGTACAAACAGTAAATGGCCTAGACTGGCTAACGGGACAGGGATCGCCATAGTCCCCATGGTGGTGGAGTCTGCTAAAGAAGCATTGCACGCCCCCTACTTTTTAGCTGTACTCTGAGACTGAAAAAGTAGCTGCCATAACCCGCCCCCACGCCGATACGATGCTGTGCCTCAACATCTCTACAGCATCGGCTGCAAAGAACAACAGCTCGCAGTTACAATGAGTTCGTACAAGTACAAGAACTACTCTTTAATGTGCTCCAGTTCTTATTTGTTATGTAACTTTTTTCTCTAGTTTATGATTTTGTCTTGCTTTGTGTGTGTGTGTATGTCTTCCATCCCTTTTTTTCTGCCTTTGTTAATGTATGAATAAGGCAAACTTTGAATTGTTCTTCTCACTAAAACTGAAAATAGCAGCTACATTTTAAAAATTAGTCCATGCTTCAAAACATAATTTAACTAACAGTTCATTTTACATTCCTTGCGATTAAAAAGAATCCTAGCCGTATAATAAACAAACAGAGATGAAGAAAAGAGAACCGCAATAATTACTTGCTTACAGCATTTCTGGAGGTTTATACAAGAGAACCACAATAATTACATGCTTACAGCATTTCTGTAGGTTTATACAAGAGAACCACAATAATTACATGCTTACAGCATTTCTGGAGGTTTATACAAGCTGAGAAATTGTTCCCGTGTTAGATACATATCCAGTTCTGCCAGGATGTGTCTGTCGTCTGCTAGAATCATGTTGCTTGCTTCTGTAATATCATCAATAGAAAATGGTAACAGTAATATTAATGGTGAGAAGTTGCATTTGTCTACGGGACAATCTTCATAATCTCCTGGAGATCATATTATAATCATTGTCTGGCATATCCCAGGGATATCCAGCTTGTTTTATATCTTGTTTTCATAGTGCATTTGATCATGCTGAATCCTGTTTAACAGGTGTACCCGATCATGCTGAATCATATTTTCTCGGTGCACCTGATCATAGTGAATCGCCTCCATTTCTTGATGCTTGTTCTCTCATTTATGTCGTCCTCTTGTTATTTTTTTTCTTTAAATTTTACATCGAGTATGATTTTCATTTCTGCACTGTGGCTGTGATATGACCGTGTAATGCTTAATTTTCCCTTTTTATGTCTCGTTTGGTTGAAAAAATCCTTGTAAACAAGAAAACGGCTCGCTCTCATGAATATTCAAATGTGCCCCACAGTTTATGATGCATGCTCCTTTCCTGGGGGTCAGGTATGACTTCTTAATTCGCTGTAGAGAGTGCATATTTTGCAAGATGTGTTTTGAAATTTGGAAACCAGTGTGGAATGGGAAGAGTGGTTTTCTGGCAGATTTCACCTATTCTGGAATGTGCAGAGTGGTTTTCTGGCAGACTTCTGTTGGAGTAGATAAATCTGAACAAAAGAAATTGTGTGGTGTGTTTATCTTAAGAATGGGGTTCTTGTGGAATATGCAGTGTGTTCTGTGTTGTATTTTCCAGAGACGAGATTTTTGCTTCTTTTACCCGTACCCTATATCTCCTGGAGGTTCAAAGATTCAAAATAAAACTCTGGCGACAACCCCATATATGCTATGCCGCAGCGTCCATTCAAGATTATGCTTCCTAATAGTTCCCATCAAGTGTTGGTTCTTTATGATGCATTTTCTGCCACATAGTTCAAATTTCCTAGCACCATCAGTGTGTCCCAGCTCCAGCAGTCGCTTCACAACTACGTTGTTTTTCCATTCCTGGTCTTCATTTTCACGCAGTTTTTCCAAATACGGCTCTAGCAATGTCACCCTTGTCAATGTTCAGCCTTCCATTTATTTTAGCATGTCCAGCAAGTCTGTCTGTCACTTCATTGCCATGTACCCCCGCATACCCTAGACAATAAAACCATGTTAGTTTCGTCACAGTTGACTGGCTTAACAGATAAACCAATTCTTTTTTAGGCTTTTTTTCTCAGTATTACGAAGCATACTCTGTGAATCCGACACAATAATGACATGAACCACATCATAGGGACTAGCCATTCCATGGCCTCAGTTTCCATTCGCATGCTTGATGTGGTGACTTCAAAGGCTCCCGAACCCTGTGCCACTACTCTTCCAATACGGTAGACAACAAAACCCCAAACACTTCTGCTGTTCTGAGTCACTGAGCCATCTGTATATATTACCATGTTGGAAGAGTCACAGTGATGCTGGATGAGATCTTGAATCCAAATGTCAACTTTCCCTTATGCCCAATCTCGACTTTCGAGGCCCTTATGTATCATAACCTTTGAGGCCCGTCCTGTACCCGTAACCAATCATCACCTTTAGGCGCCTCGTTTGATGCCTCTGTCTTTTATCAACCCCAGCTCTTTATGGAGAGGATGGTCCTTAATGCTAGCAACCCTGATATATTCTTTACCTGAGCATACTTGTGTTTTAACTTCAAACTCAGCATATCAAGCAGAAAGCCCATGGCCGCTACCGAGTATCCCTGGTGCAAGCCAAAACCACCCTCATTGCCTCGTTCTGTGCGTTGGACAGGATGAGCAAGTCAAGACCATACTCCAGTAGTGACATCACCAGCGTCTAGATCAGCAAGAACAGAGTGCGCAGTGGAAAGTTTGCTGCAGCCATTAACCTAACCGCTCCCTACGCTTTCCTGGTTTTTTGTATTACATTTCCTACATGTTGTGCAACGGACAAGGATCGATCAAATGTGATCCTTAGATACCTCACAAAATGTGCTTTCTTAATATCTTGGCTCTGACATTTCACAATGGGAAGTTCAGATCTTATAATTCTGTTATTTAATGAGCACCACGTGATACTGGTTTTTGTCCGGGTCTATCACCACATAGTTATTCGCACACATATGATCAACCCTGTTATCCGCACACTAGTCTGTTATCTGATCAACCCTGTTCTGTACACTTGTGACTAATTCCTCTCTACGCTCCGTCGTTCATATGTTAATATATCATTAGCGTAGGTCACCTGTCATCTCCTAGAGATCACATCATCTTCTGCCATCTCCCCAGAGGCTCCCAGCAGGTTCACAAATTGAGTCGGAGTTGGTGGGGGGGGGGGAGTGATTTGCAAAAGCAGCTGACTGTACACCTCTCAGTGTCAGTCTTAAACAAATTAAAGTGTATTTGTCCACCGACAGAAGAATCGCAGTCCATGCCCTGTTTTGATCTGATCGCTGAAATTACATCTCTCAACATCGGTTAGAAAGAGTTTTCCAAGCCCAAGTTCTAAAAAAATGAAAGACTTCAGCTTCAGCGTTTAGCCCGTTTCCACGATCACATTCTCTACTAAAATATTGAACAAACGATTTATAAACATTCTGATCTTTACGTTTTTATGTATTCAGAGAAATCCTGTCTTCTGACGCTTTTGAAGTGTTGAAGATACTCAGAGGTTATGGTACAGTTTTACTAAAGACAAAAAAAAATTAGAAAGAATAAAGAAGACACTGACATAAGAAAATAAATTCGGATAGCTTTAGAATAATAACACCTGATTGCAAGTGCACATTTAAAATCAAATCATGAACAAATAAGGCAGAAGCGGTTTTATATGACATGAAGAAGATAGTAATAAATACGAGGATATCAATACAAGTTAAGAAAAGAGTATTACAAGAGTATACCTCCAACTACAGGGCAGAAACAACAACCTTCCTTGAAGCCTTCAAAATACAAAAATTGCTGGCAATGAAATAGCTGACACCCTATCCAAAGCTGGGATAGTCAATTTCAAACGAATCTTCCAGCAAAACTACCAAGAGGCGAAAACTATAATCCGTAACCAGTGCAGATCTGAATGTAGGCAACAACTGAAATCAAACAACGAACAAGATCCAATACACCAACTACAAAAACATCAGCCAGCCATCCTCTTTCGCCCAAGGGCAGGCCAGTGGAGACTACTGAGCAACGCACATCGACTAAAAATGTCTCATACAGACCGAGTGTCCATGTGGCAGCGAGTCCTTCAAGAGTGGACAGTCCATACAGGCCGGAGGCGTGAGACATGGCCAGAAGACACGAGCTTGGGGAAAAAGCTTTGGGTCTGCTATCAGGATATGAGAGGATTGCGAGCTTTGCCATGTCGACAGGGATCAGGATCTGGAGAGGACTGCGAGCTTTGCCATGTCGACATGGATCAGGATCTGGAGAGGACTGCGAGCTTTGCCATGTCGACAGGGATCAGGATATGATGTGACCGACAACTTCAACACAGAAGAAGAAGAAGACAATACTATTTACAACCATTATTACTATGTGATTGTGAAAATTGGACTATTAACAAACGTCATAAAGAAAATATAAGCAACAGAAAAGTGGTTTTGGAGAAAGATTCAACAAATAACCCGGGCAGACAGAAAAAAAAGAAGAGGTTCTCGGTGAAGTTTCAAAACAACATAAACTAGCTAAAATTCTAAGAAAAAGTCAAAATTTCCTGAACATGTCATGAAAAGGCAGAGAACTTAGTAATGGCTGGTAAATTTAAGGGGAAAATAGGAGCGAGGCCAAGAAAAAACTATCTTAATAGGCTGACCAAGTGACATGGAAAAAGAAAATCATTTAACTAATCGGAAACATCAAGGACTGCTCGAGATGAGAAAGCACAGTAGCCAGCGTAATTCGGCATGACACGTAAGGTATGTATTGTGTGAAATAAACTGGTAAAAGAAAGAAGGAAGAATAACATCTTATGTTAAAATATGGATATCTGAACTGTATTTACCGTCAACTCCTCCCATTGTTTCCATGATTATTTCATCCATTGTCTTCTCTGTAAAATTTTCATATGGTCGCCCCAGATTGGAAGGAGGTGAGATAACCTGACCATCACTTGGCACTGAAGATGTCAGTAACACAAAAAGCTGAGGACAGAAAAAAAAATCGTGGCATTGAAAATAGACATCATCATCATCATCATCATCATCATCCCTTTTCTTATAACTGTGTACAGCAAAAGTTCTCTGTCATATGTTTCCCTCTACTGTATCCCTACCGCGTCTTCTCTCTTCTCAGTACAGAACAACAACAACAACAACAACAACAACAAAAGAACTCTTTCATCCGAGATGTGCAGTGATAGACATCTTTTTTCATCCCTGTCGTTTTACTAGCTCATGCTCGTCATATATTGGTTATGCTGTTGTCAATAACTAACGTGTTAGTGGATATGAAAACTCTAGGTTTTATTACTGGCCAACGCCTAAATTGGAAATCGTATGTATAATGTCCGACAAAACAAGAGTTACTAGATATCCAAAATTAAATATTTTATAAACCAAGAGACAAGGAAAACATACTACGCATCACAAATACAAACACATTTAACATATATGGTGACAGGCATTCAACACAAACTGTATGACCTGCAGTTGACCACACAAACAACACAGCTCAGAACTCAATCCCTCAAAATTAAACACATTTTCAACAAAAGCAAAAAAGTATATAGAATAGAACTCTATAATAAAATGCTTTACCCTGTTTGATGTCACGGATTCAATCTCGTGCCAAACAAAATCAACGTCTAAACAATTGTTTTCTCACAAAATCTATATCCTTAACTTGGAAAGGAAAAAATCTTTATTACTCTGCTGCTCATTTTTGGAATACCCTTCCATCCCATCTAAAACTACTGCTATTTACACTTTCAACGGTAAAGTTTTTCAATATCAATTCGACTACATTTCCATTAATATTTGTATTTCCCTCACACCATAAAATAATCAGAGCGTACAGTGTCTGAAATAATTCACTTAATGCATTTCAACTTGTGCATCATTTTTATGTATAGCTGAATGTGTGAATCAAAGATTGAATATTATAA
Source organism: Achatina immaculata (assembly GCA_009760885.1). Taxonomy (NCBI): domain Eukaryota; kingdom Metazoa; phylum Mollusca; class Gastropoda; order Stylommatophora; family Achatinidae; genus Lissachatina; species Lissachatina immaculata. The sequence continues at coordinate 29,197,067 of CM019707.1, read as the reverse complement.
AGTTTTGTTACTTTAATTCTTTTGTTTACATGGTCTTTATGTATTTATTACTACTTCTGCTGCACAATAGCAAACAGAAACTGAATGTTTGCGACAGATTGGAAGTTGAACATGGCGAGCCTGCGTGCCCAGTTCTTCACACTTTGAAGATAAAGTTCGTTTGACTGAAGGAGGAAGGAAGAACAGTATCTTATTTTATTTCCGGAAAATAATATAAACTTTTGCAGACAAAGGCTGGATATCAGTGTTGATATTAGTGTCGGTAACAATTACATCCCCTTATAGATTGCTAGCAGAAGTTGGCATTGCCAGGACAGTTGGGTGCTGTGTCTGCCCAACGTAAAACAACAACTCACGTTCAGTCTTTGTGAAATAATAAACTAATGACATATCACGCACTGGTTTATAATTTAAAAAAACGTTTGTTATTATTATTGATAGCTTAAGTACAGAACTTTTGTGTTTTAGTGATTTAAAATAAAAAGAAGGTGGAAATGATGATGATTTATTAGATGTTCTATATTTCCATCTTTTCCAAGACGATGTTAGTGTTGTCCTTTTCATGTCAACTTAATTGGTCCCATACTGGCTATAATAAAAGCTGGTGAACCATCGCCCTATCCTACTTCAAATAAACAAGCTGTTATATTCTTTCAGTATGGAGACGATGGTGGAGTCAATTTGTTTAACTGACTGAGGACTTCGCTACTAGAAACTACTCCACACACGACATGATGTTCTCATCTTCATGAACACATACCAGAGTGAAACTACGCAAACTGTGTCATGTAATGTCAAGGCCACATCACAGTAAAAAAATGTAGTAGACAATATGTAGAAATGCACATTTAAAGAATCATCGTCTTGTGTCCTTTCCCCAAGAAATTTAGCAGCAACATATTTCCAGCTTGTTCTGCCTCGTGTTTTCACACTACATACGGACAAACTGAATGTCGACCATTTCTTTACGTTGTCCATTCTTTTATATCATTGTTGTTCTCTTATTCCTTTTTCTTCAGCTGTTCCCTCAAGAAGACATATTTCATTACTGTATTATCCTCAGACAAAACAAAAATAATGAAAATTTATACACATACATAACAACATATGTTGGTCACTTGAATGAGAAGAAATGATCAGAGAATCCCAAAACAAGCTATCAAGTGGAACACAACAGGCCGAAGAAAAAGAAGCAGACCGCGTGAAACTCTGAAGAGGACATTGTTAAGAGAGGCCAAATTAACAGGCATAAAATCCTTTGATGAGTTTGAAAGACTCGCCGAAGACAGGAAAAATTGGCGAACTACTTTGCGAGCCCTATGTGACGTTTAACGGCACGGGAAGGATATAAGATTCACACAGGGAGATATGATCGCTTCAACAGATTTAATTACATTTTTTAAAAAGTAGGAACAACTTTAGTCATTAACGGACTACATAAGTGTGGCTTTTCGCCCTACGACATAGTCATACAAAAACTTGCGACATAGTCGTACAAAAAAAAACACTAACAGGAAGAGGCAGCAGAAAAAGATAAGAAATGATAAATTAATATGTATGATATATAACACGTAAGCTGTAGTTTTTTTTTTATCCTAGAGTTTATGGGTGTTAAACGTTGAAAACAAAATTAAACATAGTAAAATCTCGTATGTACAACCGCACTAAAAAGGGGAAGTGGAGGGGACATGATTGTGAGGAAGGGAGCGGAGAGGTATACAATGATGGAGATGAAGATGAACAGAATAAATGACAGTACGAGGGTGAAGGGGTGAAGGTATGAGGGTGAGAGTACTAGAATATAGTAAAGTGGAGTAGTAAGGTGATATATTACACACACACATATATATATATGTTATATATATATGTAATATATAATAAAATATGTTTTATATACATATATATTACATCCTTCCCGTGCCGTTAAATGTCACATAGGGCCCGCATGGTAGTTTGCCAAGATGTCCTGTCTTCGGCCAGTTTTTCAATCTCATCAAGGGGTGTTATGGCCACTGAATTGGCTTCTCTTAACAATGTCCTCTTTAGAGTTTCACGTGGTCGACCTCTTTTTCTTCGGCCTGTTGTGTTCCATTTGATAGCTTGTTTGGGGATTCTCTGATTGTTTCTTCTAATCATATGACCTACATATGTCCATCTTCTTTTTCTGATCAGTCATGAGACAGTTGTTCTCTGCTCATCTGTCTGATCTCTGCATTGTTCTTAAATTCATTCCACTTTATACCGAGTACTTTCCTTAAACATTTGTTTTCGAAGGAGTCTAATTTCTTGTCTATTTCTTTAGCTGTTTTCCAGTTTTCACATACATAAATGAGGATGAATATTACATTTGAATTGAATAATCTATATTATTATCTATAATATATATATAGATATATATATATATATATGATGTGTGTAGAATATATAGTAAGATGAAGTATCTAGAATATAGTGAGGTGAATTATATAGATATAGAGCATACAGAGGTGATGTATGTAGAATATAGTAAGGTGATTGATATTGAAGAAGGCTGGATTGATATTGAAGAGGATTAACCAAAGAAAACTTAAATATTTTGGACACATGAAACGTCATGAGAACTTAGAGAAGCCATCTTGGAAAAATAATGGGAAAAAGAAAGAGAGGAAGACCAAGGCGAAGATGGCTGCAAGACATCGCTGATAATCTGCAAATGGATGTATCAGCAGCAGGACATCTTGGTTACAACCGAGAGCCCTACAGGAGAGCTGTTAGGGAGGCAAAGTTCCGCAAGGGACATGCAAATGACTGACTGACTGATGTATGTAGAATACAGTATGTAAAATATAGTAAGGTAGTGTATGTAGAATAAAGTATGTAGAATACAGTAAGGTGATGTATGTAGAATACTGTGTGGGTGAAGCTCTAGAATACAGTAGGATGAAAATCTAGAATATAGTTGGATGGAGATCTAGAATACAGTGGGATGAAGAAAAGAGTAGATGAGAGCTTAGAAGAAAGGGAATGTAGGATTTAAATTAGGAATGTTGGAAGTGAAAAGTTAGCATCAGATATGGAATGTAATAGCTGCAGAGACGCTATCTCTAATCAACCAATCAATCAATCCAGATGTAGAAATGGGTACATTTGACATGTTCTCACTGTCGACATGAGACAGTTGTTCCTGGGCTAAGCACGATCACACTGATGGATTCAACATCGAAGAAAAATTCACTTAATTTAGTGGACATACCTTGGATCTATAAACTGAAATACTATACGACGAAGTAGTCAGTATATGAATGGGAAAGGCAGATAGCACATTATCAAACCAAGGAAAAAGACCGAGAACAACATAAGATTAATGCGGAAAAAAAAGATTTTGATTTATCACATCTGCCGCTTTGCATTCACTTATACAGATTTGAAATATGGACAATATATCCAAACATAAAAAAGGGAAATGATGATGATGAAGGTAGGACAGTGAGGTATAAATATGATTGAATTTAAATGGACAACTGCTACTTACAGTGATCATGAAAGTATACATTGTGTCTTGTAGACACATTCTGATGTCTAGTTTCTCCGCTTGTTGTCTAAATTCCCCACTTGTCTAGACTCTCTTATCTTTTCTTTTGAGAGCGCTATTTCCTGGGGACTTGGTATTCTAGTCTATGAACAAATTCAGGACTCACAGTGAACCTGTGAGCCTTTTTTTCCCCTCCAAAGCGTCCTTTATTTTGTTATTCTATTTTTTACGGCAATTTGCCACAATAAAGTATCTGTTAAACGTTTGCAACAGAAATGGCAATGTGCATTTAACTGATGATGTATTGTCTCGGTCGTGTACTTTATATTTTCTTTTTCTTAACAATAAACTGTGTAAAGAAATATATTTTAGCATGTAGCCGTTAACTGAATGTAGCTAAACTAAAGAATTTCTGTTTCTATACAGCTTTGCACCTTTTTATAGCAAGCAAACACCGGATACAAGGGAAAATGAGTGGCCAGCACGCGTCAACGTTTAAGTAGCTCACTTGAGATCTGCATTAGAAATTTGTACGATCAAACGTCACACTCATTTATTCAGGACAAAGAAAAGCTAGATGAGTCGTTTACAAAGAAGAAGAAGCTGGATGAGCTTTTTTATCGGGTGTGGGCGCACCTCGAGGCATAGCGTACTATGATCTCATTCTAGAGTTGGCACTGATCACACAGCTGAAACTGAATATGAAAGCGGTCTAAGCAGGAATATTTTTCTGAAAGTGAATGAGCGCTGCAAAGTCTGAACGTCAGTGGCAGAGTACAATAAGGAAGCTGCCCAAGTAAGGGATGATTAAGAGACATATTTGGTGATTGTTCAAACCAATGGTTTCCAACCTCAGATCCCGACCCTAATTATGACCACGGGGGGGGGGGGAGCTCAGTAGGGCCAGGAGAATATATTATAGATTATATTTTAAAAAATAGGAGTTAAAAAATAAAAGGATTTAAGGAAGGTGATATTACTTTATGTTTTGAAACTAAACATAGGTATATTTCTGAGATATTGCGGATTTGGTTCCACAGCACTCAATACTGGAGGGGGGGGGGGTTGTTCATATAAAAGCCTAAAATCATGTTTACACTATTATCTATTAATTAAGTGTGCAATAGGCTAGATCTAAAATGACAATGTTCGGTAAAACTTAAAGTACTTTACTGATTAAAAAATGGGGGTCATGTACCATTGCTGTTTTAAGGTTCGCGCTGAAACAATCTGGGAACCGTTGCCTTAATCAACGGGTGTTGAGAACTATCTAGTTCGCATTTAAAACTTACAGCGCAGTCAGTCTTGAGTGCTCTGCTAAGTGCCCCTCTGTGAAGTATCCGTCTATCACTTCTTCCTTTCAAATGTTTAGCACTAACCGTTCCTTTTTTTATGCTGTACAGCAAATAAAACGTCATTTATTATAGAGCCACAGCTGGCTTGTGGAGAGTCAGGTAGGGCCCCGTGGTCAGTTATTATCAGGCGCACTATATAATAATGTCTCTAATAAGAAAAGAACGGACAACATCAGCCCCTTCAACAGCCAGGGCCCGAATGCTGTTCCCCTCTCTTGTGAGGTCTCAGCCACAGCTGAAAGTTTTATTGGTGTTGTCTTGTGAAAGAAGATCTTGCTTATTTTCTCCCTTTATTCACATCTTGTTTATTTTCTCACTTTCTTCATATCTTCTTGCTTATTTTCCCACTTTCATCACATTCTTCTTGCTTATTTTCTCACTTTCTTACATCTTCTTGCTTATTTTCTCACTTTCTTCACATTTTCTTACTTATTTTCTCACTTTCTTCACATTCTTCTTACTTATTTTCTCACTTTCTTCACATACTTCTTACTTATTTTCTCACTTTCTTCACATTCTTCTTACTTATTTTCTCACTTTCTTAACATCTTCTTGCTTATTTTCTCCCTTTATTCACATCTTGTTTATTTTCTCACTTTCTTAACATCTTCTTCCTTATTTTCTCACTTTCTTCACATTTTCTTGCTTATTTTCCCACTTTCTTTACAGCTTCTTGGTTATTTTCTCACTTTCTTCACATTTTCTTGCTTATTTTCCCACTTTCTTCACTTGTTCTTGCTTATTTTCTCACTTTCTTCACATTCTTCTTACTTATTTTCTCACTTTCTTAACATCTTCTTGCTTATTTTCTCACTTTCTTCACATTTTCTTGCTTATTTTCACACTTTCTTTACAGCTTCTTGGTTATTTTCTCACTTTCTTCACATTTTCTCACTTTTTTTCACATTTTATTCCATCTTCTTGCTTATTTTCTCACTTTTTCACATTTTCTTCACTTCTTGCTTTTTTCTCACTTTTTTTTCACATTTTCTTGCTTATTTTATCACTTTTTTCACATTTTCTTCACATATTCTTGCTTATTTTCTCTTTTTTTTTCACAATATCTTTTTTCCCCCGTTTTCCACTGACCTCAATTTTCATTTTTTTTTTTAGTTGTATTAAAAAAAACTACTTTCATCTCCGTTCACGCCCCCCCCCCCCTCAAAAAAATGCTCTGTGGTTTATTTATTTATTTTGTGTTCCGTTTACCAAAGTATCATGAAAGCTTTGCAAACTATAAATTTGTCACACTTTTTAGATTTAATTTTATATATTACTCACAACGTGCTAAGGATCACTTTTTCTCATCCGCGTTGTGACAGTAAATTGTTCTGTATCTTCATCACAAAGAACTTTTCATCACCTAGTCATAAAAATCTGGGTCATGTGAGTCCACTTTTGCGTGTATGAAGCGCGTGAATATCGTTACCCACAAAATTCGACTTCATCAAAACCCGTGGCAAAATCTGATTTTCGAGATGTGTAAGCAAAGTGGTCATTGGAAGTGTTCACACTACACGCTGATGCATTGGTAAGTGATAAGACATTTGGCGGACACTGAGATGACCAGCGGCGTAGCAATGCTTGAAATGGGCGCCTCACAACGGCAAGCTGATATAGCCCTAAATGTCGGCCAAAGCGTGATTTCTAGGATAGAGAAAACGTACCAGACAACGGGTTCTCTACAGCTAATGCATTCTGAGGTAGACAACGTCTGGCAACACTTAGAAGTCACCGCTTTCTCACTCTCCTTGCATGAATTATTCCTTTCATAACTGGCACCCAACTCAGAATTCATCTACAATATGCAACAGAAAATCGAATTCGTACTCTAAGAAATAGGCTTCACGTTCGGCCTAGAACAGCTGCAATTCGAGCCATTTTGTCAAGAAACCACAGGCAGGTCAGGCTAGCATGGGCAAGGGAAAATATAAACTGGATTGTTGCTGATTTTTTATCTTGTTCACAGATGAGTCCAGATTTTGTCTTGATTTGACGATCGCAGGAGGAGAGTGTGGAGACGAAAAAAAAAGCTGTTTTACAACCGTAACATGGCCCAACATTACCGTTATGGCAGTGACACAGTCTTCCTGTGGGGAGGAAGGAATCAGCAAACATGGTAAAACAGAGCTGCATGTCTTCCAGAATGCCTATCACGATGAAATTTTCGACTTTGTTATCAGACCAGTCGCTAATCCTGAGTTTATTCTTCTTGATGATCACGGCCTCACCGTGCAAGGCTAGTAGACCAGTATCTGGAAGCCGAAGCCATCGAGCTCCTGGACTGGCCAGCTCAATCTCCCGACTTAAATCCAGTCGAGCACGTCTGGGACATGCCTGGTCGTGCTATGCTAGCTAGAACATATCAGTCTCGTACCCTTCAAGAGCTGTCAGACGCTCTTTAACAGGAGTGGGCAAGAATTCCACAGCAGCATATCAGGAACATCATCTGCAGCATATCAGGAACATCATCTGCAGCATATCAGGAAAACCATCTGCAGTATATCAGGAACATCATCTGCAGTATATCAGGAAAACCATCTGCAGCATATCAGGAACATCATCTGCAGCATGAGGAGGGGTTGTCAGGACGTCACCAGAGCAAAAAGGGGTCATACAGGTTGTTAACAACCCATTTGTTTTCTTTTCAACATCCTTGGACATTATTTTTTGGCCTTTGATGGATTGATTTAGACTGAAAATAATGTGACATTTTAGAGTGAAGCCCAACACCGCTGTCTGACATGCGTCTTGTATTTTTTGGTTTGGTATCCATTTCAGTGAATCTCAGTAATTTCAATAATGTCATTGAACTGATTACATTAATTTTTTAAAAGTCTTACAGTGTATATTTCCAAGTGATCCATAGTATATGTTGTCAGTAGTATATATATATATATATATATATATATATATATATCATTGCTGTCAATGTTCATTGATTTTGAAAATGAGACAGACAAAATCCACCACTGCACAAATTTAATACAGTAAGCATACATGCAGAGTAGCATACATATTGACTGAAGTAGAGTTGTAACAGAATAACATTCTGTACAGATTGTTTTGTGTGTAACCCTGTGGTTGTGGTACGCCAAGCATGGAGAAAATATCTCGTGTTTCGAGAGAATTCTGAGTCACGTGGTTTAGGTTAGGCGGGAGGTGTGAATGAGTTGAGAGGGGAGTTTTTTGGTCAGAATGTTGTAGCGAGAGGTTGTGTGTTTGATTCTAGGAAGGGATAGAGATTCTGTAGTTAAATTGTTGTAGTAGTCAGGTAGATTTGTGTGTCGATTTGTCCACGTTTTTTTTTTTTCGGAAAAGGTTGAATGTCTGTTCTAGTCCCATGGCGATGTTAGTCGACCGGACTTGTGTTTTTTTAGATGATCATTTGTAATTGTTTCCATCAAGTTTACACTTTCATCAGTGCAACACACAACTAACAAATGGGTTTTCATTATTAAACATTGTTTGAATTGTGGCTGATGAATCCTGTGATGTTTGGATTCATGTTAAGTGTTGACTGTGGTGTAGAGTTGTTGATTTACATGTAACTGGTCATGTCGTGTATTGATGAGTAGTGGAGTCAGTGTTATCTGGATTGTCCTGTTAAAAGTAAAAGTAAAGATAGTCCCATAGCATTTCAAATGCCGTAGGGGGTGAAGCGTTAGAGACCTCATTATGCTGGGTCATCAGCGTATGAGGTGGGGTGACCAGTTCCTTTCCTCGCTGCCTTTACTTCCCAGATTTTCTCTGGTACCCATTTTACGAGGCTGGGTCGACCTCAGGGCCGTATTGGTCGGAAAAAAAATCCCGCTCAGCTGGGGATTCGAACCCTCGACCATTTGGTTGCTAGACGAGTGCTCTAACCACTACGCTAGCCGGCCCCCATTGTCCTGTTACAGAGTGTATATCATTGTAACATATGCTGGGTGTCTCTGAGCCTAGTGCTCATGTAAGAGAAACTGTAATAATACACAGTACACGGAGGAAAGAAATCTTGTAAAAATGTTACCGTGTCACATTTTAATAGTGGTACACGGACTCTGTTTTAGTAGTACTGTGTTACGGCTTTAAGCAGTGCCGAGAGAGGAAAACTGCTTTAGAGTGCGTATATTATGAAGTACATTACTGAGTACTTTGAGAGAGGTGACTGAATAGATAATGGCGGCGGCTGGTGTAACTCAGTTCAGATCCTCTTATATCGATGAAGCTTTAAATCGCATTCCCCAAGAGCGATTAAGTACAGGTCTCATTTCATTTAATGAAAAATACAGCTTTTTAAGTGGCTGTTCGGAAACACGCAGGAAGACACAAGAAGGAATGTAACTTTAGTACCAGCCTGTAACAAGTAGTGGCTCGCACAGAAGCACGCGGCCACATCCTCAAACAGGACATGTCACACGCCACGGACTCGTCTTTGGGAAGCTAGTATACACTTAGTTATACGGTAATCCCAGTAACAGGAAGTGCATATATAACATTACAAGCTATTGTTATGAAAATATAGAAGAATAAAAACTGAACATGATGTAGGGGAGTGAGAGGAGAAATGTAAGAGATAGAAACGTCACAGACAGGGCTTTGGGCCATGGAAGCTAAGGGTCTGTCGCAACAGATGTGAGTCGTTTTTACTAGTTCTTTTTTCGAAAAAGTGAGAAGATTCCCGTCTTCCTGAAAAAATGAGGGTTTTAGTTGTCTTCCACAGCTTACACATCAGCCACACATTTACCATGTTGAGACAGGACATACCAGTTACTTTCTCAAAGAAAACCATAAACCTTCTCCTTTGAAAAGGCAGGGACGCACGCACGCACGCACGCGCACACACACACACACGCACGCACATACATACATACACGCGCGCGCGCACACACACACATATATATGTATATACATCGAACCCGTTTAATGTCACATCATCGGTACCGTCAAAAAATTATGACAATAAGCGGAATTGACATAAAGCGGGGTCCATTACAATGGATTTAACTAAACCAGTGTGTGTGCATGTGTGTGTCCGTCTGTCCCACATTTGCTACGTTAAACACATAACAATCAGCCAAAGCTATCATCATCGGACACAATATGTACTAATCACAAAATATATTAGTCACAAAATATATTAATCACAAAACAGCAAGTTTTAGTCTTACAATATAGAAAACAAGCAGCATCTGACTTGTCAGGAGTTGTACTAAAAATGCGTGATTTTGCGTTGTGTAATGATAACTGGCCTATTAATTAAAAAAAAGTCATTTAAACACGACAGAGCACTAAACACATCCCGCGTCACGTCAGGCATACTATACATGAACGAGCCGAGCGCACAGTTTCGAACGCGCTTACAGACTGAGTGTAAGAAACAGTTTCGGTAGGCCTCTGGTCCGTGACGGACTCACTGACGTCATCAACACTATCCTCGGCGTCGTCGCTGTCTACCTTTCTTTTACTACGACCAGCGACGATCTCTTCGACTGAATACATTTCCGTTGATAGCAAGCCATCATCAGCTGAAACGAACTGATCAAACATGACACTTCCGTCAGAAATTACAGTCACTCTTCATCTGTTATCAAGTCCAGGGGAATGCCACAAATATCGTCGGCATTTGTATTGATCACTGGCTCGGGCAAGAAAGTAAACTGCGATTTACGAAAGCAGTTCACAGTCGTTGACTGACTGACGCTACTCCATGCTGCATGCACAAAATTAATCGCCATCTTGATGTCGATCTCGGCGACACGCTTTTGTTCCATGGCGCATTATTCGCTTTCTGTGCTGTTGCTTGAAGACATAGATGATACCTTGGTCGTACGGCTGCTGCACGCTGGTTGTGTTAAGTGGCAAGAAAACAAGCCTTGTAGCAACCAGATTGGCGACGTCAGTTTGCGCCGGGCAGTTATCAACAAACAACAAAACTTTTCTGTTCATTCGGTTCATTTTATTGCCGAAAGAAATGAACAAGTCTTCAAACAGTTCACTTGTCATCCAAGCACGTTGGTTGGCCTTGTAAGTGACGGGCAAGATCTTTACGTTCTTGAAGAACCGTGGATTTCGTGACTTATTGTAACCTATATTTCGAGCTTAACACCGCTCACGTCTTGATAAGGAAGACAATGATCGAACTAAGCCAGATTTTAATCACGAAAGGGCGGTCGTAGTAAGCTTTCATTCACTCCACTTGATTTTTTATGCCCACTTGTTCAAAAAGTTGATACGCCAAGTATCATCTGGGTCGTCCACTGCGGTGCCGGTCTTCAGCTGAGCCAGTGGCTTGGAAACGGTGCCAAAGTCGACTGATGGTACTTTGCTGCACGTTTAAATGCCTGGCAACCTGACTTTGACTTTCGCCTGCTTGTAGGTGACCAATAGCATTGTTTCATAAATTTTGCTATAGACGCGCCATAATTGTCTGCTTGAAAATTAACTGAATTTGTGTGTGTGTAACCTCACCTTTTGTACGGTTTCATTTGCGTGGGAAATGAGTTGTAATCACCACAAAAGTCACGAATGTTCCATAAATGCAACGTGATTTATGGTAAAAAAAAAGCATAATTAGCAAGGGCATCTATTGCGTTCTAACTATACACGAAAATAGCAAAATTCAAGCTAAATCATGGGCTTGATATCTTGGAGATAGTTTTTAATTTGGTTTGAAATACCTGGGGAAAAATTGTGTTATAGCATATAAAAATATAGCTTATATAAGCTATGCGTTTCTTTTTTGGACAGCAATATATATATATATATATATATATATATATACATACCCTTTTCAATGATCGCATGACGTTAAGCTGGCGCAGATAATAAAAGTGAGAAAACTGTATGAGAGGGTATGGATGAAAGAAGGTTCAAAATGGTCAGTGTTTTGTCCAAGGACAAAACTGTTTAGGATGCCTAGACAAGGGAGCTATGAAAGCTTTCAGCGGCTAAAGAAGGATGGGAAGGGCTGGAAGATTAACTTCAAAACCCCTGCAGCAAGAATGAGAAAACGTAGCGAAGTGAGCGAGGCTAAGACACGAAAACTGGGCACGAATAGCAGAAGTAGAAAGAGGTAGCAACTAGGAGAAATGTAAAACAGACTAAAGAAAGCTGAATTTATTGTTGATTCCCGCTAGTGTAGACAGCCAGCCTGGACAATAGGGCGCTGCTACAGAGCTTTCCGAGATCGTTCTTCCAAAGAACAATAGCACACTGCAGTGACAGAAGTGTTCCGTTTTCCTTCATGGTCTCCTTGAAAGAAGTGCTTGGAGACCGGTGTCAATGCCCTCTTGGATGTAGGCCTCAGATGTTGGCGTGAACGATCTCTTAACCGTGAGCCAGTCTCCTCTGTATAGTTCATATCGCATCGCTTGCACATAATAGTATAAATGACATTGCGAGAAATGCAGGCGAAACCCTGAAATGATAACATGGACTTCGTGAAAGAAACCTGACTCGTCTCAACAACAAACAGACAAGCACTGCATCTTCGACGACCGCAGAGTTTGATACTAGAATAAGTAGTGTCCGCTTATTTGAGGCGACTTATAACTAAGAGCTCCTTGACGTTATTGTCCTGTCTGTACGTCACCAGAGAGGGTTCCACAAAGAGTTCACGTGTACCAATGAAGGAAATAAAGATCACGAAACAAGATACTCTTTACTGCCAAACTAAGTACCAGTTTTGCCCTGTCCGAGCCGCAAGATGGTTCAGAAGTAAATGCTTGTCGCAAGATATGTCTGATGCGATTCTAGAACGAAGTGAGTCTATGTTCCAGATAACCAAGCTGGGAGAGGTACAGAAGATAGCTATGAGAATTAGTGGGTTTACAGCAGACTGAAGTGGCAAGTCGTGAAGGACCAACAGTAATGGCATTATTGAGAACATTTACATGCCATGTTGTTTACTATGTGTTACCCATTATCATCATCCCTGTACCTCATTTTTCAGCCAATCGTCCGTTTCCAAATTGTGGTTACCAACGTCTGTCTGGGTGCATTTCGTACCCGTTTTTTTTTAAAATCTGCCTTCCTTGTTTCTGCTCGTTTTTCTCACTCGTAGCTGAAATACTAGTCAGGGTTGGTGAATATTTGACCAAGATTCTGCCCCATCTCTCCTGTGGTAAAACCAGTAACAGGCCTAGTCTGGCTAACGAGGCTGAGACCACCATAGTCCCTATGGTAGTGGAAGCAGTAAAGAAGTATTACATTCTCTGCTTTCTAGCTGCCCCCAGGAACATAAAAAAGCAAACATAATGCGTTGCTGCAACACCCTTACTACATCGACTGGAACGAAGACCAGCTTGCAGCTCCAAGGAAACTGAAGAGGAAGTTATAGGTATCGAAGTTTGGAGAAGACGGTTCTATTGTTGCAGCTAAACCATCATGTAGGTATCGAAGTTTGGAGAAGACGGTTCTGCTGTTGCAGCTAAACCACCAGGTGGACGTAGACCTGTTCCTACAGAGGAAACTACCGCTGGAGTATTAAATGCAGTCTTCCAACATTAAAGGATGTCCACTAGGAAAGAAGCTGCGGCTCTGAAGCTGCCAAGACAAAGTGTTTCCAGGTTACTTAAGAAGTTACATTTCTGTTTCTACAAAATTCAGGTTGTACACTCGCTGACAAGTCAACATAAGAAAAAAGAAAGTTAAAAGGTGTACAGCCGTCTAAATCTGTTGCAAAATGACCCTGAATGGGCAATGTGTTTTGTTCTGATGAAGCACATTTTCATCTTGACAATGCAGTTAACAAGCAGAACTGCCGCTGCTGGACAACTGAGAATCCTCGAGAGTTTCACCAGTGATTTCTGTACTGTCGGAAGTTAACTGTTTGGTGCGCTCTGTCATCGTCCTACGTAACTATCTTATTTCTTTAATCATGAGGAGAATATATTGACAGTGAATGGTGAAGGCTACACTGACAAGATAAGCAACTTCTTCGCTTCGAAGATAAAAACTATCCCTAATCTAAGGCCAGCAAGACAGGCCACAGCATACATTATGCGTGTGAACATGGCTGCTGTGTGCAAGTTGTTTGAAAGAAACGATTTGGAGATGTGAACTGGTCACCCTGCTCTCTAGATCTGCATAGAGTATTGTATACACTGTAAAACTAGTCATAATGAATGATCTCAAATAATGCACAAGGCAAGAGATTGAAAACATCCTACAGGAAATGTTACAACCGGTAATTTTGAGCTGAAGGAAGGAAACCGGATAAGCTTATACTTTATTCAGGACTAATAGCAGGGAGCGACAGTTGTCACCACTAACATGACTAAGACAGAAGAACGTCAGATAATACTTTCAGATAATTCATGACTTCAGACAGTTTCGTCGTGCATTTGGAGAAATGTATGTGTCAGCAGACAGGCATCATTAATCATTTTACACGAATCTACATTGTTAACGGTCTATTTTCCTAGTGAATTACATTCTGTAAGATAGTTTTTAAGTGACTTATGTTCTGTAAGTTTGCTTTTTTTTTTAGTGACTTTTGTTTTGCGACCTTGTTTTTTAAAGCGAGTTCTGTTCTGTAACCTTGTTTTTTTCAGTGACATACTAGGTGCGATCAAAGTGTCCGGACTGAACTTATTTAAAAAAAAAACAATCAACAAAACTTTAGCGATCTGTTAATTAGTCACCTTCGAAATACCCCCCCCCCTCTGAAAGCAACACACTTAGCCCAGCGCTATTTCCAATGCTGGAAGCACTTTTTGAAGTCATCCTCTGATACATAGTAAAACTGCCTCGTCACATTCTGTTGTATCTCCTCGACGTCCTGAAATCTTTTCTCTTTCAAGTGTTTTTTTTTTTAATTTTTGAGAAGAGAAAAACATCACAGGGAACTATATCAGATATCAGGCGAATATGGTGGTTGTTGGAGCTGTGGAATGCGACGCTTAGCAAGAAACTGCTGCACAATTTATGATGTATGGACAGGCGCGTTGTCATGGTAGAGTTGCCACTCACCACTCTCAAGCAATGTCGGCTTTTTGCCACAAACTGCGTCTGGAACACGGTGAAGAACTTAACTGTAGTATTCCTTGTTGATTGTCTGACCTAATGCAGCATATCCATGATGCATAATTCCACCGTAATTGATTAAACAAAACAAACCAGTCAGCGCTGTCTTGAATTTGCTTGGCTCTGTCGGGGGGGGGGGGGGGGGGGGTACTGAGAAACATCGGTGTCTTGCACTGCGAAGACTGGGCCTAGGTTCTGAGTCATACCCATAAACCCATGATTCATCACCAGCTGTTTTTAAAAAGTTTTCTGATCATTCAAGCAGGTCACGAGCAGCCGAAACGCGGCCCTGTTTCTGGACAGATGAGGACACATATTTAGCCGAGACAAGTCTCATGTTCAAATCGTCCGTAAGAATTGACCTGAAACTAATATGTAAGTCTTGAGATCAGGAATTCGGCGATTTTACAGCACATGTAGTTTTGCTGGTTGCAGGCCTCCTAGACCGCTCATCTCTCGACCATCTTTAAAACGTTTATGCCACTCATAAACTTGTGTACGACTCATGCACTCCTCCCCATAGGCTACTTTAAGTATGTGTGTCTGCACTTTTCCACAAAATCTGATGCAATTTCGTTGATTCAGTTTTTCCGACATGACAAGTGCGACGAACAGAGTCAGTTACGTCAGAACAAAGCACTACTATAAGCCAGCAATTAGCCACGTCGTGTGCTGTGTAGGCCGAAGTCAACCTGTACCTACCCACTTCCAGTTGGTTTCAGTCGGCTCACGAGTTGTCCCCAATCCACATATTTTAAAAAAATCACACCTCCTATGTTCTGTAACGTTTTTCCATGACTAAAGTTCTGTAACCTTGTTTTCTCCACTGTCTTGATTCTTCCTCATATACTTTTCAATATTTAGGAGCAAACAGACGTCTTGGCAGGGCTCGGAGATTTGCTTCATATAATGGAATGCTCAAGGCTTCTAGAATTTCTTCCTCCATTTCTTGGTAGGCAGTCTCACTCTGCTTCCTACAGTTCTTAGCATAAATGTTTTCTGTGGCATACTGAACGGCAGCAGTGGTATAATGTTGTCAGACTATTTGAAATGTTGTTTCTGGATGTGGTGTAGTACTGGTTTTACTATAACCCTTACAGCGATGGTGTAAGTTCTGGTTTACTCTTGTAACAGACAATATTCTCTTCAAACATCTCATTTCTCAGCTGGTGCTTTTCTTTTGACTGCTGGTATTCATCTCTGATAATAACAAAGAGCTGGGAAGTTGTATAGCTTTTTTTTTGTTTCAGCTGTGATTTTGTTTTCCAGTAAACTGATGATATAAATTGCCTTATATCATGTTCACAATTTCATAACTGATTTTACCAGAGAATGATATTCTATCACTTAGATATCTGAACTGCTTCGTTTCAAAGGCTGACTGTAAAGGAAAATGTTCGTTGAGGGTTTTGTTCATTGAGCATTGTCATTTATGTTCTACAACCTTGATTTTCCAGCTGACTTATGTTCTGTAAAAGTGCGCCCCCCCCCGTGTCACTACATAACTGTTAATTCAGTCCCACTGACTTCAGCTCTGTGCCTGCTGCTGGCAGTGTACCATGACTGAAATTTTTTTGTAATTTCTGATGTAAATCTGGCAATCACTGCATAATTCTATCTATTCTAAATGATTTAAAAAAAGAAAGAAAACCAACATTAAGAATGGACGAATGAAGTTTATTTCAATTTACTGTCTGAACAGAAAGTTAGGGTGTGTATCTGTCTGAAAGTTAGTCTTGAAATCAGAGAGCCAGGGCTCCGTGTCTGAAAGTTCATACTGAAACAGAGAACTAGGGCCCCTGTGTCTGAAAGTTCATACTGAAATAGAGAACCAGGGCCCCTGTGTCTGAAAGTTCATGTTGAAATAGAGAACCAGGGCCCCCGTGTCTGAAAGTTCATGTTAAAATAGAGAACCAGGGCCCCCGTGTCTGAAAGTTCATATTAAAATATAGAGAACCAGGGCCCCCGTATCTGAAAGTTCATGTTGAAACAGAGAACCAGGGCCCCTGTGTCTGAAAGTTCATGTTAAAATAGAGAACCAGGGCCCCGTGTCTGAAAGCTTATGTTGAAATAGAGAACCAGGGCCCCCGTGTCTGAAAGTTCATGTTGAAATAGAGAACCAGGGCCCCTGTGTCTGAAAGGTCATGTTAAAATAGAGAACCAGGGCTCCTGTGTCTGAAAGTTCATATTAAAATAGAGAACCAGTGCCCTGTGTCTGAAAGTTCATGTTGAAATAGAGAACCAGTGCCCTGTGTCTGAAAGTTCATATTAAAATAGAGAACCAGTGCCCTGTGTCTGAAAGTTCATGTTGAAATAGAGAACCAGTGCCCTGTGTCTGAAAGTTCATGTTGAAATAGAGAACCAGTGCCCTGTGTCTGAAAGTTCATATTAAAATAGAGAACCAGTGCCCTGTGTCTGAAAGTTCATACTAAAATAGAGAACCAGGGTCTCTGTGTCTGAAAGTTCAAGTTGAAATAGAGAACTAGGGCCCTGTTTCTGAAAGTTCATGTTGAAACAGAGAACCAGGCCCCTGTGTCTGAAAGAACATAATACAAGTATATACATGGCTCAGTCCACATAAGAGTAAAGGCCACAATATAAAAAGTTCATCACATGATAAAACAGAACATTTTATAGCTCTCACTACAATGACAATAATTTTAGAGAGCTTTCTTTCTATTCCCCAGCCCCAACAATTAAAATTAATCTTACGTAGGAGGCATGTGACAAAATACAGCATCCATCTCAATATCCAAATAACATTCACTGTTTCAAAACCTTATCCATGTACAAACATGTGACTGAAATTATAACTTTACTGCAGATATTCTAAATTCAGTAACTGTGCACAAAACTGTCTGGCACCCATGCTCTTAACTAAGTGTGCATGAAAAAAAAAACCAAAAAACATCAAGATTACGCCAAAACTATTAGAACTTTCAAATTTGAATATGAGAGTTTTCACTTAACATTTATTACTGTTTGGCTAGATCTAGCTTCCACCAGGGAAACCAGTGTGATTTGTTTCATTTCAAGCAAAATACACACGTCAAAAACAGCACTCTGTATGTCGGCTACAGATAAAACAGGTCAGACATGATGGAAGTATGTCAGCTACAGATAAAACAGGTCAGAAATGATGGAAGTATGTTGGCTACAGATAAAATAGAAAGTTAGAAATGATGGAAGTATTATCTCAAATATATCTATAACACTCTGTGAGCACATCTTTTAAAGAAAAAAAATTACAGTTCTGTATCAACATTTGGAAATTGGATCCAATAAATGCTGTAACAAATAATCTGTGTTGTCATATAGCTTTGTCTTCTTATTTGTTACAAATCCATGTTCAGTATTTGCAACCTGAGCCAGCAACACGGAAGAAGGCCCTTGCATTTTCGGCAACCCATCACCGTGAGCAGCTAGCTTTAGTCCCTGTATGCTCGTTTAACCATATTTATTCTGACCTCACTTATGTCACAAGGGCACTTCAGACTTATTGGTGGACATACAATGCACACAGTAAACCAACATGTAGGTAGGACAGATAAGCTCACCACTTGGCACCAGTCTCATCACAAGAACAAGACCTTTCCCTATTTACATTTGAGGTTATTGAAATCTTGTAACTTCATTAAAAAAAAAAATGTTCATAATTTTGCATATGTATGTACCAAAAACCAAACATTCACTGGTACATAATTATTAAGCCAAGATCACATCCTCTTTGTTTTCACTAAGCCATTGTTCTGTTCTAGTCACAAAAACAAGCTTAAAAAAAATATTTCTTTGAAAACTAACAAAGATGTATTAAATAAAGCACAAGAGAGGGAAAATATTTTCTGTGAAAGGACTGTCATACCTTATACATGGGTTCATGTTTGAATTTGATATACGAAACTTATTTCTGTGTTTTGGTGTGACAATCATCTGGGAAATACTGCATGTATGTATTATTGTATTCATGACTGTTATAGAGGCTGACACAACAAAGAAAATCTATGATGAAGTGAAATGCTCAAGTGTTAACGTCAACACTTTAGGTCTATTATGCTAGAGCCTCACTCAGTGCCTGTCTCTGCTGTTCTGTCAGATGAGCCACGCACACTTGAAAAGCATCTTGGTTTGACTGAAAATACACGACAATGTGGACAATAAAAAACAACAATAAAATTAAATATGGCGAGAATGTTGTACACTTTGAAAAGAAAAAATATAGTGAGAATGTTAGTGTAAATTTTGACAAGAAAAAATATGGTGAGAATGTTGGTGTAAACTTTGACAAGAAAAAAATATGGTGAGAATTTTAACCGGATAGTACTGTCAGCAATCTTGTAGCTGTGTGCCAGTCACGAGAAATTATATTGTTTTTTATTTTTAATAACGAGCAATGTACAGTGCTTCGTAATAATTAATAATAATTGTACAAATGAAGGTGCAGACTCTGTTATCATGCTTAACCTAAAAACTGAAATTCATTCATTCACTCATTTGCATGTCCCATGTGGAACTTTGCTTCCCTAACAGTACTCCTGTAGGCCTCTCGGTTGTGAGCAAGATGGCATGCTGCTGATGCATCTATTTGCAGATCATCAACGATGTCTTGCAGCCATCTTCGCCTTGGTCTTCCTCTTTCTTTTTCCCATTATGTACTCATCCAAGATGGTCTTCTCTAGATTATAATGACGTTTAATGTGTCCAAAATCTTTAAGTTTTCTCTCTTTAATCCTCTTTACTAGCCAGCCTTCTTCAATATTAAGTTCTTGTAGTCTGGATATATTTGTTCTTTTTTGTGTCCATGATATTTGAAGAACTCTTCTGTAACATTTACATTCAATGGCATTTATGTGTTTCTCAGCTGTTTTGCTAAGTGTCCAGGTCTCACAGGCATATGTATATAAAAACTGAAATTACCACATGTTATTGAATAATAAGTTTGAAGTATTAGACTGAACACAAATATCAGATTCTGGGAAAAAAAGAGACTGCTCATTATCAAAGTAGTGTTGTATTCATCATTATCAAAAATATGACACAAATTAAAAATGACTACTTATTTTCTTCTCTGATCAAATCCGAACAAAATGGAGCCTGTTATTCAGGGGAAATAAAGTATTTGAAATTTTCATGACAGGTAAGTGTCCTGCCACCAGCCATGCTTCTCCACAACTCTTCATCTTGGATATTTTTTTGTCTGCTCCATTCAGGGATTTTTTTGGCTTGTTGTCAGGTTACACTCCAATGATCCTTTTTTCCCCCCTTCCTCTTTTTTATTTATCTTTTCTGGTATATTTTCAATTCCCTTCATATCTGATTGCTAACAGCCATTTTCTTATGGGTTCCTTATTTGTCACTGTAGCTATCCCTGGTTGTTAAACAAATCTGCCCATGAAGAAAGACATCCGTAAGGCTCTGTTCTTACTTTAGTTCCTAAATTCATAAATGCCTCTCATACCTGTTGAAAACCCACAAATTCATATTTATTGATGACTTTGTCATACAGACTACTGGATCAGACCTGCATCTGACTGCTGAGAGACTTTATTTTACTCCCGGATTATTTCCTATACTCTGCCATGATAGATCTTGATGTGAAATTCCAAAAGACTAAATTTACTCAAACAGCTTGCAAGTACATCATGAAGAGCTGACAAAACAACAGTCACATATGGATATGTATAACATCTTCAAGCCATATCATCAAAGAGCTCTGATACACATGATGACATAATACAAACCAGGCCCTTAAATTCATATGTAGGGAAATGAGAATAAAGTAACAGCAGCACGTGAAAATGATACAAACAAGTTCCCCCCCCCCCCCCCCCCCCACCAGACCATCACAACAGAAAAAGTTCCCATTCTGAAGCTTGTAAGAACTCCATCCCATACTCCCAACTCCAACGTCTTTGCTGCCTATGTCAGTATAATTTGGACATGATAGATCACTCCAACAAATTATTAGAATTTGTCTGTCATCGCCACTACCCAGAAAATGTCCTATGCAACGCATTCAGTTGCATCCAACTAGTGAGCACAAAGAAGCATTCAGGAAAAAAACCTGTTACTCCGTCTGACAGAGTTAAATTAGTACTTCCTTTTCACTCACATGTGTGATGAGGTGAAAAGAATGGGGATACACATTTTGGGAATCTGTGAACATTGATGGAAAGGATCAGGACATTTCAAGAGCGAGAATGATAATATCTTTATATACTCTGGTGGAGAATTAGGAGGAAAGAATGGAATGGCTTTTTACTTCGACAAATCAACATCAAAAGCATTAGTAGGTTACAATCCAATAAGTGATAGAATCCTAACAATCAGACTTAAGGGCACTCCAAGAAATGTAGCAATCATCCAAATATATGCACCTACACCAGCAGCAGAAGAAGAGGAAGTCATCATCATCATCATCATGTGCCGTGCCGACTGGCGTTGGCTATTATGCTTCTCCAGAGTATCCGATCCTTCATGCAGGCCATCAGCTCAGTTGGTGATCTCCTCTCACACCATCCCGTCAGACTGTCCAGTATCATTTCTCTTGGTCTTCCTCTTGATCTTCTTCCTTCTATTTTTCCTGTTGTTATAATATTTTCAATGCCCCCTCTTCTCATTGCATGTCCTATGAAAGTACACTGTCTCTCTCTT
The DNA here is from genome assembly GCA_009760885.1 of Achatina immaculata. Taxonomy (NCBI): domain Eukaryota; kingdom Metazoa; phylum Mollusca; class Gastropoda; order Stylommatophora; family Achatinidae; genus Lissachatina; species Lissachatina immaculata. The sequence goes on along the minus strand of CM019707.1, from coordinate 29,175,539 downwards.
ATCTTTTTGACAAGGTTTTTTGTCTCTCCAGCTCTTCTCATACATTCTTCATTAGTTATTTTTGCTGTCCAGGGGATTCGCAACATTCTTCTAATAAACCACATTTCTGCTGCTTCCAATGATTTTTGTGCAGACTTGCCTATTGTCCATGATTCACTTCCATATAACGAAGCAAACAGTCAAATCACGGCACCTCTGGTCTGGAGGTCGGCCACGTCCTGAGTGCAGTCATGTCGGGTGAAATGCATGAACCGACTTGTCCCAGAGGTTAAGACACTGCTGGCGAGACTCTTCAAATGCCGTGCGTGGAGTGAAGCTCCTCCCGGTTAAGGAAGTAAATGCGGAAAAGAAATAAAGGTTGCTGTGCGGAGCCGATGGGAAAAGGTGGTGGAAAGTGAAGTTTAACCGGTATGTCCAGTAGTATCGCTACGAGAGCTATACCAAGGCACCTCTGCTCTAGAGGCAGCCCACGTCCGAAATACACCTACACTGGTGAAATATGCCTAAACTGGCAAACACCAGGGGTGGAACTTGATGGCTAGACATGTCATGCCACCTCCGCTCTAGAGGTTGGTAACGCCTGATAAACACCCATACTGGTGAATTTTGCCTAAACCTGCTCATACCAGGGGTGAATCTTGAAGGCTATGCATGTCACAGTACCTCTGCTCTAGAGGTCGGTCCCGTCCCAAACACGCCCATACTGGGATAATGCCTAAACCGGCTCAACCCAGGGGTAGAAGTCACTAGTGGCGAGGATTCGTCCTCCTGGACAAAAGCTCCATCTTGGTCACAACTAGGAAGGGTAGTGGCCACGAACGCAAAATGCTGAAGTCGGAGACACTGGACCAGGGAAGTCTAGATAGGCAACCACCTCTCACCCGGCGGGGATGTTTGTGTATCCTAATCACACTGAGGTTTTCCGGTGAGAAAGTCCAACCCTGGACTGGATGGGCAACCACCTCTCACCCGGCGGTGATACACGGGTATCTCAAAACACGTCGAGGTTTTCCAGTGAGAAAGTCCAATTCTGGCCTGGGTGGGCTACCGCCTCTCACCCAGCGGGGATGCACTGATATCCTAAACACGTCGAGGTCTTCCGGTGAGAAAGTCCAACCCTAGACTAAACTGGTGCAATGAAAACCACGGTGTCACGCAATCCCGCTTCCGAGACCCACCAAGAATACAGGCTAAAGCACTGTGATACTCTGAACCCCTTGTGGTCCTTTCGTGGATCTCGTGTGGGCTATTTTGGACCACACAACCTAACGAGGACCACAGGCATGAATTCAGTAGGTTCACAGTGCGGTTTTTGGTGGTAGAAGTGAACGAAGAAGAAGAAGAAGAAGACTTCCATATAACAAGATAGGTTCAATATAGCATTTTAGGACTCGTTTTCTCACATTCATTGATAAGGATGTGTTGGTTAATATGTTTCTCATTCTCTGAAATGCAGTCTTTGCTTGGCCTATTCTGTTCCTAATTTCTGTTCTGCATTTCCCATCTGAAGTTATTACTGCTCCAAGGTATTTGAATTTCTGCACCTGCTTTAGAATATTTCCGTTTAATACTGCGTGCTGGTGGATTCTATTTCTTAGATATAACCATAGTATCTGTCTTTTTGATGTTCAAAGTAAGGCCTTTCTGTTCACTTTCTTTGGCGACTTTATCCAAGAGATTTTGCAGGTCTTGTTGGTTCTCAGCTATCAGTACTGTGTCGTCAGCATACCGAAGGTTGTTAATATTGCATCCTCCAATTTTTATGCCTGGTTCTGTGATGATTGTTCTTAGAATATTCTTGCTATACAGAGAAAAAAGGTCTGGAGATAGTACACATCCTTGTCGCACCCCTTGTTTTATAGGTTGATATTTTCCAATTCTATTTTCAACTTGAACTGCTGCTTCTTGCTGCCAGTATAGATGTTTTACAATCCTCAGGTCTTTGCAGTCTAATATTGATGTCTTCAAGCATTTTAATAATTTCATTATGTTTCACCTTGTCAAATGCCTTGGTGTAATCAATGAAGCATAAGTAGAGATCTTTCTGTACTTCTAAAGCTCTTTCTGTTAGTGTTCATAAAGCATAAATGGCATTGTTAAAGAGGAAGTAGAAGACTTTTATAACACACTGCAAATGATGACAGACCAGGTATGGAAAAATGATATTGTATTTATAATGGCAGATTTTAATGCAAAGATTGGTACATAAAGAACAAAAAATGAAGGACATGTTGTAGGGAAATTTAGCATAGGACATAGAAATGAGGCAGGTGACAATCTAAAGGCTTTTTTGCATGGAAAATCAGCTTATGATTGCTAACACACTTTTTAAACAACATCCAAGAAGACTTTACACATGGACATCGCCTGATGGGAAAACCAAGAATCAAATAATTACATTTTAGTGCAAAGAAGGTGGAGATCAAGTATAACATCAGCAAAAACTTTACCATGTGCTGATTGTGACACAGACAATGAGTTATTAATAGCAGACATGAAGATAAAGATAAAAAAGACAGTTGCAGGACCAAGACCACTCTGCTTTGATCTTACAAAAATACCAGAACAATATGGTATAGAAGTGAAGAACCGTTTTGAAATCCTGATGGCTGTACAGGAGATGACACCAGATGATTTGGCTACACAGGCCAGAGATATCTTAACTCTTTCCATGCCACAGGAAGAAACACAGACGTTCAGTTACGTGCCAGAGTAAAAGCGCGGGTCTTGATATGTTAGGGGGTATAGTTGCACAATGGAATGGAAAACAGTATTTCCATGTACTTATTATGTTTCAAAGTATAGCCAAATGTATGAAAATTTCATAAATGCAGAGTTTTTTTAGGAAAAAAAGAAGTAATGTGATGTTTTTAGACACTGACTGTGCCCAGCTCACCATCGGCTAGGTCTAGATATGCACTACTTATCATCTGAGATGTCTAGATCTATTTGTCGATCTCGTATTTTGATTCTGTGTTGCATTCTCGCTAAATTAATGTCTGAAATAACCTCCTAACTACTTCTCCAGTCGTCTAAATATGTCTAGATCTACTTGGGATACGTTAAAGAGCAGTGGGGTGGTCACAGGCCATGTCCATACCCTTAATCTACATCGACAAAAATTGAAAAATTGTCCATGTTTCTCATCCTTTTTCTCGCTCGGCATCGCTCATATCTAAGGACTCTTTCACCATTTTGAAAAGTGTCACTGGAAACGCGGACGAAATATGTACAATCTAAATGTTACATCGGTTGTTTTATTGAAACAAACCAAGCGTAAAAAAATTGACACCTGGCACGGAAAGAGTTAATAACAACAGCTAAAGACATGGTTCCAGTAAAGAAAACACAAAAGAATGGATGGATTACAACAGGCACACTGAACTGATAAAACAACGTAGAGAAATGAAGACAGAGTGGAAAGTGACAACAACAAAGAGAAATATAAATCTTTAACAAAAGAAGTACGAAGTAACATAAGAAAAGACAAAAAAAAAAACAATACCTACAAGATTGTTGTGAAAGAATAGAAGGACATCAGAAGTGTGGAAGAGATAGTGAAATGTTTAAAGAAATAAAGACATTGACGAGAAATGTCATACATAAGCTAAATGTAATTTGTGACAAGATGGAGAAATCAACAGTGTGAATTATTATTGGAGGAAAATGAACCCGAACTGCCAATAGAAAAAGCTTTATGAGCAATAAAGAATCTGAAAAATGGTAAATCACCAGGATGTGATGAGATAATAGCTGAATTTATTAAAGCAGGAGGAAAGGAATGTGCAACAATCTATCATGCACTATGTAAAAAGATATGGCATTCAGGTATTTGGCCAAAAGAATGGAAAAGAACTGTATTCATACCACTGCCAAAAAAGGGTAACCTGAAATTATGCACAAACTACAGAAATGTTGCCCTGATTAGTCATGCCAGTAAAATTCTGTTAAAAATCATAATGGGTAGACTTCGTAAGAAAATAGAAGAAGTCAAATGGTCCAAGGTGGTTTCAGGGAAAGAAGAGGATCAAGAGATTATATACTCAATATAAGATTAATAATAGAGAAAAGCAGAGAGTTTAATGTGAATCTATATTTATCCTTTATAGACTACTCAAACCATTCGATTGTGTACAACACCAGAAACTTTGGGAAATAATGGGAAAAAAAAGGGATTTCCAACACATTTGATACAATAGAATAAATGGTGAAACAATAACTTGGTTTGACATAAAACAAGGGGTCTGTCAGAGGTGCATATAGTCGACTTATTTACCTTGTATACTGAAAATATAATGAGGAATGTTAGAGAAGATGCAGACAAAGAATATATGACGCCATAACAATTGGAGGTTATGAAATACCAGAGATTAGATATGCTGATGACACAGTATTACTGTCCACAACACAAAAAGGAATGGAAAAACTAATTATGTCAGTCCGTAAGAATAGTGAAGAGCAAAACCTCTATCTTAATGCGAAGAAAACTAAATTGGCAGCTGATATACGTATCAATGAGGAAAAACAGGAAGAAGTGGAGAGTTTTGAATATCTTGGATCACTACTAACTAATAATGGAGATACAATGAGGGAAATTAAAAGGAGGACATCTATTGCTCTTCAGAAAGTAAAACAACTAAAGAATGTGGAGAGGAACAGACAGAACTACAAAAATAAGATTTTTAAGGGTATGCATCTTTCCCATCGCAACATATGCCTGTGAGACCTGGACACTTAACAAAACAGCTGAGAAACACATAAATGCCCATAAATGTCTTCAAATATCATGAACACAGAAAAGAACAAATATATCCATACTACAAGAAATTAATATTGAAGAAGGCTGGCTAGTAAAGAGGATTAAAGAGAGAAAACTTAAATATTTTGGACACATTAAACGTCACGATAATCTAGAGAAAACCGTCTTGGAAGGGTACATAATGGGGAAAAAGAAAGAGAGGAAGACCAAGGCAAAGACGGCTGCAAGACATCGTTGATGATCTGCACATGGATGCATCAGCAGCAGGTCATCTTGCTCAAAACCGAGAAGCCTATAGGAGTGCTGTTAGGGAGGCAAAGTTCTGCAAGAGACAAGCAAAAGAATGAATGAATGGTCAGATGGTTAAGAAAATTCTTTATCGTCATCTTCCATTAATCCAACTTGACCCCGACACTTGTGACATTTTCTCTGATCCACCCCTATTAGTATACAAACAGGAACTAAATCTTAAGGACATCCTCATCTATAGCCACTTGAAGTGGAGCCTTGCATGTGTTTGCACCAGAAAATGTAACCACCCTCGCTGTGTTACCTGCCCTGTAGTCTGGGAAATGAAAATGATCACCTTTCCCAAAACTATCCTCACTCTCCATGAAGGATTCACATGCGAGTGCCGCAATGTGATATATATCATTGTATGCAAAAGATGCAGAATAACTTACATTGGTGAAACTGGGCTGAGATTAGGGCGCCACATGCAAAAATATCTGCACAATATCATGTAGCATGCTTCGAAACCCATCCTGAATCATTTCAATGGTTCCAACCAAAGATGCAAATCTGACTTTCTGGTTACACCAACCAAACGGTGTCACACAGATGACACAAGCCACCTAGTGCTTAAGAACCACATGGTTTAAACTCGTTATTCAGCCACATCTAACACTCTCCTCCTCTACAATCATAATCCCTCCCCACTAAGTTCCACTCCCTTCTCACTTGTTACACATAGCTCAGAACCTCTTCACAGCATCACATTACAATCCCTCTACCCCAACTATAATCACATATTTCACCTTCTCCTGGCTTGATTACCAATGTATCACTCATTCTCCCCTCCACTGTTTCCCCATCCACCACCCTCAGTTTTGATCCACCTAGCATATATCCCAAGTCTCCATTTAAATACTCTCTAAACTCCACCATGTGCAATTCTGACACACAGCGCTGGAAAAGCCACAGCTTCTTACAAGTTACAGCTAAGTGCTCTACTCACTTAAATTTTTTTTTTTTAACATAGCATTCATGTGAACTTATATTTTATCTCCTCTCTCTCTATTTCTTTGTCCTGTATGTTTTTGTATGATTAAGGGTCATTGCAGAAATGTCACAATTGTGTACTCGTTAAGTAATAAAGCTATCCCTACTCTTTTTTCCTAGTTTATACATTTTGGTATCATAGCTTTACTGTAGTATCTCCGTGTATGGTTATATACTCATACACTAATTATTGTGTGTTACCATATTGCATTCACTGTAACAGATAAAAAGAAGAAACTGAAAAACTACATACTGGACTGCAGCAGGCTGAAAGATTTTCAAAAACATATCTAACATACTTCCTGTGCCGTTAAGCATTACATAGGGCTTGCATGGTAGATAGCCAAGTTATCCTGTTTTCAGTGAGCTTTTCAACCCCATCAAACGGTTTTATGCCCACAAATTTAGCCTCTCTTAACAATGTATTGTTTAGAGTTTCATGTGGTCGACTTCTTTTTCATTGGCCTGTTGTGTTCCACTAGACAGATTATTTTGGGATTCTGTTTCTTCTCATCATGTGACTGATATGTCCACCTTTTTTTTCTAACCCATGAGACAGATTGTTGTTCACTCACCTGCCTTATCTCTGCACCGCTCTTGAATTTGCTCCACTTTATACTAAGTATTTTCCTTAGGCATTTTTTTTTTCAAAAGAGTCAATTTTTTGTGTATTTCTTTAGCTGTTTTCCAGCTTTTGCATACATAAATGAGAATGGATATTACACTTGAATTGAATAATCTTAGCTTGGTTTTTGTGCTCATAACATGGGTGCCATATGTTCTCAAGATTTTGGAAGGTCAACGCTGCTTTTACAATTCTAATTTTAACTTCCTTTCTGGTGTGACCATTCTGGTCTATGTAGGCGCCGAGGTATGCAAACTGGTTGACTTCAACAGCTGACGTTTCTACGCATAATTTTCCTTTTTGATCAATAGGAAGTTTCATTATTTTTGTTTTTTTCCCTGTTAATTTCAAGTCCTATTTTGCTAGCCAGTGAAGACATCTCTTTTTTCTTGCATCAATTTCACATTGTCACTGATAAGAAGGATGGACGGTAATCTCTCTCTCTCTCTCTCTCTGAACCTTAAGTGCCCAGGGCACATGGGGCTTCTGCAAGGGTTTTCCACAAATGCCTGTCCTTCACTTTTTTTTTCTGCTCTTGCCCAGGTGAGCCCTCTATTGCTCAACATCCTTTCTGTTGTTCTTCTCCATGTCTCTTTTGGTCTACCCTTACTTCTGTTCCCCTGTGGTGTCCATCTTAGTGCTATTTTTGGTAGTGAGTTGTCAGTCATTTGGAGCACATGTCCCAACCATCGCCTTTCCTCAATAATTGTTGTCAGTGGCTTCATCTGCATTTCTGCTAATAAGATGTTATTTCTTATGGTGTTTGGCCAAAATATTTTTCTAATTCTTCGTAAACATTTAGTCTGGAAAGAATTCAACTTGTTTTCTATGGTTTTGGTGATTTTCCAGCATTCACTTCCATAGAGTAGTACACTTAGAACATTACTCTTAAATATCCTGATTTTCATATTTATGCTTAGTTTTTTTGACTTCCATATAGTCTGCAGCATTGCAAAAGCCTGGTTTGCTCTAGTAAGTCTGCTGTTGATGTCCTCTGTGCTGTCTCCATTTTCTACTACTCTACTTCCAAGATACACAAATTCGTTGACCTCCTCCACTAACTTGCTATCTACTCTGAGTACATTTCTGTTGTTCACATTTTTCTTCATTAACTTTGTCTTTCCTACGCTGATCTTTAGTCCTATGTTGTTTGCATTCTGAGTTAGCTTGTTTATTTTATCTTGCATATCTTTGTGACTGCTTGATAACAGACAAATGTTGTCCGCAAAGTCAAGGTCCTCCAGCACTGTGTCAAGGGTCCATTGTAATCCTCTGCGTTTGTCTGATGTTGCCTCCTTCATTAATGGACCGTAATAAAGAGATTAAAAAAAAAAAAAAGCTGCAATAAGCTGAAATGTGGTTCTTAAGAAGAATGCTGAAGGTGCCATGGATGGCGAGAAAATCAAATGAGGAAGTTCTGAAGGAGGCACAAGAAACAAGGAAAATTCAAATAAAGATCAGAAAAAAACAATCCAAGTTTGTGGGGCATGTTTGGAGGAGAGGCAGGCTAGAGTACCTAATGGCAACAGGGAAGAATGGCAACAGGGAAGATTGAAGGTAGAACAGATAGATACAGAGAAAAGATGTTTGATGATCCGGCATCTTGACATAGGAAATGCTCAGTGATAAGCCTGTTGAGATGCACAAGGAATCGAGGGTTGTGAAAGGACATGATATCCTATGCCATCAGCAGGGATCTTGAAAGAGAGATCTGGTACAATATCATCCTCTGGGATAATCAATTCTGACAGTGAAAACAGATTCAAATCAGGTCATCTGACAAATGACACCTTTACTTAAAACAAACAAACAAACTAAAACAAAAAGATATTACAAATTAAAAAGAATGCTGTACAATTCAATCTTTCTCTTAATTGTGCTATCAATATCAGACATGGACACTAACAGCTAACAAAAAAAAAAACAACACAAAAACCATCAAAACAGGGATGAGATGTTTGAAGAGCACACCTTTAAAAAAAAAAAATAAAAAAAAAAACCAAACAAACAAACCAAGAAGAAATGACACCAACAGAGCAAGGATTAGAGCAACACTGATGTTATACGAACTAAATCCAGAACCAACAAAACTGTCTGACAATGTTACAAGACTGCTACCAGACAGAATACAACATACAACATTCTTGCTAAAAACTGTAAGAAATGGAGACTGAGCCAGTCCATGAACAGGGGTGGAAGAAGAAAATGACAGAAACCCTAAATATTTCAATATATGTAGCAAATACTGAACCCTATCAAGGCACCATTTCCACCTCGATGACGAAAGGTACATGAGGAAGGAGATAAGACAAACTTTGCATATACGCACAATGTTGATTTATATCTGATGCTATTAGTGGCAGTCAAAAACATTTTACTTAAGTTCTTTAACAATGATTTTGGAAAGGTTCTTTTTCCTTGATATAACCATTATTTCTGTTCTCTGGCTTTTTAGGGCTAGTCCATTCTTTCACTACTGCATCTAATAATTTCATTAGACCGTTCATGTTTGGCCATTAGTACTGTATTTATATTTAAACATTCTTTTAAGCACAGATATTTGAGCTTGGTCATTATTCAATGAATCAGAAGAGAACAGTTTCAGAAATGACAGATGTTAGCATCCTACCTACAAGGCTATGTTATCATACCTGAACTTGTTTGACAATGTTTACAAGGCGTCTGTAAAGTTCAGTATCTTCTTGGATTAGTTCACGATGCAGGGTTTCTCCTACAATACTGACAAGCTTAGGAAGATTGGATGCATGTTCCCCCATTATGCAAGGATGATTTCTGAAAGAAGAAAAAACTACACAATAAAGACAACATGAACTTTCATAACCAAACTAAATGACATTCCATAAAAACAGGCAACAAAACTGGTTCTACCTTTTACTGACACTTACCATCACAGCTCAAATGTATTTTCCATCAGCTTAAATATGGTATGTGAGGATATTCAGTGAAATATAGGACAATCCTCAGCAAATGAGACTAGTGTTTATATATTTTCCAATTCTGAAGAACGGAGACTGTTGATGCTAAACATGCCAACTACAAGACAGTCTAGGCATGACAAAAACTACAACACTGTGGTATGTTATCTAGACATGAAAAGAACTACAATACCATGGAAAACTATCTAGACATGAAAAGAACTACAATACTGTGGCGAGTTACTAGACATGAGAAGAACTACAACACTGTAGTAAGTTATCTATACATGACAAGAACTACAACACTGTAGTAAGTTATCTATACATGACAAGAACTACAATACTGTAGTAAGTTATCTATATATGACAAGAACTACAATACTGTAGTAAGTTATCTATATATGACAATAACTACAAGACAGTGATAAGTCATCTTGGCAAGTGGTTTCTCAGAATAAAACACAGTACTTTCTTTACTTACTTATCCAGCAGATCACAGAAATAAGTATACACATGAACAGCCTCCTCCTCATCACTAAGGATGGGTAACCAGGTCACCAGTCTTGAAAGCAATTCTTCCACATTAATCTTTGACCCATTGTACTGACATATCTTGACCACAGCAGCAATGGCGTTGTCAGTTGCTGGAGCGTTCTCTACAGACTTAGATTCCTCATGTTCGATGATGTTTACAAGACGCGGAATACATTCTATCATAAAAGAAAAAAGTAAATTCAGCATGTACTTGCAGGCTAAATGTCAGGAACACACAGATTAACAATAACAAGATATAAAAATAGTGACAGTAATTTCCATCAATTGTTCTTTTTGCTATGGTAGCTGTTGTTTCTAGTTTCAAAGAAACTGCCATGGCAATGTTACAATAACCAACTGTTCATCAGCTCTATATCTATGGATGTCTAAACGTACAGAAGAATATGCTCTATATTTATGGATGTCTAAATGTACAGAAGGATAAGCTCTATATTTATAGATGTCTAAATGCAGAGAAGGATAAGCTTTATATTTATGGATGTCTAAATGTACAGAAGGATAAGCTTTATATTTATGGATGTCTAAATCTACAGAAGAATAAGCTCCATATTTATGGATATCTAAATGTAAAGACGAATAAGCTCTATATTTATGGATGTCTAAATGTACAGAAGAATAAGCTATATATTTATGGATGTCTAAATGTATAGAAGAAATTTGACAATTCTGTGCTCTCATTTATTATTCATGTAACAGTGAACTCATAAACGGATTAAAAAAAAAATGTAGCTGGATTGAACTGTCCACAAAAAGCAGAAGCTGCTAACTCTGCTACTGTTGAGAAAAAAACCTAAAATAAAAAAAAAACAGCAGCATAGTGTACATACCAGTAAAAATATCTGCATATACTTCCCCACCAAACTGGGCCATCACTCCAATTCCATAAGCTGCCGCTTGTCGAACTTCAGGAGTTTTGTCTGTTATTGATTCGATCATATGATCTAAGAAGAACTCTCGGTACTTGTATGACAACTGTAAGAAATCAAGACAGGTTGATGGGACAATCAAGTTAGAATGGTGGGAAAAAAATTTTAAAAACTTTTTAACAAGGAATATTAAAAAATAAAAAAATTAAATTTTTTAAATTATTAAAAAATCAAAAAGAGAAGTAATGAAATTAAGTAACCTTTACAGCACAATTTAATGAATCTCTGTATGACTCTCATATCAAAAGTTTGGAAAATAATACACAGTCATTATTATTAATTATAGAGGGTTTTACCTGTAAGAAACAACAAACTGTAAAATATTTCAGTGAAACGGTTAATTCATGTTCCAGCATATCAGTATGTTCACATATTTTTTATGTGCCTGAACACAAGATTGGAGTATACAGGACGGCATGAGTTCAAGTCTTGATTAGGAAAGATGGTTTGCTTGAAGTATTAACTGTGAGGATGTAAAGTAAGTTATACTGTGAATAAATGTCTCCATGCATACATCTGATCAACTGGACTTGTTAATTCCACCTTCTTGTGAAGGTGGTTTCTTCTTGTCACAGTTATGGACACACATAAAACTGAAATACTTCTGATATTGGTTATCTACGGTATGCTTTAATATAATACAAAAACTCAACATACAACACACCACTACTAGACACTACCATGTACATGTACAGTAGTGTCATGTACGAAACAAGAGTACCCAAACTATTGAGACTTGTGCCAGAGTTTTGACATCTGCAAAACAACCACAGCGAGATTACTCTGCATAGAAGATACTGAAGATGCATCACAAATAAGGAACAAGTTTGGTCCACAATCTCGAAAGTCACTGTTTTAGTGCTTCATACAGAGTCTCTGTCATGCCATGTTCTTGACATCTGACAGTACATACTTAGAGAGCAGTCCACTGACAACGTTAAAACTGTCAGATCATTTTTTCCTTCTGCCATTATATTAATTGTGATGCAAATTCATGTTGATGATTGATATGATTTCCCTATATTGTTGTAGTTTCCTACCTGCAGGGTAGACTTCAGCCTGAACTGATATTTTATGTATGTGACTTGTCTATGTTTTATGACCTGACATCACTAAGGGACAACTGACTGCACAGTTTACACAACTGCTGACAATGTGTCTTTCCTTGTCATTTGAGAAATGTGTGGAAGTGTATGTTATGGAAACTGTCTACGTATTTCTGACATACTGCAGTATGAACTATTAGCAAAGGACATGTGAACATTACATTTTCTGAACAATAATCATAAGTTTTACCTATCAAGTTATCTTTTTTGTTTTTTTGTTATAACTTTTGCAATGGTCTGTCCATTGGCATACAATTGTACAATTTTCATAAAAATTTTTGTTAAGACAATACGAATTCAGTAAAGTTCATTCAAAATTGGTGAAAAACTAACAAGACACTAGTATAAGTGCACAGAATGTGCAGAACTGGGTTATTCTGCAGTATCATGGGAACAAAGTCTTAATAAAAGGCAGAGAAAACAAGGCTGCAGAGAGAGAGAGAGAGAGAGAGAGAGAGAGCACTTATCTGAGCAAAATTACAAAATAATCGAATCTATTTAATTAGGAGATATGACACTCTGCTTTTATTCAAATTACAGAAGTATGCCAATAAAAGTCCATATAATATTTGCAAACAAAAAATGAAAGAGAAACAATTGAGAAAGAAGGTCATTTACTTAAACTGCAGACTATGAGAATTGTTTAAAGTAACATTAACAACATATCCAAGACGGTACTAACACCGGTCGCCAAGCACTTCAGCCAAAGAAACCATCAAGGAAAATGGGACATTTCTGTAATTGCAATCTGCCCCTGTTCTTCAGATGAATGACCTCGGATAGCTTTGGAACAGTGCCTTACTTTCTAGACTGTCTATCTCCACCCAATTGGAATGAACGATAAATGTAGCTTTCTTAAAATGACACTGCCACCTTGTTGCTGCCTCTTTCTATTTCTGCTATTCATGCCCAACTTTCTTGTCTTAATCCCACTCACTTTGCTGCATTTCCTCATGTCTGCCAGAGGCAGTTTATGTTTTATTTTCCAGTCCTTCTATCCTTCCTCTCTAGCCCATAGTAGAATTTATTAGCTCCCTCGTCTAGGAAATGCTTAGCAAGCAGTCTTGTTGTCTTGTCCTCTCAGTGTTCTACACTTTTCTCCATCTACACCTTCTCTCACGCTTTTATCATCTGTGTCATCTCGGTGGCTTTGTCTGGGCCATGGGTATCCAATGGTGGCAAGCTGTGGCTATTTATGGCAGAACAAATGGTACCCTTTGTGATAACTCCTTTACAATATTTCTCAGCCAATTGTTGGCTATCATTTGTGCTCTACTTCGTCTATCTGGGCACATTTAGTGCCAGACTTTCTTTCACGAAAGTGGTTAAAACACTAAGTCTATATAATTTTTATCCATTTTTCATTTGTTGTGTTTTAGTATGTGATCTTTGAAAAAGGTTTTCGCTGAAATATTGCATTTTTGTTTGTCCTTCATTTATATGTACTCGTCTTGCTTTTTGCCATTCTTCTTTCTTCCCACTTTTCTCACTTTTTCTATCCTTTTTTTTTTTGTAAAACTGAACTACACACCCATCTAGTCTCATTAAAGTGATATTAAGGATGTAAATGTAATCAGTCTTACAGTATGCAATGCTAGTACACAAAATGGAAATATTTATAACAGTCTTCCAAGCTGGTATCTGAAAAATACAGAGAAGAATGCTAATGATTTACACAAAGTAGATGTTGGTTGGCATGGGAAAACTAATTATGTCAGTCCATAAGAATAATGAAGAGCAAAACCTCTATCTTAATGTGAAGAAAACTAAACTGATGACAACTGACAAAACAAATAAGATAGCTGAAATGTATATCAATGAGGAAAAATTGGAAGAGGTGATGAGTTTTGAATATCTTGGATCATTACTAAATAATAATGGAGATACAATGAGGGAAATTAAAAGCAGGACATCTATCGGTCTTCAGAAAGTAAAACAACTAAAGAAGCTGTGGAGAGGAACAGATGAACTACAAAAATAAGATTTTTAAGGGTGTGCATCTTTCCCATTGCAACATATGCCTGTGAGTTCTGGACACTTAACAAAACAGCTGAGAAACGCATAAATGCCTTTGAATGTAAATGCTACAGAAAAGTTCTTCAAATATCATGGACACAGAAAAGAACAAATATATCCATACTACAAGAACTTAATATTGAAGAAGGCTGGCTAGTAAAGAGGACTAAACAGAGAAAACATTTATTTTGGATGCATTAAACATCATGATAATTTAGAGAAGACCATCTTGGAAGCGTACATAATGGGAAAAAGAAAGAGAGGAAGACCAAGGCAAAGATGGCTGCAAGACATTGTTGATAATCTGCAAATGGATGCATCAGGAGCAGGGCATCTTGCTTACAACAAAGAGGACTACAGGATTTCTGTTAGGGAGGCAATTCCACAAATGACATGCAAATGACTGACTGACTGAGGTGTTGGTTAGCAGGAACATATGCCACAACTGCCAAAACAGATACATATATACAGTACATTATGTACTTCCAATTGATCCTGATGGCTTAGGTTCTGATGCTTGGGACTAACCTGATAGCTTGCTCTGTGATATACAAGAAGACAGCCTAGAAGACTATAATGCTACTGTACATGATGGTTTATGCTATCTGATTCAGAGCATGAGAAATGAGAGGCAATGAACAAGAGGAACTCATCCTCTCAAAAAGAGGCATTTCTCTTGCCTGAACTGTACAAGTGTTCAGCAGAAAAAATGCATACAAATGTTTCAGACACATCATACTAAGAACATAAGAGATGGACATCTTCACAGTCATCCAAGGATATATCTTTAGTACACAGGGTTAAGTCACATAGACAAGACTACTACTAAATGTAACAACAAAGTTTGTATATGACTCAATTCTGATAATGATGATACTGTGATTCCAAGGCCAAAGTCCATACACCAAGAACATCTCACTTGACTGTCAAGTTGACTGTTAACCCCTTTTAGCATTCTTCCAGAGTTAAGTCACTCTCGCCTGTTGGTCTTACAGTGTTAGCCCCGAGCTAACTTGCTGATTATACAGAGACACATTTTGTAGTGTTATCCTGAGTGTTCTTGCTCTGTTACAAACAGCAGCTGACCTAGTAAAATAATGTGGGAGGCTGCTGTAACAGCAAATTCCACAAGCAGATTATGATAAATATAGCTGTGTTTTTGGTATTTTCCGCTACACACTTTGAGAACAGTGGCTGGTAAACATGTTTGTTTCATAGAGAAATTTTTACAAACAGGAAACAAGGCTTTTGCACAGTAAAGTAACAGACCAAAGTACTGTATGGTCAAACCTTGAAAAAAATCATAAAGCACTTTTAGAAATGAGAAATGGAAAAATGACCTATGTAAGCAACTGGGCAAAAAGAGACAAGCAAGAGCAAGGGCATTGAAAAGCCTTTCAAAGACAGCAGAAAAGGCTTCATGCTGGCTGTGGAGTATGTGAAACAAGCATTGAGAACATAAATATCGTGTGCCACAACCAATACCAGTCCTCTGTGGCTAAATCGCTAAAGACGGACTTCAAACTGCAGTGCACACTCAATCCCGGGACAAAAAAAGCAACAACTCACAAGACCTCTGGGAGTCATGACTCAGAGGGGTCCACCACCCCTAAAGTGTCAGGAGTTTAAGAGGGCTGAAACACTTGTCTGGGGGGGGGGGGGGGGGGAAATACTTCCTTTGATGATCTGAAGGAGTTGTGTTGTTGTTCCGGTCTCTACGGTAGTGTTTTCTGCATGTATATGACAACATAATTAACATATACATGATCATTTGCAACCACCTTTACTTTCAACATCATTATACCACAACCATCATCGTCATCATTGCCACCACTTTCACTGCCATCATCAGTCTATGTCAAGAAATGTTATTTTTAAATCTGGCACAATAAATATTTACTGCTTGTTTATAAGTGTTTTGTGTTCTACTTGGGTTTTTTGTGTGTGTATGTGTGTGTTCATGCATTTGCAAATGAAAACAATTCAATGGTGTAAGAGCGACATGAGTTTTTAACGTAATGCTAATGAGGTTAATGACATACAGACTACAGAAAGAGAAAGCTGAAGTTGTTAAATATGATGATTTGATGGAGATGTATCCGTAGAACAATTAGATATGGTTATAACCAACTTATTCTGAATACCTATAAATGTATACAGAAAGCTAAGGTTGATTATGTCTTTTTCTTTATTTTGGTTTGTCTATTCCCTGCTGTATCTAGGTCAACGGCCAGCAGTAAGAATAAATGGTGAAACAACAACTTGGTTTGACATAAAACAAGGGGTCCTTCAAGGGTGCATACTGTCACCTTACTTATTTAACTTGTATACTGAAAATATAATGAGGAATGTTAGAGAAGATATAGACAAAGAATATTACGATGCCATAACAATTGGAGGTTATGAAATACCAGAGATTAGATATGCTGATGACACAGTATTACTGTTCACAACAGGGAAAGGAATGGAAAAACTAATTATTTCAGTCCATAAGAACAGTGAAGAGCAAAACCTTTATCTCAATGCAAATAAAACTAAACTGATGACAACTGAGCAGCTGAAACATATATCAATGAGGAAAAATTGGAAGAGGTGGAGAGTTTTGAATACCTTGGATTATTACTAATGGAGATACAATGAGGGATGTTAAAAGGAAGACATCTATCACTCTTCAAAGAATAAAACAACTAAAGAAGCTGTGGAGAGGAACAAACAGAACTATAAAACATAAGATTTTAAAGGGCATGCATCTTTCCCATCACAATGTATGCCTGTGAGACCTGGACACTTTAACAAAACAGCCGAGAAATACATAAATGCATTTGAATGAAAATGCTACAGAAGAGTTCTTCATATGTCATGGACATGAACTAATATATACATACTACAAGAACGTAATATTGAAGGTTGGCTAGTAAGGAAGACTAAACAGAGAAAAATATTTGTGACATATTAAATGTCATGATAATTTAGAGAAGATAGTCTTGGAAGGGTACATAATGGGATAAAGAAAGAGAGAAAGACCAAGGAGAAGATGGCTGTAAGACATCGTTGATCATCTGCAAATGGATGAATCAGGAGCAGGGCATCTTGCTTACACCCGAGAGGCCTACAGGAGAGCTGTTTGGGAGGCAAAATTCTGCAAAGGACATGCATACTGACCGACTGACTATTCCCTGACTCACTAGATACAGGTACTCATGACATGGGTTCCCCCCCCCCCCCCATGTTCCCTCTAAGGGTTTGTGGTCTGTTTGCAAAATGTTCAGCTCATGTGCAAAAAAGTATTGTGTGTGCAGACTTCCGGTCAAGATGGCAACCGGCGTGTTACGCGCTGTAAATGTAGCATAGCCTTGTAAGTAACAGGTATTGTAGTTATTATTATTATTAATGAATATGAAAATATGCAGTAAAGAAATTAGTAAGATCGAACAGCAACAGAGAAAAGTAGGTCGAGGAAAGGATGAGAAAGGTATAGAACTTCCATGACACTAGAATAAGACGCAGACAAAAGTGAACAGTGACGCTGACATGTAGGTCAAGACAAAAGAAGGACGCCAGAAAGAAGAAGCGCCAGTGATAACAATGCAGTGACTGGACGTTGACACGTGTAAACAAAACAGAAAAGACAAACAGAAAAGACAAACAGAAAAGGCAGACACAATGAAAATTGAGGTCACAGTAAAACCTCCGACAGGAAATAGCAAGATAATGACTTAGGTAAATAACAATTGTATAGACGGAGTTGACACTTGACATTTGTTAGGTGATACGCGTTATGACGCAAATTCACACGGGTTTTTAAATAAAAGAAGTGACCAACTTGGCCAGCTGACAGATTAAATATTTAGAGGCGTGGGCTATTTGACAATTGACTTACGACATATAAGCAACGGGGCAGTTTGAATGACGGACAGTCAGAATGCGCATGGGGACCAGTGGATATCTGAAGGGTGGACCCAAAATACTTATTAGTTAATCCACCAAGCTGCACTTGAAGATAAAAGGGTGAATGGAGAAGTACGAGGGGACAGAATGAAGAAAGAAGGGGAACCAAGTAGTAGGGAACGAGGAAGAAGAAGAGACAGAGGACGGAGCCCCAAAGACGGAGGAACATGGATGGTCAGTGAACAGAGACCGGTCCAGACAGGAGAAGAAGAGAAGGACAGACATACCAGAGAAGACACGAGAGAGAAAGACGACGTAGGTAACGACAGTTTAAATAGATGGACAATTAGAGAAATAGATACTCAGGAAAGCAATTTTGAAGTAGTTTTAGGACAGACTGAATCTGTGTTTCAAGTGATATGAATATGTATGGCTTTGAAACTTCAAGTACAATGATTTAGTTGTGTAAATGATTGACTATGTTTTCAGATGGAATATAGTACAGAGTTTAAAACTCTCCTCTTATCAAATGTGTAGAATATTGAAATAGGAGAACACTGAGAAATGCTGCATGTAGAGTATGATACTGATACAATTGTCTGATACTGATGTGCTACAACAAGGAAACTAATGAAGAGTAGGTCATATTGCATCTTAGTACAAGAGATGTTGTGGATTCTAAATCGAATATATTATTTGTCTGAATTAAATCGGACTTCCTCTGATTAGTGAAGTGTAATATTTGTGAAACATTGATGTGTTATGATCAGAGAACCAAAGAACACTTTGACTATCAGTCACTAAAAGAGAAATATATAATTCAAAATCATCAATATTATAATGCGACTTCATCAATAATATGATTCACACATCTACAATATTATATAAACTAGGGAAACAATTCTTTATATTTCGGACTTAATTCGCACACGGACTATAATCTGGTGACATTATCTAAACGTGACTGACATGACCTCGCTAAAATATACCATTGTGGTGAAATTCTAATCAGGTTTAACGGATAATTCAAAGCTGTAACGCTATTAAATGGAGTGTAACCTAATGTCAACCGCTGGGAGCGTGAGCACGTGTACGATGTGGCCCTCTTGTCCAAAGGATGAAGTATTACCAATGGATTTTAAATGGTAGGGGAGGGTGTTCCAGTGCTGTACTGTAGAGTATGCAGAGTATGGAAAAAATCAAGCACACTTGACCTCACTGCAGCAACAGACGACATACATCAACTTTCAGAACAGTCAACACACAACTAGGGTGAAGCGATCATGTGTGTCACACTCAAAATCTATGAAGAAGAATACCCACCATGGCACCCACCTGGAACTTCAAAAAAGCAAACTGGGACCAATACAGAGAGCAAACACACCAGCAGTGCTTGCAGGTCACTCTGACCAACAACATAAACCACAATGTGACAGTCCTAACAAACATAATCCTGGATGCTACCAAGAAGTACATACCTAGAGGCAGAAGAAACAACTACAAACCCTACTGGAGCAGAGAACTGGAGAAGCTGCACAATGACCTATCTGAGGCCAGAGAAAAAATGGAGTGCAACCAAACCACTGAGAATATCAAAACACACAGTAGCACTAAAGAAGCCTTCAACAATAGGAAGATGGCCGAGTGTCAAAGAGCACTGAATGAAAAAATTAGCTCCCTGAGCCTGGACAAAGACACTAAAAAACTGTGGAGCCTGATCAGATCCATAAACAAAGACAAATCACCAAGCCAGCACAACACAGTCATAGAAGAAGCTGGAAAATGGCAGCAAACATCCTGGCAGATCACTACAGAGATGAGAGCATCACAGCAATCCCCAAAAACACATACAGGAAGTAAAAGCAGAAGTCAAAGAAAAGATTAAACAGCAAAATCCAGACCCATGCATGATGGCAATGTTCACCATGGAAGAACTCAATAAGGCTACACAAAAACTAAAAGACAAGACATCACAAGGAAAAGATGGAAGAACTCAATAAGGCTACACAAAAACTAAAAGACAAGACATCACAAGGAAAAGATGGAAGAACTCAATAAGGCTACACAAAAACTAAAAGACAAGACATCACAAGGAAAAGATGGAAGAACTCAATAAGGCTACACAAAAATTAAAAGACAAGACATCACAAGGAAAAGATGGAAGAACTCAATAAGGCTACACAAAACTAAAAGACAAGACATCACAAGGAAAAGATGGAAGAACTCAATAAGGCTACACAAAACTAAAAGACAAGACATCACAAGGAAAAGATGGAAGAACTCAATAAGGCTACACAAAAACTAAAAGACAAGACATCACAAGGAAAAGATGGAAGAACTCAATAAGGCTACACAAAAACTAAAAGACAAGACATCACAAGGAAAAGATGGAAGAACTCAATAAGGCTACACAAAAACTAAAAGACAAGACATCACAAGGAAAAGATGGAATAAGAAATGAAATGATAAAGAACCTGGGATCAGCAGCAGCAACAGCCCTCCTTCTCATCTACAACCAGCCCCCCCTTCACATCTACAACCACCTCACCTTCACATCTACAACCAGCCCTCCTTCACATCTACAACCACCTCACCTTCACATCTACAACCAGCCCTCCTTCTCATCTACAACCAGCCCTCCTTCACATCTACAACCAGTCCTGGAGCTTCAGAAAATTTCCTGACAGATGGAGTGAGGCAATCATCACTCCAATCAGGATAAAAAGGAAAAAACAAACACAACAAATCCAGCCACAGACCTATCAGCCTCCTAAGCTGCATGGGCAAAGTGGGGGAAAGGATGGTCAACACCAGACTCATACAACACCTTGGACAAAATCACCTAATAAGCAGTGCACAGTCAGCATACAGGAAACATCACAGCACAGAAGAACAGCTCATCTACCTAACCCAAGAAATAGAAAACTCTTTTCAGGAGAAGAAAAAAGTTCTAGCCACATTTGTAGACCTAACACAATCATTTGATAAAGTATGGAAAAAAAGGTCACCTGAAACTACTCAACTACAAGGTTGAAGGAACAATGTTTTGGTGGATACAAGATTTCTTGAGATACAGAACAGCCAGGATCAAAATGAATGGAAAACTAAGCCACAGAGTCACCCTGAGCCAAGGCATTCCTCAGGGAGGAGTTACTTCTCCCACTCTGCTCCTGATATATATAAATGACATCACAGACAAACTCCCAACAGCATATCACACACCCTGCATGTAGATGACCTCACTATATGGAATGCTGCGGAAAAAACATTAACAGCAACCCACAGAATACAGGAAGCACTAAATACCACAGGAGACTGGGCCACAAAATCGGGAGTGATGATAAAGTTCACAAAGTCCACAGCCACCTGCTTCTCACTGTCCAACAAGACAGAAAACTTTAAACTAGAAATACATGTAAGATAACTTACACAGACAGAACAGCCAACATGCCTCGGAGTGAAACTGGACAACAGGCTAACCAGGAAGCCACACCTGCTGGACACAGAAAACTGGACAACAGGCTAACCAGGAAGCCACACCTGCTGGACATAGAAAACTGGACAAGAGGCTAACCTGGAAGCCACACCTGGTGGACACAGAAAACTGGACAACAGGCTAACCTGGAAGCCACACCTGGTGGACACAGAAAACAAAGCAATTAAAAAGCTGTGGTCAAAAAGCTGGCAGGCACAACCTGGGGAGCCCACAGCAGCATACTAAAATAAAAAGCATATGTGGGCACCATAAGACCAACACTTGAATATGGCATGACAGCCTGGGCCACAGCCTCCAACACAAACACCACTTGGCTAACAAAAGTGCAAAACACTGGCCTGCGGCTGATCATGGGAGGAATGAAGAGCACTCCCATCACAGAGATGGAGAAATACACGCATATTCAACCTCTTGAGGTCAGGCGCAAAGAACCTAACAAAACTTCAGATGAAGACACTGACCCAGAAGCTGACTGACAGCAAATACAGCCCAGCTGAATGGACACATGTGTACACGGATCTGCAGAAAAATGCAGTAAAAAATGGAGGCGGGGGCATTTACGTAAGATATGCAGATGGGAGACAAACCAAAAAGGCCTCCATGACAGAAAAGATGTCCTCCAACTACAGGGTAGAAACAACAGCCCTCTTTGAAGCCCTCAGAACACTTAAAACAGAAAACCAGCAGCCATCACACAAAACAGGCTCCTTCACAGACTGCAGAGCACTTATGGAATCTCTAAAAACAACAAAGAACTCACAGGCAAACGTACAGGAAATCACAACAGAACTGAAGCACCTTACACTGTCAACAACCGTGGCCTTACAATGGGTACAATCCCACTGTGGAATAGCTGGCAATGAAATAGCTGACAGCCTATCCAAAGCTGGCAGTAATCAAGATCAAACAAATCATCCAGTAAACTACCAAGAGGTGAAAACCATAATCCGTAACCCAGTGCAGATCTGAATGGAAAAAGAAAATGAAATGCAACAATGAACCAGATGCAATACACCAACTACAAAGATATCAGCAAACCATCTTCTCTCACCTAAGGATGGCCCACTGCAGACTACTGAGCCACCTGCATCGACTCAAAATGTCTCACACAGACGAGTGTCCATGTGGCAGTGGAGTCCAGACTCCAGAACATATCCTTCAAGAGTGCCTAAACCATGCAGACCTGAGGCGTGAGACATGGCCAGAAGACATAAGCTTGGGGCAAAAGTTTTGGGGCTCCTATAAGGATCTGGAGAGGACTGCGGATTTTGCTATGTTGACAGGGATCAGGATCTGAAGTGACCAACAACCTCGAACACAGAAGAAGAAGAACTGTGTGTGCAATTGTGTGCACGCTGTAAAGGCCTGTACATTTAATAACCTGCTGTACTTTTCAGTTAATGGTATTTAGTTAATTGCAATTATGATTTTTTTTTGTTTACTTATTCAGTGATTCTTCTACAGTACTACCGAAACTACACGATAAAAGACCAGTTGAAACATCCGATCCGAAAGTCGTATCTCAACAAGAAAGAAACAGCAGAGGGAAAACATTTACCATCTTTGTATTTTTCTTGATCACAGTTATAGCACGGAGAAACTGGAAAATAAAAGTAGCAGTTTCATTTTTCTTTTTTGCATGGCTCCAAAAATTTTGTGCGCTGTATGACTTTTTTTTTTTCTGTGTGCAGCTTAGAGGGACAGTGGTTCTCCACCCCCCCCCCCTTCACTAAGAGGTACTATAATGAAGTGATGGGTTAAATAAATGATTTTTAAAGCCTTTTGTTATTGTTATAGAACTTTTTTCTTATAACAGACACTGTGTTGCCCAATTCTGCCAAACTATTCTTGATGGTGGAGTGTTGATGTATTCTTGACTGGGGAGGCTGATGCTACCCATGATTTGGGGGTTGGCAGTGTATTT
This sequence comes from Achatina immaculata, assembly GCA_009760885.1. Classification (NCBI taxonomy): domain Eukaryota; kingdom Metazoa; phylum Mollusca; class Gastropoda; order Stylommatophora; family Achatinidae; genus Lissachatina; species Lissachatina immaculata. The sequence goes on along the minus strand of CM019707.1, from coordinate 29,152,027 downwards.
TACCTGAGAATGTTAGACATGGTTTGGGGGTTGGCAATGTATTTTACTTTAATCTTACCATTGACAATATAATGGAGGCATTTTAAAATATTAAAATCACCAGCCCCAAAGTCAAGGACAACACCAAGCTCCAAGTCAAAGATAATGTCAACTCCAAGGATAACACCAATCCCTAGGCCAAGTAAAATAACTCTCACCACCACATCAAGTGTAACGTCAACTCTCACCACCACCACCACATCAAGCATAACATCACCCCCCCCCCCCAGCAATGGTTAACATGAATGGTGCAACATTGGAGTGTTTTTGTGCTGCCATCAGATGTTATGATACTGAGATGTTGAAAAAAAGATGCATTGCTCCTCAACACTCGCCCACATACAGCTGCTTTGATTCTGGAGCTCTTGCAACAGGCGGTGGAAGAATGTGGACCATCTTCCACATGGTCCAAGTCTGGTACTAAGTGATTTTCACCCCTTCCCAGCTCTCAAGGAACAAACTGTGGCCAGATTTCAGAGTGATGAGGATGTTACACAGTGCTGACACTGTCCAGGACACCACATTTTATCATATGGGCATCGATCAATTTTCCCTAAACAATGTCTCAATCGTCATATTGACTACATGGAACAAATAACGTGTCCATCATGGAACACAGAGCACAGTGTGTTATGCCCAAATAAATTTTGCTCCAGAAGTAATAACCCTTGTAAACTTACTTTTCGAACAAACCTTGTACTACTACTACTAGCGGTAATGACATTGCTGACCATGTGTTTTTGTTAATCTTGTATAAGATAATTGTACACACTGGCCAATAGCTTCAACTTGCAAATGAACTGCAGATGTTTGCCAAGATTGTGACGTTGAAGGGCAAAATGGCTAAGAAAACAGGAAAAAAATTCAGATTTTTCCAAAATAAAATTTAATTTGCCAACCAATGAAGTTCTTTTTTAGAATTAACCATACATAACTCCATTGGTTAAATAACTTTTTTTCCAACCTCAAGGGGGGGGGGGGGGGGGGGGAGGAAAGAAAGTGGGTCTAAAAATCTGTGAAAATTAATAGATGTAAGAAATTATGCTACCTTAAGGTATGATATGCGAGCTGACAAACAGACAATAGATAGATAGTTGACTTACTGGTCCAGTATGTTCTAGCACATCATCCCACACACACAAAGCCCACTGCCTGTCTGACCAAGGTCTGTCTGGTAACTGATGGAATGATCAAACTATTAGCATTTAGGAAATGTAAATAAATTATACTATGTCATACAGGCCTCTAATTCCTTCTCTTTACACACAATCAATGGCTACATTAATATATTCTGGGGGAGAAAATATGTACACAAATAACTGGGGATTTAACATCAGGAGTCTTTATGACACTCTAAGTCCAAATATACTTTCTACATAACCCTACTTTTAGAGTTAGAGAGTAACAGGCAGATTATCACAGACACTGATGCTGGCGAGATTCCTTCAGCTGCTGTGTGTGGGGTGAAACTCCTCCCAGCCAATGAAGAAAAATGCGATTAGGGTTGCTACGCCCACGCGGCACTGCTGTGGAAAAGATTAAGTGAAGTTTTATCTGTATGGCCAGTAGTCTCACGGTGAGGGCTACTCATATCATGGCACCTCTGCTCTAGAGGCCGGCCACGCCCTACACACACTCACACTGGGGCAAAATGCCTAAACTGGCGTAACCCAGGAGTTAGACTAAGACGCTGCTGGCGAGATTCTTCGGCTGCCGCACATGGGGTGAAATTCCTCCTACAAAATGAAAAGAAAATGCGATTAGGGTTGCCATGCAGTGCAGCTGTGAAAAAGGTGATGGAAAGGACTAAGTGAAATTTAATTGGTATGTCCAGTAGACTCGCGGTGAGGGCTACTCATACCACGGCACCTCTGCTCTAGAGGCCGGCCACGTCCAATATATACACCTATACATGAAACTTGATGGCTACGCATATCACAGTACCTCCGCTCTAGAGGCCGGTCACATCCCATATACACACCCATAGTGGGATAATATGGCTAAACTGGCTTAACCCAGGGGTGAAACTTACTAGTGGCAAGAATTCGTCCTCCTTGACAAAAGCTGTCCTGGTCACCACCAGGAAGGGTGGCGGCCACGACCACAGAACGTTGAAGTTGGAGTCACTGGACCAGATAGACAATCACCTCTCACCCGATGGGGATATATTCATATCCAAATCATGTTGAGGTTTTCCAGTGAGAAAGTCCAACTCTAGGCTAGGCATGCAACCACCTCATCCGGCGTGAATATATTCATATCCAAACCACGTCGAGGTTTTCTGGTGAGAAAGTCCAACTCTAGACTAAACTGGTGCAACGAAAACCAGTGTTACGCACTGTCGCTTCTGTGACCCACCGAGAATATAGGCCCAAGCCCCACAATGTTCTGAGCCTCCATTCTAAATGAGACTATAGTGAGAACCACAGGAGTAAATTCAGTAGGATCACAGGGTGATCTTGATGGTAGAAGTGAACGAAGAAGAAGAAAATCACACACAAACTGTTTTACATTTTATGACTCACAGACCAGATTATCACACATATCTACTTTATATTTTATGACACACAAATTATTTTTCTTCAATTTGAGCATTTCTTTAACAATTACAAACTGTATGTCATAATTACAAACTGTATGTCATATAAATGGAAAAAGTGATATAGACAAATTTAACACTGTCAATAATTCTAAAAGATAGGTGAGATGAGGACTATAGTAAAACAGGTTCTAATAAAGATAGTCAGGTGTATGTTGCTGTTTTACAGGAAAAAAAAAATAAGTCATGCATGACAACAAAACACATTTTTATAAAGAAACCAAAAAAAAACAAACAAACAAACACATTCTTAACATTTTTAGAAATAAAGAAGCAACAAAAACACATATTTTTGAGTTTAGTTGTTTAGCTATTTTTGCAACTCTTGATAAAACCATATAATTGAATATTGATCTACTACTGTTTCTTTTACATTTCTATGCAATCATTTCATTGCCTCTTTTGCCATTCATTCTCACTTTTACTTTTTGTATTTATTTTTTTTGTGTGTGTAAAACTGCAAACACCTCTGACCATCTCTATCCTGCCAATAATTCTGAAAAATTATAGTCATGCTGTATGAAAAAGAAAGATGTAATAAAATTCTAAAATACACATTCAGAAGCTGTGTGCTATGTCTGATTAAAGACTACGCCAATCAAGTATAAATGATAAAAGGATCTCATTCATTATGTCATCACACTTTTTGTACCATATAGAAATTTCTTCATGAAGTTCCCTGTTCTAAAACTAAACGGTAAAATAGGGAGTTCCACCGAAAGGTTTGAAGTAACAACACTGGAAGTTGAGAAATAAACAAGAAATCAAGATTTCTAATATGGACCATAAACTGATTATGGCGTAATTCTGTAGAAAACTTCCTTGTACAATAAGTATTTAAAAATGGGCCTTATTTATTTACATTAATATGAGCAAAGTTGTTTTGATGTGTTCAATGTATGTGAGCATTTGATCTTGTTCAAATATGCTAAGATTGTATAACAAAATAAAACAAACTATCATATCTGATATAAGTGAGTCATAAGCCTTGTGCTGATCAGACACTCATTAAGAGGCATGACTTCATACATTCAGTCAGTACGGCTACCAGGATGTCATCATTTCAGCAAAGCTGACTCTCACATGTCCCAATATCTGATCATGAATACTCAACTCGTTGCACATATGGAAAGTAATCAATACACAATGAAAGAAGAAAACTTTAAATGAAGGAAGAAAAAAAATTAATGAAACTGCAAAGATTCTCAAGAATTGTCTTTTGGCCAGGACTTCTAGGACATGGCTCTCCAAAATCTGCTAGGTGACTGTTTCTGTTTAATCTAAAGCTCTGCCATGGAAGTGGAGCTAAATTTAAGAGATCTTCATGTAGCAGCTGCATAACTTATCAAATCCTGGCCATCTGGTATAATGTGGACACTTGTGGTGTATAAAATTGTGACTGCATGACATGAAATGAAAAAAACTGGTGATAAATGTGGGAAAACAAACTTACTAATAACTTGACAAAATAGGGCATGATCTGTTCAAACACTGGCAAGAAGGACTCTTTGTGGGTGCCAAAGAAAGCATGAAGGATATCTGCAATTTTGCTTAACACATAGGCATCCTCATCATCCTGAAAACATAACAAGAAACAATCATGATACAGCTGTTGTCTTCTTCTGCTCAATATCCTCATCATCCTGAAAACATAACAAGAAACAATCATGATGCAGCTGTTGTCTTCTTCTGCTCAATATCCTCATCATCCTGAAAACATAACAAGAAACAATCATGCAGCTGTTGTTTTCTTCTGCTGAATAACAGGCAACGCCAACAATCCTACTACACCTTCATTTTTCATTTGGCTCATTTCAATTTTTTGGGGGCATTCATTATCCAGATCACATATCACACATGAAAACTGGTCATTAGCAAACTCTATCCTGTAGTGAAACTTGTATTACACTAGTCTGACTACCACATGGGATCAACTAATTTTCCAGCAGTACACGCATCTTGTGTGCATCTTTAAACCTACACCATGAGCAGGTCTTAAGTTACAAAATGTAATGTAACATATTCCATCTCCAGGATACTTTTGTTTCAACACAGCACAACTATGAAAGATGGTCATGACATTATTTGCCAAGAGGTTCTATAGGGTAAAGCACCATATTCTTTATGGTACTCAGTTTTAAAGATCTAATGTTAACACTGGGGAAGAGTGTGAGACAGAGGTCAGTACTAGTAATTGTGATGACGGAGAAAATCCTGACCGTGTTACCAAGGAAAACTCCTGCATCAAACTAACAAGAGGAACATTGAATGTAAGATATATGTATAAGGGAAAATATCAAGTAATAAGTGACGAGATGAAAAGAACGGGGATACACATTTTGGGAATCTGCGAACATCGTTGGAAAGGATCAGGACATTTTAAGAGCAAGAATGATAATATCTTTATATACTCTGGTGGAGAAGTAGGAGGAAAGAATGGAGTGGCTTTTTATTTGGACAAATCAATATCAAAAGTATTACTAGGCTACAATCCAGTATGTGACAGAATCCTAACAATCAGACTTAAGGGCATTCCTAGAAATGTAACAATCATTCAGATATATGCACCTACATCAGCAGCAGAAGAAGAGGAAGTAGAAAACTTTTATAACACACTGCAAATGACAATAGACCAGGTACAGAAAAATGATATTGTATTAATAATGGCGGATTTTAATGCAACAATTGGTACAGAAAGAGCAGAAGATGAAGGACATGTAGGGAAATTTAGCATAGGACACAGAAATGAGGCAGGTGACAATCTAATGGCGTTTTGCATGGAAAATGAGCTAATGCTCGTTAACACACTTTTTAAACAACATCCAAGAAGACTTTACACATGGACATCACCTAATGGTAAAACCAGGAATCAAACAGATTACATTTTAGTGCAAGGAAGGTGGAGATCAAGTATAACATCAGCAAAAACTTTACCAGGTGCTGACTGTGACACGGACCATGAGTTATTAATAGCAGACATGAAGATAAGATAAAAAAGACAGTTACGGGATCAAGACCACTCCGCTTTGATCTTACAAAAATACCAGAACAATACGGTATAGAAGTGAAGAACCGTTTCAAAATCCTGATGGCTGTACAGGAGGAGATGACACCAGATGAATTGGCTACGCAGGCCAAAGATATCTTAATAACAACAGCTAAAGACATGGTTCCAGTAAAGAAAACACAAAAGAATGGATGGATTACAACAGGTACACTAGAACGGATAAAACAACGTAGAGAAATGAAGACGCAATGGAAAGTGACAAACAACAACAAAGAAAAATATAAAACTTTAACTCTTTCCGTACATATGGTCGAATTTTCGACATTTCCGGTGGTCACAAGCGTGCGTATTGTCGAAAATTCGACATTGTTTGTTTCATTAAAACATCGGTGTAACATTTAGATTGTACATATTTCATCCGCGATTCTGGTGACACTTTCAAAATGGAGAATGCGTGCCTAGTTACGAGCAATGCCGAGCGAGAACAAGGACGTGAAGCATGGAAATTTTTCAGTTTTTGACAATGTAGATAGGGGTAAGGACATAGCCTATGGCCACCCCGCTGCTCTTGAATGTTTTCTAAGTAGATTTAGACATATTTAGATGACTGGAGAAGTAGTTAGGAGGTTATTTCAGACATTCATTCAGCGGAAATGCAATACGGAGTCACAATACGAGATCAACAAGTAGATCTACACATCTTAGGTGGTAAGTAGGGGTAAGTAGCGCGAATCTAGACCTAGCCGATGGTGAGCTGGCCACATTCAGTGTCTAAAAACATCACATTACTTCTTTTTTCCTAAAAAACTCTGCATTTATGAAATTTTCATTCATTTAGCTATACTTTGACACATATTACGTATACGGAAGTACATGTTTTTCCTCCAGCACGGAAAGAGTTAATAAAAGAAGTACGAAGTAACATAAGAAAATCAAAAAACAATAAATACAAGATTGTTGTGAAAGAATAGATGAACATCAGAAGTGTGGAAGAGATAGTGAAATGTTTAAAGAAATGAAGACATTGATGAGAAATGTCACACCTAAGCTAAATGTAATTTGTGATGAGATGGGGAATACCTTGACAGAGACAGATGAAATTCTAGAAAGATGGAAAGAATATTGCAAAGGAATGTATGAAACAACCGATTGTGGAAACAGAAATCAACAGTGTGAATTATTATTGGAGGAGAAAGATCCTGAACTGACAATAGAAGAAGTTTTATGGACAATAAAGAACCTGAAAAATGGTAAATCACCAGGATATGATGAGATAACAGCTGAATTTATTAAAGCAGGAGGAAAGGAGTGTACAACAATCTATCATGCACTGTGCAAAAAGATATGGCATTCAGGTATTTGGCCAAAAGAATGGAAAAGAACTGTATTCATACCACTGCCAAAAAAGGGTAACCTGAAATTATGCACAAACTACAGAACTGTTGCCCTGATTAGTCATGCCAGTAAAATTCTGTTAAAAATCATAATGGATAGACTTCGTAAGAAAATAGAAGAAATCAATATGGTCCAAGCTGGTTATGATATTCCTTTTCTTGAATTTGGCACTTCTTGTAAGGCAATATTGGCCTTTCAGTTTGTTTTTTTTTTACGCTCCTGTATAGTGTTTTTCAAAATATACTCATCATAAATATTAAACATAACACTCACCTCATCCAACAAAGATTCTTCAACAACCTCATCATAGTCCTCATCCTTCCTCTTATCTTGCCTCTGTAACTGTCTCATGAAATGCTGTTTCAGAAGTTTGTCAAGCAGGGTAACAAGAGCAGATATATCTTGGTCATTCAGACAACCTTTCCCCAAGCTTTCAATACACTGTCAGATCAGACAGTATTGTCACAATCATATACTATCAGATCAAATAACATTATAACAATCATTATAAACCGTCAGATCAAACAGCATTGTTGCAATCATTATACACTGTCAGACCAAACAACACTGTCACAACCACTATACACCATTAGATCAAACAGCAATGTCACAACTATTATACACCATCAGACCAAACACTGTCAGTCATTATACACAGTCACATCAAATAACATTGCCATAATAATTATAGTACATTACATGTTTTTAATGCAGCTACAGAAAAGTCATTATTGGTGATCTGTAACAAATAAATTATATTGTAACGCTGGAGGTCATTTAATGTTTTGCAAGTTTTAAAATGAGAAATTAAATAAAGAATTGGTGACATACTGTACAGATCTGCAGGAATCTAAAGTCACTGCACAATAAACTTCCTCAGGCAAACCCACTCAGTTACCTATCTTTACATGCATCATCCTGTATGAGAACAAACATGTCTTAAGCATAACATTCAATCATTTACCACTGATGCAAAACCAACATCTTTAAGTTAAAAAAAAAAGAAAGGCAAAGAATAAACATAATAAAGTAACACTTGTGAAATGTTCCATGCATAAATGACAGAGCTATTTTGCTGCAGTCACCTTAGCAAATGATGCCAAATACTCTGGTAGCACAGACTGCTCTGGTTCAATCTCAATGGCCTTGAGCAGATTTGGACATATGTATGTACCCCACATATTAGCTACATACTCTTCTCCACGTATCTTTGCACATTCCAGAAGATAAGGAAGGCTCTCTGTGGCTGCAATTCTCACACCTGGACAACTGATGTAAGGTATATAACGTAAAATTTTACTTCCAAACCAACACTAATGCAGACTGCAGAAGAATTATATGATCAAAGCCACACATTACAATAAAAAACACAAACAGCAGCAGAAATTATGTTATTCATTCAAATCAAAACATTCTGATAAATACACAGGCAACAACATAAATTATGTCACGTGTAAAAATAAACAGGCACCAACATGTCATGTAAACATGTGTATTATTCTCCACATACGATTACAAAGAGATATTTAAGAAATAAACTATCCTTATACTTGCTACTGCACTACCTACATTCAGACACAAACTAACTTACAACTGCACTACCTACCATCAGATACACAAAAACGTGTAACTGCACTATTCACACATGCAAATTATGAGAGCTGAAAGTTTCTAACACAAAAAAAAAAAACTCTCCTAAATTTCATAGTTAGGAAACAAATGGTGCCTTAACTCTTTTTCTACATTTTTAAATACCCTTAAGGACATTTAAAGGCCTGAACTCCTTATGCAAGGTGCTCATATACCTTTATTATATGCCATTTCATTTGAAATTGGATTGTAGTTTCATATTCTCCAGTTTAAAATTACATTTTTTAATTTATGTGACTGTAAGTCTCATGAAATGTGAAAAAAGGTACAGAATATGTTAACAGTACACTTTCACACAGAAGAAAAAAACCAATGCAATGTAGAAGAACAAACTGATTGCTTCATTAAAATATAAAATATAACTATTTCTACATAACATACTCAAATATGAAGTCAAATCTAACCAATAATAATGAAATGACAAGATATTTTACATTGTCAACATTTAGCGTAAGATTGTTAGGAAAAAAAAATTGTCTGGTTCAAGAGAACTGGATAACACCATATGCAAAGTGCTGATACACCTTTATTATATATCATTTTGTTTGAAAATGGATGTAGTTTGATATTCTAAAGTTTAAATGATATTTTTTAATCTACATGACTGTAGGATCCTGAAATGTGAATAAAGTTGTACAGAATAAAGTTGTCGCAAAAATATTGACAGTACACTTTGACATAGAAGGAGAAAAAAAAGTAATGGAATATTGCAGAACACATGATTGTTTTATGAAAAAAAAACTATTTCTACATAACATATTCAATTATGAACTCAAAATCACTAATAATAATAAAATTTTCAAAACATGAAAACATTTCAATTAGACATAAATGACATGCAAATGAATAAAACAAAACCAATCATTTATATGCTGAGTTCTACACTGAACATTCTGAGAAATTATTTCATAATTAATGTCAGATGACACTTCACAATTTAATAGCATTATGGTTTATGATGGAGAGACAAATAAGTTATCCATTTCTGTAAGCATAATTAGGCGTTACTTTTTTAACATTTGTTTTTACTTCTTGTTTACTAATCTGATAATACAGCTTGTAGCCTTACAGATTATCTGTAATTTCAGGATCCAACACAGACTTTGCTGCAACAGGCAATATATATTACCTGTATTTCCTAACTTTCCAACAAGTTCTTCAGTAAAATCTAACTGTCCATATTTAAATATTTCTTGTTCCTCCTACCCTGAAATAAAATATATGCAATTACCCTTGCAGTGTCTGGGAAAAAAAAAAAAAATTCCAACATTTATTTATCTTTCTCAAAGCATTATACCTGTTTATCAACCGTTCACTTGTATCTAATTGACCCATATACTGATTATAATCCTTGATAAGTTTTGGTTGTCTAACAAACAGCTCGCTAAACTCTACAATTATATTAGTTCTTCTACTAACTAAACATTGTCCATCAGTTTTGTCAATTGCTGCCATCAATGTTACAGTCTTGTTATCCCTCCACTGCAATGTGAGAACCTCATTATTCCTTACCCACCTCTTGTCTCATCAGGCAGAATTCTTCGTTTCAGATAACATAAGTAAATGTTACATTTATATCCAACATTTGTCCTTTTACTGGTCTGATGACAGAGCTTGCATCACCCTCATTACAGCTGAAAGTTCTAAAATTAAATATAAATCTAATCTGATTCAGAAGTTACTTAGACAAGAAGTAACATTGATTTCAGAGCAAAGAGCACATTAATACTATCAGAAATGTAGCTACAAGTTAGATATAACATGAAAAAGTCTCAGCTGTGAAGCTCATTTAGATTTATTACCTTATAACTAAGATTCTACCATTACTACCAACAATAAATTACTCACAGTTACTAATCTATTCATTCTCAATAAAGGTAGATAGAGGTGTATGGTGTAGTTTTACAAAGTGCACAGGGAGTGAGTAAAGTGAGAAAAAAACAAATAGAAAGTATGAGAATGTATAAATGAAAAACATACAACATCTGATATTTCAGCATGAGCCTTCTTCGAGGATTACATGCACAAATGAGATAAAAACAAATAACTAAACATACAAATGTTTAGCCACAGGTGTCCAGGCCCTCTTAGAAATATTAAGATGTTGGTGAAAACATCTCCTAAGTGTAAACCCATCTCTCCTATGTACTTCATACCACAACGTTTGCACATTATGTGGTAAAACATTCTTGCCTTAGCAACCACAGGGGAAAAACAAGATGTTTCTGTTAGTGTGATCCGCTCTTGTTCTGCTGATGTACAATCTCGGAGAGTCCCAGAACAGTGCCTTATTTTCCAGGCTGGCTGTTTCCACCCAGCTGGAATTAACGTCTTCAGCTTTCTGTAACTTCTTCAGTTTTCCACCCCGCCCTCCTTTTTTTTACTCTACTTTCTTTCTCCTAGCTACCCCTCCCTACCACCACCCTCTTTTCTTCTCTGACAACATATTGGTGTTTATAAGTCTTGTCCTATTCACCAGTTTCACATTTTCTCCATGCAGGAGAATCTACCTTTATTATTTAAACCAGTTATGCTGCAGTTACCATCCCTTTTATTCATTATCAACCTTATTAAATTGAAAATAACAACTTAGTTTACTGTTTAAATAGCCAATATTCATCCCTTCTCTCTGAATCAGAAGGAAACTTACTTTGTCACATGTGTCATATTTGCTGATCTATTTTCATCTTTGATGGTAATGAGTGTCATCTGATGACTCCTTATATATCCACTCATCTTCATCACTTCAACCAAGATAAATTTCAGGCTTTTAATATGTAGTTTGCTCCATTTTACTGAAATATAATGTAGACACTGGTATTCTGACCAAACAGTCAAAGATGGCAGTTTGACCTCTCTTTGTTTACCGATTTTCTCACGACGTTTTAAAGACACAAGCATGATAAAACATCAATTTTTTTTACATAGAAAGTGATTTTAGGACTTCCTTTGATAGATAAAAGTGTTTAGAATATTAAAAGTAAAAAAAAAAAAATCGCTACTTTTATACTATCAAAGCGAGTGGTTATTTGTAGTTGAAATTCAGGTAGTCTGGCCCTAAAGGTTAACATGGAAAATAAAAATATAAAAATATACAGCCCGAGGACATTATGTAAAAGAAGAGCAGGCCATTCGGGACACAGAGACGCACAATTCAAGAAAAAACTAAAGGCAGCAGGAAAGACATGGTTGTAGCTATCTCAGCTTGCTCAAGACAGGATTTGCTGGAGAACCTTTGTCGATGCATTGGGAATACAGAAGGCTGATGATGATGACATTATGTAAAAGATAATGGCTAAATATACTTTAAATATACATTACTCACATAATAACATGTCTAGACTACAAACATTCTCAAAAAAACCTTGTCTACTAATGCTATTTCAGAAAACAGGATTTTTGGTATAATCATAGCATTTGGAAAGAACAATTATAAAATAAAATGCTTGCTACAAAAGTGTGTAATAAAATGTTTCTAACATGAGACGCTTATCTTATGTAATTTCTAAGGATACTGTCATTGAAGTAAAACTTCAGTAATGGAACCATAATCTTCACAACATCTTCAGAATATGCAGCAAAGCCTTCCTTTAGCTCTCTGGCATAACAAACCAGCATCTGGCAAGCTGTGGCCTTTTCCTCTAAACCTGCAGTGCAGATTCCAAAGTTCTGCTGCAAAGATGGAAACATAAACCTCAACTAAGTATCTCATAAAATGAGTGCTAAACAAAACACTTTATGTTACAAACAGTAACTTTATGTTGCACATGAACAATACAACATGTAAAAAACCTAAAGGAAATCTGTTTTAATTTGATCATTCTCCCTGCATATGACAATCAAGTTCTTTAACTCTTCCCGTGCGGGAGGAAGAAACACGGACGTGTCGTTGCGTGCTGGAGTAAAACGCGGGTCTTGACTGTAAGGGGGTCTAGTTGTAAAATGGAATGGATAACAGTGTTTCCATGTACTTCCGAATACGTAATGTGTCAAAGTATAGCTAAATGAATGAAAATTTCATAAATGCAGAGTTTTTTTAGGAAAAAAGAAGTAATGTGATGTTTTTAGACACTGATTGTGGCCAGCTCACCATCGGCTAGGTCTAGATTTGCGCTTCTTACCCCTATTTACCATCTAAGATGTGTAGATCTACTTATCGATCTCGTATTGTGACTCCGTATGGCATTTTCACGTACTGAATGTCTGAAATAACCTCCTAACTACTTCTCCAGTCGTCTAAATATGTCTAAATCTACTTAGAAAACATTCAAGAGCAGCGGGGTGGCCATAGGCTATGTCCTTACCCCTATCTACATCGTCAAAAATTGAAACATTTCCATGCTTCGTGTCCTTGTTCTCGCTTGGCATCGCTCGTAACTAGGCACGCATTCTCCATTTTGAAAGTGCCACCGGAATCGCGGACGAAATCCGGACAATATAAATGTTACACCGCCTGTTTTAATGGAACAATGATTGTCGAATTTTCGACCATACGGTAGCTTGGGACCACCGGAAGTGTCGAAAATTCGACCATACGCACGGAAAGAGTTAAAAAAAAATCAGATACAAATAAAGATGATCCTTCTTAAGAAAAAACAAATGTGCTGTAACTGATGATATATGAAATATGAAAAGGCACAATATGACCTTGCAAATCAAGTTTATCTTTCTCAGATATACAGACAATGAAGAATGTTCATGTTTCTTAGATATAAAGAGTCTATGTGTGTCTTTCTCAGATATAAAGACATTATGTTCATCTTAACTTAAATATTTTGGACACATTAAACGTCATGATAATCTAGAGAAGACTGTCTTGGAGACTTCCGTTTCAGTAAGGTGTATGGCCATTGTGCGGCCGGTCTGCAACTGAGCCAGTTTCTTGAAATCATCTCCAAAGGCAACTAATGGTGCTTCTAACCACATTAAATTGTTGGCCACTACACTTTGTGACTGTCCAGTCTGTAAATGTCCAATGATGATGAGTTGTTCTGTAGTGAGATGAGCCATACTTGCGCACTGAATTTTCAAATGAATTGATTCGAGGAGCGTCAATCCTGTATAGGCATTCAGTAACATGGTCAGTGAGTTTCGTGTTCAGTACGTTTTATGGGATTCTTGTGAACCTGTCATGAGTTATTGTCAAAAATGCTGTTTTGACTAGTGTCGCTTTTCTGTGCTCATGAATCATTGGTCGAGTACAATTCAGGTCAGCACGTGAAGCTGATGTCCAAGTGAATGTTTCAGGCAATTTGCCCTTGTCTGATCAGCAAACTTCAGTCTAAATTGCACCATCGCATTTGTTTATATATATATATAACATATATATATGTTATACATATACATATATATATACACACACACACACATTAATGCACATTTGCACACACAATATTCTTTTGCACATGAGCTGAACCCTTAGAGGGAACACTGGTAGGGGTAGTAGGAAGCAGGAGAGAGGAAAAGAGTGAGAAAAGAAGCGGGAAGAGAGAGAAGAGCTAATTATTTATGTGTTATTTTGCAGTTATGACAAGAGGAAGTTCTAAGAGTAAGGTGTCTGAATGGATCAGAAGAATAAAGCAACTGATGTCAGAGTTCAGTCCTTCTGTTTTGACCATAAACCTATTGGCTGGTGTTCTGTAATGGGGTTTCCCTCTCTCTGGGAGGCCCCAAATACAGACCACACCATCATGGAGTCTGCAACATTGCACAGTGAGGTACCCAGAGAGTCAGGGTTCAAACCATTCCAGTCCCCTTCAGTTAGCTGCAACTGCTGCACAATACAGCAAGGCCAGAATCTCTCTCAAGGTGTCACAGCTATTTTATTGACACAACACTGCAGAAGTACTTCTTTCAACACACAGTCTGGACCAGTAAATACACTGCATTAAATTAGGAATTTATGTTCCAACAAACTGACATAGTAATACCATTATGGTGACTAAAAATAATATCAAATCATCGTCTGACTACAGTTCTTGCTGGACGTATTTCAAAAAAGAAATATCTTTACAACTTTAAAACAAGAAATATGTTGTTGGTCAAGAGCTATGAAATGGTGTCCTCTTTTAAGTAACTGATATTAAAATGTTGCATATGGGTCAAATTACAACCAACTTGTATATAACATGCACTTACACTACAAGAATAAGTATAACAGTAGTGTATAAACTTTGGCTACAGGACGCAACCCACTTCACATGTCAAATTACTGCAAAATGTTGATGGCTTAATATGATGCAGGGAACATTTGTTCCAACATTAAGTGATTCATAAAATAGTCATATTATTAAGTTACATATGGGATGGTAATGCAAAGAAAACTAAACTGATGACAACTGACAAAACAAACAAGGCAACTGAAATATGTATCAATGAGGAAAAACTGGAAGAAGTGGAGAGTTTTGAATATCTTGGATCGCTACTAACTAATAATGGAGATACAATGAGGGAAATTAAAAGGAGGACATCTATTGCTCTTCAGAAAGTAAAACAAATAAAGAATCTGTGGAGAGGAGCAGACAGAACTACAAAAATAAGATTTTTAAGGGCATGCATCTTTCCCATAGCAACATATGCCTGTGAGACCTGGACACTTAACACAACAGCTGAGAAACACATAAATGCCTTTGAATATAAATGCTACAGAAGAGTTCTCCAAATATAGTGGACACAAAAAAGAACAAATATATCTATACTACAAGAGCTTAATATTGAAGAAGGCTGGCTAGTGAAGAGGATTAAAGAGAGAAAACTTAAATATTTTGGACACATTAAACGTCATGATAATTTAGAGAAGACCGTATTGGAAGGATACATAATGGGAAAAAGAAAAAGAGGAAGACCAAGACGAAGATGGCTGCAAGACATCGTTGACGATCTGGAAATGGATGCAACAGCAGCAGGCCATCTTGCTCACAACCGAGAGGCCTACAGGAGTGCTGTTTGGGAGGCAAAGTTCCGCAAGGGACATGCAAATGAATGAATGAATGAATGGGATGGTTGTTTCATACCATTCACTAAATTTTAAACAAGAGGAAATTATCCTGGAATAATTATATCACACAAATACTTTACACTTCACACTAACCTTTATGTCATACAACCTCACTGACCAGCCTCCCCCCCACAAACAAAAAAAAAAAAAAAGATCATTTACCAACCTGATCACCAAGAGTTACAAACTGCCAGTCGGAGCTATTTTCCAAATCTTTCATATCTTCACCTGTGAAGAAGATCATTACAAATGTTTCAATAAACATTTTCTACATAAAATGTTTTTCTGGCACAGCTGTACTATCAAATTATAACTTATGTAATCACTAAAAAATGTAACTTTTCTTACACTCAATGATTTCATGAACAGAAGAATTAACCTGTTTGCATAACACAAAACATAATTTATTTCTTTGGATCACAAACAATCAGTGGATGAAAACAGCGAGTGAAAACAATGACAATATTTAAGAACTGTTTTTATTTTTAACATGTCACATGTAGTCTTCACTAATCTTATCTCTCAATCACCTGTGAAAAAACCTTATTTTTATCTTCCAAGCCCAAGGATGGTCAATTTGTTACTCTGGGAATTTACATCAAATATTTTTTTTTTTTCTGGCATATATTGCACATAGTACACAGGTTTTATAAACTGCAGACCCCCACCATCGGCTGGGTCTAGATATGCACTATGTACCATCTGAGATGTCTAGATCTACTTGTCGATCTCATATTGTGATGATCCTCACTAAATTAATGTCTGAAACGCGGACGAAATATGTACAATCTAAATGTTACACCGGTTGTTTTATTGAAACAAATGAATTGTCACTTTAACGACTATGGCACGGGAAGTGTTAACTAGGTTTTTGATAAATATAAACCAGATATGGCAATTGATGACCTCCAAAAATTTTTTTTAATCTGCAATTTACAAGTAATTACCGGTTAACGTGAGCACTAGTTCTGGGACTGATTTTGTTTTTTTCACTAAACGAGTAGACTTTACTAGCGTCTTGATTCTTCAAAGTAGTCTCCTTGTTACTGTATATCCTTATTCCAGCAGTCCTGCCACGTACAGAAGCAAGCACTTCTTGAAGTCACTTTGCGAGATAACCTTCATTTGTCCTATTGTATTTATCTGAATATCTTCAACTTCATCAAATGTGTGACCTTTCAATGTTTTCTTCAGATGTGGGAACAAGTCACAGGAAGCATGGTCAGGTAAGTATGGAGGGTGCAAAAGAAACAAATTGTAGTGTTTCACCAAAATTTCATTTGTTTTGACAGACATGTTTGCAAGGGCAATGTCATGGTGCAAGGATCAAGTTGCTTGTATGCCACTTCTCAAGACAATGTATGCACACGGCATCATGGAGGCATTTTATGAGTGATGTGTAAATTACGTATTCACCGTCTGCCCTCTAGGGATGTGTCCATAATGAATTAGTCCATCAATGTCAAAAAACACAATCAACATGGTCTTGACATTGGACTTCATCCACCATGTCTACTTCAGTTAAGGAGATGATGACTTATCTCTACTGGATGACATTAGCTTGTTGCCAAGTAATACCCGCACACACAGCTTTCATGATGTGATTATCGATGACATAAAGTTGGTATTGTAGGGCTTATTCTTGGGGACTAGTGCAAACTGACAGCTGATCCTCCTTTTGGTCCATACTTTGAAGACAGGTCACAAGATTTGCTGATAAATGTCTCAAACCCATATCTTCACTTACTACTTTTTAGCAGGTAGCTACTGCTCTTCCTACATCCTCTGCTACCTTTCTGACTGTTAGACATCAGTTCATCATCATCATCATCATCATCAATCCTCTGTATTCTCAGTGGAGCATAAAGCATCAACAAGGGTTCTCCAGCCAATCCTGGTTGACCAAATTGTGATACTTCAAACCACTTCTTTATGACTTCCTTTAGTTCTTCCTGTACTGTGTGCCTCCATGTGGCCCAGCCCTTTTCATCTTCATCTTTAGTAATGTTCTCAATGCCTGTTCATTTGGTTATTTCGTTTGTCACGTGTTCTTTCTGTGTATATAAAAACTTTTTCTGAGGCATCTTCCTTCGAATCCTATCAGTTTACTTTCAATTCTCTGATTGGTTCTTCATGTTTCTGCTGCATATAATAAAATGGAGCAAACACTGGATGTACAGATTCTGAGCATAGGGCACATATGAAGAATGGGAGATTTCCAAATGTCTGCTAATTTGTAAAAGGCCTGAGATGCTTGTCCAATTCTTGTGGATATTCATTCTCAACATTGCTGTCTGCTGAAATGAGGACTTCAAGATATTTAAAAAGATCCCCCATTACAAGGAGAATATCCTGTACTGAGTCTTATCTATTTGATCTTGGAGGCACTTGTAAAATTCCTTTTTTTGTTCCTCTTCTGCCTGTTTGGTGGGTGCATAGCATTGCAAGATGGTGCTCTTAGTGAATTTTGAATAGAATTTGGCTCGGATTATTCATGAACTGACAGGTTCCCACTCTAGCTGCCTCCTTCCCATCATTATAGCCACACTTTCATAATGCCAATCATCTATTCTGCCTGAGTAGCAGATGATTTTTCTGTTTGTTGTAATCTTCCCTGCTCCAGTCCACCCAACCTCACTTAATCCAAGAATGTTTAATCTGTAACTTTGCATCTCTTTGACTACTTGTGCTGCTTTCCCAGTCTCAAAATTGGTGCGAATGTTCCAATCCTTAGTTGCTGATTGGGGAGTGGCTAAGGATTGAGTCGGACCAGAGACTTCCTCGCGACTTTCATCCCCGCTTGTCACTAGTGGTACTACTATCTCAGTCCCTCACTGCTCTGTCAAGACTTGACAAGTAGACTCTCGTCGGTGATGTTTTCATGGCACTCCAATGATTTTTAACCAGATATCTTCTTCTTCTTCGTTCGCTTCTACCACCAAAAACCGCACTGTGGTCCTACTGAATTCACGCCTGTGGTCCTCGTTAGGTCCCCTATGTGGTACCTGAAAGGACCACACGAGATCCACGAGAGGACCACAAGGGGTTCAGAGTATCATAGGGCTTTAGCCTGTATTCTTGGTGGATCTCGGAAGCGG
The DNA here is from genome assembly GCA_009760885.1 of Achatina immaculata. Classification (NCBI taxonomy): domain Eukaryota; kingdom Metazoa; phylum Mollusca; class Gastropoda; order Stylommatophora; family Achatinidae; genus Lissachatina; species Lissachatina immaculata. The sequence continues at coordinate 29,133,242 of CM019707.1, read as the reverse complement.
GATTGCGTGACACCGTGGTTTTCATTGCACCAGTTTAGTCTAGGGTTGGACTTTCTCACCGGAAGACCTCGACGTGTTTAGGATATCAGTGCATCCCCGCTGGGTGAGAGGCGGTAGCCCACTCAGGCCAGAGTTGGACTTTCTCACCGGAAAAACTCAGCGTGATTAGGATATGCAAACATCCCCGCCGGGTGAGAGGTGGTTGCCCATCCAGTCCAGAGTTGGACTTTCTCACCGGAAAAACTCAGCGTGATTAGGATATGCAAACATCCCCGCCGGGTGAGAAGTGGTTGCCTATCTAGACTTCCCTGGTCCAGTGTCTCCGACTTCAGCATTTTGCGTTCGTGGCCGCTACCCTTCCTAGTTGTGACCAGGAGGTCTGGAGGTCGGCCATGTCCCATGTGCACTCATATCGGGAGAAATGTCTGAACCAACTTAACCGAAAGGTTAAGACACTGCTGTCGAGATTCTTTGGATGCCGCACGTGGAGTGAAACTCCTCCTGGCCAATGAAGAAATGCGAAAAAGAAATTAGGGTTGCCATGCAGTGCCAATGTGAAAAGGTGATGGAATGGATAATGTGAAGCTTAGTCAGTATGTCCTGTGATCTAGCAGTGAGAGCTACTCATACCATGGCACCTCTGCTCTTCAGGCCGGCCACGTCCGATATACACCTATACTGGTGAAATATGCCTAAACCGGCTTAAACCAGGGGTGAAACTTGATGGTTACTCATGTCATGGTATCTCCGCTCTAGGTCGTTCACGTCCTAAACACGCCCATAATGGGATAATACGCCTAAACCGCCTCAACCCAGGGGTGAAACGTACTAGTTGCGAGGATTCGTCCTCCTGGACACAATTAGGAGGGGTAGCGGCCATGACCACAAAATGATAAAGTCAGAGAGTACAGTCTAGACAGGTGACCACCTCTCACCCGGCGGGGATACACATGTATCCCAAAACACGTTGAGGCTTTCCAGTGAGAAAATCCAACTCTAGGCTGGATGAGCATCCACCTCTCATCCAGCGGGGATATACTGATATTCAAAACACGTCGAAGTTTTCCAATGAGAAAGTAAAATTCTAGATTAAACTGGTGCAACGAAAACCACGGTGTCATGCATTCCCGCTTCTGAGACCCACCAAGAATACAGGCTGAATACTCTGAACCTCCTGTGGTCTTCTCGTATGGTCCTTTTGGGGATCACGGGACAACACTTTTTTAATTGGACATAACCTTTGTTAGGTAACAATTCATAACACTATAATAGTTGGTCTGAATAGTTTCACAGAACAAGAGATTGAACTAGATAGGATCGACCTTTCTGTGACCTGACTAGTCAATAAAAAGGTTATGTGGTTCTCTCTGAAAGCTGAATCATCTGTTACTTATGCATGACATCACACTATCATCGTCATCATCACCACCATCCAAAGCAAACACTGCACACTGGCTAATCAAATAAAGGCAAATTAGTAACACAGATTCAGAATACACTACTAAAAAAAAAAAATGAAATGAGTCGCACATGCTTTTATTTTTTTTTTTGCTTTGTATGTCATACCTTATATAAACAATGTAAAGTATTTTATTATTGATCTCTAACAAGCATTTATAGCAAAATAAATCTATACTGTAAATGTAATGAGTGATGGGTAAATTTTAATAATTTTTTAGTTGGAATCCTATGTATTAGTTATATTTCTAATTTATCAAATACTACATTATACTGAAACTGTCCTAAGGTCAAAGATATCAACATTCATTACTGATCCTGTGTATGAGCTGATGCATACACCTGAACAATCATTACTGATACTGTGTAGTAGGTGATGTCTTGATGAGGGTGGACCAAACATTTTACTATTCATTACTGACACTATGTAAGAGATAATGCTAGGTCAGTAATCCCAACAACCAGCTGCCATTCCATCACAAGTTTCAATTATGTGATGAAGCGAATCATGAAAGAATCAGAGACGTCATATGTGATCTTAAGCAAGGAAAGAAAAAACTCCACTCACTATCAACTAAAGCGACTTCTGGTTTGTGTGAAGCAGCCTTCAGAACTGGTCCCATGACAAGAGGTAGATACTGCTGGAATTCTTTGCCCAGAATCTTGCACATCCTTGCCCATGCTGATATCATGTACGTAATCTGCAAACAACATATATAAATGTCCACATACATTTGTATCTACTGCTTTTATTTGTCAAGGGTCACTTATGATGGACATGTTCTGTTAACTTCAATATCAAAAACAAGTGATTGAACAGTGGAAATAAAAGATAATAAAAAATGAAGTTTAGGGTGAGATTGTGTTTACAGAGGGCAGCCAGAAAGACTTATCACAGTGAACAGTAGCATGTGACAAACTGAATTTATAAATTCCTCTGGCACCAAGTTAACCAAAGCTGAAATTTATTACACTAAAATATTATACTAAATTTCTTAAGAATGTCTGAATAAACACTTCTGTTTTTTTTTTGTTCCTAAATCCCGAACCAAATGCTGTGCTTGAACATTTTAGTAAATGAGCAGAGAATGATACCAGCATGAAAATATTGCACATGGCAAACCTTACACTACATCTTCCTACATTTTCATTATGTGCATGACGCGGATATCTTATCACAAAATATAAACAACCTTGATGATATTACCATTTAGACAAACAGGCAGCAGATCAAGGTGCAAACATTACAAGGACAATTTTATACAGTTTACTTCGTGTATATGGAATTCAGCGGACTCCATGGACACAATTCAAAGATCTGGATTCTGTAGGTGACTTGGCGTTCATATCATACAATCAACAACAGTTGCAAGAAAAAGACCAACAGGGTGTCCAAGATATCAGCACATATTGGACTAAAAATAAATTAAGGAAAAACAAATATTCTAAGACTATTAGAAAGAACAACCAACATAAAATCAAAAGGTAGATAGAGGTGTATGGTGTAGTTTTACAAAGTGAGGGAAGGAGTGAGTAAAGTGAGAAAAAACGAATAGAAAGTATGATAATGTATAAATGAAAAACATATAATATCCGATATTGCGGCATGAGCCTTTTTCAAGGATTACATGCACAATGAGACCCAAAAAAAAAACAAAAACTGAAGAACTTATCTTAATGTGGCCTCCTCCAGAAGTAGAAAACAGAGAAATGTCAACATACATTTGTATCTACTGCTTTTATTTGTCATGTGTCACTTATGATGGACATGTTCTGTTAATTTCAATATCAAGAACAAGCGACATTTCTAGTGCCCATTTCTGTGACACCTCTATCTACCTTTTTTATTTAAACCAGTTTTACTGCAGCCGCCATCCCTTTTATCTGTAACATAAATTCAATCACCACAGAAGGCGAGGAATTAGGAGAAGTAGACATGTTCACTAATCTTGTCAGCATTATAGGCAGAAAGGCTGGTACAAAAGCAGATTATTACAGCAATAACTGGGAAAACTACAACTGCATTTCTACAGCTGGAAAAAATCTGGAAGGCCAAGAGAGTATTCTTAACAACAAAACTTACTTCAACACAAATGTCAAATCAGTCCTGTTGTATGGACCAGAAACATGGAGAGCGTCAGCTAAAAGTACTAAGAGATTGCAGAACTTCGTTAAAACCTGCCTACAGAAGATCCTTCAGATTAAGATGGCCAGATAACAGCAATGAAGAGCTATGACAAGGAACCAACCAACCCACAGTTAAAGAAATGATAATGAAAAGACACTGGGGATGGATAAAACATTTTGAAAGGATACCACAAACATAACCAGACTAGCTCTCATCTGGAATCCCCAGGAAAAGAGGAAACAAGGAAGACCTACAAGCAGAACACCTGGTGAAGAAGTCTGGAAGCAGAGATTAACAAAAAAGACTGATTACATCTAGAGACAGAGAGGAATCAGCCCAGGACAGAAACAAATACAGAGACCTTGTTGATGGCCTATGCCCCAAAAAGGGGTAAAGAAAGTGAGGAAGGAAGGAACTTTGTGTGTGTGAGTATAGTGACTGTGGTGTAGGTTGGGAGAAACAATGACAAATGGTCCTGAAAGAAATAATTTAAATACATTTTTTCTGAACTAATTAATCTCACCAACAGATGGCCATGGAACATGCACATGCAATTTGGAAGTGATACAGAAACAATGTGTAAATCATTTATTATTTTTCAAAGCCAGGATTTTAACAATCACCTGTGGATCATCATCAGCTAGGTCATCCTGGTCAGTCTGTGTCTTCAGCAACAGTTGCATTACATCATTGCAGTCCTGCATGAATTTGTCCTTGCCTACAGCCAGACCAATCAGACTGATGCATTCAATAGTTTTACCTCGAAGCAGGCGGTGCTCTGGGTTCTGAACATGCTGCATGATGTACTTCAAGCACGGCATAAACCTATACCATAAAAATGTTAGCTATACAGTTTTACTGCATACCATTTACACATCAACATTCATCATTTCCTTTACTACCATGCTTCTATTTTTCAATCATATGAAAAAAACATATGGACAGGAACAGAGAGACAGAGACATGGTACAGACATTTATAATGACATAGAAAATTAGTACTGGCAACTGTTTCCCTGATGAAGAATTATTTTTAAATTTATTTTAATTATAATTAAATTTTAATTATAATTATTTTTTTAGAGCCTGACACATAAGACAGGCTGTCTCATCAGTTGTGGAAACTTACTTTACAAGAGAAACACAGAAAATCTAAAAATAAAGAAAGCTACCTGTCATAATACTGCAAAAATTTGTCCTGTGCTGTGTCTGCTACTGAAGCCAGAGTTGTGATAACTTGCTCCAGTACCAGCTTATTACCTTTTTCAAGGTGCTGGGGAAGTTTAAAAAAAAACCAAAACTACGTCACCAGAATGATCGGATACACACATAATTTTACTATTATATGCAACATTCAAGCAAATGCTGTTATAGAACCACATGTATAAAACTGATGAAGTATTATCTACCATTTACCTTTGAGAGAGGTCAAGATATGCACAATGTGCTTCACTAATTTAAACATTTCTATCCAGAGACATGTGGAGAAGCGCCACCTAGCCTGAAGTACACGTGACTGACAGACAACGGAGATGCAAGAAATGTCTCTGCTAATGCCCAATTCCTTTGCTATCAATCATAGAGTTAGTCACTGAACTTGTGCTGCCAGCATTTGTCGCACTCACTTGTCTGTGGTGTTGCTTGTCAGTGGCCAGCCCGAATGTGGCTCACCCTAAGTCATTTCCTTCCCATTGTGAAAGTGTTTGAACCAGCCATAAACACATTTTCTGCTCACAGCTTCCATTTCATGCATCTCCATTACTGCTTTCCCCAGTTCGTAGCAGAACTTGATGTTTACTCATTGCTCCATTGCACTGTGACCATACCTCTCGCACTATGTTCGACTGCCCACAGCAGGTTTGCCCTGTTGGTCACATGTACTCCACGCTAGGTGGCACTTATTGATGTGTTTCTGGATAGCCATGTGCATGGTCATGCACCAGGTCCATGTTGTTGTTGAGATATTGGATAATTCACCGAACTTTTTAGACACACATCGTACATAGAATAATGTAGTGTTATCATAGTATCTTGACTACTGCTGAGTACTCTATTATCACAAATAACAATAACTTTCTCAGAATTCTAATCGTACAGGTTACACAGACAGTATAGCAGTATGAGAAACACTGACACCTAATTTTTAAGTGAGACCAAACAAACTACATGTTTAATATGAAAGTTGGAGGGGTGATCGGTGAGGATGTTGGAACTTAAACTCTTTCCGTGCAACAGGAAGAAGCACGGATGTTCAGTTGGGTACCGCAGTAAAAGCGCGGGTCTTGATCTGTATAGGGGGTATAGTTGTAAAATGGAATGGAAAACAGTATTTCTATGTACTTTCATGTACTTATGTTTTAAAATATAACTAAAAGTATGAATATTTCATAAATGCAGAGTTTTTTAGGAAAAAAGAAGTAATGTGATGTTTCTAGACAATAACTGTGTTCTACTTACCATTGGTTACCTCTAGATCTAGAGTAATTACCATTTGAGATGCCTAGAACTACCTTTCGAAGTTGTCTTGTTTTGATATGTTGCATTCTCGCTGAAATAATGTCTGAAATAACCTCCTAACTACTTCGCCAGTCATCTAATAGGTCTAGATCTACTTGGGGTACACTCAATAACAGGATATGTCCACACCCCTATATACATCACCAAAAATTGAAATTTCTCAATGTTCCTCTTCATTTCTCTTGCTCAACATCGCTCGTAACTAAGCACCCTTTCGCCATTTTGAAAGACACGCGTGCGAAATGTGTACAATCTAAACATTACCCCGGTTTTTTTTAATGAAGCAAACCAAGTGTCAAATATCTGACGACTGGCATCCACGTGAGAAACTGGAAGTAACAGATATCTGTCGACTGGCGCGGAAAGTGTTAAGACTGTAACAGATGATCAGCCACTCCTAACCTTGATGAAAACTCATTCGCCATATAAGGAAAAGAGTGAGCAACATTCTCACTCAGATAAACTGGCAGATGTACAGCATGATGAAAAAGAAAAACCAATATATATAATAATCAACTTACATTCTCAATAAAAGCCTTTCCAATCACAAAAATATAAGGCTAATATACATTCCAATCACAAAAAAATATAAGGCTCATACACATAAGTGCTCAGTTTATCACATTCTTAGAATGATTCTTAACCATTTCACAATGATGTTAGACCACCCAAAAATCTTCAAGACATAATCTGATAATCATCTAACAGAATCGTCCTAACATATTCACAACTCATAATGAGCCTAATTCAGTTATAACACTTGAAAAACTATCAAATCTCACAAAAATTCTCATCCTAATCATCATGCTAAATCTCTCTTACAAAGTATCATGCTAATCAAAATCATACGCATAGTCGCTCATACTAATAATCCTTCCTTTACAAAAAATCCGTCCTTAAATATGCCATAGAAATTCTATTTCTAAATCCTCCCGAAGATTCTATCCCGTGGAAGACAAAAATTGTGGTTAAAACATTTCTACCTTAAAGGTCTCAACTCTGTGCAAAAATTGCCTATTTATAACCTTGGACAAATTCTAAAAACAACAATCCCATTTTTAGCTTTTCCGTAGCTAAGAATAACTCACTGAACAAACATGTCCTAAATGACTTTTGTTAACAGTACAAAATCTCTTGAATCTCAAGAAATGGCCTTCAACGTGTCAAGACTAAACTTTCATTGACCTGTACTACAATAAAAAAAACTAAGGACGTCAGCTATTACATCAATTACCAAATTAATCCTTCGTTAACTCCTCATTACCATTAATAAAGTACAGAATCAAATAATTCTGTTACAGTGTATCTATTTGTATACTGACTATGCATTGCACCACTATACACCCATTTACAGGAGACCTGGATACATGTGCTGTGTGTGCGAAGTGTAGCAGTATTTCAGTACTGCATTTAATCACTGTAGGTTTTTTACTATCTAAGGGATGTAATCCAAGATAAAACTAGTAGTTGTAGTAATGTATTGCTTTATGCATCAATATGTTTTACCTAGATAATAGATTCTTCCATCCCTGGATGTTGTTACCCTGTGATATGGATTGTTTGAGATAAACTATATAATTTGAAATTTCAGATTTACCATACTTGTTATGAATTGGGAATTACTCTGCAAGGAGATATTGGCATTAATATTTCGATTTTGAATGTTTTTCTTTCAGCTAATTAGATATAGTTCATGATTTGATTATAATGAAAGCTCACATATTCCATAGTCAGCAGAAATAATAATTTGAGTGAAGTTATGAATATGAAGTTTCCAATACAACATAGCATATCCCAGAGCCTAAGTATCCCATTGAGGTTTCCAGCTATTAGAGGTATGGTTGTGCTGTCTAATCTCGGTTTGCAATTGGATTATGGCAGACTTTAGTGTTAGAGATATTCCTGATATGGATTATTATCTTGAACATGATGGTATTATCTACAAGGTGATGTTCCACTGAAGGGTCTTGTCAGACCAGTTAAACATTTTTTTATTTTACCCGTACAATTGGTACAGAGCACAATCCCCTGGAGGGATGAATGGAAGGTGGTTTAGCCTTTTACCAAAGTTTACCTGTTCTACATATGTATAACGAATAGTTGCATATGATTAGAATGGATTATTACATATAATATCAGAGTTTACCCGTTCTACACATGTATAATGTATAGTTGCATATGATTATAATGGATTATTACATATAATATCAGAGTTTACCCGTTCTACACATGTATAATGTATAGTTGCATATGATTAGAATGGATTATTACATATAATATGATTAGAATGGATTATTACATATAATATCAGAGTTTACCTGTTCTACATATGTATAACGTATAGCTGCATATGATTAGAATGGATGATTACATATAATATCACTGTTCTACATATGTATAACGTATAGTTGCATATGATTAGAATGGATGATTACATATTAAACACATGTTATACCCAAAGTTGTGCCTATTCTACATAATTATAACATATAGTTGCGTATGATATGAATAGATGGTAATATATTCTATTTGAGTTAACCTATCCCACATAAGTACAGCATATGCATATGACGAGAACAGATTTACAAACAGAGCATGAAAATGCACCATTTTCAGAACAGAGTTCAATAATGGCAATGTGTGCTCTGTTGGAGAGAACTATTATTTTACAATGAGACTTGGAGTACAGCATTATGAGCATATTTTGGTAATAGCAGTTTCCTTCTAGTAAGAGTTACTGTTTTTTGGGAGATATCTGAATGGCCATATATCTACTTTTAGAGGGTGGTGATACCTGTAGCATTTCAGTATGGCATTTGGTCACTGTAGGTTTTTTAACTACCTAAGGGATGTAATCCAAGATAAAACTAGTACCTAGTTTATAAATTTTAAAGCCTTTACTTAATTATGACATAGACAGTTCAAGGTTATGTTGTTTACGATTTCTAAATCTCACTGATGGTTGGGAAAAATAGGCAGTGTCAAACATGAATGTCTGGGTCAACATGACCAGACAGAAGGAGTAACAGAAAATTTAAGCCCTGGAAGTTTTTTTTTTTTTAAATTCAAGGTCAGTTTTGACGTGTTAACTTCACAAGAACTATTAATATAATTTGTTAGCCATCTGACTAGGTTAGTTATATTTAGTAACAAAGTTAAATCTGGAAATGTTTGACAGCTTATTACCCAAGGTCAGTAGACAGACAATATCACTAGACAGTGAAATAAATTTTGAGAAAGTTCAAGGTAAATTTGTAGGGAATATTTAAGCTGGAGCAACTTTTTTTAAGGATCAGATTTTGTGTAGAATGTTTTGCTGAGTAGTCATTTTTCCCAGTGGAGTAGCTGCAAGTCAGTTTTAGTAATGTAATAGTTTTAGCCCAGCATATTGTCCTTTAGGAGGACTGATATGTATATGTTAGAAGTGTTGTCCTTGTGTTCGGGAGATGTGTTGGAAGTTCACTATACTGTAAGTATTACTTGCTTACTGCTGTCAGGCTTTTCTTCTCCATGGCGCTGACTACATGTACGGGAAGCTCACATATTGTTTGTTAAATCACCCTGCCATGTTAGCAGTCCTTTTCCTTCCTCATCTACATCATCTATTTTTTTCACTTAATAAATGTTTGATCTGTATCTTAGAACTTTTCATTACCTATTCATTACCTACATGGAATTCTTATCTGTTAGTCTTGCTGAGTGAGTAGGAAGTCCTGAACAAGTTTTCACTACGTGACACTGTTGTTTTTGTTGTGGCAGATGCGAACTTGGCATTGTTGTTGTGTAAACTCTGGGTATACCATAGTGACAAGTTTGCCTTTTTGGTAGTGTTATTAACTCTTACAGGCAACAACAACATGTAAGTCTTTCTAATACAATTAAAGTCCACAAAAAGTCAATATCTCTGACTCTGTGTACTGCCACAGAGGCATACGCCTATAGCTGATGTCGTGTTGGCACAATTAATAATATATCATCCCCTTAAAGGAACCCTTTTACAGAAGTTCCTGAGTTTGCCATATCCAGTTATGTCCTTTATGTCCTGTTCTCCAACTGGGGTTTTTGAACTCTATTCTAAAATTACTGGACCATGGATATATCAGCAGTCAGATTGTCAAAAAGGACATTGTGGGGCATATGAGTATTTCCTATTTTATAAAATTCAATTCAGAGATTTTGCTGCAGTCTCCCACATTTGAATCATCATCTGAAGTGACAGAATCAATCAGCAACATTAGTTTCAGTTTCTCCTTCATGGTTCTCCAGTCATAATGGCACTGCCATGTTGCTGATTTCTTACTTCTCTTAACTGCTTTTCTCTTTTACAAAATATCTACAATGTCTGGATGGGAATGGGGTGGGTGGGAAGGTACAGAACATATGAGTTTCTTGAAATGCAGATCTAGAGCCACAACCATCTTTAGAATCACAAAGCATCCATAACTTGAACTCTTTTGGTGAGATCATCCAACACTGCTGCTCTGAACCTAGCAATATAACCAGCGCCGTCATCATGAACTCACAGCTGCCTGGTCAAAAACAAAACCACATGATACACTCAAAATGTGTTGCTTCAGAAAGTTTACTTCAGACATACTGAACCTGGCATCTCTGACGTCTAATAGGCTGGACCTCATTAACTATTTAATTGAAGAACTCAGACAAAGATCGAAAGAATGCATTCATCTGCCCCAAATATGTAACAAAGACCGGATTGTGGAATGTAAGAACAATGGCAGCACCATAAAAAACTGCTCAAGTAATCCGACAAATAGATACATATCGCCTTGATGCAATAGGCAACAGTTAAATATGATGGCCAAAAGAATGGCAAAAAACTGTAAGTTAATAATGCACTCAGGCAGACAATGGGAAATACCAAGGAGTGTGTAAAATTATATCAAATGTAGCAGAAAAGAACCTTATAGAATGGGAACCAGTGAACAGTCACATAATATGAGCACGATACAGACTAAGACTCAGAAAGATGGCAATCATACAATGTTATGCACCCATGAGCGATCTAGATAATGAAATAAAAGACGATTTCTAACACCAACTACAACGAATCATTAATGAAGTCCCTAAATAAGACATCCTAATTGACATGGGAGACTTCAATGCCAAGGTAGGAAGATAATACTGATACTGAAAAAAGTAATGAGGAAAGAAGGAACTGATATGGTAAATCAGAAAGGAGAAAGATTAATTGAACTATGCATAACAGAGGCTATGGTCACTGGAGGAACAATATTTCCACATAGAGAAATACATAAAACATGGATAGCTCCAGATGATAGAACCAGAAATCAGACAGACCAATTTTGTAATAGAAAGCAATTCAGAACATCTCTGACAGATGTTAGAGCATATAGAGGTGCAGATGTCAACAGTGACCACACCTGTGTACAAGGAAAATAAGACTAAATTGGAAGCTCAAACCAAGAAATCAACCTACAGGAAGAAAATACTAACAGAAATTTCAATTTGAAACTTACCGATTATTTCAGAGCACTCAGTGAGATAGAGGAAATAGATATAGGTGAATTACGGAGTACGGCCATAATCACCGCAGCAAAAGCAAGAAGTGCTGGACTGCAAAAATAAAAAACAAATAGAAAAACATTGATATCGGAAAACACATGGAAATACATACATGAAAGAAAGTAGCCAAATTAGCCTAGTTGAATGTAAAGATAGATCTTGGAAAAGATTTGGCAAAACCAACATACAAAAAAAAACCTGACACTAAAGAAAAAAGTTCAGCTAGAAGAGATAAAAGAATACATAGACAATATGACAAAAGAAGCAGAGAAAGCAGCAAAAACAGGTAAAGGTGAAGGTAAAATTACTGTTTCCATGCCATTAAGGCATATTGGAGAATGTGGTGTTAGGTCAGTATTTTCCATGACCTTCGGCACATGAAGGTGTGATGTAAGCAAAAACAGGAGACAGCAAAATTCTATAAAACATACAAAAGAGGCTAACGATTACTATTATATCCAGAGTAAAGACTGAAAGCAAAGATGGGCTGAACACTTCCAAGAAATACTTAATTGACCACATCCAAAAGAACTGACAGACCCTGAAACTAACGTACCAATCCCACAACTAAATGTCAACCTAGATGAAATTACTTTGAACAAAACTGAAACAGCAGTGAATCTAATGGCTAACAACAAAGCTGCAGGTGAAGATGAAATAACAGATGAAACGTTAAAAGCTACTAATAGTGACAACATGAGCCAACTACAGAGAATGTCTGATAAAGTTTGGAAAGAAAAAAAGGTCCCTTCAAAATGGAAAAAAAGAATCATTGTAAAAATACCCAAAAAGTAAGGAAACCTTAGTGACTGCAATAATTGGAGGAGAAGAGTAACCTTACTATCAGTTGTGTTAAAATTATTTTGCAAGGTCATTCTGAATAGAATTAAAGATATAGTGGATACTGCTATGAGAGAAGAACAAGCAGGATTTTGAAAAGATAAAGCAGAATACTCTGTGTTTCTATCTTCTGCTCTTCTGTGTAGAATGTAAACTGTAGATGTATTGCTATTCATCTGTGTGTAAATTTCCACTATTGTCCACTGGAATAATGCTCTTTCTTACATTACTAATCTACGTTGTTGTGCGTCTGTTTTGTTACTCACTTCACAGACTTACTTGCTCCCAGGTTCATTCTCTCTCAGTGGAAATAGTAATACAGAAGCAGCAACTTTACAGCTGAAATGACTTTAACGATGCACTGGGTGACGATGAGTCGATGAGCGATATGACGAGAACGACAAAGGTATCAACAAAATCCATGGACACAAGACTGGACATCTCCACGATATATGTTCCAGCAGAATGCTGTCGCCTTCTGAACATCCTAACACACTCTATTCTACATCTATTTCTTAAACGACAACACTTCTAGCAGCCTAATCTACATCTATCTCAGACGATACACAAAACACAACTGTCCCTCAGTCATATGACCTCTTTCACCTGACCTTTTTCCTGTCACTCCCCATCCGTGACCCTCATGCAACCCGAGACAAAGGAGACGGACTCTATTCACAAACAGCCGATTACTTTAGAAGATAACCCATTTTATACAAATGTTCCAATTCTCAGAATAGTTATCTATCTTACATCCTAACATTCAATATACTGCTATAAAGGGATAAGCTGTCTTGACTAGATCTTTAAGAATAATACTTGAAGAACATATTGAAAAGCAAAAACCATTAATCCCGAACTTCACAGACTTTAAAAAGGGACACACATCATCGCCATTATGTGTACGAAGAAGAAGACCATCAATCATTTGCATGTCCCCTGCGGAACTTTGCCTTCCTAACAGCACTCCTGCAGGCCTCTCGCTTGTAAGTATGAAGCCCTTGCTCTTCATGTAATAAGTATTCGTTCGTTTGTTATTGTTGTTCAAGTTTGCACCAGACATCGCAGGAGACCGTGTGTATGTTTGTCTAGTTGGTACCTGCTAGAGAGAATGAATCTAAGCTACGGAATTTCTGTGTGTCACGACCTCGTTTCTTTCCGGGTGTCACGATCTCTCATGTCTGCTGACCAGTTGCTAAAGACTATGTCAACAAAACACCTTTCCTGGGGTGCTAGTTGGCTAAGTCGATAGTACGCTGTTCTCTCGTGGCTAGACGGCTGCTCGTCCTACCGGAGTCCGTGGTCGAATCCCAAGTAATTCTCATGTGATTTTTCTTTCTCTCACGTCTCACTAAAGTGCTTTGTCTACGATTTTTTCGAGGTTTAATCCTACAATATTTGTTATCTTACTTTACCGTACCAAAACCTCGTAGTTTCCTATTTATAAAAAATTGTTCCTTGCTCTTGATGCATCCATTTGCAGATTATCAATGCTTGCAGCCATCTTCGCCTTGGATTTACTCTTTTTTTCCCCCCATTATATTGCCCTTCCAAGACGGTCTTCTCTAGATTATCATGACATTTAACGCGTTCAGAATATTTAAGTTCTCTCTCTTTAATCCTCTTTACTAGCCAGCCTTCTTCAACATTATGTTCTTGTAGTATGGATATATTTGTTCTTTTTTTGTGTCCATGATATTTGTTGTGCAGGCACATCCATGTAATCGGTGGAGGGCATGACCCTACCACATTAACATGGACTCACACACAAAAAAAAAAATCCCAGCAGCCAGCACTCTTGTCCTCACTCAAAACCTCACATAATTTTTAATTTTCTGAAAGACAGCATTTAAGTTTCAGGTGACCCTGTCGTGTGCTCTTTTCTTCACAGTTAAGCAGTACACTATTTGAAGCTTTTGCTTTGTACAGGACTGTGGACTATAGCAGTTTTGGCTTGTAGTGTCTAAAGTTATCTACAGTGACAATGTTTTCTGAGATTTCAAATACTGAATGTCTAAAAAAAATGCTGACATATAATAATTAGTGAGCAGCAGCCACATTAAATGTTTGTATGTTTTGTTCAGTAGTTTGCTCACCTCCTTGAACTTGCTGTTAAGTACTTGTTCCAGCTTCAAAATAATGCTGTCCAGATACTGGACAAGAATATGTTTTGGACATTCCTCACTGAAATTGACTAATGCTGCTGCACCATGGGTCTGAACTCGAGGGTTTGATTCATCATCCAGGATTCTAACCAAAGCTGGTACTATCTGATATGAACAAATAAGAAAGCCAAGTTAAGTGATCTCACAATACAGAATAAAGAAGGATGTACATGGAAGAGAAGAATGTAGTTCAGATAAATTAAGTCAGGTAATTCATTTAAATGATTTTTTTTCTGCAAGCTAATTACGAGGCCTGGTTAGCTGAGTGGTTATGTGCTCGGTTTACTAATCCGGTGGTACCGGGTTCAATCCCAGCAGTTGGATTTTTTCTGCTACACACCGAAAAAGGCACCGGGGTTCACCCAGCCTTTAAAAATGGGTTCCAGAGAAATCTGGGAAGGTAAAGCGGCCAGGCGTGATACTTAACACATCACACTTTCATGTGCCGAAGCTCATGGAAAATACAGGCCTAACACTGTATCCCCCAATATGCCTTAACTCTTTCCCTGCCATCGACACTATAGTGAATTCTTCCTGTTAGTCTAGTGCTTGCCATCCATATTTTATTTCGTTGCAGGGTAAAACTATTATGATTTATCTGTGCATGTCTGGTAACCTTTCATAGTTCAATCCAAAGCGTGCCTAACAACCGAGTGAAATCTATGTTTTTAACTGAGAAATTTCAATATTTATTGTGATTTCGGAGGCATAAGGACATGTCCTATGACCACAACACTGTTCCTGAATGTACCCCAAGTACATCTACACCTGTTAAATGGACTGGAGAAGTAGTTAGAAGGTTACTTCAGACATTATTTTAGTGGGAATGCCACCATACGATGAGATCAGATGAAAATTTAAGTAGATCTGGAAATCACCGATGGTAAACACTGTACATCTAGGCATAGGCGATGGTAAGCACTACACAATTATCAGCTAAAATCATCACACTACTACTTTTTTCCTAAAAAAACTCTTCATTTATGAAATCTTCTTACATTTACAACTATTTTCATGCATAATATGTATACCTTTAGAGTGGAAATACTTTGTACATTCACTTTTACAACTATACCACCTATACATATCAAGACCCGTGCTTTTTGTCTGGCATAGATGGGAACGTCCACGTTTTTTTTTCTGCTGCATAGGAAGAGTTAATGGCATAGAAATGAGAATTTTATCTTTTACCTTTACAAGCTAATTACAGTAAGAAATGATCAAACAAATTTCAGTGATCTTTTACCCCTTCTCATAAAAAAAAATGACAAGAAACAGTTAAACGATTTTTTCTCTACAAGCTAATTACAGCAAGAAATGATCACATAAATTTCAAGGATCTTTTTCTCTACAATGAAATGAAAATAAAAAATAAAACTGCTGTAGCGTACCTTATGATGAAACTTCTTTTGGCAATTTGGTCCAAAATCTGTGCAAATTTGACCAAGAGCATTACATGCAGCATAGCGAACTCGAGGATGCTGAAGAAATTAAATATACAACCACATAACCACATCAGACATAACTACTCCCATCTATAAACTGCTACAGCTGTTAACATACCTGCAAATGAAGGCGATAAAGAATTTCAATACTGCAATGATGTTTTTAAAAGCACGCAATAAAATGTATAGGATATTGCTGGAGAATGCCTCTTTTGCCCTAGAGACCACAAGACTAGTATAAATGACAAAGAACAAACTGACATGGATTGCAGTCGCTTCTTTTTTTTTTCCCCCTAACATTTATTTCACACACACACACACTTCCCCCCCCCCAAGACAAATAAAAATATTTAAAAAAACTATTATACGAGTCTCAATTAATGAGTATACCTATCCACAGCATGTTATAATGGCCACACTATTTCAAATCCATCAGAAGCCCATGTTTGTGCAATATAAATGAAATTTCTTCAACTTTTAAGGCAACTAAACTGTGGGCTGAGTCTTGTTGATTTTGTATATTTTGAAATAATATATAAATATGTTTGGTCTATCACGTCAAAATATAAGAAACGTGTGGTTATCTGACTAGCTGCAATGCATGGACATTTTAAAATTGTTTTTGTGCTTAAAGCATATCAAGAAAATTTTTTCAAAAAGTTGTCCAGCCATCATAACACTCTACAAAGTTACTGCACTGGAAACACAGGTTTGCTGAGATTACTGAATTATTATTAAATAATGCTTGCATTACATCAATTAACACAAGTTAAATGCATTGATATGTTTGTTATAAATTCTACATAAAAATGTTTTTTTTGTGCAATATTGTTTTGATCATCACTTTTTGCCCAGTTCTGGTGCAGGAAAAAATATGAAGATACTTATCAATATACACAAGCCTAAGAACTGGAGAATTAAACATGTATTATAGATATAGTGCGCTGTGAAATATTTGGAAAATTCAGTACATGAAATATACAGATCCAAGAACAAAAGAAGTATCCAGTGGACAAGATGTAAAAGATAAAGAGGGAATGATTAAGGTACATGGAGGAAACCAGTGAAACAAACATAAACTAGGGACAAGATTTGCAGTCAAGAAAAAGATGGTAAAAGGTAAAGGTAACCCTGTCATGCCTTAGAGGCACATAGGGATATGGTGTTAGTGCCCAGACTGTGAAAGATTTGGAAGCCCTGACTGAAAAAAGAAAAAAAAAATTCAAGTAAAACGAACATGTAAAAAAATGAACCTGACAGTATATCGGTGATAAGAGTCACAAAAATGATGACAGAACTAGGAGATTTCAGTGCTAACACAGGAAAAGGACAGTCATGGAAACTGTGAGGACGGACAGCCTTTATGAAAAGTCAAAAGAAAACAGACAGTGAGAAACTGCAGCTTTTTGGGAATGCAGATTAGCAGCACAAAATTTTATAGAAAGATATCTCTAAACAAACTGGACGTCTTATGTCAAGATAAGTTACAATTAGATCATGTGTTAGCTAACAGTAGGGATGCAACAAGTGTACAACTGGCCAGAAACTATAGAAAAGTGCAATGCTTACTGAGCATTATTTAGTAGATGCATAATTAAACTAACTCAAGCAGTCCTTCCATAACAAAATACAGTCCCAGCCACAAGCAAAGTTCTAAAAACAGCAGATGGAAAAGTTTACCAAACAAATAAAAACAAAAATATAGAAGTCCAAATAAATACAAAGACATCACAAAACAAAGATCACAATGTAGATATGAGGGGCATTCAGAAAGTAATGCACCACATCATTTTTTTCAGGAGCTGTTTATTCAAAAAGCATGAAATTTATATACAATATACACAGATGTCATGTAAACATCAGTATTATTCAACATAATACCCATCAACTTGTACGGCTTTATGCCAGCATGAAACAAGTGCATGTATTCTTAGCCTGTGACAGATTTTCTTTTGATTATGTAGTCATTTCTTCGCTGCATGAATCACTCCATCATCTTCAAATCTTACCCCTCAGAGTGCATCTTTAAGTGGACCAAACAGATGGAAATCAGAGGGTGCCAAATCGGGGCTATAGGGTGGATTGGGTAGTACAGTCCAACCCAATTTGGTGATTGTTTCCTGTATTGCCAGACTTATGTGAGAGCGTGCACTGTCGTGAAGGAGAAGCAAGTCTGCTGGATTCTTGTGCAGCTGAACTCTGTGAAAATGTTGCTCGAGTTTTTTTCAATGTCTTAATGTAAGCTTGCGAACTGATTGTCTTGCCTCTTGGCATAACATTCACAAGAATCACACCTTCAGTGTCCCAAAAGACAATGATCATGATCTTTCCAGCTGAAGGAGTTGTCTTGAATTTCTTTCTTCATGGTGACTGTGGACGTTGCCACTTCATTGACTGTCTTTTTGTCTCAGGTTCAAAATGATATGCCCAGATTTCGTCACCTGTTAACGATCGTAGCCAAAAAGTTTTCTCCCTCAGCACTAAAACGCTCCAACAATTCAGATGAAATTGCATTCCTGTGCAATCAATAGTCATTTGTGAGGCTTTGAGGAACCCATCTTGTGCAAACCTTAGAAAATCCGAGAGTTTTTATAACTGCATTTGCACTACCACTGCTGACTGACAGCTTTACAGCCAACTGTTGAGTAGTGATACGCCTATCAGTAAGAATAATGTTCTAAGCACATTTCAACATGTCTGCATTGGTGGCTGTGGCAGGACGTCTACAGAGCGACCGATCATGCAACTCCTTATCTCCACTTATTGATTCTTCTCTGAACTCAGCAACTGACTGTACTCCTGTTGACTGCAAACCTTCCATACACATCATATAAATGATTGTGAATGTTCACAACAGTTTCTTTCTCTGCAACGAGAAATTCTATCATAATTCACTGCTTATACTGCAAGTTGCTAACACGCTCCATTTCAACAGTTAGGGCAGCCACATTCTTTGGCCGGTTGCAGTGTAATTTGGTTCACACAATCGGCACATGCCATATTTAAAGTGTGCAATATTTCATACTTCTATATTCATTATTAGCTGAAAAAAATGATGTGATGCATTACTTTCTGAATTCCCCTCGTATATTCTAGAAACATTACGAAAACAACAACAGAAGATTGCCTAAAACCAGAACATATAAACTGAAAGAAGAAATAGCTGAAAGAAACATGTTGAACAGTAATTATTAAGAAAAAGAAAGAAAAATTTGGTTGAATAATGAAATAATATGGTAATGAGCAAAAAACTGACTTCAAGGAACTTGAGACACGATTAAGCAACAAACAAACAAAAAACGCGAAAAATATCTTTATCTGTTGTTTATATGTAGTACAGAATTTTCTCTTCCTCTTATTCTCACCCCCATTTGTTATCAGTGTATGAATAAAGTCAGTCACTCTCTCTTTCACACACACACACTCAGAGAGAGTGAGAGAGAGAGAGAGAGAGGTACACCTACTGGATCTGCTGCAAATGGAAGGACTGCATCCACAATGTTGCCAAGCATCTGTTCCATATGTGAATGACAACCTTCACCGCAGGCTGACACAGCCATCAGACCAGCATAACGATATTTCCAATCAGCTGCATTGTAAACGAAAATAATATGTGTAGATATCTCCTGTTGTAAGTGTAGAGACTTGCTCTTGTAATGTAAGTGTAGAGACCCACTGTTATAATACAGGTGTAGAGACCCGCTGTCATAATTTAAGTGTAAAGACCCGTTGTCATAATTTAAGTGTAAAGACACACTGTCATAATAGAGACTTGCTGTCATAATTTAAATGTAGAAACCCGCTGTCATAATTTAATTGTGGAGACCTCCTGTCATAATTTAAGTGTAAGGACCTATTGCTGTAAAGTTTTAAGTGTAAAGACCTATTGCTGTAAAGTAAGTGTAGAGACCAGCTGTTTAAATGTAAAGATCTGCTGTTGTGATGCACAAACCCTGTTCAAAAAGGTATCCATCTTTTGGTCAGGAAAAACACAATAACTCACCCTGAGGTCCAAAATTGTAATCCTCTTCTAAGTACTGTCCCTGGGACAGCGCACAACTCTCCCTGGGACAGCACACAACTCTCCCTGCAGGTCCAACCATTGTTGGAAGAATATCATGATATCTCTTTGGGAATAGAATACAACTCGCTGTCATGCTCCGCACAATGCTTATCATGATTCAAATGGGGTTCCTTTCAGCATCATTTCAGTTTGATGAACAGCCAAAAATCATAAGAAGTCATGTCAGAAGGGTATGGAGCCTGACAAACCAGAGAAATGATGTTTGGCCGAGAAATCTGAATCAGATGCAAAGAATGAGCCAGTGCACTGCCATGATGGAGCTGTCAAGTTCTCTTTGCCCACAGGTTCAGTCATATGCATTGCACAGCATCATAAAGGTGACAAGTGACCTCCTGGTAGTACTCTTTGGTACTATTTTGTCTTGTGGCCCACACTCGTGTTGCACCAACCCAGAGAAGTCAAAGAAAAAGGTTAACATGACTTCAACGTTGCCTCACGCCTAGCCTGTTTTCTTTGACCGCGGGGACAATCAATGTTCCTAGTGATCACGATATTCATGAAGTCCATGTCACCATTTGCACAGTCCAGCATGGCTTCCACACTTGCTTCTGTTCAATTCTTAACAGCTTCTGAACATATTTCAAACATTATCTGCATGATCAAATTCTTCATCAAAATGGGAGTGCACTGAACCAATTCTTATCCCCACTTCATTCCAAGTTCTTATATGATGACATGACAATTCTGCATGACCTCGTTATTCAGCTTGTTGAGAGCCTACTAGAACAAGGTGTGTTCTCTACTGATGTGCAGCTATCTCTGAAACAAATGTACCACTCCTTAATTTGTGTGATATCATGGAATCATTGCAAACTGCCTGTTGAATTTTCTATTTGGTTCCACTTTGGTGCTCAGTTCATTATGTTATCTCACAGCTAAAAGAAAATCCCACTGGCATTTCCTATTACTCACTTACATGCCGACAACCAACAAATGACATCCTCTGCAGGTGGGGAAAAAAATCATGCATGTGCATGAAGGTTCCTACACCTTTCAGAGGTGGGTGGGTGGGAAGAAGACCTCTTGTGCTTGATTTGGTTTTAAAAAAAAACTGTAGGATACCTTCTGAAAAGACCTCACCTGCTGTTGTGATATAGGTGTAGAGAACTGTTGTGATGTAAATGTAAAAAGACTTGATACATTCATTCATTTGCATGTCCCTTGCGGAACTTTGCCTTCATAACAGCACTCCTGTAGTCCTCTCCTAATGGCCTGCTGCTGGTGCATCCGTTTGCAGATCATAAACAATGTCCTGCAACCATCTTCGCCTTGATTTTCCTCTTTCTTTTTCCTGTTATGTACCCTTCCAAGACGGTCTTCTCTAGACTATCAGGACGTTTAATGTGTCCAAAATATTTAAGTTTTCTCTCTTTAATCCTCTTTACTAGCCAGCCTTCTTCAATATTAAGTTCTTATAGTATGGATATATTTGGGGATGTTTTTTTTGTGTCCCATGATATTTGAAGAACTCTTCTGTAGCATTTACATTCAAAGGCCTTTATATGTTTCTCAACTGTTTGTTAAGTGTCCAGGTCTAACAGGCATGTTGTAATGGGAAAGATGCATGCCCTTAAAAATCTTATTTTTGTAGTTCTGTCTGTTCCTCTCCACAGCTTCTTTAGTTGTTTTACTTTCTGAAGAGCGACAGATTTCCTCCGTTTAATATCCCTCACTGTATTTCCATTATTAGTTAGTAGTGATCCAAGATATTTCCTCATTGATACATATTTCAGCTGCCTTGTTTGTTTTGTCAGTTGTCATCAATTTAGTTTTATTTGCATTAAGATAGAGGTTTTGCTCTTCGCTGTTCTTACAGACTGACATAATTAGTTTTTGCATTCCTTTTTGTGTTGTGGGTAGTAACACTATGTCATCAGCATATCTAATCTCTGGTATTTCATAACCTCCAATTGTTATGGCATTGTAATATTCTTTGTCTACATCTCTAACATTCCTTATTATATTTTCAGTATACAAGTTAAATAAGTAAGGTGACAATATGCACCCCTGACAGACCCCTTGTTTTATGTCAAACCAAGCTGTTGTTTCACCATTTAATCTTACTGCTGCCTGTTGGTCTAGATACAGCAGTGATGTTAATTGTATCAAATGTGTTGGAAATCCCATTTTTCCCACTATTTCCCAAAGCTTCTGGTGTTGTACACAATCAAATGCCTTGGAGTAGTCTATAAAAGATAAATATAGATTCACATTAAACTCTCTGAATATAAGATGTCTTGATCCTCTTCCTTGCCTGAAACCAGCTTGTACCATAGTGACTTCTATTTTCTTACACAGTCTAACCATTATGATTTTTAACAGAATTTTACTGGCATGCTAATCAGGACAACAGTTCTGTAGGGTATGAAAACAATTCTTTTCCACTCTTTTGGCCAAATACATGAATGCCATATCTTTTTTACATAGTGCATGATAGATTTTTGCACATCCCTTTCCTCCTGCTTTAATAAGTTCAGCTGTTATCACATCACATCCTGGTGATTTACCATTTTTTCAGATTCTTTATTGCCCATAAAACTTCTATCTCAGTTCAGGGTCCTTCTCCTCCAATAATAATTCACACTGTTGATTATTCCTTCCATCTTTCTTGAATTTACTGTCTTGTCAAGGCATTCCCCATCTCATCACAAATTACACTTAGCTTAGGAGTGATACTTCTCATCAATGATACAAGACTTGATACGCATCATGTAAATTACTGTTCGAAAAAAAGAAACACAACAAATATGATAGTGCGATTTAAACTGAAGCTTGCTGATCAGACAAGGGCAAATTGTCTGAAATGTTCACTTGGACATCCACTTCATATGCTGATCTAACTGTACTCAGCAGATGATTCATGTGCGCAGTAAAGCGACACTAGTCAAAACAGCTTTTTTGACAATAATTCATGACAGGTTCATGAGAATCCCGTGAAATTTACTGAACACAAAACTCACTGACCATGTTATTGAATGCCTATAAAAGATTGATGCTCCTCAAATCAATTCATCTGAAAATTCAATGCGAAAGTATGGCTCATCTCACAGCAGAACAACGACTCGTCATTATTGGTCGTTTACAGACTGGATAGTCACAAAGTGTAGTGGCCAGACAATTTAATGTGGTTAGAAGCACCATTAGTCACCTTTGGAGATGATTTCAAGAAACTGGCTCAGTTGCAGACCGGCCGTGCAGTGGAAGACCCATAGTCACAACTCCTGCAGAAGACAGCTTCATATGGCTGCGCTACTCAGGAATCAATTTGCATCTGCGTCCTCAATAGTCCAGTCAATGAAAGCAGCTTGTAGAATTTCAGATCAGTCAGGAATCGACTGCACGATGCTGGTCTTTGGGTTAGAAGACCCTACAGAGGTCCTGTTCTTACAGACCGGCATCACCATAACCAACTGGAGTAGGTGAACCAGCATTGGACCGTTGCGAACGATTGGAGAAAGGTTTGGTTTAGTAATGAATCATTCTTTCTGCTCCAGTGACATGATAGATGGAGAAGAGTTTACCGCAGAGTCCATGAAGGCTATGCCTAGAACTGTGTGGATGAGGCTCCTGCACATGGTGGTGGAGGTGTACTGGTGTGAGGGATGATCAACTTCATGGGAAGAAGTGACCTGGTGCAAACTGAAGAACGCTTGAATGCCCAACAATACATCACTGAAATTCTTCGTCCTCATGTCCTTCCATTTCTGGCTGAACCAGGATAATGCTTGACCTCGACCTCATGTGCCACAACTCACCACCCAGTTCCTCACTGACAATAATGCCAGACCATTCCGTTGCCATCTATGTCATCAGACATGAATCCAACAGAACACAATTTCACTGTTAAAGTCTTAAAGTTTCTTCATGCCAAGATTAATTCCGTAAAATAAAACTCTAACACGTTTGAAATTTAGTGTTCATTACAATTACAGTAGTGTTGCGTTTCTTTTTTTGAACAGTAATATATTACAAAAACTAACCTTGTTGTAGCATCTGAGATATATTAGATACAATATATGGCAACATAGTTTTTCCTCCCAGAGCACAAGCTAGTCTGTCTAAAGCAGCTTCTCCAGCAATTGGATTTCTATAACATTGGACATGAAAGTAACACAAAATTTAACAGATTGAAAAGGAGCTAATTTTGTGAAAAACAACCTATGATAATAAGATAATGAAAACTAGCACTAAAGCAATAATTAAAATTAACATGAAACAGAAAACAGCAACTAACTAAATATATTATTTCCTGAAAATTTGTTGTGTATTTTTATATTAAAGATTTCCAGTCTGTAATTTCATTTTAACTTCCATTCTAGTGAAAAAAAAGGAGGTGAGGAAGGTCATGAGAAAAATATCTCACTGGAGTGGCCAGGTGGCAAGGAAAAAAAGAAAGACATTTACAATGATCAGAAAAATCACTGGTAACATAATATAGGAAAGAAATTTGACTGCCAGTGCTTTAAGGCATGGTACAGCACATATTTGTCACAATTGTATGATTTGTCACAAATCATATTTCTCCTCCAACATCAATGCTTATCATTCTCACCGTGGATTTTTGGTAGTCCTGTCTGATTAAGCAATAAATGAACGCTGAAAGATCTATCAAGGAAGTACTCTCTGCTAAATCAGCAACAACCCATCAAAATAACAAAATTCAAATTATAATACATATTGCTTTAACCAGAAGTGGATGTTTTCAGATTCTGGAATATCTATGTGTACATAATGAGAGGATGGGACCAAAGTCTAAAGATGAAATTATGTTTATATGCATGAAGATAATTTTTATGTAACAATTTTAATAATTTTGT
The DNA here is from genome assembly GCA_009760885.1 of Achatina immaculata. NCBI lineage: Eukaryota > Metazoa > Mollusca > Gastropoda > Stylommatophora > Achatinidae > Lissachatina > Lissachatina immaculata. The sequence goes on along the minus strand of CM019707.1, from coordinate 29,108,245 downwards.
GCCAAGAAGCAAATTCTGTGTATAATGAGCCATCAGAAAGCAAAGTTGTCACTATCTCAACCAGCTCTTAACAATGGTAGCAATATGCATGCCACTGCTTGTGAAAGGATAATGAGACCTAAGTCATACAATTCTAACACAAATAACTGCTTTCTACTTATTTCAATCAGTGGCTAGGAAAGTTCTGATAGTGGTAAAATATGTCTGAGCAATAGGTATTTCACCAGCAATGGATACTTAATTTATACTGTAGTTGGACTGTGTGAGCACTTCACCTTTGTCTCAATGGATTATTTGGATATGCTCAATTTAAATCTGCCTGCCAATCATAATTTACATAATCTGGATTCATAGATAATCTACTTGGAGTGAAGCCTTATCAGAGATGATGGCTTTATCTCACATCCAGCAAGAGGTATAAAGACGTGTCCATAACTTGAGTAACAAAATTAAATCTATGTGTAAGAACTCCTCACTTGTTCATCTTAGGGCTGGGCAGCGATAATCTCTTCATTGTGTTTTTAAAAGGTTTGGCAATGTTATTTATTCTGAAGTTGGAGTTTGTACACTGCCTTTTCTTCACCAAAACATTTCACAGAATCATCATGCCCTCCAGAAAACTTTTTTACAATTGACTGTTCTAGTCCCTCCACAATCATCCATCCATCATCTCATTGTTCATTAGGTGACAGTCATCCATCCATCATCTCACTGTTCAGTGGGTGGATATCTATGGCCTTGACTGACAGTAAGTGACACACTGATGCAGACAGTGGATACAGAAGTATCATCTTATTTCCAGTGTTCTACTGTGTTTACATTGGCTACTGTGGGATGAAAGCAAGTTCCACTGATGCTCACCTGGTATGTTGCCAGGGTAGAAGTAGGGAGCAGATCACAATGAAACTATACAAAAAAGTGCATGACAAAGCAGGGTGGTGCCAAAACAATGGTGGATTTGTCCAACCAATAAAGGCATCAGTCATGTGGGTTTTCAGTAAACAACTTTATAAAAACACACATACTTGAGATAAGTCTGTTTGGGAACACAACTGTCAGAAGATTAAATGAAATACAAAGCTAGATTTGTAAAAACTGTTTTTCCTACACATTTTTCAACAGTTGCAAAATGCTAATATTTACTTATATGGGCGGGACTAAGACTGACTTCTAGTGAATAATATACTGCAATAATGAAACATCATGTCAATGAAGGAAGCTTTCTATAACTAAGAAAAACAACCTCACAATCACAGAAAACTTAAAAAACATGCTCAACTTACGAATCAGTATCTTCATCATCTTCAATATCCTGGATAGGCCAGTCCGGGTCATCCTCCAGATCTACCATCAGTGCAAGAATCTGCTGCACTAAATGAGAAATGTTTAACATCTAATGATTGCAAAATGTCTGTATATAAACAAAATCTTAATCTTATATCCTTCATGTGCCATTAAATGTCACATAGGGCTCGTATGGTAGTTCACCAAGTTTTCTTGTTTTCGGTGAGCTTTTCAACCTCATCAAGGGATTTTATGCCTACTAAATTAGCCTCTCTTAACAATGTCCTATTCAGAGTTTCATGTGAAATCTTAATACCGCCACAAAAAAATCTGTTTACTTTGTAATGACTGGTGAGAAATAAGTGTAGTTACATCTGTAGCACGTTGTACTCTTATACAAAGACACTAGCTGAGGTTCACATTCCTGTAAATTCTGCCTATAAGAATGGGCTCCTGACATTTGTATTAGAGACACTGTCTCTGAAATCAGAAAATGCCTAAAACATAAACTATAAAACTGCACATTTAAGACATGGCTGCCAGTGAAATTAGAAGACAAATATCTCACACCAAAAGTTTTATGAAGACAGAAAGATAGTAGAAAAACAGAAAAGAAGTTTGAAATAAAAAAACCAGGCAAAATAACATTTCAGCAGAAGCATCCTCCAGGAAGAACAGAAAAAAACGACATCTTAGACCAGTGATAATGTTAACTGTTTCCACTCTCGAGATCCCTGAATGGATCACTGTGGTATGTGCTCTCCCATCAAGAGAGTCTTATAAGTTATCGGACTTTCTTTTGTTGAAAAACAATGTAATTTTTTCGTTTAACCAGTCAGAGCTCTTCTGAATTCAAAGTTAAACTAGTGTTTTAAGCATGGTGGATAAAGAAGCCATATTTGATATAAGGATAGGAGGATAAAAATTAAGTTTCTATCGAGATCGAGTGGTAGAATGGTCACACAGACCAACTAGACCTATCTTACTGTATGTGTTTCTCATAGCTGTAGACCTGTTAGATTTATTGGATGTCACAATCATCCATAAATACTGGTTTTTCTGTCTTGAAATTTGAATGAATATGTATTCTATATTGGATTATGACACAGTTAAGGTAAGTATAAAGTAGAAAAAAAAATCGTTCCATCATTTCACATCAAGTGTGTTTTTTTAGTTTTTTTTTTTTTTTAGGACAAATAACTTCATTCATGGAATCTTCATTCATTTCCACTTATTTTAATGTGTGATACACACGTGGTGATCATGGAATTAAACCAGTACAATAACTTTTACACAAGGACCCACTTTCCCAAAATGTTCGCGTCGTCAGAAACTAAAGAATGTTTTTGAAGTAACGTGAGCGGAAAGAGTTAAACCTTCACAAAGAATATATACAAAAATAAAAGTTTGTTCAAGGAATGTTAGTGTATTTCATTTAGGACATAAAAGGCACCTACGCACCTTCATTCTTTCTGAGGTTTTGTGCACAATTTTCAACATGTATGCAAACATACTGTCAAAAATATTTTGTATGCAAATATGCATTATAATGTCAAATATACAACTTAAAGTTATCACAGAAAACCAAAAGAAATCAAGAAAAAAAACTCTCAAATTTTTCATCAGCACTATTACAGCACAGAGTAACATAAAGACCTTTAAAAATAAAAGTAGCAGCTTAATTTTCTTTGCAGTGTATAAACTTTCATATATGGCATGATTTTTTTTGGAGTGTGTGGAAAGCCATCCAGCTTAGGGGAACACTGCTAAGTACATAAATGACATCTGCACACTGACATGGTTAAAGATCTGAATATCGAATTACAAAGGAAAGAATTCATACTAGATAAGTGTAGATGGCTTTAAAGAAAAAAGTGGCTCCCAAGAACTTTACGCTCGTGCTTTTGGAAACTGCACGGGTGAATGGCGGTAATTTAAATATTATGTCTATCCCTTTAGACCATGTGAATGTTTGAAACTATGCCAAGTTTTGCAGCTAGATCTGTAATGACACAGAAAAACTATGTCAAGTTTTGCAACTAGATCTCCAATAACACAGAAAAACTATGTCATGTTTTGCAGTTAGATCTCCAATGACACAGAAAAACTATGTCAAGTTTTGCAGCTAGATCTGTAATGACACATTAAAAAGTATGTAAAGTTATGCAACTAGATCTGTAATGACATTGAAAAACTATGGCAAAGATAGGATCTAGTATCATGATGATAAAAACATGTTTCATACTTCTTGGACATAAATGCTTAAACACATAGCACTCACCTAAAAGTGGAATAAACTTGCCAAATTTCCGCACCATGGCGGGAGCAGTTTCTGACATTGTTACAACAACCTCTAAGGCAAGCTGTCTCCACGTATCTTCCAGATTGGCATTTGATATAATCTGCAGGTAAATATGAAATTGCAATAGGAAATTCTCCCTTCCCCCCCCCCCCAAGTAAAGACAAACACAAACTAACATAATCAGTACTGATCAATCATGTAAGATTTTTGCATTACTCAGCCAATTGAATGAGATCACCAGCATGCTCATTCATTCATTTGCATGTTCCTTGCGGAACTTTGCCTTCCTAACAGCACTCTAGCAGGCCTCTCAGTTGCGAGCAAGATGGCCTGCTGCTGATGCATCCATCTGCAGATCATCAACGATGTTTTGCAGCCATCTTCACCTTGGTCTTCCTCTCTTTCGTTTTCAAATTATGTACCCTTCCAAGATGGTTTTCTCTAGATTTATCATAACGTTTAATGTGTCCAAAATATTTTTAAGTTTTCTCTTTTTAATCTTCTTTACTAGTCAGCCTTCCTCAATATTAAGTTCTTATAGTATGGATATATTTGGGGTTTTTTTTTTGTCCATGATATTTGAAGAACTCTTCTGTAGCATTTACATTCAACGGCATTTATGTGTTTCTCAGCTCTTTTGTTAAGTGTCCAGGTCTCACAGGCATATCTTGCGATGGGAAAATTGCATGCCCTTAAAAATCTTATTTTTGTAATTCTGTCTGCTCCTCTCCACAGATTCTTTAGTTGTTTTACTTTCTGAAGAGCGATAGATGTCCTCCTATTAATGTCCCCCATTATATCTCCATTATCAGTTAGCAGTCTCTCCACTTCTTCCTCATTGATACATATATCAGCTGCCTTATTTGTTTTGTTAGTTATCATCAATTTAGTTTTCTTCACATTAAGATAGAGGTTTTGCTCTTCACTATTCTTATGGACTGACATAATTAGTTTTTTCATTCCTTTTTTTGTTGTGGACAGTAATACTGTGTCATCAGCATATCTAATCTCAGGTATTTCACAACCTCCAACTGTTATGTCATCATAATATTCATTGTCTACATTTTCTCTAACATTCCTCATTATATTTTCACTATACAAGTTAAATAAGTAAGGCGACAATATGCACCCCTGACTTGTCAAACCAAGCTGTTGTTTAACCGTTTATTCTTACTGCTGCTTGTTGGTCTAGATACAGCAATGATGTTACACCAGCATGTTCTCACTAATATTCTGACTTCCCTACCATTCTCTGAATGCCTGCTGAATTCTCCACAACTTTATCTCTTCAAAAATTGTTTTAACTTTTTCACTGCCTCAGGCCATTTATGGACCTGGTGAATGCTCCATACAGGTGCATAGGAAAGATAAACAGTTTGACGATTCATTTCATTAAAGAAACAGTGCTAATTTTTATTTAATACATCACTGCGGCATGTCATATGAACACAGAACTCTTCTCTCTATGGTTGACAGCACAATTTTCGCAAGTTTTAACTATTTTTATTTGTGTTTTTCTGTTCATTTTTTGCGATATTGACTGCCTCTTGCAAACATTGTAATAAAACACATTTATCTGCACAAAAATATTGGAAATGGTCACAAAAGTGTAGATGTTTATAGTGAAATTCTAAATGACGAAACAGTCTAAGGGGATTTACAAGAAACTGATGGTAAGTAGAACATAATTTTACTTTTTTTTTTAATGCTAAAATTTCTACAAAACATTACTTTTTCATAATTTCACACCAATTTATTTGGTCAAAAAAGTATATTGATGGAATATTCTTTCATTTACAATATATGATAAGTACATTTAAAAACCTGAATCAACAGAGGCAGCAAGTCCTTCAAGTGGTTATACACAGCTGGTTCTTTCTCATTGTTAACAATAAAAGCTGTAGTAGCCTTCACTGCTTCAAAACAGATCTGCCGAGTAGAGAAGTATGTTGTTGACATTTTATGTTAAAAAGTTTTTTGTTTTAAACTGTTCAATCTGAAGTATAAATTACTGTGTATTTTAATAAGCAAAACAATTTCATGACTTTTAACAATAAGACAGATATAATTAACAACACTATGCAAATAAAAAAAAACATTTAAATTCTTGCTATGTAAATATGACTAAAATTATGAATATAACCACGACAACATTAATACTGCATAAATGCCAAAACATCAATATGAACACTCAGTTATGAGTAAATGTATTCCTGGACATTCATGATGACATCTATATTATAAACATGATAAGAACATGAAAGGAATATAGATTTTCTGTACTGACTGAAGGATGGTTTCTCTCCATTAGTGCCACTCCTAACATCTGCTTAATGACTTCCAAGTACTGGCCTTGCTGGTTTCCAAAAATACCTGGCACAGAGCTGAAAGAAAGAAATCCACAAAACTTTTCCATTAAAACCAATCCCATCAAAACACAGAATATTAAACATAGCACCAAGTTACACAAACATACATGGTATGATTATGCTTGGATACCAATGATTATATAATAATTTCATTTCCTTCAGATGAGTTGTCATTCAGCCATTGTCAAGCACTGCGTAACAAGTTGAATGATTTATTTCTGCTTATGTTGTATCAAACACTTTATGTGTCAGTGTGTACCCCTGTGACAGTCCCATGTGTTCATTATCAAAGTTTTAGGGATTGTCCGCTGTCAGTTGCCTTATTGTAATGTTAAACGGTTTGGAAAGTTAATTATTTTGAAGTTCAAGGAGTCTGCACAATTTTTCCAAAAATGCCTAAAACTTCAGAAAATGGTTATAACTTATCTGACAGCTAAAAACTTCATATCACATCTATGCCATGCTTTGTAATTAAATCTACTGTTTCATACTGCTTTCATTCTGATGTGAATACCAACCTGAGTATGTGGAGTGCACTCTCTTTGAGAACTGGGTTCTCTGAACTAGCACATTCAAAGAGAAACTTTAAAGCTTCAGGCCACTGCATGTTGTTGTCATCATCTGATTGAAATAAATTATACACATGAATAGAGACAAATATGGAATGTTGAAAAGTCAAAATCCATCAACATATCAGCTAGCAACATGGTCTGCTGCCACAAGAATAACAAATCTTGAATCTAGGAATTTGCTTCAAAGCACTTGGGGAACACCCATACAAGTAACTCTGTTTCAGTAACCACCAAAGAGCACTGTTGGTGCTGGCAACCTCAAATTCTACCAGCCAGCCACCTGGCTCTTCTTTCCCCCTTCCCCGCACCTGTCCATCCTCTCTAGATGTATAGCTCTTTTCTTTTCCTGTTCCAGCTGCTTGACCACTGTCAAGATATACTTCAGTATATCTGTCCTGTCCATAAGGATCATACCTTTTGCGACAGCTTTACGAGCAGCATGACTGGCTACCTCATTGCCTTTCACAAAACTCACCGCGCAAAAAGTATACCAGTTAGCCAAAATCAAGCATTTCATTGATCAAGACACAAGGGAGACATACTACATATCACAAACATATTTAGACTTGGTCAACAATCTGGGATGGTTGCTCAGTGTCAAATACAAAGGGCTATACTCACTTCAAAAGCTATCAGTAAAACTTAGTGACAAAGATCAAGCACAAACAACTAACCAGCACAATCGTATCAAAATACTGCCTCTTAAGAACAGGTTCCTCTTCAACAAAGCCAAGCTGGTACATAAAATTCTTCCACAGCATGATCCGCCTTATCTATGGAACCTGATTAAATTTAGCCCAAAGTGCAGCCGACACTTGAACAACATAAGTCTTCTAAAATCTAGACTTAACATTTACAAGAAAAGCTTTAGTTATTCTGCTACTCATCTTTGGTATACCCTCCCATCTTGTATAAAAAATATAAACTATACTCCTTCCTACAACTACAAACTTTTCCAATATCTATTTGATGTTGACTACATGACTCCATGAATCGTAAAGCTTAAAAAGTTATTTTAGACTGCTTCTACAGACACTGAAGTTTGACAGATAGTCATTTATATGTGTATGTAGGTAGTCATTTATATGTAAATATAGTCAGTCATTTTATGTGTATGTAGTTTATTGTTAATTATGTTTTTTATATGAGCAGCATATTTGTAGAATGTCTGGAACAAAGTAAAAGTTGTATGATAAATGGCAAAATGTCAGATGGGCCTGTATGCCCAATTCTTAACCCTTTTGAAATAAAGATCAATCAATCACTCCCACATCCTTGGCAATATATCCACATCTGACAATTTCCTAGGAACTGAACCTAATCCTGATATAGCAAACCCCTCTCTATCTTGTGACGCATGATCTGAGAGTCTGTCACCAGTACACTGTGTGTATCATCCTGCTGAACTAATCAAGACAAAAAGCACCACTTTCTTCACATCTTCATCCAGTGCAATCTTGTCCACAGCACCGCTTTTCTGCCACTTTAGTCACTGCCTCAATTACCATCCGCATGGTCGATGTTGTGAAAGAACAGAAGAACATCAGAAGTGTGGAAGAGATAGTGAAATGTTTAAAGAAATGAAGACATTGACGAGAAATGTCACACCTAAGCTAAATGTAATTTGTGATGAGATGGGGAATACCTTGACAGAAACAGAGGAAATTCTAGAAAGATGGAAGGAATATTGCAGAGGAATGTATGAAACAACCGACTGTGGAAGCAGAAATCAACAGTGTGAATTATTATTGGAGGAGAAAGAAGCCGAGCCGACAATAGAAGAAGTTTTATGGGCAATAAAGAATCTGAAAAATGGTAAATCACCAGGATGTGATGAGATAACAGCTGAATTTATTAAAGCAGGAGGAAAGGAATGTGCAACAATCTACTATGCACTATGTAAAAAGATATGGCATAAAATTTGGCCAAAAGAATGGAAAAGAACTGTATTCATACCACTGCCAAAAAAGGGTAACCTGAAATTATGCACAAACTACAGAACTGTTGCCCTGATTAGTCATGCCAGTAAAATTCTGTTAAAAATCATAATGGATAGACTTCGTAAGAAAACAGAAGAAATCAATATGGTCCAAGCTGGTTATGATATTCCTTTTCTTGAATTTGGCACTTCTTGTAAGGCAATATTGGCCTTTCAGTTTATGTTTGGGAAATAATGGATCCAATTAACATCACTGCTGTACCTAGACCAACAAGCAGCAGTAAGAATAAATGGTGAAACAACAACTTGGTCTGACATAAAACAAGGGGTCCATCAGGGGTGCATATTGTCACCTTACTTATTTAATTTGTATACTGAAAATATAATGAGGAATGTTAGAGAAGATATAGACAAAGAATATTATGATGCCATAACAATTGGAGGTTATGAAATACCAGAGATTACATATGTTGATGACACAGTATTACTGTCTACAACACAAAAAGGAATGCAAAAACTAATTATGTCAGCTCGTAAGAACAGCGAAGAGCAAAACCTCTATCTTAATGCAAATAAAACTAAATTGATGACAACTGACAAAACATGGCAGCTGAAATAAGTATCAATGAGGAAAAACTGGAAGAAGTGGAGAGTTTTGAATATCTTGGATCACTACTAACTAATAATGGAGATACAATGAGGGAAATAAAAAGAAGGGCATCGATTGCTCTTAAGAAAGTAAAACAAATAAAGAAAATGCGGAGAGGAGCAGACAGAACCACAAAAATAAGATTTTTAACAGCATGCATCTTTCACATCACAATATATGCCTGTTAGACCTGGACACTTAACAAAACAGCTGAGAAATACATAAATGCCTTTGAATGTAAATGCTACAGAAGAGTTCTCCAAATATCGAAATATCTTAATACTGAAGAAGGCTGGCTAGTAAAGAGAATTAACTCTTTCCGTGCTGGGCGTCAATTTTTTTACGCTTAGTTTGTTTCAATAAAACAACCGGTGTAACATTTAGATTTCATACGCGATTCCTTTGACAATTTTCAAAATGGCGAAAGAGTGTCTAGTTATGAGCGATTTCGAACAAGAAAAAGGAAGAGAAAGACCGAAAGTTTTCAATTTTTGATGATGTAGATAGGGGTATGGACATGGCCTGTGACCACCCCACTGCTCTTGAATGTATCCCAAGTAGATCTAGACATATTATACGACGGGAGAAGTAGTTAGAAGGTTATTTCAGACATTAATTTAGCGAGAATGCAGCATAGAATCAGAATATGAGATCGACAAGTAGATCTACACATCTCAGATGGTAAGTAGTGCATATCTAGACCTAGCCGATGGTGAGCTGGGCACAGTCAGTGTCTAAAAACATCACATTACTTCTTTTTTTCCTAAAAAACTCTGCATTTATGAAATTTTCATTCATTTAGTTATACTTTGAAACATAATAAGTATACGGAAGTACATGGAAATACTGTTTTCCACTCCATTTTACAACTATACCCCCTAACCCTATCAAGACCCGCGCTTTTACTCTGGCACATAACTGAACGTCCATGTTTCTTCCTGTGGCATGGAAAGAGTTAAAGAGAGAAAACTGAAATATTTTGGACACATTAAACGTCATGATAATTTAGAGAAGTCCGTATTGGAAAGATGCATAATGGGAAAAAGAAAGAAAGGAAGACCAAAACAAAGATGACTGCAAGACATCGTTGACGATCTGCAAATGGATGCAGCAGCAGCAGGCCATCTTGCTCACAACCTAGAGGCCTACATGAGTGCTGTTTGGGAGGCAAAGTTCCGCAAGGGACATGCAAATGAATGAATGAATGAACGATCGATGTTGTCATACAGCATTCAATGCCACCAATCTGCTTTGACTATAGACAACAAAGCCTCATCCACTCTTTTCGCCTCATAGCACCAAACCATCTGTAAAGATGATTGGGCCATATGGTGGAGCGTGACCATAAATGAGCCTCTAAATTGCAAACTCAGCCCTGTCTCCCATCCATTCTCTACGTTCTTTGCCAAGCGCAGTGACGACTACTCTGGTGAGCCGGTTGGTATCATCTCCCACCTCTATCCACTTTGCCTCTTTTGCTATAAACTCCACAGCATACACAACACTAAAGAATGTAATAGGTTCCAACCATGCACGAACTTCTTATCTTATCTTATATCCTTCCCATGCCGTTAAACATCACATAGGGCTCGCAAATTAGACTAACATGATATATATATTTATATATATACATGTCCATCTCCTGATCCTGATCAGATCAACTCTTCCCGGGCCCAGAAAAAAAACACGGACGTTCAGTTGGTGCCGGAATAAAAGCGCGGGTCTTGATATGTTAGGGGGTATAGTTGTAAAATGGAATGGAAAAACAGTATTTCCATGTACTTATTATGCTAAATGTATGAAAATTTCATAAATGCAGAGTTTTTTAGGAAAAAAAGAAGTAATGTGCTGTTTTTAGACAATGATTGTGCCCAGCTCACCATCGGCTAGGTCTAGATATGCACTACTTACCATCTGAGATGTCTAGATCTACTTGTCGATCTCATATTGTGATTCTATGTTGCATTCTCGCTAAATTAATGTCTGAAATAACCTCCTACCTACTTCTCCAGTCGTCTAATATGTCTAAATCTACTTGGGATACATTCAAGAGCAGTGGGGTGGTCACAGGCCATGTCCATACCCCTATCTACATCATCAAAAATTGAAAATTTCGATGTTTCTCTTCCTTTTTCTCACTCGGCACTGCTAAGGACTCTTTCACCATTTTGAAAAATGTCACCGAAACGCGGACAAAATATGTATAATCTAAATGTTACACCGGTTGTTTTATTGAAACAAATGAATTGTCACTATAACGACTATGGCACCCAACTCAGTAACTGGAAATTATCACTATAGCGACTTTGGCAGAGTTAAACAGAATCCATGAACTACCACATTTAATATGACAACCTTTCATTACCACCAGTGATTTATGCATGAGAAAGCAGTGTTGCTGAATACTGTGAGATAAAGACTTGACCTGTGCAACTCTGTGTCTGATCCTCATGCCAGGCAGGCCCACCATATAATGCTTGGTCAGAACTGGAGTATCTTTTGTGCAACCCAGGACAGTCCAATCTATCAATTGGGTTCTGGATAAGGTCAGTAGTCCACTGACCACTGACAGCACCAGTGTATCCATTGCTGCATTTGCACCTAGCCACTGCCTTAACAGAAAGTCCTTTTTTTTTGTGCCGGTTGGTCAATGTGCCAACGGTAAGATAATGACTGATCTAACATTATACCCAGGCACTTTAGGTCATGCACTTTCCTGACCTGTATCTCACTGCAGTGGATTGCTGGCATCTTTAATGATTCTACTGTTCACAGATCACCATAACACCTGCACCTCATATGGGTTGACCACTGCATTGTAATTATCACAACAATTGGACAAGTGATCCAAGAGTGTCTGCATATTCCAATCCATCTCAATCCTATCATGCCCTTGTTTGTAGATCAGTAATGTCATTGGCACAGATGAGACTTCTGTCTACCCCCACACATGGAAATCTGCCAATACTGGCAGCATAGATATTAAACAGAACTGGTGATAGTGGAGATCTTTGTGGACGATCTAGTGCTATTTCTATCAGTTTTGAGATCCAAGAACCAAACTGTATAGTGACCAACAAGGTAGCAATCCAGCAAGTCAACCAAGGACTGGATTTATGTCCATCTCTATGAGGAAGTAGATTAGTCTGTTGTAGCATGCCTGAATTGTAGCAGGAACCAGCTTTTTGTTGTCGTTGAACATGAGCTGCCACTGTTTTTTCTCTTCTGAGGCTAACGCCAAAAAAAAAGAAAATGAATGTATTTGTTAAATTCTGTTTTCACAGTCACCCAGGTAGCAGTGCCAAGCTCCTGATGACTGATATCATAATGAAGAAACTGGCCATCTTTCACAGGTGCTGAATTACTTATTGAGCATATTTTTTTAAAGGTTTCTTCAGGTTATTTTCATTTAGTTTGCCAATTAGGTAAGATAATGCTTAGCTGTTAAAACTTTAGTTTGCCAAATAGGATGCTTTGCTGTTAAAAACAAAAGTAAGAAAGGCTCTTGGACAATGCTGCTTGCAAGTGACTGCTAAGTGCTTCCTTCTTTGTCTTTTTTTTTCCATTCTTATTTGTTGCATACTTGACCACCACAAATCCTGCAATCAGTTACCCGGTTCAATCAGTTATCCAGCGCTAATTTCGACGAGAGACACTCCAGGTTTCCCGGATGTGGCACTGACTACCGATTGGTGGTGCTAGCTGTTGCATCTGCTAACTTTGGAAGTTTTCAAACACTTGTAAGGCATTTCTAATTGTCTTTTGTGCATTTTTACTACAACCTGCTGACATTTAGCCCTAGTCATAGCTCTGATGAATACAGACAGTGTTTCTCATACTGTGACATGCAGACATCATGCATTAGATAAACTTTTGGAGGTAAAAAAACTTGACAGCAGCGTGTCTGTGCGAAGCTTGTGTGATTTAAACAGCACTAGCTCATGCATAGTTTATGACATACAGAAACAAACAGAAAAATTACATGTACTCGTAACCTTTACAGCATATTTACATGTGTTTCATTAAAATTTCATTTGGTTTTGATATATTATTTCTTTTTTTCCTTTATAAACCTACACGTACCGACTTACATAGTATTTTAAAGGTAGGATAAAGCCGGATTTGTAATGTGTATATCATTCCTGTGAATTTATATTTTACAGTCTTTCTTTATTTCTTAGTCTTGTATGTTTTTATATGATTAAGGTGTAAAGTGAAAGATTACAACTTGGTGTTCACTAACTCAGTTCAGTCATTTGCATGTCCCTTGCGGAACTTTGCCTCCCTAACAGCTCTCCTAAGGCCTCTCAGTTGTTCACTAACTACTTTGTTTTAAATAGTTTTAACATTTTGTTAAACAGCTATACTGCAGTGGCTTTGCATATATTTAGTCTTGTATATACCTATACCCAGTTACTTAGCCGTTCCTTCCTGATAATCAGTGTCTAAGAAATATGACTGTTGCTAATTCTAAAGTGGTGAATTTGTCTGTAGGCTGACATGATTTGTTCACACTGCATGTTTCATCATCTGAGCCTGGCTTGCCCACGCACTTATATCTACTGCACATGTCCAGTACTGTCTCTTCCATTTGATTCTTGTAGTCTTACTTCATGAAACCCTGAAGAAGCTGTTTGATGTGATAGTTCTTTAATGAATTTATAAAACAATTATGGTTAGATCACAGCTCACATGTTTCTGTTCATGGACTGGCTTTTCTAACAGACTGGCTCACAAATGTTTACATATTTATGCTTGATGTTGTTTTTTGTTGATGAACACAAACTGAAAAGTCAAATGTAAATCAAATTACTTTTACCACTACAAGCTATTGCATAATCATTACCAATCATATTTCTGGCCAGCTCTGAGAAAACATCACATATTTTTTTGCGAACAGATGATGTGCTTTCCTGGTGAATGGCAGCCATTAGTTCCTGCTTTACACCTGCTTGCATTTCAGCTGTCAGTGTGGCCACAGCACTTGAAAATTGGTGGTAAACAATCGGCGAAGAAGCACCGCTGCCAACACACGTTGCTGAATTAAGAAAAAAAAAATGCCGTGCTATATCAATAAAAAGAAACACAAACAATCACAACTATCTACAAAATAATAGAAAATGAATGTTGCTGTAGTGTATCACTTTCTCATCACAATTACTGTTTGGATAGAATTTACATGAAGCTAAACTAAGCTAAGCAAAATTATAGTTCTCTGTAACATAAACTCCAGTTTCGAACATTTTGTTTTTCTGGTATCTCAGAAGTTTCTTGATCAAAGAAATTTTTATTGCCTGATTTCTCAGAAGTTTCCTGCACATAGAAATTCTTTGTTTGTCTGGTTTCTCAGAAGTCTACTGCACACAGAAATTTTTTTTCTTGCCAAACCACCATATAAAATAGATACTATAAATTTTTTTTGTCAAATAAACATTCTACAACATTTTCAATCACATCAGGAAGGTCATGGGAATATCCGTAACAATAAAACTGACTGTTCAATGCAAACATTAAATTTAATGTCATGTTGTATGGAAAAGAAACATGGACAGCATCAGCCAAACGTACCAAGATACTGCAGACCTTTGTTAACACCTGCCTAAAGAAGATTCTTCAGATTAGATGGCCAGAGACCACCAGTAATGAAAAGCTATGGCAGAAAACAAACCAGCATACTGTGAAAGAAATCATAAGATGGAGATGGATAGGATTTACACTTCAAAATCCTACCACTAACATAACTAGACAAGCTCTCACCTGGAATCACCAGGGAATGAGGAAGACCTAGAAACAGCTGGTGAAGGAGTCCTGAAGCAGAGATAAAAAAGACTGAATAAACCTGGAGATAGATAGTAGAAACATGCCCAGGACAGAAATGAATGAAGAGCCCTTGTTGATGGCCTATGCTACAGCTGGGGGTAAAGAATGCGTGGAAGGAAGAACATTTTCAATGAAGTATTCTGCTGAATCATACTGCTCAAATTACTACTTATCACCACTAATATGAAAGTAAACACATTACACTGCCTGTGGTGTACGCTGGTTGTGACACACTGGAATACACTGATACACAGAGAAAAATAAAGATGTATAAATAAATCATGACAGAGATGTTGACACAACGTATAAGACAACCAACACAAACCAGCAAATATTGACACAACACAGAACACAACCTACATAAACCAGCAAATGCCCAGACAACAACACATCACAGAAGATAACCTATATAAACCACCAAACATTGACACAACACAGAAGACAACCTACATAAACCAGCAAATGCCCAGACAACAACACAACATTGAGGACAATCTACATAAACCAGCAACCAGCTCCTGAGAACTGGCAAAGAACAGAGATTAGTGGAAGCAAACTGTATCAGCACTGAGCCTTAATAGTTTTTGAAAAGCTGAGGATGGATAAACTTTTTCTCTGATTAAAAAAAAAGTTTCCCAAATTTCAAATTTCAGGGATTGCAGATTATATTTCAGAATTTTACAGCATAAAAACTACAACATAAAATTCTGGAAATTTCCTGCAAGTTATTTCTGCTCTTTATAGACTTATAGGGCGAAGATATAGACTGAGGTAGCAGTCAGCAACCCAAAGCCACCTGCTTGTGTCAGGGCGGCAATCCAAAAACAGCGACTTGTTCCACCTGCTTGTGTCAGGGTTGGCAATCCACAGACAGCACCTTGTTCCACCTGCTTGTGTCAGGGTTGGCAATCCACAGACAGCGCCTTGTTCCACCTGCTTGTGTCAAGGTTGGCAATCCACAGACGGCGGCTTGTTCCACCTGCTTGTGTCAGTTGACAATCCACAGACAGCACCTTGTTCCACCTCTCAGTTGATATCCCCAGTAAAAGGCTCATCCTGATTAATGAGACAGCAATCACTAGTCTCCATGGCAGCGGAGTCTGCTAAAATAATCACTAGTCTCCATGGCAGCGGAGTCTGCTAAAATAATCACTAGTCTCCATGACAGCGGAGTCTGCTAAAATAATCACTAGTCTCCATGGCAGCGGAGTCTGCTAAAATAATCACTAGTCTCCATGGCAGTGGAGTCTGCTAAAATAATCAAAATTATCTGACATACTGCTTGTGCTTCAACACCATCACCACTTCCTGCACAGTTCCAGGAAGCTAGAACATGACAGATAAGAAGCACAAATAAGTGTGCTAGAACAACATGATAGATAAGAAGCACAAACAAGTATGCTAGAACAACTTGGTAGATAAGAAGCACAAATAAGTGTGCTGGAACAACCTAGTAGATAAGAAGCATAAATAAGTGTGCTAGAACAACTTGGTAGATAAGATGCACAAATAAGAGTGCTAGAACAACTTGGTAGATAAGAAGCACAAATAAGTGTGCTAAAATGAACAACATGACAGATAAGGGGCACAAATAAGTGTGCTAGGATGATATGATAAAAAGCACAAATAAGCATGCCAGAACAACATGACAGATAAAAAGCAGAAATTAATTAGCGTGCTAACATGACAGATAAGAAGCAGAAATGAGTGTGATAGAACAACATGACAGATCATCAACATTTTATGCCATCTCCCCACAGAAAGTTGAATACAATGCATCTCCACTCAGCTCTGTTTCTTGTCTTCATAGAACACTCAACCTAGCTAGTCCCTCTCCATCTTCTTGATGTTGTCCACCCACCTATATCACTGTCATTCTCTTGTTCTTCTCCTTTTGATCTTGCCCTCAAGAACATATAGTACTGTCTCTCTGGACATGCCCGAAGTATTTTAGCTGTCTTATTTTTATGATTTTCAATATTTCTCTTTTCATTTCTAGTTTGTTTAGCACTTCGTTGTTTGTTTTCTTTTCTGTCCATGAGATATTCCCTATTCTTCTGTATATCCACATTTCAAGGGCCTCGATTTTCCTTTCTGTTGTCTTATTCAAGGTCAAGGCTTCTAAACTATAAATGAATACTGAGTATATGTAGCATTTTACAATATGTAATCTGCGAACAAAGAAGAAAATATGTAATCTCAGATGCTGTGATATTTGCTTTGATGTAAGGATCTTGCTCATTCTGCTGAAGGTGTTTTTAGCCAAACCTATTCTTTTGGTAATTTCTGTTTCATATTTTCCATCCTGTTATCATGTGCCCCAAATACCTGAAGCTTTTCACCTGTTCAAGTAATTTTCCAGTTTTTTTAATGTTTACTGCTGGCTTTCTTTCTTCTCTGCTGATTACCATGACATTTGTCTTTATGATATTTATTTCCAGTCCGTACTTTTGACTTCCATCATTTATTCGTGTCACTAGATTCTATAGGTCTATTCTGGTCCTCTGCCATCAGCACAGTGTCATCCGCACATCTTAGGTTCATCATTCATCATTCATTTGCATGTCCCTTGTGGAACTTTGCCTCCCAAACAGCACTCATGTAGGCCTCTCGGTTGTGAGCAAGATGGCCTGCTGCTGCTGCATCCATTTACAGATCGTCAACGATGTCTTGCAGCCATCTTCGTTTTGGTCTTCCTCTTTTTCTTTTTCCCATTATGTATCTTTCCAATATGGTCTTCTCTAAATTATCATGACGTTTAATGTGTCCAAAATATTTAAGTTTTCTCTCTTTAATCCTCTTTACTAGCCAGCCTTCTTCAATATTAAGCTCTTGTAGTATAGATATATTTGTTCTTTTTTGTGTCCATCCTTGTCTGACCCCTCTCTTTATATCAAATTCATAAACTGGGAAAAAAGTAGGAACAGCTTTATTACTTAATAAGCACACAGCTGTGATGCTTCAGTGTGAACCTTAATCATACAAAAACACACAGGATAAAGAAATATCAAATGGTGTTGAGTAGTTTGTGTTGGACTGCATAACTGCTGCCTGTTCCTAATATAGCTTGCTTATTATTCTAATGTTTTTGTCATCAACATTAATCTCTTTCAGTTGTTCGTGCCTGACTCTGTCAAAGGTCTTTGTGTAATCTATAAAACTAGATGTCCTTTGTAACTTCCATATACTTCTCAATTATCATTCTAATGCTGAATGTGGCTTTTCTTGTTCCACTATTTCTTCTAAATCCAAACTGCTGATCACTGATTTTCATATTTACTTCACCTCTGGTTCTCCCTAAAACGATTTTACACAGTATCTTTGTCACATGGCTCACCAAACTGATGGTTCTAAAGTTGGTGCATTCTACTGAGTTTTTTTTTGGTAGTGCTATAAATACTATAAATGCTATAAATAAAAGAGGTTGACCACATGAAACTCTAAAGAGGACATTGTTAAGAGAGGCCAGTTCAGTGGGCATTAACATCCCTTGATGAGATTGAAAAACTCACCGAAGCCAGGAAATCTTGGCATACTACCTATGTGACTTTTGTGGCACGGGAAGGATGTAAGATGTATAAATACTAAAGTTTTCTGGTACTGTGGTAGATATCCTCTGTTGTATACATCATTGCACAAATATGTGATCTTCTCTATTCCAAATTCTCCTAGGGCTTCTAATATTTCTATGCTGATATTGTCCAAGCCTGTAGCTTTATCATGTTTCATTGTTCTCATGACCTTTTCTATTTCTGATTTTAGTACTGCCCGGGCCCATCTCATTGTCTAAGTCAGGACTTTTATTTCTGTTATCTGTGTAAAGCTTGCTGATGTATTCCTTCCACCTTTTATTTATGTCTGAGTCATCCATCAAGAGCTGTCCCTGCTTGCTTTTAATGCAGCCAGCCCAATTCACTTTCTGATTCATGCTTGTGAGTTTCTCTAACATGACAGATAACAAGCAGAAATGAGTGTGCTAGAACAACATGACAGATAAGAGAGACAAATGAATATGCCATGTGTATACTCAAATCTTTCAACACAATGTTTTGCTACATGTGACTGACCTATTTTACTCCCTCAGTTCAGTAAAATGCATTATCAACTCAGGTGCTGCTTCTTTCTTACACTTTCACCTCCTTTATGTCTTTGTTCTCCATTTAGTAACAAAATTCAAATTTAATTTGTCTAATTGCTAGTACAGTCAAACCCATTTAATATCACATCATTTTATGACACAAGGATACCATCACAGAAATTTGTATCCCCAGTCAACTCCCGTAAGTAATTAATGGGCTCTACTCCAGTTAATATCACCTGCTTACTGGCACAAATCGGTCAATATCAATGTAATAGGAAGGAGTTAAAGATTCCGCTTTGTATCACAAACTGGGCGAGTCCAGGCTATAAACGTCTCACAAAGCATTATCAGCTTCATGACTCATCAAAGAAAGGGCCCGCCATTTGATCATCAAGTACATGCCGCATCAACCTTTCGAATATGTGGGCATCAAAACTCAGGTGGGGTGGGTGGAAGGCTTACCACAGACACCCTTTCAAAAGACAGTGATTAAAAGTGTGTCTCCTTTCAGTCACTGTTTGTCTTCTTTATCAAGATGTGGGTGGAGGTGAAGACGCTTGTCCAATGAGGCAATCAGCAATCCACAGCTGATATGCTAGCGTCAGGGTTAACGAGCCATAGATGATTAAGACCCTCCCCACCTCTCCTTGGCACCCCCTGTAACAGGCCTAGTCTGGCTAACGGGGCAGGGGTTGCCATAGTCCCCATGGTGGTGGAGTCTGCTAAAGAAGCAATGCACAACCCCTGCTTTTTTAGCTGTACTCCAGGACTGAAAAAGTAGCTGCCATAACCTGCTCCCACGCCGATATGATGCTGTGCCTTACCTCCACAGAACTGGCTGCAAAGAACAACAGCTCACAGCTACAGAGAGTTCGTACAAGTATCAAGATGTGGGCGGTGTCGTCTAGTTGGCAACGCGAGTTGACAGTTGGTCAATCTCAAGCAATGTAGCCTGATTATCATTGTGGCAAATAATGGCTACTAATTGCAAACATATCGATTTGGATTTAAGCATTAAAACAGACATTCTGAAGCAAACTGATTAAAAAGTTTCAAGAATGGACACTGCAGAAAAATCTGGAATTGCCATTTCAACCATATCAAAATTTGTCGCAGAGTGAGCAGAAATTTCTGACAGAAATGTTACGTTTTATCAGTTCTTTTCAGCGATGACTGCTTGCTGGCAACGGAAATGCAGTCAGTCAAAGAGACCATTATAAGATACAGTAAAAGCAAGCTAGACAGTGACACCGAGGAAGTACTGATGATGTCAGTGACTCAGTCATAGACCAGATGCTCACCAAACCTGTTTCTTACACTCAGTCTGTGAGTGCTTTTGAGACTGTGTGGTCATTCATTTACAGTATACCTGGCGTGACGCAGGATGTTTTCAATGCTGTAGCTTGCTTAAATGACTTTTTGGTTAATAGACTAGTTACATTTACACAACACAAAACCACGCATTTTTTTACTGCTTCTGTGAAAAAGTAAGATGCAGATTGATTTTAGTGTTATTTATACAGTAATTTATCGACTAAGATTTGCTATATTTTGTGATTAATACATTTTGTGTCTGATAATTATAGATTTAGCTGTTTTGTGTTTAATTATCAAATGTTGGACACACATACTGTAATATGATACAGTTAAGGCCCTTGTAATGGACCCTGCTATATTTCACCATATTTTGATGTGACATTAAGCGAGTTTGATGGTACTTGTACTTACAGCTAGGACATTATAACTTTTCTTACAAATATCTTTACACGTGGTATAATTAAACAAAAACTAAGCACTAAGGTGCCCCAGCTTCCAAGTAAATATGACAGGTTTAGTATTCTGTGCAATCAATTCACATTTTAAAAAATGTATTGTTTCAGCACTTACTTCTTCTGGAATTTCTGTATTTCTGACAGCCTGGATCAGATAAAGCAACTTTTCTGGCGCTGTTACATTTTCATACAATTGCTGAGAAGAAAGACACAAAATTAATGAAAAAAAAAAAAAGTTACAAAAATAAATACATCATAAGTTTTAAAACAGCTGTATTAATACCATTAAAAAAAAAAATATATATATATATATTTATATATATATATCGAACCGCAAGCAATGTTACTCCTCTTTTAAGAATTAGCATAAATATTTTCATAGCTTTCATTCCTGAATTATCACATACTGAATATCCGAACAACACCACTGACAAGATTTCCATACCCACTGGAAAATACTGCAACAATTATGATGAAGAAGTTAGGGCAATTATTGCTGCAGTTGAAAAACTATCAGACTCCAGAATTGATACATGTCCCTTAGTAATTCTCATAGATGCAAGATCAGTACTGGAAGCTCTTCAGTGCAACAAACTACCAGACCTTAAGGATGCCTTGTCAAAAATTGGCTTACAACATGGAGTCACTTTGCAATGGATTCCCTCCCACTGTGGGATACCAGGCAATGAGAAAGCTGACCATCTGGCCAAAGAGGGCACTTTAATGGAGCAACCAGACATACCAATCACCTATAATCAGAAGAAAAGCATGATAAAAACCTACAGGAAGCCACAAACACCACCACATGATGACTATCACATGCTAAACAGAAAGGAACAAGTCACCATCTTCCGTCTCCAAACAGGACACAGCCGACTCCAAAGTCATATGTATACAAAGTTTAAGGTTGGTACTACTAATCTATGTACATGTGCCCAGGTGCCCCAAACTGTGGAACATATCCTCCAGAACTGCACTAACTATGAGACACTGAGAGATAATTACTGGCCCAGTGAAACCACTAAAGAAGATAAGCTCTACGGTTCCATACATGAATTACAAAAAACAGTGAAATTTATACAAGAGACAGGATTGCAGATATAGACAGACAATGTGAACGAAGAAGAAGATTTCTGAATTATCACCTGTCTCTGAAAAAAAAAAAAAAAAGTTCTTTCTGTACAAAGTCAAAATTCTCTACATTACTTTTCTAATTTTCACTCCCCTATCTTTCTACTGTTGCAAACTAGAACTTAGTAGCTCATACTGTAGTGAAAAACTTCATTTACAAACATATTAGACACAAGGGTGAGCATTCAGCAGCATCCATAACACCTAAGTAAACTTAGGAAGTCAGTCCCATCATTGTGAGAAACATTCATCCAGAAACACAACATAAACAACTTCATGCACATGCAGGAATGTATCATCAACTGTTTTGCTTCACTTAACCATGCATGTCCAAGCAATGACAGACCAAAACTAAAATATAAAGATATTTGCAAGTTATCAATGAATTTTTTTTCCTATCAGTAGTGAAGTCTGGAAAGAGCTTGCAAGAAAGCAAGTCACATGGATAAGATCTGCGTAAGGATGCAGCATCATTTAAAGAGGAAATGGGGACCAAATCTGAGGTCAGAAGATGCAAGCACAAGGAAAATGCTCCTTGCAACACAAACACTGCTTACTGGTACTGTGGTCACTTATGCAAATCCACATTTGGTAGAGTGTGCTATGAGAGATCCTGGCCACTCAGCAAGATCATGCTTGGCAAAACACAGTTGATATCTGTTAGCTTTAAAACCATCTTCTTTGACAAAATGTGCCAATTAAAAAAGACAATCAGAATTAAAAGATAACTAAGTTTAGGTCTGGTGATGCAGCAGACAATTAAGATTAGGTCTGGAGATGTGATAAACAATGAGATAACTGTCAGTGCCCCACTGCTGCCTCTATGTAGTGCCCTTGTAAAAGACTAGTCTGGCTGAATGAATATGGACTGCATGGGAAGGCAGGTACAGTCTTAAAAATAAACCATAATGAAGCTGGTTGACATAGGATAAAAAAAGGTGTAATATCAGTCCAGATGCAAACTGCAATAATGCAAGTAACATCTTTTTGAGGGTGAACACAGAAGAAACATAAAGTGGTGATAAATCTTATGAGACACTGGTCAGTATAACAGAAAGGAAATTTCACAAACCATAGGATGGTCCAAAAATGAAATTTTAGATGAGTGTAATGTTAAAGATAAAGAACATTTCCTGGTGCAGGTTTTTAGTGTAGGGACTGTTGGACTACTAGAGGAAACTACATTTTGAGAGGAAATGAGAAAAAACAGCTCACAAACATGTTTCAATCACTATGTAGATGAATATGAGAATGATATGGAAAAATGAAGGTGGACCATCGCACCTGAACTAAGTTTCTGTGTAGTAACTGTGAACACTGTTGTGAAGGATAGCGCATAAATAAAAGAGGCTGTGAAAGGAGTCACGAAGCCGATGATAGTAACAAAGAATGGTGAAGATGCAATAACTATTAACACTGTTCTTTATACAGCACTGTAAGCATGGTTGTATTTTTTTTTACTTATAAATATTTACGATATAGGATGTTTTGATGGACAGTAAAGGGTTGTGGAACACTTTATCAATAAATATTACAATAGAAACTGTAAATTCCAATTTCTCTTATCCAATCCTAGGCACCATTAAGTTCTTATTGTCATTTTTCATCATTCTGTTATCTATAATATAACATCTCAAGCCCAGTTCACTATAACATAACATCTCATGGCTCAGTTCACTATAACATCTCAAAGTCCAGTTAACTATAACAGAAACATCCAGTTTAGTATAGCACATCAACATTCAGTTCACTATACCATATCAACATCCAGTTTGCTGTAACAAACATGACGCACGCCAAACTGCCGATTCTACTTGAATTCATGTACAGTCAATATGTCTAACATAATACAAATAATCTTTCTGGCTCATCTTTATATTTGACTTACAAACTAAATCAGCGACATTAAGAATTGTCAGGGTTCCTAACGTGAACGTAATTCTACATTCCCATTATTTCCTGGCGTGCTTAGTTCACTCTTGCTACTGATCCACGTATGCTTGACAGCCGCCGAGTGTGAATTCTCCCACTCAACAGTTTTAGCATTTTGCGGAATATATTGCTGTAATTTCTGCTTATGTAAGTCTCAGTTTACACAGTTACCCATATTTCATGATAAGATGAATGGGAACATAAGATTAATAAGCTGATATTCAAATAACTGCAGCGCATCCACAAAACCAGGTGTGATTCACATCAATATGTCGCCATGTGCACCAAACCAAACCAGCAGTCTTTCAAACTATTTCACGAAAACAGACATAAGATTTGAAATTCGTGTTTCAATTTAGAAAAAAAGATATACAATTAATAAACCATCACAACACACACTTCTGATTGGGCACGCAGCTCATTGTCGGTACTAATAAGACCTTGTAGAAGAACTTGAAACTCTTGAGCACCCGCCATCTTCAACACATAATGACATGCTCCATAACCCTTCACCCGGAACAGGAAACACCGCAGACCTTGTCGACGTCACTTCCTGTAATGTTTTCAAGCAAAATAAAAGTAGGCAGTAGAATGTTTTCCCTTGCTTCCGTTTCTGTAGCAGTCTGATAGTTTTTTTACCAGATAGGGTAAAGATGTGGAAAACCCTTGCGGAAGCCCCATGTGCCCTGGGCACTTAAGGTTCAGAGAGAGAGAGAGTAGAATGTTTTGGCGATGAAAGGAAACAAAATGACAACAAACTATAAACATATATCCTTCCCGTGCCGTTAGACGTCACATAGGGCTCGCAAAGTAGTTCGCCAATTTTTCCTGTCTTCGGCGAGTCTTTCAACCTCATCAAAGGATTTTATGCCTGTTAACTTGGCCTCTCTTAATAATGTTCTCTTCAGAGTTTCACGCGGTCTGCCCCTTTTTCTTCGGCCTGTTGTGTTCCACTTGATAGCTTGTTTTGGGATTCTCTGCTCATTTCTTCTCATCAAGTGGCCAACATATGTCCATCTCCTTTTCCTGATCACCCGTGAGACTGGTTGTTGTTCAGTCATCTGTCTTATCTCTGCATTGTTCTTGAATTCATTCCACTTGATGCCGAGTATTTTCCTTAGGCATTTGTTTTCAAAAGAGTCTAATTTCTTTTCTATTTCTTTAGTTGTTTTCCAGCTTTCGCATGCATAAATGAGGGTGGATATTACATTTGAATTGAATAGTCTTAACTTGGTTTTTGTCCTTGTTAATTTCAAGTCCTATTTTGCTAGCCAGTGAAGATAGGCTATCTGTTTTTTCTTGCACTTATTAAATACCCATAATTAAGTGTATATAAAAGAAGTCAGTGTCACCAAATGGAGAGAGAACATGAGAAGTGGAGCCGAACTTTATCAGCAGCAATGAACCCTAATGGCTCGGAAATCAGAGGAAGAATGTATATTACATTAGTCACCGGTTTAAAGATTTATAAACAAAAATTTAATTTTTATTTATTATTTATTTTATTATTATTTAGAACTATTCTAAAGCAGGTGCAAAAATTCAAATGCCTTGAAGCAGTAATAACTGCAGATGGGAAATGCAGAACAGAAATTAGGAACAGAATAGGCCAAGCAAAGACTGCATTTCAGAGAATGAGAAACATGCAACACATCCTTATCAATGAATGTTAAAAACGAGTCCTAAAATGCTATATTGAACCTATCTTGTTATGTGGAAGTGAATCATGGATAATAGGCAGAAATGTGGTTTATTAGAAGAATGTTGCAAATTCCCTGGACAGCAAAAATAACTAATGATGAATGTATGAGAAGAGCTGGAGAGACAAAAAACTTGTCAAAAAGATAAGAGAGAGACAATGTACTTTCATAGGACATGCAATGAGAAGAGGGGACATTGAAAATATTATAACAACAGGAAAAATAGAAGGAAGAAGATAAGAGGAAGACCAAGAGAAATGATACTGGACAGTCTGACGGGATGATGTGAGAGGAATCACCAACTGAGCTGATGGCCTGCATAAAGGATCGTGTACTCTGGAGAAGCATAATCGCCAAAGCCAGTCGGCATGGTATCTGATGATGATGATGATGAAACAAAATTTATAGGTAAAAAAAAAGTTCATTCTTCTTTATACAGTGTCATCTGTGGTTTATGATTTGGACCATCCTCACTGCACTCCGGACATGTCCATAGGTGCTCAGATTCCCCACCCCACTCAGTGGTTTTGTCCATAGTTATATACTGTACTTGTACACTAATTATTATGTCATGTATACTTATATACTTGTACACTAATTATTATGTCGTGTATACTTATATACTTGTACACTAATTATTATGTCGTGTATACTTATATAAGTATATATTATATGGGCATAAGGCTAACAACCTTATCCTGAGACCTATCTAGAGGCAACTCCAGATAGGAAAAAAAAGATATCGTTATGGAAACTCGCAGAGAAACCAACCGAGCATCAGGGATGCCAACTCCGAAGAGCTCATTCGTCGGCCCCAAACATGTGACAAGGGTTGGATTCTGGAATGTGAGAACGATGGCAGCACCAACAAGAACTAACCAGGTCATCAAAGAAATGGAGAGATACCATCTAGACATACTGGGCATCAGCGAAATGCGATGGCCAGAAGCAGGTAAAAGATCGGCGGAAAACGGTAAGTTAATTATACATTCAGGTAGAAATGACAATAAATTCCGAGACGGAGTGGGCATTATTATGTCAAATGTAGCTGCAAAGAGCCTTGTGGAATGGGAACCAGTGAACAGTCGTATAATAAGAGCACGATACAACCTACGACACGGAAGAATGACAATAATACAGTGTTATGCACCCACGAATGATGCAGATGATGATGTGAAAGACGACTTTTATCACCAACTACAACAAATCATCAACAAAGTCCCTAAACACGACATCCTAATTGCTATGGGGACTTCAATGCTAAGGTAGGGAAGGATAATACCGACGTTGAAAAAGTGATGGGGAAAGAAGGAATTGACATGGTTAATCAGAATGGAGAAAGATTAATTGAAATATGTTTAACAGAGGGCATGGTCATTGGAGGCACAATATTCCCACACAAAGAGATACATAAAACAACATGGATATCTCCAGATGATAGAACTAGAAACCAGATAGACCATTTTTGTATTAGAAAGCAATACAGAACATCTCTCATGGATGTAAGGGCTTATAGGGGTGCAGATGTCAACAGTGATCACAACCTGTGCATAGGGAAAATAAAACTAAAATTGAAAAGTCAACACAAGAAATCAGTACACAGAAAGATAAACATCCACAGCCTACAAGAAGAAAATACTAACATTAATTTCAATCAGGAACTTGCCAATCATTCCAAAACACCCAGTGAGGTTGAGGAGATAGGTATAGATGAGTTATGGAATTCTTACAGCACAGCCATAATCACAGCAGCAAAAGTATGCGCTGGATTGGAAAAACCAAATACAAAAGCATGGATATCAGATAAAACATGGAAGTATATACATGAAAGACAAGCAGTCAAATTAAACATGTTGAATGCAAAAGCAGATCATGAAAGAGATTCGGCAAAAGCAAAATACAAAGACATAGACAAGAAAATAAAAAGTTCAGCTAGAAGGGATAAAAGAGAATACATAGACAATATGGCGAAAGAGGCAGAAAAAGCAGCAAAAACAGGAGACAGCAAAACTTTATATAACATACAAAAGAGGCTAACAGGTACTATTACATCTAAAGAAAGACCAATCCTTAGCAAAACTGGAACACTATTAACATCAAATAAAGACCAAAAGCAAAGATGGGCTGAACACTTCCAAGAAATACTCAATCGACCACACCCAAAAGAATTGTTAAACCTTGAAACTGACTTACCAGCCCCACAACTAAATGTCAATCTAGATGAAATTGAATTGCATGAAATTGAAACAGCAGTGAATTTAATGGCTAACAACAAAGCTGCAGGTGAAGATGAAATAACAGCCGAGACGCTAAAAGCTATCAATGGTGACAACATGAGACAACTACAGAGAATGTTTAACAAGATTTGGAAAGAAGAAAAGGTCCCTTCTAATTGGAAGAAGGGAATCATTGTGAAAATACCAAAAAAGGGCAACCTTAGTGACTGTAACAACTGGAGAGGAGTAACCTTAATATCAGTTGTGTCAAAAGTATTTTGCAAGGTCATTTTGAATAGACTCAAAGATATAGTGGATACTGCAATGAGAGAAGAACAAGCAGGATTTCGAAAAGGGAGAAGCTGTCTCGACCAGATCTTTACTCTCAGAATAATACTTGAAGAACATATTGAAAAGCAGAAACCATTAATACTGAATTTCATAGATTTTAAGAAGGCATTTGATAGCATACACAGAGATTCATTATGGAGAATTTTATGTCTATATGGAATACCATCTAAAATTGTCAACATCATTAAGGACTTCTACAATGGATATGGTTGTGCAGTCAAGACAGAAGAAGGGATGAGTGAATGGTTCCAGATTGAAACAGGCGTGAAACAAGGATGTATACTGTCTCCTTTACTTTTTGGGATTACAATAGACTTCATAATGAAAAAATGCTGCACAGGTAACACAGGTATTGACTGGGTACATGGACCCAACTAGAAGATCTTGATTTTGCAGATGACATAACTCTTATCAGTAATAATGTGAATTCCATGCAAGAAAAAACAGATAGCCTATCTTCACTGGCTAGCAAAATAGGACTTGAAATTAACAAGGACAAAACAAAAATAATGAAAATTCCCATCAATCAAAATGGAAAAATACACATAGAAGGAACAGCTGTTGATGAAGTAAACCAATTTGCATACCTTGGCACCTACATAGACCAGGATGGTGACACCAGGAAGAAAGTTAGAATTGCAAAAGCAGCATTGTCATTAAAAAATCTTGAGAACATATGGAATTCAAAAGTTATACGCACAAAAACCAATTTAAGATTATTAAATTCAAATGTGATATCCACCCTCATTTATGCATGCAAAAGCTGGAAATCACTAAAGAAATAGACAAGAAATTAGATTCTTTTGAAAACAAATGCCTCAGGAAAATACTTGATATAAAGTGGAATGAATTTAAGAACAATACAGAGATATGACAGATGAGCAAACAACAACCTGTCTCATGGGTGATCAGAAAAAGAAAATTAACATATGTAGGCCATGTGATGCGAAGAAACAAACAGAAAATACCAAAACAAGCTATCAAGTGGAGCACAACAAACCGAAGAAAAAGAGGTCAACCACATGAAACTCTAAAGAGGACGTTGTTAAGAGAAGCCAGTTTAGTGGGCATAACATCCCTTGATGAGGTTGAAAGACTTGCCAATAACAGGAAAACTTGGCAAACAACTATGCGAGCCCTATGTGATGTTTAACGGCACGAGAAGGATGTAAGATGTAATGTCAACTGTGTTTTTTTTGGTTTATTTTGTTTTTTTTTAATTGTCAAATAAGTCAATTCCTACCAAGTACTAAAAAATGATAAGGGAGCCGCAGATCACAAGTTGGTAACTACAGTCAACAGTACTGATTAAGTGCATATTGTAGATTAAACTAAATCAACTTGAAGCTTTAGTGATATTTTTCAACTTCACCAGTGTGTACTGTTACATTCACTAGTGTGTATTGTTACATTCACTAGTGCATACTGTTACATTTTGTTTCAAGCAAGGAAGACGGACACATAAAGTTTCTGTGTGTACATTCTGTCTGCTTTCTAAACAAAACAATTAAAAAAAAAAAAATTAAAGAACCAAAATCAGTGACTCATTTGGGTTCTTGTCTGAGCCATAGCCAGTCTTTTGCATGATATAATGATAAATGAAAATATGCATCCATTGGGGCAAAAACAAGTCATACATGAAGGAATGTTTAAAAATGATTGCACATAATAGATTTCAGAAATAATATGTACATAGCAGCTACAGATTGGAAAGGAAAACTGAGACCTTACAAATCTATATACATAAGATTAGGACATTATGTACAACTATATTGTAACAGAGGTAGTCTCTGTGGATTGATGAGTGAGATTATTATTATTATGTGCCATGCTGTGGAACACTGGTGATCATGCTTTTCCATCTTCTATGATTCTTGGTGTCTCTGGTCAGTTCAGATGCTTTTCTTTCTCCATGACCCTTTGGTTAGTCCCCTGAGATATGTTTCTCTTGGCCTTCCTTTCCTTTTTCCCTTTAATTTTCCAGCCACAACTAAGTTCTCTAACTTCTGTTGTCTCATGACATGTCCATGAAATTTTGAATGTCCTTTTCTTATAGACTTCACTAGCATGATTTGGCAAGGGAATGATGATATGCTGGTGGTTTCCCTTTGCCTTCCACTCGGTTTGTATATGGTTTTCTCCATATGTCTTTGCCTGGAGAGGCTAATTTGCAAGGCAACAGGGTACCTGTTTTGGTTTGCTGCTGATTATTCAGATATTAACTACTGACCTAATCCATTCCATCATTCTATAACAGAAACAGTTTATCAGAAAGAGTGATTGTACCAAAGTGCAACATCCTTTCAAATGAGAAGACACTTATACAAGTAATTACAGTTATCTTAAAACAACAGTAACAGCTTATGGCTAATACACAGGCAACATTAAATCACAGATAGTTAGAAGCAAAAGCAGCTTTTTATGACATGAAGATAATACTAACAAATAAGAAGATGTCCCTAAAATTGAGGAAAAGAGTTTTCCTTTACCTATTCATGATTTTATTACATTTATGCACTTGCCTTCAGCTAGTAATTTTGTTTTGGGGTAACTGAATTTATTTACTTGCGTCATTGTCTTTCCATTTAAAAGGATGTTGCTTCTTCTTATTCTTCCTCGACTTTCCAAGCCATTAAGGTCAATACTGCAGATAAATTCACCTTCATTTCTCCCTATTTCTAATTTTCTCTCTCCAATTGGTGACACCAATTTCCTATATATCCTCTTCACTGTTGTCTATCCATCTCTGTGTTGGTCTACCTATTGGTTCTGTTTCCTTTATCTCTTGTACATACATCATTTTCATTTATTTGTTCTCTTCCATTCTTTCAGTATAACTCAATCAGCATAGTCTGTTCAGTTTCAAGATGTTTATAATTCACTGTGGTTTAAATATGCCATTAAATTTAGTGTTCTTTCTAGCTCTCCATTCCCCACTGTTGGTATCCTTTGTGGGCCCAAAGATTCTTCTTAGGATCTTGTTCTCAAAGATCTGCAATTGTTGTTCATCTTTCTTTGTCGTACACCACGTTTCTGATCCAAACATAACGACTGGTTTTATTATAGTTGTGTAGATTGTTATCTTAGTGTTTTGGGACAGGATGTTGCAATCTTGTATATTTACTCTTTTGATATGACCATTGTGTCTGTCTTGTTGCTATTTGAATGCTTTGTCACAAGCTTTAGTTTTGAAATGTCCCAGAAAATTGTGAAATTAACTGTTCACAAGTATGCTGAGATGGTATAAGAAACAAATAATTCTGCAGCCAGATAAAACTAAGCAATGTGCTGGTGTCTGCAGCCCTCTTCAACTCCTCTTATTGTTTTGTGCCTGTTAGACCAGTCCTTCAAGTTGGAAGCAGTATTTTATGTCACATCTGCTTTTTACTAGCCTGTGCCATATTTTAATATGTATTTTAAAATAATTTTCCATTTTAATAATTGTCATGAATATTTCTATTTAAAAAAAACCAAAATAAATTTTTATTTCATGTGAATGTACTATCAAGGCAAATGCTTTATGTTGTGGCAGCTAACCTGTAATATGAAGATAGCTTGAGGTGAAAACTCAAACAAGTATTTTAGCAATTACTGGGGAATAAATAGTTACATTATTTAGTAATTAAAAAACAGGTAAAATATCTGACCCAGTACCTGCACAACAGTTACAGAATCATACCTGTCATGAGGCTAAGGAATACACAACTACATTCCTTACTAAAAGCATGCAGCTTTGACAGTTACTATGTATGATTAGTCCAGAAAAAAAATATGTGAGAAGTAGCAGCAGTTGATCACATCTAATAAAAATTTGTGAGAAGTAACACCATCTGGTCACATGTAACAAAAATCTGTGAGAAGTAACACCATCTGGTTACTTGTAACAAAAATCTGTGAGAAGTAACACCATCTGGTTACTTGTAACAAAAATCTGTGAGATGTAATAGCATCTGATCACATTTAATACAAATCTGTGAGAAGTAACAGCTTCTGGTCACATTTAATAAAAAAAATCTATGAGAAGTAACAGCATCTGGTCACATTCAATACAAAATCTGTGAGTAGTAACAGCATCTGGTCACATGTAACAAAAATCTGTAAGAAGTAACAGCACCTGTTCAGATTTAATAAAAATCTTTGAGAAGTAATAGCATCAGGTCACATGTAATAAAAAAATATGTGAGAAGTAATAACATCAGGTCACATGTAATAAAAAAGTATGTGAGAAGTAACAGCATCTTGTCACAATTAATAATAAAAAAATATTGAGAAGTAACAGCATCTGGTAACATTTAATAAAAAATCTTTGAGAAGTAAAAGCATCTGGTCACATGTAACAAAAATCTGTGAGAAGTAACAGCACCTGTTCAGATTTAATAAAAATCTGTGAGAAGTAGCAGCATCTGTTCACATTTAATATAAATATATGAGAAGTAACAGCATCTGGTCACACTTAATAAAAATCTGTGAGAAGTAACAGCATCTGATCACATTTAATAAAAAAAATCTGTGTGAAGTAACAGCATCTGGTCACATGTAACAAAAATCTGTGAGAAATAACAGCATTTGGTCACATGTAACAAAAATTTGTGAGAAGTAACAGCATCTGGTCACATTTAATAAAAATCTGTGAGAAGTAACAGCATCTGTTCATATTTAATAAAAATCATCTCTCTCTCTCTCTCTGAACCTTAAGTGCCCAGGGCACATGGGGCTTCCGCAAGGGTTTTCCACAAATGCCTGTCCTTTGCCTTTTTTTCTGCTCTTGCCCAGGTGAGCCCTCTATTGCTCAACATCCTTTCTGTTGTTCTTCTCCATGTCTCTTTTGGTCTACCCTTACTTCTGTCCCCCTGTGGTGTCCACCTCAGTGCTATTTTTGGTAGTGAGTTGTCAGTCATTCGGAGCACATGTCCCAACCATCGCCAGCGTCTTTCCTCAATAATTGTTGACAGTGGCTTCATCTGCATTTCTGTCAACAAGACGTTATTTCTTATGGTGTTTGGCCAAAATATTTTCCTAATTCTTCGTAAACATTTAGTCTGGAAAGAATTCAACTTGTTTTCTATGGTTTTGGTGATTTTCCAGCATTCACTTCCATAGAGTAGTACACTTAGCACATTACTCTTAAATATCTTGATTTTCATATTTCTGGTCACGTTTAATAAAAATCTATGAGAAGTAACAGCATCTGGTCACATGTAACGAAAAGCTGGAGAACAGAAAGTAGATGTTAAAAAGATCAAACAATGAATAATATAACACAGAATGCAGAAAATTAAGCCTTTTTTTTTAATGGGTACATGCATATTATTTTAATAAAACCAAAACAAATAACCTTCAGAAACGTTATTCTTCATCCTGACGTGATTGCTTCCCTGCATGATCCCAATGGGGTTCTCACACTTCTGCTAACCCTCCAGCAGATTTGTGATATTATCATGATAGACTTACAAGGATCAGTGACAGAAGCACAGTTTCATCTTAGTCTTCTAGGTTTTGCTTCAGTTTTTTTCTTGTGTATTCAGGCCCCCCCCCCCCACCTTGTAGCAGGGCAGTGATATCTGTGCTTTTCAGTTCCATGTATTCATCTTCAGCATGGCTTATATTTAAGACCAGGTTTGCCTTCCCGTTTCAGTTCTTATTTACTAGGCCAGACTATGACCTGTTACAAGAAGCACCACATGGAAATGGAGTAGGGTTTTGATCAACTATAGATCACTAGCACACTGGCATAAGCAGCCAGCTATGGGTCACTGATCACTACGTCATTCAGTGTAAGTACTGCATCTTTGGTCCCCATTGCTTGAATGAAAGTGATTTGAACACATGAGGTGTTTTTGGAAGTTTTGCTGGGGCTCCATGGTTTTTCTTCCAGCAAGTGAAACTGCATCTCAGAATCTCTACAGTTGTTATTTTTACTGGTGTATGACTGTTGAAAATTAGAATTTAGACTGTTGAGAATTAGAAAAATATTTTGGCCAAACACCGTAAGAAATAACATCTTGTTGGCAGAAATGCAGATGAAGCCACTGACAGCAATTATTGAGAAAAGATGCTGGCAATGGTTGGGACATGTGCTCCGAATGACTGACACCTCATTACCAAAAATAGCACTAAGATGAACACCACAGGGGTCAGAAGTAACGGTAGATCAAAAGAGACATGGAGAAGAGCAACAGAGAGGATGTTGAGCAATAGAGGGCTCACCTGGGCAAGAGCAGAAAAAAAGGCAAAGGACAGGCATTTGTGGAAAACCCTTGCGGAAGCCCCATGTGCCCTGGGCACTTAAGGTTCAGAGAGAGAGATGACTGTTGAACATGGGTTGCTCCATGTGAGTTCGAATTGCCTGAAGCTGTGTTGTCAATCTTTTCAGTGTCTGAAAATAACTTTCAGATTTTACTTTTGCAGCTTAAGTCATAAACTTAATGCACTGCACATTTAGTATTGCAGAAGACTATAAGCTTGCAAGCACTACAGTCTTGCATTTTATTCAATGGTGGTGATCCTCTATAATGATACTCAGTTGGGGTGGGAGTGAAGAACCCAGCTTTCATCATATGTTACAGTATTGATCATTGTCAGGAAAATCTTAAAAGTTGGTATTGTCAAGAGGACTAGACTGGAGTGGTAACTGCTACAGAAAAATATGTGGAAAAAAAAAAGGGAAAACGGGATGGAGCTGTTTTTTTTTTCTTTTGTGATTACAAAGCACTATAAAAAAACTAAAATTTCATATCCACATCCTGGAATACAAGATATTTTTGAAATGCTAGGAAGATCCAGGTGTTTCAGTACTCTGAACTGTCATTCATGTGTCTAGTACATACATCTTTCAGAAGGTGAACAAAAGAATAAGCATTTTTTATCATGTATGACAATTTTCCTAGTGTAAAGTTAGTTAAATTAGTACTTCCTTTCCACCCACATGGTCAGATGGTTAAGAAAATTCTTTATCATCATCTGCCACTGATCCAACTCGACCCCAATACTCACAACATTTTCTCTGATCTACCCCTATTAGCATACAAACGGGAACCAAATATTAAGGACATCCTCGTCCATAACCACCTGAAGCAGAACACTGCATATGTTGGCATCAGAAAATGTAACCACCCTCACTGTATTACCTGCCCTGTAGTCTGGGAAACAGAAACAATTACCTTTCCCAAAACTATCCTCGCTCTCCATGAGGGATTCACATGCGAGTCCCATAATGTAGTATATGCCACTGTATGCAAAAGATGCAGCATAACTTGTACATTTTACTTATGTATAACTTATGTATTGGTGAAACTGGTCTCAGATTAGGGAACTGCATGCAGAAACATCTGTATGATATCACTCAGCAATCTTCAAAATCAGTCCCTAATCATTTCAATTGTCCCAACCACAGAAGCAAATCTGATCTTCTAGTAACAGCCATCAAACAATGTCACACTGATGATAAAAACCACTTAGCACTTGAGAACTGGTACATTCAGGAATATGGGACACTGGTACCACATGGTCTGAACTCACTATTCAGCCACACTTAACATTCCCCTCTTCCACAATCATAAACCCTCGGCACTAAGTTTCACTCACTTATTACACATAGTTCAAAACCTCCTGGCAGCATCACATTACAACCCCTCTATACCAACTATAATCACATATTCCACCATCTCCTGGGTAGATTACCATTGTATCACTCTCTCTTCTCTCCATGGTCCCCCCACTCTTATTTACGACCCACCTATCGCACATCACAAGTCTCCATTTAAATATTCTCTACATTCCATCATGCGCATTACTGTACACAGCCTCTTACAAGCCACATCTTCTTACATGTCACAGCTAAGTGCTCCATTCATATTATTTTATTTTATTCTAATTTTTTCCTTCACGTTTTTTACATAGCATTCATGTGAATTCATATTTTATGCTCTCTCTGTTTCTTCATCCTGTGGCCGACACGTCACAACTGTGTGCTCATTAAGTAATAAAGCTGGTCCTACTTTTCTCCTAGTTTATACATCCTGTATTATAAACAAGTGTTGTCAATCTGCAAAACTATAACACTGAAACATGGATGTCATATACTGAGAAAAGACTTATTTTGAAAGATTTACGAAATATTGTGCTCCTGTAAAATTATCTAGATCTAATTAAACATATCCAGACCTATAGCTAACATCTGGATGACTATTTTAATTATCTAAACAGGACCAAAATTATCTAGATTAATATTTTTTTAATGTCTAAATTGGCAACCCTGTGTGGAAAGCATTCAACCATGTCTAGAAAGCAACCACAAACCACACTTCACCCGATAGAGTCAAATTAGTGCTTCCTTTTCACCCAC
Organism: Achatina immaculata; assembly: GCA_009760885.1. Lineage (NCBI taxonomy): Eukaryota > Metazoa > Mollusca > Gastropoda > Stylommatophora > Achatinidae > Lissachatina > Lissachatina immaculata. Next base: position 29,071,783 of record CM019707.1, on the reverse strand, counting down.
ATTGCCAATTGGTTAAGAAATGTCTCTGTCGCCATCTGCCACTGCTACAACTCAACCTTGACACTCATGACACCTTCTCAGATCAACCACTATTAGCCTACAAACAGGAATCAAAATCTGGACAATCTCGTTCATAACCACCTGAAGCAGAATTCTGCATTTGTTGATACCATAAAATGTAAACGCCCTCGCTGTGTCACCTGCCCTGTAGTATGGGAAATGAAAACTACATTTACATACTACAAAATTACCTTTCCCAAACTATTCTCACTCTCCATAAGGGATTCACATGCAAGTCCTGCAACGTAATGTATGCCACTGTGTGCAAAAAGTGTAGGATAATTTATATTGGTGACACTGGTCTTAGATTAAGTGACCGCATGCAGAAACATCTGTATGATATCTTCCAGCATGCTTGCTAAGCCAATTCCTAATCATTTTAATGGCTCCAACCACAGAGGCAATTCTGATTTTCTGGTAACAGTCACTAAACATTGTTACAGAAACCGCCTGGCGCTTGAGAACTGCTGCATTCAGGAATATGGAACACTGGAACCACATGGCTTGAACTCGATGAGATTCAGCTACACTCAACATTCCCTTTCTCCACAATCACATTCTCTTCTACTCCTTCCTCACCTGCAACACATATTTCTGAAACTCCTAACTGCATTAGATTACAAACCCTCTATCCCAACCACATTCTTCTGTTCCACCCACCCTTCTCTCGGCTAGATTACCACTGCATCACTCTCTCTTTGCTTTCCGAGGTTCCCACCCCTTTCTACTACTTCTCTAGTAGTGATTCTGTTATTTCTGTGTTTGCTAAGAGCACTTCTGTTGTGATTCCATCTGGACCTGGTGCCTTATTTCTCATCATCTCTGAGATGGCTTGTTCAATTTCGGCCTTGCTGGGTGGTTCTATATTGATGTCAAGTATGTTCTCTCCTACTCTATTTCTGTAGGCGCTGTTCATTTTAGGATTCCACAGAAGTATTCTGCCCATCTTTGCATCTGTTCTTCTTCTGATCTTACTACTCTTTATTATCTTGTTTTTGATTGGCTTTTCTATCCTACATGGTCTACTTACCAACTTCTTGGTTATTATATATATATCCTTCCCCTGCCGTTAAACATCACATAGGACTCACAAGGTAGTTCACTAATTTTTCCTGTTTTCAGTGAGCTTTTCAACCTCATCATGGGATTTTATGCCTGTTAATTTGGCTTCTCTTAACACTGTCTTCTTTAGAGTTTCACATGGTCTGCCTCTTTTTCTTTGGCCTGTTGTGTTCCACTTGATAGCTTGTTTTGGGATTCTCTGATTGTTTCTTCTCATCAAGTGACCAACATATGTCCATCTCCTTTTCCTGATCATCCATGAGACTGGTTGTTTTTGAGTCATCTGTCTTATCTCTGAATTGTTCTTGAATTTGTTCCACTTGATGCCGAGTATTTTCCTTAAGCATTTGTTTTCAAAAGAGTCTAATTTCTTGTCTGTTTCTTTAGTTGTTTTCCAGCTTTCGCATGCATAAATGAGGGTGGATATTACATTTGAATTGAATAGTCTTAACTTGTTTTTTCAGAATGTATAAAAATCAGTGGTGTTGCTATGGGAACGAAAATGGGTCACAGTTATGCATGTCTATTTATGGGCTTTCTGGAAGTCAAATTATGGGAAACCTACACTGGCAGATTTCCAGAATTCTATAAAAGGTACATCGATGATGGCATTGGAATTACAAGTATGCCACATGAAGACCTTAAAAAATTTATTGAATTCGCCAATACACTCAATAAGAACATAAAATTCACTTATGAAATCTCTGACAAGTCTGTTAATTTTTTAGACATTAAAATTTCTATTGGCACGAACAGGCTTGTCATCTCTGTATTTTACAAGCCCACCGATAGCCACACCTATTTGCTTTACACCTCTTCCCATCCTGAGGCCTGTAAGAACTCCATCCCATATTCCCAACTCCTCCGTCTTCGCCGCATATGTCAGGATAATTTGGACTTTATAGATCAGTCCAACAAGTTATTAGAATTTTTCCGTCATCGCCACTACCCAGAAAAGGTCCTTCGTAAAGCCTTCAACCGTATCCAACTAGTAAGCCGCAAAGAAGTATTCAGGAAAAAGCCTGTTACTCCATCTGACAGAGTTAAGTTAGTACTGCCTTTCCACCCGCACGGTCAGATGGTTAAGAAAATTCTTTATCGTCATCTGCCGATAATCCAACTCGACTCCGACACTCATGACATTTTCTCTGATCCACCCCTATTGGCATACAAACGTGAGCCAAACCTTAAGGACATCCTCGTCCACAGCCACTTGAAGCAGAACCTTACATATGTTGGCACCAGAAAATGTAACCGCCCCCGCTGCGTTACCTGCCCTGTAGTTTGGGAAACGAAAACAATCACCTTTCCCAAAACTATCCTCACTCTTCATGAGGGATTCACATGCGAGTCCCGAAATGTGATATATGTCATCGTTTGCAAAAGATGCAGGATAACATATATCGGTGAGACTGGCCTCAGAATAGGGGACCGCATGCAAAAACATCTGTACGACATCGCCCAGCATGCTTCGAAACCAGTCCCAAATCATTTCAATGGCCCCAACCACAGAGGCAAATCTGATTTTCTGGTAACAGCTATTAAACAATGTCACGCAGATGACACAAGCCGCCTGGCACTTGAGAACCGCTGCATTCAAAATTATGGGACGCTGGAACCACATGGGTTAAACTCGCTGTTTAGTTACACGTAACATCATCTTCTTCAATCATTATAGTACCTCTCCACTAAATCCACCCCTTCTTACTTTTCAAACTTCCTCACAGCATCACTCTGCAACCCCGCTATTTTCTCTGCAACCCCTCTTTTCTGCAACCCCTCTTCCACAATCACCTGTTTCAATTTCTCCTAGCTAGGCCAGTAGTGCGTCACTCTCTCTCCCCTCCCCGGTTCCCCATCCACCACCCCCAGTTACAACCCACCGACCACATGTCACAGGTCTCTATTTAAACAATTTCCACGTCCTACCAGATCCATTCCTGACACACACCGCCTGACAAGCCACACCTTGCAATTTACAGCTAAGTACTCCTTTAAAAAAAAAATTTTTTTTAAACAGTATTCATGTGAATCTATACTTTATCTCCTCTCTATTTCTTTGTCCTGTATGTTTTTGTATGATTAAGGCTCACGCTGAAACGTCACAACTTTGTAATCGTTAAGTAATAAAGCTGCTCCTACTTTTTTCCGATTTTATACATTCTGGTATCACAGCTTTACTGCAGTGCTTAGTGTATAGTTGTATACTTATACACCAATTATTGTGTAACTTGTTTTTTCGTGCTTGCAACTTTTGAATGCCATATGTTCTCAAGATTCTGGAAGATTAATGCTGCGTTTGCAATTCTAATTCTAACTTCCTTTCTGGTGTCACTATCCTGGTCTATGTAGCTGCCAAAATATGCAAATTGATTGACTTCTTCAACATCTGTCCCTTCTACATGTATTTTTCCATTTTGATTAATTGGAAGTTTCATTATTTTTGTTTTGTCCTTGTTAATTTCAAGTCCTATTTTGCTAGCCAGTGAAGACAGGATATCTGTTTTTTCTTGCATGGAATTCACATTGTTACTGATAAGAGTTATGTTATCAGCAAAATCAAGATCTTCTATTTGGGTCCCATGTATCCAATCAATGCCAGTTTTACCTGAGCAGCATTTTTTCATTATAAAATCTATTGCAATTCCAAAAAGAAAAGAAGACAGTATACATCCTTGTTTCACACCTGTTTCAATCTGGAACCATTCACTCATCCCTTCTTCTATTTTGACTGCATAAACATATCCAATGTAGAGGTCCTTAGTGATGTTGACAATTTTAGATGGTATTCCATATAGACTTAAATTCTCCATAATGAATCTCTGTGTATGCTATCAAATGCCTTTTTAAAGTCTATGAAGTTCAGTATTAATGGTTTCTGCTTTTCAATATGTTCTTCAAGTATTATTCTTAGAGTAAAGGTCTGGTCGAGGTAGCTTCTCCCTTTTCGAAATCCTGCTTGTTCTTCTCTCATTGCAGTTACCATTATGTCTTTAAGTCTATTCAAAATTATCTTGCAAAATACTTTTGACACAGCTGATACTAAGGTTACTCCTCTCCAATTGTTACAATCACTAAGGTTGCCTTTCTTTGGTATTTTAACAATGATTCTTTTTTTCCATTTAGAAGGGACCTTTTCTTCTTTTCAAATGTTATTAAACATTCTCTGTAGCTGTCTCATGTTGTCACTATTGATAGCTTTTAACATTTCAGGTGTTATTTCATTTTCACCTGCTGCTCTGTTGTTAGCCATTACATTCACTGCTGTCTCAATTTCATGCAACGTAATTTCATCTACTTTGACATTTAGTTGTGGGGTTGGTAAGTCGGTTTTAAGGTTTATCAGTTCTTTTGGGTGTGGTCGATTTCTTAGTATTTCTTGGAAGTGTTCAACCTATCTTTGCATTGGTCTCATATTGTTTTTACTGCTTGCTTCTTTTGTATGTCCCATCATATTATTGAAATAAGCCTGTCTTTTTTATGCTTTTCTTCACCTCTTTATAGGCCAGTTTGTATTCTGTCTGTGCCAAGGCCTCTCCTACTCATGTTTTACCGTAATTTATTTTTGCTTTCATTTCTGTTCTTCTATCTTCTTCAGTGTTTCCACTGTAATTCACTTCTTGTGTTGAAGTTTCTTGAATCCCACTGTCTTTTCACATGACTTCCTCCAAATTTATTCAGCACTGTTCCATGCAGTGTTCACGTCTTGTGTATCTTCTTCATACAATTCCTGCAAAACCTGGAATCTTTTGCTCAATTTCAGCTTGAAGTTCTTTTTGATTTCCAGGTCTTCCAACAATATTGTATCTTTTCCTTGTCATGTCTGTTGTATGGTGTTTTTTTCAGTTTCTCCCTAGCTTAGCTATTACTAGATGTGATACTACGTCCGCACCTCTTTTCACTCTGACTTCTTGCAGTGTTCAGCGAAAGTTTCTGCTGATACAAAAATGGTCTATCTAGTTCTCAGTGACGTGGTCTGGTGATACCCACGTGGCTATGTGTATGGTATTCTGTTGGAATATACTTCAATGACCACGTTGTTGAGCATGCACAGATCAGCCAGCCGTTCTCTACTTTCGATCATTGTTCCTAATTCATTTTGTCCCTTTATTTTCACATAAAATATGTTGATCTTACCTATCTTTGAAAATTGACGTTCCCCATTAGAAATGTGTTTGTTTTCTTGTTGATCTAGAATTTCCTGCATCGTGTTGTAGAGTTCATCATTTTCATCGACATTTGTCTATTATCAAGCAGTCACAAAGATATGCAAGATTAAATAAACAAGATAACTCAGAATGCAAACAACATAGGACTAAAGATCAACGTAGGAAAGACAAAGTTAATGAAGCAAAATGTGAACAACAGAAATGTACTCAGAGTAGATAACAAGTTAGTGGAGGAGGTCAACGAATTTGTATACCTTGGCAGCAGAGTAGTAGAAAATGGAGACAGCACAGAGGACATCAACAGCAGACTTACTAGAGCAAACCAGGCTTTTGCAGTGCTGCAGACTATATGGAAATAAAAAAAAAACTAAGCATAAATATGAAAATCAGGATATTTAAGAGTAATGTTCTAAGTGTACTACTCTATGGAAGTGAGTGCTGGAAAATCACCAAAGCCATAGAAAACAAGTTAAATTCTTTCCAGACTAAATGTTTACGAAGAATTAGAAAAATATTTTGGCCAAACACCATAAGAAATACCATCTTATTAGCAGAAATGCAGATGAAACCATTCATTCATTCATTCATTCCTTTGCATGTCCCTTGCGCAACTTTGCCTCCCAAACAGCACTCCTGTAGGCCTCTCGGTTGTGAGCAAGATGGCCTGCTGCTGCTGCATCCATTTCCAGATCATCAACGATGTCTTGCAGCCATCTTCGTTTCGGTCTTCCTCTTTTTCTTTTTCCCATTATGTATCCTTCCAATACGGTCTTCTCTAAATTATCATGACGTTTAATGTGGCCAAAATACAGATGAAACCACTGACAACAATTATTGAGGAAAGACGCTGGCGATGGTTGGGACATGTGCTCCGAATGACTGACACCTCATTACCAAAAATAGCACTAAAATGGACACCACAGGGGAACAGAAGTAAGGGTAGACCAAAAGAGACATGGAGAAGAACAACAGAAAGGATGTTGAACAATAGAGGGCTCACCTGGGCAAGAGCAGGAAAAAAGGCGAAGGACAGGCATTTGTGGAAAACCCTTGCGGAAGCCCCATGTGCCCTGGGCACTTAAGGTTCAGAGAGAGAGAGAGAGAGAGAGAGTGAGTGAGAGAGAGAGAGATGTGCATGGCATCGACATCAAACTCATGGCAAAATAATTTGCATAATTGAACTATCATTCAAAGTCTCTTACATAAATAAACCATATCATGTTATCAGCATAGAAAAAAAGCATTATTGTATGTCAAGTCATATCAGCTGTAAATAAATATATTTTAACAAGATAACAACTCATACTACAATCTTGCCATATATATCTATAGATGCACCAGCACATATACTATCATCTTTACCAAATCATCTTTAATAACTAAGTCTTATTAGTGTCGAATCCATAGTTTTCGGGGTTGTTGAGATGAATAGTGACACTCACAAGTTCAGCTTCCATCGGCATGGGAAGGGGGGGGGGGTGAGAAGTTGTGAAAACTAAAATGTCCAAATTGACCGAGATTAGAGTCGAATCCATACTGTTTTGGGTCGCTAAGATGATTGATGACAGTTCTGATGACAATTAAGCTCACGTTTAGCAGAATAGAAGGAATATAACTCAGTAGAACCATCTAGACAATGTAGAACCTTCTAGAAGTTTGTGGAAATGAATAGAATTTTGTTAATTGGGATCAATAAATACCCGAGCTATATATAGATATATATATATATGTTTGTGTGTGTGTATGTTCCAGCATAACTCAGGGTCGCGTGGATTAATTTCAACCACACTTGGTATACATATGACTTACAATCTGGAGAAAAGTACTGTGGGAGTACGACACCCCTAGTACCCCTATGGGTAAGGTGGGAAGAGGCAGTATGTCACTAAATTCAAGAAAGAAAAAGATTGGTCTAAGGGAGATAACCCTGAAATAGAGCCGTGCTGATCTAAGAGCAGCATTTGCAGCCTCCCATGGCAAGTCCAGTGTGGTTACTGATGCCTAGATTTAAGTCTGGGGAGAAAAGAATAGGACCACTGCCACTTTCCACGTTATCGTAAGAGGTGATTAAGGATTTTGGGGGACATGCCAACGATATGTTCCTTGTAAAAAACTGGAGTGTTACAGGAACACGGAGAGAAAAACTAGAGCATTGGCCACACTCTGAGGAAACCTGAAACCAGCTTAGCAAGACAGGCACTGACAAGGAATCCTCAAGGAAATCGAAAACGAGAAAGCCCTAGACTTACTTGGATAAGAGACATTATGATAGTGCTCAGAGACAAGAGATGGAAAGAACCAGAGAATAATTCCAGGAACAGGAATGACTGGAGAGACTTTATCCGTGGCCTATGGTCCCAGGGGAGTGAAAGGCAATTATGATCATGATTATGATGATAATGATGATGATGGTGGTGGTTGTGGTGATGATGATGATGATGATGATGATGATGAGAATTTTAATGGTCTCTTAGTCAGCCCCAATCGGTATGGGGGAGGGGGTGAGAGAGGGGTTGGGGTGGGATGTGGGTGACATATAAAAGTAATCGAAAACGACCGATATTAGTGTCGATTTCATACTTTTCGGGGCCGCTGAGATGAATAGTAACACTCCCGGTGCCTTTTACGTCCATGTTCAGCCCCTATCGTAATGGGGGATGAGAGAGGGGTTCGATGGGATGGGGGTGACATGTAAATGTAAACGAAAATGACATATATCAGTGTGGAGTCCATCGTTTCCGGGGTCGGTGAGATGAATAGTGACACTCCCGGTACCGTTTACGTCTAAGTTCAGCCTCCATTGGCATGGGGATGCGAGGGGGTGAAAATTAGGATGGGATCTCCTATTTTACTTTGGAACCTCGATCTGCCAACACTTTGCAACGGCACAAGGCTGTGTGTAAAGAGGATGCTGGGCAATGTAGTTGAAGTGACTATCTTAACAGGACAGGGAGAGGGCGAAGCAGTTTTTATCCTATGGATACCACTCATTCCGACAGATCTCTCTTTTAACGTTTAGAGATTGCAATGTCCAGTGAGACGTGCGTTCTAGATCACGATCAACAAGTCACTGTGGCAGTCTATACATTACAGAGTAACGTCTTTTACAAATTCACTAGAATATTAATTTAACTCAAAATTTGATTATATACAATGTTTTTAGTTTCACCTCCAGGAGCAAGAACAAATAATTTCTTGAACAAGCAACATAAGAGAAACATGGCAATCTCAAATCCACTCTGCAGTATTAATAAATAATAAATTCCCGAGCAACGCCGGGTAATCAGCTAGTGTGTGTGTATATATGTATATATATATATATATATATATGGATGTATGTGTGTGTTTCTATGTATGTATGTCCCAGCATAACTCTGAATACCTTAAACAATTTCAACCAAACATGGTACAGATAAGACTTACAATCTTGCAAAACAAAAACAAAAAAAAAATACTGTGTCGGTAATGAATGTTCTTTATTTTTAAAGGGAAAAGATTTGGGCACGCAGGCCCGTCTTACATTCTGCCCTTCATCACTCCATCTTTCTTTCTTCCCACACACGCGATTTAATACAAGTATACACATTACATTAGGAAAAAAATATTTTAAAAATATATTTTAAAAAAAGATAGAAAAAAGATAGTAAAAGATAGGAAATAATTAACCTAATAAAATAGCTCTCACATACACATGCACGCAAAGACACAGACATATACATAAACAAAAATACATTACAGTACAGATCTTCTAACATATATTTCTAACAAACATTGAAATAATTTCCAACAGTATCTAACATGTTACTTTTCGTACTATATCATTTTAGTACGTGATGGCTGGCGAGACATGGGTTAAGAGAGTGCTGGTTATTCTATGGAGGCATATAATTACAAGCAAGTAAATAATGAAACAGGTTTGAGTTAAAGAATGAAATATTACTAATGTATTTTAAATGGTAGGGGTGGTGTTCCAGAGCTGTACTGCAGAGTATGCAAGGCTTTTCTTGTACAGATCAATCCTGGGTTTAGGAAGAAGACAGTTTTTTAAACGCTGGCTATGTTTAGTGTTATACGTAAACAGTGACCACAAGTAAGGAGAGCCATTGTGCGACATAATTCTGTGAACAAACTTAACTTAGTTAAAAATGACTCTATATCTGAGGGGTAGAATTTTAAGTTATGCTGATCTACAGTCTGCATTTTGTTTGTCACAAATCAGGTTTAATGCTCGTTTGTAACGTGAGTGGAGCCTTTTTTGCGTTTGAGACTGAGCATCCATTCAAGATTGTGGAACAGTAATGTAAGTGTGTTTGTATGTGTGATATGTAGTATATCTTTCTTGTGTCTTTGTCGATAAAGTGTTTAATTTTGGCTAGTTGGTAAACTTTCTGTGTAATCAAGTTTGTTAGGTTTTGTACGTGAGAATTCCAAGTTAAATGCTGATCAATATGGAGTCCTAGAGTTTTATGTTCATGAACGTTTTCTATTTCTGTAGTCCCAGCACAAAGCTATAGTGAAGTTTTTGTTGTATTCTGCAGTTTCTGTCTTGTAGTGATGAGCATGGAGTTTGTTTTGTTGGTGTTTATCAACATACCATTTTTATTACTCCATTTAATCAAACCGTTTATATCATTTTGGAGCGTTGTCTGTAGTTTATTGATGTCATAGTCACTGTTGTAAACAGTACAGTCATCAGCAAAAAGATCACATGAAGAGTGCTTTAAATGTAGTGGTAAGTCGTTAATATAGATACCAAAGAGAAGAGGGCCAAGAGTGGAGCCTTGAGGAATATCAGTATCAACCACAGAAGATTCAGATATTTTGTTTCTAGAGCAAACTACTTGTTTTCCATCTGAGAGAAAAGATATTATAAATTTTGGTTGGTCAGGGTGTAATCTATAACATTGTAGCTTTTTTTGCTAGAATTTCAAATTCAATCATATCCAAGGCTTTTTTTAAATCAACACAGACAGCACCACATAATTTATCATCATTTATATTAGACAGCCAGCTTTCTGTCATTTTAGTTAATGCTGTGTGGCAGGAGTGATTTGGTCTAAAACCTGACTGGCTGTCTATTAGTAAATTGTTTTCTTGCATGTGGAGCAGTGTTAACTTTTGTATATGTTTTTCCAAGAGGTTTAGATAGTGATGACAGAATAGATATGGGTCTATAGTTTGAGAGGTCACTAGTCTGTCCAGATTTAAAAAGAGGAAACACTTTGGCGAGTTTAAAAGCATCAGGGAAATAGTGTTTGTCAATGCACAAATTGTATATGTATGTTAGTGTGTCTGTAATAACTGGTGCAGCCTAGCATAGTATCTTGTTACTAATGTCATCACATCCTGCTGAGTTCGTTTTCTTTAAAGACCGGATGTAGTCATAAATCTCACCGACTGTGAAGAAAGGAATTTTAGCTGTACAAATTTATTGTCGCTGTAAGTTTTCAACACGCTCATGTCGCAAGTTGGGGTCGGTAATGAAGATTTTCGAGTACTAATTTCTTCCCTAAAATGTTCACTGAAGTTAGTACAAGTATGTTCACCATTAAGTGTTTGTGGGTCAGTTTGCTTCCTTTTATTTACAAGAGTATTAACGCTTTCCAAATTGATTTACTATCAGTTTTGTCTTTCACTAAATTTCTGAACTAATTTCCTTTCCTTTTTAATTAAATACTGCACCTTATTCCTGAGTGAACGATAGCTACTGAAATTTCTGCTTTTATGAGCTTCATCCCGTTTCCTCATGAATTGCAAAATATCAGGAGTTATCCACGGGGATTTTGTTATATGTTTTACTCTCATTTCTTTGATGGCGACATGTTTGTAAAAAAATATTTCGAAATGTCTCGATCCAGTATTTGATAGCCTCATCTGGATTAGTTAGCTGGTAAACGTACGTAAGAGGCGAAGCTTTTAGATCAGTTAAAAATAATTCCATGTTAAAGTTTTTAAAGTTCTTGTATTTGATGCTGGTATGTTTGTGTTTAGGCATTTTATACCTCTGATATGACCACGTACAGCAGATTGGGTAGTGATCACTCAGTGACACATGAGGGACAGTACATTCAGTAATGTATCCTGAATGAGCTACATAAATATGATCTATTAGTGTTTATGATGATTCCGTTACCCTAGTAGGTTAACAATTTGGGAGAAGTAGGGTGTTAAAATGTTCTTCCATGTAGTGATTGGGCTGATTGAGATCTACACTGAAGTCGCCTAGAATGATTATGTCCTTGGATTTATAGGTCAGAGCATCATCCATCATGGTCGTACCACCCGGCTGAAGCATTTGGATATATATATATATATTATATATATATATATATATATATATACTAATTAGAATTGGACTAAGGTTTGATATTTTAATTTCTAACATGATACATTCAACCTCTGATGTTTCCAGATCTTCTCTTCTACAAAATATAATTGTGTTAGAAATGTAAATGACTAAAGCTAGCTTTCTATAGCAGTATTCGTGTAACAACTATTGGCTTGATAGTAAGGGCATTATTATGGATTTTTCTTTTTGAATTTTCTCCTGTTGAGATCCTTCGAGAAGGTCACGTGGGTTGCAAAACCCGTGACAGGAAATTGTGGGGGCAAGGCTGAGTGCGTGGAGTCAGTTTTGGTTTGAACGTGTAACTTTGTGGACGTTTTTGTATGCGGTGTGATGTCTTCGTGGAACATATGGACGTTCTAGTTGTACTGCAATTGTGAGTATGAATGGACTAGCCACATGGCAGGGATAACCAGCCGGCAGTCAGATTTAATGTTATTTTCATTAATATTATCATCCTTTCATCAATAAATGTTCCAAGTCACGGACCTGTATTATAACAAAATGTTGGTGGTCTTGTTCTTTCTGTCTGTACTGTTGGTGTGTACAGTGTGTTAATGGGGCTTTACTTAGGCCGTATCGTATCGTAGTGATCACGTTACGCACGTGAATAACAGGGTAGACTTTCATCTTGATCTTCGTGAGCTGAGGTTACTGGACTAGTTATATACAGAATTCCAGCTCTCATTCAACATACTTGCTGGATTAGTTAAACACTGTTCCAGACGTACTTCTCATCCAGGCTCTTCAAAACCCCACGTTGACGACAACTGGTACAGATAGTCAAGTAAATCCTGGGTAACGGTGACTTTGAACATTTATTGATGGAAGGATGATAATGTTGATGAAAATAACATTAAATATGACTGCCGGCTGGTTGTCCCTGCCATGCGGGCAGTCCATTCATACTCACAATTGCAGTACAACTATAACGTTCATGTGTTCCACGATTACATCACACCGCACAAAAAAAAAAGAAAGAAAAGTCCACAAAGTTACACGTTCAAACCAAAACTGACTCCACGCACTCAGCCTTGCCCCCACAATTTCCTGTCACGGGTTTTGCAGCCCACGTGACCTTCTCGAAGGATCTCAACAGGAGAAAATTCAAAAAGAAAAACCCATAATAATGCCCTTACTATCAAGCCAACAGTTGTTACACGAATACTGCTATAGTATGTCTGGAACAGTGTTTAACTAATCCAGCAAGTGAGAATGAGAGCTGGAATTCTGTGTATAACTGGTCAAGTAACCTCCAACTCACGAAGATCAAGATGAAAGTCTACCCTGTTATTCACGTGCGTAACGTGATCACTACGATACAATACGGCCTAAGTAAAGCCCCATTAACACACTGTACACACCAACAGTACAGACAGAAAGAACAAGACCACCAAAATCCTGTTATATTTTTAGCTGGGTCGCGCCTGATGAAATTAAAACTGTCTATTCGTAAATCATTGTCAGTGATGTTTTTATGTAATCTGCTTTCAGAGAAGCCAACACTATGAAAATGTTGTTGAAGTATATGTGTAACCTCAGGGAGTTTTCCTAACAAGTGACAAACATTTAAGTGTGCAACATGTAGGTCATCGTGTCGCAACCACTCCGTTTTCTGAATCATTGTATAACAATGTAACAAATATTATATTTCAGTAAAAATAAAATAACTGGTCAGACAGACTTACTAGTGCAACAGTCAGACTTCAATCATATAATTATACGTTTAAACTAGTAGAGATAATGAATCTAAATAAACTTATAATATACTGATAGTCAAATGGTGGGGGGGGGGGGGGGGGGGGGAATACAAAAATCAACAATGCAGTGAACGTTATGTAAGTGTAAATTCTAAAAGTCTAGATGACAATATTAGCTGTAGGCTAGCACAAATAAATTTGTGTTCTGCTGTAAGAAGTTCTGTTGTTTTTGTTTTAGTTCAGTTAGGTTTAGATAACTGGTGCAAAGAAGTTAAAATGTGCTGGAAGTTTCAAACTTTCTGGTGTCTGTATGTGCATGTTACGTATTGAATGTGTAGTAGGGACATCATATATGCGTGGCCCAGAGCTGCAGGACTAAACTTCATTAGATATTGTAGCTGAAATTTCCATGGGTAATGATTCAGGGTTCTTGTGTTTGTGTCCTATACAGTTGTTGTGGTATTCCTAAGTGGTAATTGTGCAGAAGTCTCCATGTTGTTCGCTAACTGTTGATGTAATTTGTTGAGCTTGCCGTGTAGGCAGAGGCGAGAACATGAAATCGTATAGTGGGCCAGTGGATGGAGTGGGCAATGGTAAAGAGGCAGCAGGTGATGTTTCTGGGGGTCCTTGTAGATTTGTGGTTGGTGTAGAGTGTGTTTCTGGAGCTACGAGATGTGGGTGGCTGCCTAAACTGTTTCTGGCTGTTTGAGTGTGTTGTTATGTTCTGCTCAGTTCTTGCTGGATATTTGAAATTGTTGGCAAGGATGCTGCTGTAGTCTTGTTAATGTTGACGTGGTCCCTGTAAAGGCGTTTTTTTTTCTTGGGAGCACCTGTGGCTGAAGTAAAAAAATGATGTGTTGTTTATAAAAAAACGTTTGTGTTCTGTTGACAGAATGTGTATAGAATTTTGTTGTTTATATCCACCATACGACGTCCAGGACCAGAACAAGGTGGAATGATGGATGAAATGTTTATGGAAGTGCTGGGTATTTTTTCTTGATGGTGGATATCAAGTCCTGTATATCAGAGGGCCGAAGACTCCGGCCGTTCATGCTGTCATTAGTGCCAACATGTACCATCATTCTCCTCACTCACATCAAGTCATCTCAGTGTCTGCGTTAGTTTTATAATATTACCTCCAGGAACTGGCATGACTGACACAATGACTTCAGAGGTAACTGGCATCCTTAAAGTAAGGAATCTTCGATAATCAAGTGTGTTATATATTCATGATGTTGTTACTGTGTTGTTGTGTATCTTGTTCTTTGACTGGGGAGTGTATATCTTGTTTGAAATATCTGCTTGGGTCCTTGTTGCTTTATGGTTGTGTAAAGTGAGACTATTTTGTAAAGCTTAAAACCTATTACTTATATGCACATCAGTAGGGTAAGCTACATTTTCAGGTGCTGCTTTTATATGTGTTGTGGTGCTGGCGTGTTTCTGTTGTGCACCTCTTTGCTGTGGCGTGTTTTCTGTGTTGACATCTGATGCACTTGTGTATGATTTTACAGTCATATTATCTGTCTCAGCAGTCACTTCTTTAATAGCTGTCATCACTTCCTTGCTGTGTCTGTGTGGCTCACTCTGCCATTCTGATATCATGAGTCTCATTTTAGTGTTTTCGCCTCTCAGTGACGTAAGTTCACCTCTGAGACAGTCACTCCAGATTGAATGAGTGCTTAATCTCCGCTAACATATCAGTAATGAGGTTTATGACGAGATCTTTAACTACATCAAGTATGTTCTGGCTACATAAAGTATGTTCTGGCTACATAATATAGCTAATTTTTCCTCGACAACTGTAAAGTGGTGAGATGTATATGGTGAATCACCCACAATAGATGCAGAGAACTCAGCCGCTGGAATTTTTAACTGTCGTCCAGATTTTCCACGTTAGATACACTTACTGGTAGAGTGTTCTAGCATTGTTTGAACGTCAGTGGGTTCAGTTGAGGTGCTTGCCTGATCTGACAGGGCTTTGTCAGTAAGATCAGCACTGGGACAGTCGATCAGAATGACAATGGTGGCGGTAGCATGTATGCAGGAAACTCTCTGCTGTTGTTGTTCCGCTCTCTACTCCTTCAGATCAAAAGAGGAAGTAACCTCCCCCCCCCCCCAAACAAGTGTTTCGGCCCTATTAAACTCCTGACACTCTAAAGGGGGGGGGGTGGGTGGACCCCTATGGGTCATGACTCCCAGAGGTCTTGTGAGTTGTTGCTTTTTTCCTTTCCAGGATTGAACCCGTGATCTTCCAGTTGGCACTGCACTTTGAAGTGCGTCTTTAGCGATTTAGCTACGGAGGACTGGTATTGGTTGTGACAAAAGAAATTATTTAAGTTCTCAAAGCTTGTTTCGCACACTCCAAATCCAGCATGAGGCCTTTTTTTAACGTTTCTGAAAGTTTTTTCAGTGCCCTTGCTCTTGCGTGCCTCTTTATGCCCAGTTGCTTACATAGGACGTATGCTGATGTTGCTACGAATCCTCTCGCTCCCACTTCTACAGCTATCACTTTTGCCCTGACTCCTACCTCAGTTGCTTGATCAGATCATTGTACTTCTGACATTTGAATAAATGGTAAAGTAAGATAACAAATATTGTAGGATTAAACCTCGAAAAAATCGTAGACAAAGCACTTTAGTGAGACGTGAGAGAAAGAAAAATCACAAGAGAATTACCTGGGATTCGAACACGGACTCCGGTAGGACGAGCAGCCGTCTAGCCACGAGAGAACAGCGTACTATCACCCCTAGTTGGCTAAGTCGATAGTACGCTGTTCTCTCGTGGCTAGATGGCTGCTCGTCCTACCGGAGTCCGTGTTCGAATCCCAGGTAATTCTCTTGTGATTTTTCTTTCTCTCACGTCTCACTAAAGTGCTTTGTCTACGATTTTTTCGAGGTTTAATCCTACAATATTTGTTATCTTACTTTACCTTACCAAAACCTCGTAGTTTCCTATTTATAAAAAAATTGTTCCTTAAAACCATTTGAATAAATGCTGCTCCTCTATTCTTGTTGCATACGGAACCGTAAGCTCGATCATGATTAATTCCTGTTTTTCTTAGAGTAAACTACAATGTCCGGTCGCATTCCGATGGCACTCGGGTATTCTCTTCTTCCTGGTAGGTCCGCTGTCACACCCCAGTCATTTCCACCATCTAGCAGTGATGGTAGGGAAATGTCCCTGATTTCAATATTCGAAGTCGTACCAGCGCTTATGAAGTATTTAAGTGGGACCTCAACTCTTTTGCTGTTATTTGCTTTATCTTTTGCCCTGTCTACAATGGCTATTAGTTCCTTGAGCACTCTGTTGTGCCGCCAAGTGTAGCGTCCTTGAGCTAATGATACTCTGCATGCTGACAGCACGTGTTTCAATGTTTGCCTTTCATTGCTTATTATGTTATTATGTCACAACGCATTCTATGAACTGCTTCTTCAGATCCAGCTCAAATAAAGGGAACTTCTGCATAAGCACCGTGTGAAGGTTTTTCATCCTGAACATTTCCAGTTCCACGGTATGGATTATCTGCCCTATTGCCACGAAAACGTATGATCGGAGACGTACAGTTGATCAATCTCCTTATTGCAGTCAGCATTAGTTGAAGTCTCGTCAGGGAAATAATCTGCACTGTGAGGACAGTGTTCCTTCTGAGGCTGATGACAGATATCGGCTCTCTTCTATTTCTTCCTCCTATGCCGGGGTCGCAGGTCATCCACCGACATAGGAACTGCTGAGGCGGAAGCATTCATCTCTATGTAGTGATCAGAGGGTTGAGCCTCATGGCCACTCTCTGCTAGTTTTCCTTCAGGTACCATGGTGGGAGCCTGGGAACAAAACGAGGAGGCGGCAAAAGAGAAAATCTCTGTCTAATAACATCTACAACAGTCCTGAACATACTGCACCTGGAAGGTCCCACTAGGCAACGAAACATTAATGGCGACATAGTGAACTATGGAACACGAGGTGTTTGTCGCCCTCTCTGCTCTCTCTTTCTGCTGACAGGGACACGGCAGGTCAGTCTGAACTGAGCAATCTACCGAAAGCGGGGGGCCTTGCCTATGAATAGGCCTCCACAACGATCACTGACTTGACGTCATACGTCTATGACCCCTGTGACTGAGGGAGGTCCGTGTCAACAACATGCACTGGTACTGGTACAGAGGAAGCACCATCGAAACGTAGTAGGACTTCCTCCCTCACACCCGGATGAAACAACATCTCGAAGTTCATGTTGTGGAGGTTAGCAAGCCAGCTCTGCAACTTGACGTCTGACATCTCCTGCCGACTGAGGAATGAATTTAACAAGAGTCAATGGCCAGACTTCACTATGAAGTGTCTATTCACCAGAAAATATCTTAACTTCTGGAAGGCATACTGGACAGAATATGCTTCTCTCTCGTAAATCAACCACTTAGTCTGAGAGCGCGACAGCTTCTGCGAAAGGAAATATAATGCCTCTTCGATAGAGAGCCCATTAGAACTGGAACCCATTTGCACTAAACAGATTCCAGCCATAACATTGGAGTCATCTGTGTATAAGTTAAGTGGTTTCTGCAAATCAGGATGCGAGAGAAGTGGTATCTTCGCAAGGTGATCCTTCAGAAACTAGAACACCATTTGACAATCTGAAGACCATTTGAATCTATGACCCTTCTTGGTGAGGTCAACTATAGGAGCCACTATCTCCAACAAAATGGGGAATGAAACGTTAATAATAGCTATACTTCCCCAGAAAAGAGCGCACCTACTTCACATTCAAAGGAGACAGCATTTCGGCAATGGCTCTGACCTTCTCAAGATCAGGAGATATGCCTGACTGACTGATGACATATCCGAGATACTTTGTCTCAGAGGCCGCAGAGTGTTATTTCGATGGTTTGAACTTGACCTTGTGTTCGCGCAACTGGTTTAATACCATCTTAAAATCGCGAACATGGTCTTTGATCATTCAATCAGTGAACACCAGTATATCGTCGATACAGGCTTGAGCAAACTTTCCTAAGCCTTATAATACTGTGTCCATGAGTGCAACAAAGGTAGAAGGTGCTCCTTTTAAACCAAAACTAATAAAATTAAACTTGAAACAGCCAAAACGGCAGCTAAAAGCTGACTTTTGCTGTGTATCTTCGAACAAGGGATTGCACCAAAAGCCACATCGAACATCCAAAGTGCTGAAACAGTTCCTTTTTTCTATCGTGCTGAGAATGTCCACAATGCGTGGCAGGGTATATGACATTGAACACGTCACAGCATTGAGTGCACCGTAGTCGCAACATAAACGATGCATACCATCTTTTTTTAGTCACCAAGACAACTGGTGATGACCACTCTGAGATTGTGTGGGAAATGATTCCATCTCGCAACATGTTCTCAGCTGCCTTCTCGATCACATCTCTACTCGCTAAAGGAGTACAATAAGGTGCCCTGGAGATTGGAAGATGACAGCCTGTATCAGTCTCCATCTGTACTGTTGAGACATCTTGGAATTAGTCAAGGCAAAAACATCCTTGTTTTGTGTCAACAAACTGGATATATGTCCTTGAGCTCATCGGGGCACTGCACCTGTCGAGCGATAATCTCAGAACGACATTCAGTTGTTGACTCCTCAATACCAGAATTCTGCTCAGCAGAATCCACTGACTCTAAAACGCAACCTTGTTTTAGTTTCATATGTTTGCTCAAATGATTGATGACTGTCATCACTGGACAGTAAGATGTGTGGAGCTCCACCAACTCTAACTCGGATTGTGAAAGTAAGAAAGTGTGTGTCTATGGCCTGAACCATATAAGAACTTACAGAGAGTAAATATGATTAAGCTTTCACCTTGAGAGGAATAAGACTGATAGAACGAGGATAAAGTATTTAAGAACGCCTGACACGAAGAGTAGAAGCAATGCATGCATCTAACTCTAAAGGAATCTTCTTGTTATGAATGTTTAGTGAATTATAATTGTATCTATCTAAGAAAATCATGCCCGAGAATAGTGGAACAGTTCATGTTACGAACCATATAGAAGGAATGGGAAACAGTAACACCAGCAATAGAATCAGGTAGATAATCTCTGCGAATCACTCTCATGGAAGCTGCACTGATAGTCTGCAGAGTAATCATAGCAGACAAGTTTTTAGGAACAGTATGAAATGATTTGTTTACAGAATCCTTAAGCAAACAGACACTAGTTTCTGTATCTAACAAAGCTCTAACTCTGCATGAACCAATATAAACTAGGACAGAAGTAGTTGTAGGAGGGTTCGCAGCCACCGAGCGTAATGGTGAAGCATGCGAAAAATGAACATATTTCTTGGCAGGTTTGGATGGTGTAATTATTCTATCAGACGTACTTGAGTTCTCAGTGCGCAGACTATTCAGTTTAAACATGAACTATGACCTCTGCCACCCTGCCTACAAAATCTGGCTATATGACCCTGTATTCCACAAGTACAACAATATCTATTTTCTCGTGGCAGTGTACTTGGGGGTCTACTCGTTTTGGTATTCGACATCTGGTGGTCTGTTCTACATTCTACTCTATGTGTAGCTGGCAATTCTCTTGATGAGAAACCAGTTGTACTCTCTGCGAACTCACACGAGGTGTCTCAATCTGTGTAACATCTCTTTTGTAACTAAAGAGTCTGAAACACAACCCTCTCTGGAACTACAGCTAATATTCACCAATATATATATATATATATATATATATATATATATATTGTTCAAGAAAAGACACGTAACAAATACGATATTGGAATTTAAACTGAAATTTGCTGATCAGACAAGGGCAAATTGCCTGAAACGTTCATTTGGACATCAACTTCACGTGCTGACCTGAAATGTACTTAGCAGATGATTCATGTGCATAGTAAATCAACACTACTCAAAACAGCATTTTTGACAATAACTCATGACAGGTTCATGAGAATCCCGCGAAACGTACTGAACACAAAACTCACTGACCATGTTATTGAATGCCTATAAAAGATTGACATTCCTTGAATCAGTTCATTTGAAAATTCAATGTGCACGTATGGCTCATCTCACTACAGAACAACGACTCGTCATTATTGGACGTTTACAGACTGGATAGTCACAAAGTGTAGTGGCCAGACAATTTAATGTGGTTAGAAGCACCATTAGTCACCTTTGGAGACGATACAAGAAACTGGGTCAGTTGCAGACCGGCCACGCAGTGGAAGACCCATAGTCACAACTCCTGCCAAAGACAGCTTCATACAGCTGCGTCACCTCAGAAATTGATTTACATCTGCTTCCTCGTTAGTCCAGTCAGTGACAGCAGCTCGTCGAATTTCAGATCAGTCAGGAACCGGCTGCACGACGCTGGTCTTTGGGCTAGAAGACCCTACAGAGGTAGTGTTCTTAAGGACCGGCATCACCAGAACCGACTTCAGTGGGCGAACCAGCATCATCAATGGACCACTGTGAATGATTAGAGAAGCTTTTGGTTTAGTGATGAATCATTCTTTCTTTTAAAGTCGGAGAAGAATTTACCACAGAGTTCATGACCGGTACGCCCAGAACTGCGTGAATGAGGCTCCTCCACATGGTGGTGGAGGTGTACTTGTGTGGGGGACTATCAACATCATGAGAAGAAGTGACCTGGTGCAAAATGAATGACGCCTGAATGCCCAACGATGCTGCTCTGAAATTCTTCGTCCACACGTCCTTCCACTTCTGGCTGCACCAGGGTCGATTTTTCAGCAGGATAACGCTCGACCTCATGTGTCACAACTCATCACTCAGTTCCTCGCTGACAATGACGTCCAGACCATTCCGTTGCCATCCATGTCATCAGACATGAACCCAATAGAACACTTATAGGATGAACTCAACAGTCAAGTTCGCCAGCAAGACGTGATGCCAACCAATCTCCGACAGTTGTTTCTTGCATTGCGGGAAGAGTGGGCAACCATCCCACAACAACAGATCCAATGGCTAATCAGATTCATGTCAAGGATATGTCGTTCTCTGATACATACCAGAGGAGGCCATACACATTACTGAATAAAAGTCTAAACCAGACTTAATGAACATCATTTCATTGTAAAAATCTTAAAGTTCCTTCATGCCACGATTGAAACATTAATTCTGTAAAATAAAAGTATGATAGAAGTCTGAAATTTTGTGTACATTGCGACTACAGTAGTGTTGTGTTTCTTTCTTTCTTTTTTTAACAGTAAGTATATATATATATATATATATATATATATATATATATATATATATATATATATGTACTCTAGTGGAGAATTAGGAGGAGAGAATAGAGTGGCTTTTTACTTGGACAAATTAACATCCAAAGCATTACTAGATTACTAGATTAAAATCCAGTAAGTAGTAGAATCCTCACTTTCAGACTTAAAGGAGCTCCTGGAAGTGTAACAATTATCCATTTATATGCACCAACATCAGTAGCAGAAGAATAAGAAGTTCAGGCTTTTATAACACACTGCAAACGACAATAGAGAAGGTATGAAAAAATGATATTATATTTAAAATGGGCAATTTTAATGCAAAAAAAAGTACAGAAAGAGCAGAAGACGAAGGATATGTTTTTGGGAAATTTAGTATATATATATATATATCTCTGAACCTTAAGTGCCAGGGCACATGGGGCTTCCGCAAGGGTTTTCCACAAATGCCTGTCCTTCGCCTCCCTTTCCGCTCTTGCCCAGGTGAGCCCTCTATTGCTCAACATCCTTTCTGTTGTTCTTCTCCATGTCTCTTTTGGTCGACCCTTACTTCTGCTCCCCTGTGGTGCCCATCTTAGTGCTATTTTTGGCAGTGAGTTGTCAGTCATTCGGAGCACATGTCCCAACCATCGCCAGCGTCTTTCCTCAATAATTGTTGTCAGTGGTTCCATCTGCATTTCTGCTAATAAGATGTTATTTCTTATGGTGTTTGGCCAAAATATTTTTCTAATTCTTCGTAAACATTTAGTCTGGAAAGAATTTAACTTCTTCTTCTTCTTCGTTCACTTCTACCACCAAAAACCGCACTGTGAACCAACTGAATTCACGCATGTGGTCTTCGTTAGGACCCGTGGTCCCCTGTGTGGTCCAAAATAGACCACTCGAGATCCACGGGAGGACCACAAGGGGTTCAGAGTATCATAGTGCTTTAGCCTGTATTCTTGGTGGGTCTCGGAAGCGGGATTGCGTGACACCGTGGTTTTCATTGCACCAGTTTAGTCTAGGGTTGGACTTTCTCACCGGAAGACCTCGACGTGTTTAGGATATCAGTGTATCCCCGCTGGGTGAGAGGCGGTAGCCCACCCAGGCCAGAGTTGGACTTTCTCACCGGAAAACCTCGACGTGTTTTGAGATACCCGTGTATCACCGCCGGGTGAGAGGTGGTTGCCCATCCAGTCCAGGGTTGGACTTTCTCACCGGAAAACCTCAGCGTGATTAGGATACGCAAACATCCCCGCCGGGTGAGAGGTGGTTGCCTATCTAGACTTCCTTGGAGAATTTAACTTGTTTTCTATGGTTTTGGTGATTTTTCAGCATTCATTTCCATAGAGTAGTACACTTAGAACATTACTCTTAAATATCCTGATTTTCATATTTATGCTTAGTTTTTTTTTATTTCCATATAGTCTGCAGCATTGCAAAAGCCTGGTTTGCTCTAGTAAGTCTGCTGTTGATGTCCTCTGTGCTGTCTCAATTTTCTACTACTCTGCTGCCAAGGTATACAAATTCGTTGACCTCCTCCATTAACTTGTTATCTACTCTGAGTACATTTCTGTTGTTCACATTTTGCTTCATTAACTTTGTCTTTCCTACGTTGATCTTTAGTCCTATGTTGTTTGCATTCTGAGTTAGCTTGTTTATTTTATCTTGCATATCTTTGTGACTGCTTGATAATAGACAAATGTCGTCCGCAAAGTCAAGGTCCTCCAACACTGTGTCAAGGGTCCATTGTAATCCTCTGCGTTTGTCTGATGTTGCCTCCTTCATTAACCAGTCTACTGCCAAGATAAATAATGTTGGTGATAGTACACATCCCTGTTTCACTCCTGTTTGTACCCTAAAGCTGCTGGAGGTATGTTCTCCACAGATAACTTTGCACTGAAAACCCTCGTATAGGGCTTTGATTACATTAACTATCTTATGGGGGAGGCCATGCCATCTTAGGATTTTCCACAGTGCACTGTGGAAAATTTAGTATAGGACATAGAAATGAGGCAGGTGACAATCTAATGGCGTTTTGCATGGAAAATGAGATAATGGTCACTAACACACTTTTTAGACAACATCCAAGAAGACTTTACACATGGATATCACCTGATGGTAGAACCAAGAATCAAATAGATTACATTTTAGTGCAAAGAAGGTGGAGATCAAGTATAACATCAGCAAAAACTCTACCAGGTGCCGATTGTGACACGGACCATGAGTTATTAATAGCAGACATGAAGATAAAGATAAAAAAGATAGGGGATCAAGACCATTCCGCCTTGATCTTACAAAAATACCAGATCAATTCTGTACAGAAGTGAAGAACCGTTTCGTGGTACTGATGTCTGTACAGGGGGAGATGACACCGGATGAATTGGCTACGCTGGCCATAAATATCTTAATAACAGCAGCTAAATATATAGTTCTAGTAAAGAAAACACAAAAGAATGGATGGATTACAACAGGCACACTAGAATTAATAAAACATCATAGAGAAATGAAAGCGACATGGAAAGTGACAAATAACAACAAAGAGGAATATAAATCTTTAACAAAATAAATAAATAGAAACATAAGAAAAGAAAAACAAAACAAAGCAAAACAAAACAAAAAAAAAACAATATATACGAGATTGTTGTGAAAGAAAAGAAGGATATCATAAGTGTGGAAGAGATAGTGAAATGTTTAAAGAAATGAAGACATTAATGAGAAATGTCACACTTAAGCTAAATGTAATTTGTGACAGGATGGGAAAGACCTTGCCAGAGACAGAGGAAATTCTAGAAAGATAGATGGGATATTGCAGAGAAATCTATGATACAACTGACTGTGAAAGTAGAAATCAAGAGTGTGAATTATTATTGGTAGAGGTTCTAAGGACTGTTATAGCCGGAGGTGGGGTGGGGGAATACGCTCTTCACTCCAATGAAATGTCTCCAAGGCGTACGTCTCAAATAGCCTCTGTCAGTCAAGTCTAGCTCCTGGCCTTCTCGTGGCAGAACTGTTCAAACTGACAGGAGAAGGGGTGAAGACGAATATCTGGTGCCTGAAAACCAGATGCTTCGGGTGGATGAGAGTCATGTTTGGTAGCTCATCTACCACTGCTGGCGAGATTCTTCAGCTGCCATGCGTGGAGTGGATCTCCTCCCTGCCAATGAAGAAAAGTGCGAATGGGGTTGCCGCCCTGCGTCACTGTGGAAAAGGTGAAAGAAAGTATTAAGTGAAGTAATCAGTAGTCTCGAGGTCAAGACTGTTTAAATCATGGCACCTCTGCTCTGGAGGTCGGCCACGTCCTATGTACACTCATACCGGGCGAATTGGCTAAACCAGCTTAACCCAGAGATTAAGACAATGCTGGCGAGATTCTTCGGATGCCGCACGTGGAGTGAAACTCCTCCTGGCCAATGAAGAAAATACGAAAAAGCAATAAGGGTTGCTGTGCGGTGCTGATGTGAAAAGGTGATGGAAAGGATAAAGTGAAGCTTAATCGGTATGCCAAGGAAGTTTCCCGGTGAGAGCTACTCATACCACGGCACCTCTGCTCTAGAGGCCGGCCACGTCCGATATACACCAATACTGGTGAAATATGCATAAACCGGCTTAAACCAGGGTTGAAACTTGATGGCTACTCATGTCATGGTACCTCCGCTCTAGATGTCGGTCATGTCCTAAACGCCCTTACTGGAATAATATTCCTAAACTGGCTCAACCTAGGGGTGAAACTTACTAGTGGCGAGGATTTGTCCTCCTGGACAAAAACTATGTCCTGGTCACAACTAGGAAAGGGAGCGGCCACGATCACAAATTGCTGAAGTCGGAGACACTGGATCAGTGCAGTCTAGATAGGTAACCACCTTTCACACGGCGGGGATGTATGTGTATCCTAATCACGCTGAGGTTTTCCGGTGAGAAAAACCAACGATGGACTGGATGGGCAACCACCTCTCACCCGGGCATACACGGGTATCCCAAACACGTCGTGGTTTTCCCGTGAGAAAGTCCAACTCTAGCCTGGATGGGCAACCACCTCTCACCCAGCGGCGATATACTGATATCTAAAATATGTCGAGGTTTTCCGGTGAAAAAGTCCAACTCTAGATTAAACTGTGCAATGAAAACTACGGTGTCTTGCATTCCCGCTTCTGAGACCCACCGAGAATACAGGCTCAAGCCCTGCGATACTCTGAACTTCCTGTGGTACTCTCGGGGATCTCGTGTGGTCCTTTCGGGGACCACGGGACCTATCGAGGATCACAGAAGTAAATTCAGTAGGATCACGGGGCCGTCAGTATGGTAGAAGCGAAAGAAGAAGAAGATTATTGGTGGAGAAAGAACCCGAACCGACAATTTAAGAAGTTTTATGGGCATTAAAGTTTCTTTAAAATAGTAAATAACCAGGATGCGATGAGATACCAGCTGAACTTATTAAAGCATGAGGAAAGGAAAGTGCAACAATCTATCACGCACTATGTAAAAAGATAAACTAGGAAAAAGTAGGAACAGCGTTATGACTTAACGACTACAAACTCTCTACTGTAGAGAGCGGAACAACATCACTCCTTCAGATCATCAGAATTAGTACCCCCCCCCCTTTCGATCAGACAAGTGTTTCGGCCCCATTAAACTCCTGATACTCTATTGGGGGGAATGGGTGGGCCCCTCTGGGTCATGACATAGTCATAGACATAGGTCTTGTGAGTTGTTGCTTTTTTTTTTCTTTTTTCCTGTCCCGGGATTGAACCTGTGATCTTCCAGTTGGCACTGCACTTTGTTGTGCATCTTTAGCGATTTAGAAACGGAAGACAGGTATTGGTTAGAACGAACGAGATTATGTTCTCCATGCTTGTTTCGCATACTCCACAGCCAGCATGAGGCCTTTTCTGCTGTTTCTGAAAGGATTTTCAATGCTCTTTGTTAGTCGTTATGTAATAAAGCTGTTCGTACTGTTTTCCTAGTTTATACATTTTGGTATCACAGATTTACTGCAGTGCTTCGTGTATAGTTGTATACTTATACACTAATTATTGTATGTGATAAGATCAAATATTTGGCCAAAAGAATGGAAAAGAACTATATCCATACCACTGATCAAAAAAAGGGTAACTTGAAATTATACACAAACTACAGAACCGTTGCCCTGATTAGTCATACCAGTAAAATTCTATTGAAAATCATAATGAGTAGACTTCGTAAGAAAATAGAAGAAGAAGTCAATATGGCCCAAGCCTGTTTTAGACAAGAAAGAGGAACACGAGAGAGATCATATAAGATTAATAATATAGAAATACATAGAATTTAACTTGAATCTATATTTATTTTTTTATAGATTATTCAAAGAAATTGATTATGTACAACGCCAGAAACTTTAGAAAATAATGGGAAAAAATGGGATTTCCAACACACGTGACACAATTGATATCACTGCTGTATCTAGACCAACAGGCAGCAGTAAAAATAAATGGTGAAACAACAATTTAGTTTGACATAAAACAAGGGGTCCGTCAAGGGTACATACAGTCGTCTTACTTATTTTACTTGTATACTGAAAATATAATGAGAATGTTAGAGAAGATGTAGACAAAGAACGTTACGATGCCATAAAAATTGGAGGTTATGAAATACCAGAGATTAGATATGCTGATGACACAATATTACCGTCCAAAAAAAAAAAAAAAGGAATGGAAAAACTATGTCAGTCCGTAAGAACAGTGAAGAGCAAAACCTTTATCTTAATGAGAAGAAAACTAAACTGATGATAACTGACACAAACAAAAAAAGCAGCCGAAATATGCTTCAATGAGGAAAAATTGGAAGAGGTGGAAAGATTTTAATATCTTGGATCATTACTAATTAATAATGGAGATACAATGAGGGGAATTAAAAGGAGGACATCTATCGCTCTTCAAAAGGTAAAACAATTAAAGATTCTGTGGAGAGGAACAGACAGAACTACAAAAGTAATATTTTTAAGCGCATGCACCTTTCCCATCGCAACATATCACTGTGAGACCTGGACACTTAACAAAACAGCTGAGAAACATATACATGTTTTTTAATGTAAATGTTACAGAAGATTTCTTCAAATATGGACACAAAAAAGAACAAATATATCCATACTACAAGAACTTAATATTAAGAAGGATGGCTAGTAAAGAAGATTAATTAAACAGAGAAAACTTAAATATTCTGGACACATTAAACGTCATGATAATTTAGAGAAGACTGTATTAGAAGGGTACATAGTGGGAAAAAGAAAGAAAGTAAGACCAAGACATCGTTGATAATCAGCAAATAGATGCATCAGCAGCAGGGCATCTTGATTACAACCGAGAGGCCTACAGCAGAGCTGCTAGGGAGGTAAAGTTCCACAAGGGACATGCAAATGACTGAGTGATACATATATATATATATATATATATATATATGAACCTTAAGTGCCCAGGGCACATGGGGCTTCCACAAATGCCTGTCCTTTGCTTTTTTTTCCGCTCTTGCCCAAATAAGTCCTCTATTGATTAACCCAATCTGTTATTCTTCTCTAGGTTCCAGGAGGTCTGCAATCGGGCTGGGGAGTTCCAGTGGCTGGCTTTCATCCACAACCTTCATGGGCTCAGTTTCATATATATATATATTATATCCTTCCCGTGCCATTAAACGTCATATAGGGCTCGCAAAGTAGTTCACCAATTTTTCCTGTCTTCGGCGAGTCTTTCAACCTCATCAAAGGATTTTATGCCTGTTAATTTGGCCTCTCTTAACTACATCCTCTTCAGAGTTTCACGCGGTCTGTCTCTTTTTCTTTGGCCAGTTGTGTTCCATCCACTTGATAGCTTGTTTTGGGATTCTCTGATCATTTCTTCTCATCAAGAGATCAACATATGTCCATCTCGTTTTCCTGATCACCCATGAGACTGTTTGTTGTTCAGTCATCTGTCTTATCTCTGCATTGTTCCTGAATTCATTCCGCTTGATGCCGAGTATTTTCCTTAGCCATTTGTTTTCAAAAGATATATATATATATATATATATATATATATATATATATATATATATATATATACTTCCGGTGCGACGTGCAAGATGTCGGACGTTTTTTAACACTCTCGCCGGAATGCAGAAATCAGCGGAATTCCGCTTGATCTGTCACATATCATGTACAGGGAGTTGGGCATAAGGCTAACAACCTTATCCTAGAACCTATCTAGAGGCAACTCCAGATGAGAAAAAAAGATATCGATACGGAAACTCGCACAGAAAACAACCGATCATCATGGAGGCCAACTCCGAAGAGCTCATTCGTCGGCCCCAAACATGTGACAAAGACTGGATTCTGGAATGTGAGAACGATGGGAGCACCAACAAAAACTACTCAGGTCATCAAAGAAATGGAGAGATGCCACCTAGAGTACTTGGCATCAGTGAAATGCGATGGCCAGGAGCAGGTAAAAGATCGGCGGAAAACAGTAAGTTAATAATACATTCAGGCAGAAACGACGGTAAGAATCGAGAAGGAGTAAAGCCAACACAATAAATCAATATAAAGAAAGATAAACAGCCACAGCCACAAGAAGAGAATACTAACAGTAATTTCAACCAGGAACTTGCCAATCATTCCAAAACATTCAGTGAAGTAGAAGAGATAGGTATAGATGAATTGTGGAATTTTTACAGCACAGCCGTAATCACAGCAGCAAAAGTAAGTGCTGGACTGAAAAAACCAAATAGAAAAGCATGGATATCAGAAAACACATGGAAGTACATACATGAAAGACAAGCAGCCAAATTAGACATGCTGAATGAAACCAGACCTTGGAAAAGATCTGGCGAAAGCAACATATAAAGAAATAGACAAGAAAGTAAAAAGTTCAGCTAGACGGGATAAAAAAGAATACATAGACAATATGGCAAAAGAGGCAGAGAAAGCAGCATAAACAGGAGACAGCAAAACTTTATATAACATACAAAAAGGGCGAACAGGTACTATTACATCTAAAGAAAGACCAATCCTTAGAAAAACTGGAACCCTATTAACATCAAGTAAAGACCAAAAGCAAAGATGGTCTGAACGCTTCCAAGAAATACTTAATCGACCACACCCAAAAGAATTGTTAAACCTTGAAACCGACTTACCAGCCCCACAACTAAATGTCAACCTAGATGAAGTTAGATTGCGTGAAATTGAAACAGCAGTGAATTTAATGGCTAACAACAAAGCTGCAGGTGAAGATGAAATAACACCTGAAATGTTAAAAGCTATCGATGGTGACAACATGAGACAACTACAGAGAATGTTTAACAAGATTTGGAAAGAAGAAAAGGTCCCGTCTAAATGGAAAAAAGGAATCATTGTTAAAATACCAAAAAAGGCAACCTTGGTGACTGTAACAGTTGGATAGGAGTAACCTTAATATCAGTTGTGTCAAAAGTATTTTGCAAGGTAATTTTGAATAGACTTAGAGATATAGTGGATACAGCAATGAAAGAAGAACAAGCAGGATTTCGAAAAGGGAGAAGCTACCTCGACCAGATCTTTACTCTAAGAATAATACTTGAAGAACATATTGAAAAGCAGAAACCACTAATAATGAACTTCATAGACTTTAAAAGGCATTTGATAGCATACACAGAGATTCATTATGGAAAATTTTAAGTCTATATGGAATACCATCTAAAATTGTCAACATCATTAAGGACTTCTACAATGGATATGTTTGTGCAGCCAAAACAGAAGAAGGGATGAGTGAATAGTTCCAGATTGAAACAGGTGTGAAACAAGGATGTATACTGTCTCCTTTACGTTTTGGAATTGCAATAGACTTCATAACGAAAAAAATGCTGCAGAGGTATTGACTGGGTACATAGGACCCAACTAGAAGATCTTGATTTTGCTGATGACATAACTCTTATCAGTAACAATGTGAATTCCATGCAAGAAAAAACAGATATCCTGTCTTCACTGGCTAGCAAAATAGGACTTGAAATTAACAAGGACAAAACAAAAAATAATGAAACTTCCCATTAATCAAAATGGAAAAATTCACATAGAAGGGACAGATATTGAAGAAGTCAATATTTGCATATTTTGGCAGCTACATAGACCAGGACAGTGACACCAGAAAGGAAGTTAAAATTAGAATTGCAAAAGCAGCATCGATCTTCCAGAATCTTGAGAACATATGGCATTCAAAAGTTATAAGCACAAAAACCAAGTTAAGACTATTCGATTCAAATGTAATATATACCCTCGTTTATTGATGTGAAAGCTGGAAAACAACTAAAGAAACAGACAAGAAATTAGACTCTTTTGAAAACAAATGCCTAAGGAAAATACTTGGCATCAAATGAAACGAATTCAAGAACAATGCAGAGATAAGACAGATGACTGAACAACAACCAGTCTCATGGGTGATCATGAAAACGAGATGGACATATGTTGGTCACGTGATGAGAAGAAACAGTCAGAGAATCCCAAAACAAGCTATCAAGTGGAACACAACAGGCCAAAGAAAAAGATGCAGACCGCGTGAAACTCTGAAGAGGATGTTGTTAAGAGAGGCCAAATTAATAGGCATAAAATCCCTAGATGAGGTTGAAAGACTCGCCGAAGCCAGGAAAAATTGGCGAACTACCTTTCGAGCTCTATGTGTTGTGCGAAGGATATAAGATATAAGATAAGGTGTGTGTATATATATATATATATATATATATATATATTTTGTGGTCCTTATATGTGTAATCTGGTCTGAACCATTATTGGTATTGTGTATGTTCGTGTTGAGTGTCTTGTTGTTTGTCATAATAAACTTCATTTGTTAGTTGTTTTACACGTTAGATATTTGTTTGTATTTGGTATGAGAGTGGTGGGGAAGTAGAGTAGTTTATAATATCTATAGATTGAATTGTTGGCGAGCATGAATCCGGGAACCGGGAATGGTCGTTGTCAGATTTCCCCGAAATTAAGGTTGAGGCCACAGTACATTTGCACCAAGGAAAGAATTTAGTTACTTAATTACTACACTCACAAGTCGCTCACTCCCCTCACTCTCATCTTACGCATGCGTGGGAGATGGCAGTGGTCTTATTTTTTTCTCCCAGGACTTATATCTGCGCCCCAGTATCCACACGAGGTATTTTTATGTACTTATACAGTAACTACTCTTCTCTTGTGAGATTGAGTAGTGAGGATGTGACCAGAACCAACTTGATGACATGCTTGGGAGTGAAGTTTGATCGCAGTCTATGTTTCAAAGAACATGTTGACCATGTGATACAAAACACTCGTAAAGGTCTATCGGCAATGAAGGTCATGGCGGCTCCCAACTTTGAGCAGAGGTTACTAATACTTCTGTACCAGGGGCTGGTCCTTGCCCTAGTTCTCCTCACTGCTAGCCGTGCGCAGATCGAAAAACTGGAAAAGGTACAAAATGAAACCATGCACATTATCTTTGGGTGTATGAGAAACACTTTCTATGTAGCGATGAGATACCTCTTCTCCCAACAATGAGTATAGGATCACGATTGGGAGGGCGTATGAACAAGATAAATGCAGATGATCTAACCCCCTCCTTCTCCCCCCCCCCCCCCCCGCCACACACACAAATACATCATGATGCTGCTCCCACCAAATTTCATAGCCTCTCGGTCACAGTTACGAGCATATCATTCACATGGATGTCTGTACATTTTTATCCTACCATCATGCCTTTCTATCACGAATATAGACTCCTCTAAGAACATGACAGGCTGCCACTGTCTCCGCAGCAATTTGACATGCACATATGCCCACAGAAGTCTGTTCTGGGTGTAGCGTGGCTGAAGTCTGTTCTGGATGTGGCGTGGCTGTTCTGGATGTGGCGTGGTGAAAGTCTGTTCTGGGTGTGGCGTGGCTGAAGCCTGTTCTGGGTGTGGCGTGGTTGAAGTCTGTTCTGGGTGTGGCGTGGCTGAAGTCTGTTCTGGATGAAGCGTGGCTGAAATCTGTTCTGGGTGTGGCGTGGTTGAAGTCTGTTCTGGATGTGGCGTGGTTGAAGTCTATTCTGGGTGTGGCGTGGCTGAGGTCTGTTCTGGATGTGGCGTGGTTGAAGTCGAGGGCGTCGGACAGGCTGGCGTGGACGTATTCATCTTGCTTGAGTACATCTTCCCTCAGATGCCGTAAAAGTGCTCAAAGAAACGTGTCTGTTAGTTGGTAGTGAAGGTAGGTATGGTTCAGTTAAAAAAAAAAGATAGAAAGAGTGAGGAAAGTGTGCAGAAAAAAGAATTGCATAAATTAAAATGAGCGCATAAAAGGAAGGACACGCAGCAGTCCAATATTTTGGCAAAAGCCCTTTTCAAGGATCGCATACAAAAACAACATAACAGATAAAGACATGAAAAATAGATGAAAAATTAAATACTAAGCTTTTTGGTCTCCTATTTGTGAAAAAGACGGGCACGAAATGTGCCAGACAGACGTACGTAAACAAAAAGTGGAAGCAAGCGACTGGCTGAGAAATGAGGTAAAGGAAGGATGGCAAAGCGCACCTTAAGGTAAACAACACGGCGTTATGCCTCAGATGGCCTCGGCTTCTTCCCATTGGATATTAAAGCATAAACAGAAGTCGCCCAGATCGTACAGATGATAAAAAGTGAGAAGACAGTATGGAGAGCAGTGGATGAATGAAGGATAAGAAAGAATAGAGAACAGAAAGGACAAGACTGCTCGTTTAGGATACTTGTGCACAGAAACTATCAAAACATACTAGGGTCTACAGAAGAAGGATAGAAAGGGCTAGAAAAATAACCTTAAATCACCTGCAGCTAGAATTAGAAAGTGTGGGAAAAGGAGTGGGGTTAAGATAACGTTGAGGAAGATGCGGTGTTTAATCCTGTGATTTCTTTAAGAAAAATAAAGAGCTAGCAACTAGTGATTTCTTTAAGAAAAATAAAGAGCTAGCAACTAGTGATTTCTTTAAGAAAAATAAAGAGCTAGCAACTAGGTTGAAATGTAAAGTAGTTCAAGAAAACTGAATTTATTGTTAATTCCAGCTGGGTGAAGACAGTCAGTCTGGATTGCAACAACGTTTTCGGCTAACAGACGTCATCAGAGACAGTCCAAAGCCAGGAAGACCAAGGATAAAGGTGATGGAAACATCATGCTGAGGCAGGACGGATTTGATTTTATTCGAACTGTTCATTTACTAAACCGTTTCCAGCCTGCGCAAAGGACAGCTGACATCATAAATGCATTATCCACTAACAGATAAGAGAAATGACGACTGCAGCAAAACTGATTCTATCAAATTAGTAGGAAATGGCAAATTTGTGATAAAAAAATATGTTATAACTATTTAAAACTTGATTAGTAGGAAAATCTTTATTAATTAACAAGCACACATTTGTAACGTTTCAGTTTACACCTTAATCGTACAAAAACACGCATAATAAAGAAATAGGAAAAGAAGATAAAATATAAATTTACATGAATGGTATGCAACAAATAAGAATGGAAACAAATAGCAGAACGGTGAACCAGTAAGCACAGGAGTGTGCGTGATGGAGTATTGTGAATGTTTAAAAGAAGATTTGTGAGACCTGATGGGATAGTAGTAAAGAAGGAGTGGAGAAAGGAGAATGTTAATCATGCCAAGAAAAGAGTGGGTAAAAAAGATGATTGTGATTCGGGTAAGGAATTTGTAATCTGGCACAGTGAACGTTCTGGATTTTAAATTACAGTTGAGTTTGAGTACAACATAATAGATAGGGACTACGATTGTGGAGAATGAGAATGTTGAGTATATGAGGTCTGTTAAAAAAAAAAGAATCTGACTTTTGGTTAAGAAAAATGCAGTAACTCACCCCGAAGTCTGAAATCCCAATCCCCTTCTGGACGCATTTTCTTACAAGTTGGATATAAGTGTCCCTATTGTTCAAAATATTTTCTCTTATCGTTTTTATTTCTTGCATATCATTCATATGGATGTATATTTTATCTTATTTCCCTATTTCTATATCTTGTATGTTTTGGTATGATTAAGGTGAAAACCAAAACGTCACAACTGTGTACTCGTTAAGTAATAAAACTGTTCTTACTTTTGTTTTATATAGTTTGTGTGTGTAACCTCTTTGGACATGCTGTAAATAAACGCAGTCTATCACTAGCTGGCCTGCCTCGTAGGATGAACGGAATTTTGGCATATTTTGCTCGCTGATCCTGATGACCGTACACAGGATACATCTTTATATATATCTCTCTCTTTTTTTAATGAGGAAGTAACAGAAGTGACAATACCATTCTAAACATTTATAACCTCTAAAACTCGCTTGTGTTGTTATGCTTTATTAAAAATATTTATACTTTACATAATACACTTAAATAGGAGTTCATTTAACAGAGGGCAATGTATGTTTATAAAACAAAATATTCATTTGACGTTATAACGCCATCAAGTAAAGAGCACTGTATTGTATGGTTAGAACTTGTACACCACGAAGTAGCAGAGCACAGTATTGTATGGTTAGAACTTGTACACCACGAAGTAGCAGAGCACAGTATTGTATGGTTAGAGCCTGGGGGCTATGAGGTAGCAGAACACGGTATTGTGCGGTTAGAGATTGAGCACCATGATGTAACAGAGAACAGTATTGTATGGTTAGACCATGAAGCACTGGCTCCGGATGTAAAGGGCAGTAATGCTAACGGTGAATGGCTGTCTTCCGGTTTACCGTTGTATGAACGATGTCTTCGCACGCGAAAAGTTCACCAAAAGATGCTCAAGTTATGTCTGCAATTTTGAAAGATATGGGTGTATTGGAATCAGAACCCCGACTTATTAATCAGATGTTGGAATTTACTTACCGTAAGCATATTTTGCTACTGTTGATTGAAAGAGTTCTGAATAATTGTGATAATGTCTGTAATCTTGTGCGCAAGAGAAATGTGACATCCACCGATACATAATAGTTTTACAGTCATGGTCCGGCCATCGATAGTTAATATGTGAAAGCAATTTATTTTAGTAGTATTTTTCATCGAGCTTTGTACAGCACAGTACATTTTCAATTTTAACATGTTGCATTGTTGGAAGTAAATATTTGTCACATTATTTTGAAAGTATATTTATCCTTCCTTCATTTTCTTGTGTTAACTTTCATTTTTACATCATTCATTAACATGTGTCTGAGATATATGATTGAAACATGTCTAAAATATGTTTGTCATGTGTCTAAGATATATGATTGAGACATGTCTAAAATATGTTTGTCATGTGTCCAAGATATATGATTGAGACATGTCTAAAATATATATGATTGAGACATGTCTAAAATATGTTTGTCTTGTTTTAAGATATGTGATTGTTTTTCTTAACGCAGGTCTAGCTTTTGACAATTTCACACTTATAAAATAGTTTCAATCATCTTTCTTATGTTAACATGATGATGATTCTTAAAAAACATTGTGTATTGAAAATTTATGGTGTTTGGAGAAATAATTATTGATTTCTTGTTAGCTACTGCATACTCTGACAAGCAAAATTTGTTTGTTATGTTATGCCTCATTTGTGCATTTTAAGCATAGTATTTTAAAAATCGATTAAAAAAAATTGCCAAATGTGACATTTGCATAAAACAGAATATTCATGACATTTTAAAAATGGAAATCTTTTATGTAGTTCACCACCAAACAGGCACAAGTTGCATTGTGTTTAAATTTGGGATGTGGTATTTGTGCTGTTTGGCCCTGCATATTTGACTTTGATTTGGTGTATTTTTAGGATCAGGTTCGCCTTCCCATTTTGATCTGTGTTCACTGAGTCAGACTAATGTCTGTTTCCAGTGGGCATCATTTGGAAATAGAATAAGGTCTTGACTGGCTGTGGTTCACTGACATGGGCACAGTCAGTTATGGGTTGTTGACCATTAAGTCTTTCAACTTGAGCATTGCATGTTAGCTGCCCACAATGCAAATTAGAAGCCATAATTTTTTTTTTGGTGTTGAAATTAGGGTATGGCCAACACTTATTAATAAATAAATGCAAATTAATGACAGTAATTATGGTTCACAAAAATAAACTCACACCTACACACTGAACAGAAAAATAGGATGGCTTAATAGTGTACTATATTTGAATAGTATCACTGAAAAGTGTAGAGCATTTGAAAATAATTTGGTAAAGTTAATTGAACAGTGTTTGGTTGAGAATAAGGATGATAACTTGTGACATGCTTCTATGATTGTGCCAGAATTCTACAAATGCATTTGGAAATTTGTTTTCAGGTATCATTTTTATGTGCACTATTTATAGGAAATATCATATATTCTTTTCAAAGAAGTTTACATATACATTGTTATGTTCATCCTCATAATTCATACAAGTCAGTGTTTCCTCCCCGTATCATTATTTTGTGGTGAGACAGACAGTCAGAAATGTCAGTGGAGTTTACATTGTGAGGAGTATTGTTATCAGTACATGCAGTTTCACAAATCTGTCTACTTATGTGTTGCTGCTCCAGTGTCTTATATTTGCAGTATATAGTTGACAGTTCTGCTTCTTATTTATCCTATGATCTTTTTATATCTTTCATATCTTACCTTCACATTTATTTCTCCAAGTACTTTTATGATATCCATTTTATTTATCTTTGCAGTTCCCCATAATATTATTCAGCTTCTTCATTACTTTCCTGTTCACATTAGTTCACAAACTGACATTTGTAAGACTGTATATTATTACACTCTTTCACACTTGTACATATCTGGGATTATTCAAGATACCAAGAAAAACTTAATAACTTTCTCAAAATAATGAAAATCAAATGGAAAGAATTTGTAACAAGAGATGTTTCAAACTGTAAAGTTTCCTTTGTAACAGTACAAAGCAAAAGAAGACCTAAGATGATTGGAGCATGTTTACAAAGATGGATAAAAACCATTTCTCATACACATGCTACATATGGCAAACTTGTAGGAAAGAGGAGGGAATAAGGCAGAGCAAAAATAAGATACAAAGATATTAGCAAGGTTTGTATAGAAAACTATCAGGCACAAGAACTAGGAAGAACTGGCATGGCAGTGCTCCAGATAGGGACTCTGCAAGAGCAACACACTGTTCAGGAAGAAAAAAAAAGAATCTAACTGGAAAATAGTTGAATTTAAATTGAACCATGCAAAACAGATTCAGGCATGAAAGGTGTCTTGTTTCTGTTGCTGACTAGTGATAGAATGAAGCATGAGAGATGTCTTGTTGTTTCTGTTGCTGACTAGTGATAGAATAAAATATGAGAGATGTCCTGTTGTTTCTGATGCTGACTAGTGATAGAATGAAATATGAGAGATGTCTTGTTGTTTCTGATGCTGACTAATGATTAGAATGATGCATGAGAGATGTCTTGTTTTTCTGTTGCTGACTAGTGATAGAATGAAGTATGAGAGATGTCTTGTTGTTTCTGTTGCTGACTAGTGATAGAGTGAAGCATGAGAGATGTCTTGTTGTTTCTGTTGCTGACTAGTGATAGAATGAAGCATGAGAGATGTTTTATTGTTTCTGTTGCTGACTAGTGATAGAATGAAGCATGAGAGATGTCCTGTTGTTTCTGTTGCTGACTAGTGATAGAGTGAAGCATGAGAGATGTCTTGTTGTTTCTGTTGCTGACTAGTGATAGAATGAAGTATGAGAGATGTCTTGTTGTTTCTGATGCTGACTAGTGATAGAATGAAGCATAAGAGATGTCCTGTTGTTTCTGTTGCTGACTAGTGATAGAATGAAGTATGAGAGATGTCTTGTTGTTTCTGTTGCCGACTAGTGATAGAGTGAAGCATGAGAGATGTCCTGTTGTTTCTGTTGCTGACTAGTGATAGAATGAAGCATAAGAGATGTCCTGTTGTTTCTGTTGCTGACTAGCGATAGAATGAAGCATGAGAGATGTCCTGTTGTTTCTGTTGCTGAGTAGTGATAGAGTGAAGCATGAGAGATGTCTTGTTGTTTCTGTTGCTGACTAGTGATAGAATGAAGTATGAGAGATGTCTTGTTGTTTCTGATGCTGACTAGTGATAGAATGAAGCATAAGAGATGTCCTGTTGTTTCTGTTGCTGACTAGTGATAGAATGAAGTATGAGAGATGTCTTGTTGTTTCTGTTGCTGACTAGTGATAGAGTGAAGCATGAGAGATGTCCTGTTGTTTCTGTTGCTGACTAGTGATAGAATGAAGCATGAGAGATGTCTTGTTGTTTCTGTTGCTGATTAGTGATAGAATGAAGCATGAGAGATGTTTTATTGTTTCTGTTGCTGACTAGTGATAGAATGAAGTATGAGAGATGTGTTGTTGTTTCTGTTGCTGACTAGTGATAGAATGAAGCATGAGAGATGTCCTGTTGTTTCTGTTGCTGACTAGTGATAGAATGAAGCATGAGAGATGTCCTGTTGTTTCTGTTGCTGACTAGTGATAGAGTGAAGCATGAGAGATGTCGTGTTGTTTCTGTTGCTGACTAGTGATAGAATGAAGTATGAGAGATGTTTTATTGTTTCTGTTGCTGACTAGTGATAGAATGAAGCATGGGAGATGTCTTGTTGTTTCTGTTGCTGACTAGTGATAGAATGAAGCATGAGAGATGTTTTATTGTTTCTGTTGCTGACTAGTGATAGAATGAAGCATGAGAGATGTCTTGTTGTTTCTGTTGCTGACTAGTGATAGAATGAAGCATGAGAGATGTTTTATTGTTTCTGTTGCTGACTAGTGATAGAATGAAGTATGAGAGATGTCCTGTTGTTTCTGTTGCTGACTAGTGATAGAATGAAGCATGAGAGATGTTTTATTGTTTCTGTTGCTGACTAGTGATAGAATGAAGCATGAGAGATGTCTTGTTGTTTCTGTTGCTGACTAGTGATAGAATGAAGCATGAGAGATGTCTTGTTGTTTCTGTTGCTGACTAGTGATAGAATGAAGCATGAGAGATGTTTTATTATTTCTGTTGCTGACTAGTGATAGAATGAAGCATAAGAGATGTCTTGTTGTTTCTGATGCTGACTAGTGATAGAATGAAGCATAAGAGATGTCCTGTTGTTTCTGTTGCTGACCAGTGATAGAATGAAGCATGAGAGATGTCGTGTTGTTTCTGTTGCTGACTAGTGATAGAATGAAGCATGGGAGATGTCTTGTTGTTTCTGTTGCTGACTAGTGATAGAATGAAGTATGAGAGATGTCTTGTTGTTTCTGTTGTTGACTAGTGATAGAATGAAGTATGAGAGATGTCTTGTTGTTTCTGTTGCTGACTAGTGATAGAATGAAGTATGAGAGATGTCTTGTTGTTTCTGTTGCTGACTAGTGATAGAATGAAGCATGAGAGATGTTTTATTGTTTCTGTTGCTGACTAGTGATAGAATGAAGTATGAGAGATGTCTTGTTGTTTCTGTTGCTGACTAGTGATAGAATGAAGTATGAGAGATGTCTTGTTGTTTCTGTTGCTGACTAGTGATAGAATGAAGTATGAGAGATGTCTTGTTGTTTCTGTTGCTGACTAGTGAAAGAATGAAGTATGAGAGATGTTTTATTGTTTCTGTTGCTGACTAGTGATAGAGTGAAGCATGAGAGATGTCCTGTTGTTTCTGTTGCTGACTAGTGATAGAATGAAGCATGAGAGATGTTTTATTGTTTCTGTTGCGGACTAGTGATAGAATGAAGTATGAGAGATGTCTTGTTGTTTCTAAAGCTGACTAGTGATAGAATGAAGTATGAGAGATGTTTTGTTGTTTCTGTTGCTGACTAGTGATAGAATGAAGTATGAGAGATGTCTTGTTGTTTCTGTTGCTGACTAGTGATAGAATGAAGTATGAGAGATGTTTTATTGTTTCTGTTTGCTGACTAGTGATAGAATGAAGTATGAGAGATGTTTTATTGTTTCTGTTGCTGATTATTGATAGAACCAGCATAAGAGATGCTGCTAAGCAAAGTAATGTATTAAAATATAACATTGGTTTGCCTCTGTATCAACTGCTGAAGTATTGCATGCTTTAGTTGATATATTAGTTCATATATGTAGTATATATCATACTTCCTGCACAAGCAGTAAAATATAATATATGACCTTATACATATTCAACCCTGAAGCTGTGAAAATAGTTGAGCGTATGGTTCACTTTTTCAAAAAGATAGATAGAGTGAGGAAAGTGGGCAGAAACAAGAATGGCAGAAAGCAAGATGAGTACATATAAATGAAGACATATAGCAATCCAATATTTGAGCAAAAACCTTTTTCAAGGATCACATACAAAAGCAACACAACAGATAAAGACATGAAAAATGGATGAAAATATATAGACTTAGCTTTTTGGCCTCCTCCTTTTAAGAAAAATGAAAATATATAGACTTAGCTTTTTGGCCTCCTCCTTTTAAGAAAGTCTGGCATAAATGTGCCCATATAGACGAAGTAGAGCACACAGTGAACGCCAACATTTGGCTGAGAAATGTTGTAGAGATTATCACAAAGTGTATCATATGGTAAACAACATGGCGTTATGCCACAAATAGCTACAGATTGCCACCATCGGATGCCAATGGGCCAAACAAAGTCCCCTAGATGGTTCAGATGATAAAAGAGATGAGAAGACATAACGGGGAGGTGTAGATGAGGAAAGGTTCAGAAGAATAGAGTACACTGAGAGAACAAGACTGCTTGCTAAACATGCTTAAGCACTTCGTCCATCTGTTGACTGGTTCTCATTCCTTCAAGGTGTCCATCGATTTCATTGTAATCTGCACTTGAAATTCCATTTCCAAGACATAGCTCAGTCTTCATCATCTCAGTCTTCTAATGATCCTTTCTCTCATTTCTCACAAGAACCATTCAACTGGACACCAACTGCCAGACTGTCTCGATCCCTGGACCTTTACATTAATCACAGCCTTTTGCGATATCAACAAGCTTTGCCTTCCCCTTGTCTGATGCTCCAGCCTGACTCCTGGAGAGCAGTGCTTACTTTCACAACTTCAGTGCAGAGAAGATATCACCATCACAAGTGCAGACAAAGGTGGTACCATCGTTTGTTGGAGAAAAGATTTATATATTCAGGAGGCCATGACTCAGCTGAGCAACATCTCGCCCGCAAGCTCCAACTCTGGTCAACAACCATCAGGTTCCAGACACGATCAATCAACTCCTCAGTGAGACTAATCTTTCTTCCTTTCCTACTCAACTATGTATCCATGATGGGTGCTTAGGGAAACCATCCTTTTATCTTCTTCCTAAGATCCACAAATCAGGCAATCTAGGAAGACCCATAGTTTCAGCTTGCTCATGTCCAGTGGAGCAGATTTCTGACTTTCTAGACAGCATCTTTCAATCTCTTGTGACTAGCCTGCCTACTTAATCTGAAGGACACTAATTACACTCTCACTACTTTTGAGACTCTTAGCTTCTTGCCTGGTCACTCTCTCTCTCTCTCTCTCTCTGAACCTTAAGAGCCCAGGGCACATGGGGCTTCCGCAAGGGTTTTCCACAAATGCCTGTCATTTGCCTTTTTTTCTGCTCTTGCCTAGGTGAGCCTTCTGTTGCTCAGCATTCTTTCTGTTGTTCTTCTCCATGTCTCACTTGGTCTACCGTTACTTCTGTTCCTCTGTGTTGTCCATCTTAGTGCTATTTTTGGTAGTGAGTTGTCAGTCATTCGGAGCACATATGTCCCAACCATCGCCAGCGTCTTTCCTCAATAATTGCTGTTAGTGGCTCCATCTGCATTTCTGCCAACAAGATGTTATTTCTTATGGTGTTTGGCCAAAATATTTTTTTTAAATTCTTCGTAAACATTTAGTCTGGAAAGAATTCAACTTATTTTCCATGGTTTTAGTGATTTTCCAGCATTCACTTCCATAGAGTAGTACACTTAGAACATTACTCTTAAATATCCTGATTTTCGTATTCGTGCTTAGTTTTTTAGATTTCCATATAGTCTGCAGCACTGCAAAAGCCTGGTTTGCTCTAGTAAGTCTGCTGTTGATGTCCTCTGTGCTGTCTCAATTTTCTACTACTCTGCTGCCAAGGTATACAAATTCGTTGACCTCCTCCACTAACTTGTTATCTACCCTGAGTACATTTCTGTTGTTCACATTTTGCTTCATTAACTTTGTCTTTCCTACATTGATCTTTAGTCCTATATTGTTTGCATTCTGAGTTAGCTTGTTTATTTTATCTTGCATATCTTTGTGGCTGCTTGATAGTAGACAAATGTCGTCTGCAAAGTCAAGGTCCTCCAGCACTGTGTCAAGGATCCATTGTAATCCTCTGCGTTTATCTGATGTTGCCTCCATCATTAACCGGTCTACTGCCAAGATAAATAATGCTGATGATAGCACACATCCCTGTTTCACTCCTGTTTGTACCCTAAAGCTGCTGGAGGTATGTTCTCCACAGATCACTTTGCACTGAAAACCCTCATATAGGGCTTTGATTACATTCACTGTCTTATGGGGGAGGCCATGCCATCTTAGGATTTTCCACAGTTCATCTCTGTTGACACTGTCAAAGGCTTTCTCAAAATCTATGAACAATGCATATGTTGTGCTATGCCACTCATTTGCCTGTTCTAATATTTGTCTAAGTACATATATGTGGTCTGTGCATGATCTTCCTTTCCTAAATCCTGCCTGCTCTTTCCAAAGTTTTCCCTCAAGTTCTGGTACAATTCTGTTGATGATTATTCTGCAAAATACTTTACTGGTGAGTGGCAGTAGGGTAATGCCTCTCCAGTTCCCGCAATCTCTGTGGTCACCCTTCTTTGGTAGTTTTACTATAAGGCCAGTTTTCCACTCCTCTGGAGCTTTTTGTAGATCCCAAATTTGTTGTAGAATCTGGCAGAGTTGTTTTGGTGTTTCTGTTTCTTCTGCTTTCAACATCTCAGCAGTCACTTCATCTTCACCTGGTGTTGCTATTGGTCCTGTATTGATGTTTAGTTCCGTTTTTCTTCAGGTATGTCTTTGTTTGTACTGCTTGTGTTTGTTTAGTAGGGTGTTAAAGTGTTCCCACCATCTTTCAGTTTTTTCTCTTTCTTCACTGACCAGCTGTGCCTTATGTGTCCTTACTGCACTTTCATATCTTGTGCTGAAGTTACCTGTCATCTGCTTTGTGATTTTATATATGGTTTTCATATAATTTGCATACGCTGCTTTCTCTTCTGTTTCTGCTAAGTTGTCATAGTATTGATGTTTATCTTGACGGCATGATTCCTTCACTTCTTTGTCTTTTTGTGCATAATTACTTAAAACTTTTGTTCTTTTAACCATTGTGATTTGGTGTTCAGTAATTTTTTCTTGATTTCTTTTCTTTGCTCTGTCTTTTCCCATGTGGTCTTGCTTATCCATTCCTCTTTTCGCCATTTCTGATATCCCAGCACCTCTTTTGCCGTTTCCAGTAGTGTTTTATTGAATTCTAGTATGGACATTTCTGCTTCGTCTTGTAGGACACTGAAGCGGTTCTTAAGTACTATTGAGAATTCATTCCTTGTTTGCTAGTCTTTCAGTTTTCTTGCATCAAAACGTATCTTTCTGTGTTCTCCAATTTTGGCCTACCTTAATTTTAGTTTTATTTTTGCTACCAGAAAGTTGTAATCATTTCCTACATCTGCTCCTTTCCTTACTCTAACATCTGGTAGTGAGCGTTTCCACTTGTTTAGTAGTATGTGATCAGTTTGGTTTTCTGTGGTTTTATCTGGGGACCACCAAGTCACTTTATGGATGTTTTTATGT
Source organism: Achatina immaculata (assembly GCA_009760885.1). Classification (NCBI taxonomy): domain Eukaryota; kingdom Metazoa; phylum Mollusca; class Gastropoda; order Stylommatophora; family Achatinidae; genus Lissachatina; species Lissachatina immaculata. The sequence continues at coordinate 29,027,548 of CM019707.1, read as the reverse complement.
TGGAAAATTGTCCCTCCAATGGTCATCATGTTTTCTTCACAGAAACTGCAGAGTCTTTCTCCATTTTAATTTATTTCTCTGATTCCTTCTCTTCCCATGATTCTTCTTCTATCTTCATTTCCCTCACCTACTTTTGCATTGAAGTTGCCCAAGATGAGTAGCATATCATGCTTGGGTATTGTTTCTACAGTGGCTTGGAGGCTGGTGTAAAAATCTTCTTTTAATTCCTCTTCAACTGATTCTGTTGGTGCATAACGCACTATAATAGACAGCTTCGTGACTCTTGAGTTGAAGCATGCATATAATAATCTCTAATCTGTAGGGGTCCATTTCAGCAATGCTCTTGATGCTTCTTTTGTTATAATCAATGCTACTCCTCCTTCATGATGATCTTCTTTACTTGACCATATTATTGTACCTTCTGTGTGTTGTGTTGTTAATTTCCTTCTGCCTTTTCCTGTCCATCTTGCTTCTTGTATTCCTGGTATGTCTAGTTTTTATCTGTGCATTTCCTTGATGGTTTGTGATAGCTTTCCAGTCTGATTAAGTGTTCTGCCTATTTGCATCTTGTGTTTAGGTTCCAGGAGGTCTGCAGTCGGGCTGGGGACTTAAGTGGCTGGCTTTCATCCACAACCTTCATGGGCTCAGTTTCCTGATAAGCATTTCTCCCTTCACCTGCATTTGTTTTTTCCCTTGCTTCTGTTTCTGTAGCAGCCTGATAGTTTTTTGACCAGATAGGGTTGCTGGCCCTATGCTGAACCCTCCTTAGTTGCATTTTACGATCATGCGTGGTAGGGTACAGTGGTCATATTCTTTGCAGATCCCGTGTACCACACTGGGGTTGTCTGGTCACACTTACCATATGTTCACCTTGGATGTAGTTTCCTTATACATGTCATGATCAGGGACTTCAGGCTGTCAAGTTCTTTTTGAACAAAAGACCTCACCCTTCTGTTCCTAATTCCACCGTTCTGTGCCTTACACAACTTGTCCTCAAATTCAACTCATGTGAGTTCAGAGGCCTTTATTTTGACCAGATCAATGGTGTGACTATGTGTGCCAAAATGGGCCCTAGCTACACATGACTGTTCATGGTTCATTTCGAACACGAGGTCACAGAATCTTACTGTGGATCTTTTTCAGCTTTCTATAAGTGTTGCATTGATAATGGCATCGGTGTCACATCCATGCCAGAGCATGACCATAACAGCTTTATCAGTTTTGTTAAGGAGTTTAATCCTATGATTTCATTCACCTCCTATGTTTCTACAACTTCTGTCAACTTTCTTGATATTGCCATTACCATCAGTCCGTCAGGACTCACTTCAGTGTACTTTAAACTCACTGATTCTCATAGCTATTTCTTGTACTTCGCCACTCATCCAAGATCGTGCGAGGACTCTATTCCTTTCTCTCAGCTTCTTAGGTTGCAACGTTTGTGTGCTTAAGATCTTGATTTCCATGATCAAGCCCACAGGACACTGGATTTCTTTCACCAACTTGGCTATCCAGAGCATGTTCTAACTTCGTCCTGGAACCGCATCAGCCATATCTCAAGACAACAAGCTCTCACTCCTAAATCATCTTGCATCTCAGAGTAAAACTGGTGCTTACATACAACCCCCACAGTTTGGTGGTTAAGGACATCTTGTTTCATCATCACCATCTTCTCCAGACTGAGCCTGACACACAAGAACTCTTTGCAGAACCTCCTCTGGTGGCATACAGACAGGGCAAGAACCTCAAGGACCTATTAGAAGTCGCCTCAAGTCAGCAGACATGACTTTCTCTGGTACCAAACGTTGCGGTCACCGTTGATGCAATACTTGTCCACTGTTGTTCAGAAAAACCAGGTTTCCTTCCATAAGTTCATATTATCAGTTTAGGAGGGCTTTACCTGCACTTCTCACAATGTCATTTATGCCATTATGTGCAAACGTTGTGATATAAAGTATATAGGGGAGACTGGCTTACACTTAGGAGACTGGTCTCACCAGCATCTGAAGACATACCCAAGGGGGCACTGACACCAGCTGCCAAGCACTTCTGCCAAAGAGACCAAGGAAAATGGGACATTTCTGTAACTGCAGTCCTGTCCTGCTCTTCTTCTGATGAATGACCTTGGAAAGCTCTGGAACAGTGCCTTATTTTCCAGACTGGCTGTCTCCACCCAACAGGAATGAACAATAAATTCAGCTTTCTTTAAACTACATTTCCACCTTGTTGCTACTTCTTTCTGTTTCTTCCATTCATGCCCAACTTCCTTGTCTTAATCCCACTCACTTTGCTGCATTTCCTCACGCGTGCCAGAGGCAGTTTACGTTTTATTTTCCAGTTCTTTCTATCCTTCCACTGTAGCCCATAGTAGGCTTTGTTAGCTCTTTTGTCAAGGCATACTTAGCAAGCAGTCTTGTCCTCTCAGTATACTTTATTCTTCTGAACCTTTCTTCATCTACACCTCCCCGTTACGTCTTCTCACCTCTTTTATCATCTGCGCCATCTGGGCGACTTTGTTTGGGCCATTGGTATCCGACGGTTGCAGTCTGTGGCTGTTTGTGGCATAACGTCATGTTGTTTACTATAAGGTACACTTTGTGATAATCTCTTTACAACATTTCTCAGCCAATTATTGGCTTTCACTTTGTGCTCTGCTTCATCTTTGTAGGCACATCTATGCCAGACTCTCTTAAAAGGAGGAGGCCTAAAAGCTAAGTCTGTATATTTTTCATCCATTTTTTATGTTTTTTATCTGTTGTGTTGCTTTTATATGTGATCCTTGAAAAAGGCTTTTGCCCAAATATTGGATTGGTGTATGTCTTCATTTATATGTACTCATCTTGTTGTCTGCCATTCCTGTTTCTGCCCACTTTCCTCAGCCTGTCTTTTTGTAAAAATGAACCCATTTTCATTACTAGAACCAGTTTTACCGCATTTGTCATTTCATTTATATTCTTCTTCGTTCGCATTGTCTGTCTATATCTGCAGTCTTGTCTCTTGGACAAATTTCACTGTCTTTTGTAATTCATGTATGGAACCGTAGAGCTTATCTTCTTTAGTGGTTTCACTGGGCCAGTAATTATTTCTCAGTGTCTCATAGTTGGTGCAGTTTTGGGGCACCTGAGCACATGTACAAAGATTAGTAGTACCAACCTTAAACTTTGATTTCATTTATGAACACTGAGCCTAATAGATCAGTAGTTCTTACACAAAACTTTGTGTTGCAGATTGAAAGAGCTGAAAGCATTTACCTAATTATTACAGACAGTAAAAGCTGAAAGCATTTACCTAATTTTTACATGCTGTAAGAGCTTAAAGCATTTACTTAATGCATTCTTCTCCATTCATTTGAATCATAAAGAGATGTGATGGATTTTAAAGCTGAACATGGTTGAGTTTTTTTTTTCTGCCTACCATGTTACTTCCTTTCTTTGATGATGTGCTGATGACAACCTGAAGTTAAAATATAATTTTTAATGAGGTGTGAAGTGTGGTGCCATCCTTGTGGTCAAATAAAAAATGGACTTTTCTGCTGACTGTGTTGCCACACCAACTCCAGTTTCATTGGCCAGACTGTAAAGATGCAGTCTTTCATCATCATCATCATCATGTGCCATGCCAACTGACGTTGGCTATTATGCTTCTCCAGAGTACACGATCCTTCATGCAGGCCATCAGTTCACTTGGTGATCTCCTCTCACACCGTCCCATCAGACTGTCCAGTATCATTTCTCTTGGTCATCTTCCCTCTATTTTTCCTGTTGTTATAATATTTTCAATGCCCCCTCATCTCATTGCATGTCCTATGAAAGTACATTGTCTCTCTCCTATTTTTTTGACAAGATTTTTTTGTCTCTCCAGCTCTTCTCATACATTCTTCATTAATTATTTTTGCTGTCCAGGGGATTCGGAACATTCTAATAAATCACATTTCTGCTGCTTCCAATGATTTTTGTGCAGACCTGCCTATTGTCCATGGTTCACTTCCATATAACAAGATAGGTTCAGTATAGCATTTTAAGGCTTGTTTTTTAACATTCATTGATAAGGATGTGTTGCATAATGCGTTTCTCGTTCTCTGAAATGGAGTCTTTGCTTGGCCTATTCTGTTCCTAACTTCTGTTCTACATTTACCATCTGAAGTTATTACTGCTCCAAGGTATTTGAATTTCTGCACCTGGTTTAGTATAGTTCAGTTTAATTTTATACTTCATGTTGGTGGATTCTGTTTCTTAGATATAACCATAGTCTCTGTCTTTTTGATGTTCAAAGTAAGGTCTTTCTGTTCACTTTCTTTGGCGACTTTATCCAAGAGATTTTGCAGGTATTGTTGATTCTCAGCTATCAGCACGCTGAAGGTTGTTAATATTGTATCCTCCAGTTTTTATGCCTGGTTCTATGATGATCGTTCTTAGAATATTCTTGCTGTACAGAGAAAAAAGGTCTGGAGATAGTACACATCCTTGTTGCACCTCTTATTTTATAGGTTGATATTTTCCAATTCTATTTTCAACTTGAATTGCTGCCTCTTGCTGCCAGTACAGATGTTTTACAATCCTCAGGTCTTTGCCGTCTATGTTGATGTCTTCAAACACTTTAATAATTTCATTATGTTTCACCTTGTCAAATGCCTTGGTTTAATCAGTGAAGAGTAAATAGGGCTCTTTCTGTACTTCTAAAGCTCTTTCTATTAGTGTTCGTAAAGCATAAATGGCATTGTGTGTTCCCTTTCCTTCATCAAATCTAAACCGTTCATCTGCTATTTCCATTTCTATCTTTTTCCTTGTTCTTCTCATAATAATTCTCAGAAGTAGCTTCGTTATGTGACATGAGAGGCTGATAGTCCGGTGGTCATCACATTCCTTTGCACCTGGTTTCTTTGATAGTGCTATAAACGTGGATAAGCAAGTCACTGGGCATATAACCACTGTTGTAAATGTCATTCAGTAACTTGGTTATTATTTTTATTCCTATCTCCTCTAGCACCTCTATTTCTTCTATTGTTATATTATCAGGCCCAGTCGCTTTTCCTTTCTTCATGTGTTTGATGGCATCTATGATTTCATCTTCAAGTATTGGTGGCCCATCACAGTTTTCATTATCTGGTGTTAATTCTGGTCTTTCTCTTCCACTGATGTACTCTGTCCACAATGTCTTCTTTTCCCATTAACATTTTACTTTCTTTTGATTTCAGGCATCCTGTGGTATATTTTGTTTTCGTGCCTGTGAGTTCATTAATTCGTTTATGCATGTTTTTGTTGTCTTTATTATGAGAGTCCTCTATTTGTCTGCACTGTTCATTTAACCACACTTCCTTTGCCTCTCTGCATTTGCATCTTATTTCTTTATTTATCTTGATATATTTTTCTTGGTTAGTTTTTACTCTTCCTCCTCTTGTCTAACAGTCCTAAGATGTCGTCTATCATCCATTTATTTTTAGGGGCTTCTTTTTTCGGTGGTATTATCTCCTTAACAGTTTGGTGGATAGAATTTCTTAACATTGCCCATTGTTCATCTTTACTATTTATCTTTGCTGTTGCATTGTATCTATTTGTTATAATAACTCTGTATTGTTCTTGCAGTTCTTGATTTTTAAGGAGTTATGTATTCACTTTGATGTTTCTCACTTTTCTGCCTGCTTTCTTTAGCTTTATTCTAATTTTTCCACAGAGTGGGTCATGGTCACTATTGCAGTCAGCTCCTGGCATGGTTTTTATTGTCAGTAATGCATTCCAGAATCGTTTGTTGATTAATACATAGTATATCTGGTTAAAAGTCTTTTTGTCGGGGCTGCACCACGTTGCCAGTCTTCGAGGATGTTGTTTAAACCAGGTGTTCCTACAACCGTGCTATGTATTCTTGCCCATTCAATTAATTTACTATATCTGTCATCCCTCTCTGCCAGTCCATAGTCACCAACGATGTCTGAAGTCCTTCCTTTACCAGCTTTGGCATTAAAATCTCCAATCACTATAGTAATTTCATGTGACTTTGTGTGTTTCAGGGCTGTCTCTATGTCATTATAAAATAGCTGTACATCTTGTTCAGAACTTTCAGATGTTGGAGCATACACTTGTATAATATTTGTGTTTATTGGTCGTCCTTTCAGTTGGGCTTGCAGGACTTGGTATGAGATGTTCAAATATCCTACAATTGTCCTTGCTTTTACTATCAATGCTATATTATGAAAAGATATAATATAATATAGATATATAGAGGAGAAAAGTTAGACAACCCATCATAGAATGGGATAGTTGATATAAAAAGGGTTATGTTCCATAGAAATTAGTAGCTTGGTGATTAGGTTTATTCCCCTTGAAGAAAGGGATCATAACATATTTGGTTTAATGATGTTCATTCTTGTTGCTTAGATAATTATGTCCAGCACTGGAGACCACATCAACAGCTTATGTCATGGAGACCAATACACTATCTTCAGTTCACACACAGGACACATCAAACTCAGTAAGCACTTACACAAAGTGACTGCTGACCACACACCATACTGCGTGTGCTGCAACAGACAAAAAAAAAGAATCTGTTAATCACCATCTGTTGGACTGCATTGCATTGAAAGATCTAAAAAAGAACCAGATGCCACCAAACTCCTCCATCACTGACACTCTATGGGGAGATATAGATCAGCTGAAAAGACTTGTACCTTCCGCCATCTGGCACAAGGGAAGAAATGTGAAAACTGGTAAACCCAGGGATCGGAAAAGTCAGAGTAAAAAAAAAAAGTGGATAATTATGCTACAGACTGAATTTGTTTTATTCAGCTATGATAACTGAACACATGTAGACTTTATTTTAAAGCGTTGATATCTTTCTTCACTTGCAGCCAATAACATAATCTTCAGAAATTAAAAACGTTTTTTTGTGTTTTTTTTCTTTTTTGTGTCAGGCTATGTGACAGACATCTTAGAAGATGCAAAAGTTTATTCAAATCATGCAAACAGGAAAGGAGTGGACACTGATGATATCAAGCTTGCAGTAAAGATGAAGGTGGATCACTCATTTACTTCACCACCACCTAGAGATGTAAGTACTTCATTTATGTTTGATATACACACTGGAAGAAGTGGAGAGTTGTGAGTATCTTGGATCACTACTAACTAGTAATGGAGGTACAATGAAGGAAATTAAAAGGAGAACAACTAAAGAATCTGTGGAGAGGAACAGACAGAACCACAAAAGTAAGATTTTTAAGGGCATGCTTTATTCCCATCACAACATGTGCCTGTGAGACCTGGACACTTAACAAAACAGCTGAGAAACACATAAATGCCTTTGAATGTAAATGCTGCAGAAGAGGTCTTCAGATATCATGGACACAAAGAACAAATATATCCATGCTACAGGAACTTAATATTGAAGAAGGCTGGCTAGTAAAGAGGATTAAAGAGAGAAAACGTAAATATTTTGGACACATTAAATGTCATGATAATCTAGAGAAGACCGCCTTGGAAGGGTACATAATGGGAAAAAGAAAGAGAGGAAGACCAAGGCAAAGATAGCTGCAAGACATCATTGAGGATTGGCAAATGGATGCATCAGCAGCAGGCCATCTTGATCACAATTGAAAGGCCTACAGGAGTGCTACTATTAGGGAGGCAAAGTTGTGCAAGGGACATGCAAGTGAATGAATACATACTACTACATAGAGATCAGAGCACTGATAAGATCATATGTTTGCACAGGAACTTCAAGCATATGATTCATACTTTACCGTTACCTCTTATATCATAATGGCATCATGTAACTGCTTTAGAAATTGTGGTTATCCTGTGTTATGGATCATATTTAATAACTTTTAATGGTGAGATACATGAAACCATTTGTGATGTTTGGTTGTAGTGATACTCTTATCTCACTTGTGATGTATGGTTGTAGTGCTGTCATCTCACTTGTGATGTATGGTTGTACGAGGGTCATACCGAAAGTCATGAGCAAAAAGTTTTTAAAAATCAGAATTTATAGATAGAGAAAATATAAATGTATCAACTTAAGAGAAAATATAAATGTATCAACTTAATCTTCATCCTTTTCTACACTTTTCAACATAATCTCCATTTCTCTGCACACATTTTTCCCATAGCTCTGCAAGTTTGAAAATACCCTCCTGGTAGAATTCCGTTCCAGCTGCTTTCTGTATGTTATCTCCTGTGTTGTAATGATAGCCTCTCATTTGTTCTTTCACAAAATTGAACAGATTAGAATCACTGGGTGCTATTGGCAGGGTGTGGGAGAATTTCCCAATCTATTTTCTGAATTTCCACAGCAAGCAGAGTTTTTCTCATAGCCTTGTGATCTTCAGTCAACAAACATGGGACCCAGCAGGCAGAAACTTTTCTATAGCCTAGGGTTTCAATCATTTCCTGTACTGCATTGTGTCCTATTCCAAGATTTAGAGCGATTTCAGATACTGTGACATGTCTGTCTTGTTTAATGATGTTGTCAACCCTTTCCACATTGCGTTCAGTGGAGACAGTTCAAGGGTTATTGCTGCGAGGCATATCTTGGATGCTCGTGTTTCCATTTTTGAAATGTTTCACCCACCTCCTAATGCTGCTACCACCCATACACACATCTCATAAGTAAGTCTTTGGTGAATTTCAGCAGTGAAGATTTCCTCTTTAACGAGGAACTCAATAACAGCACATTGACGAAATGAAACTTCGGCACCCGACATTTTGTTTCTGCTCCACGTGATCATGTGACCTCTACATGAAGTACAAAGGATGCAGTTAAGGTGATACATTTATATTTTCTCAATCTATAAATTCTGATTTTTAAAACGACTGATTTTTATCACGACTTTCGATATGACCCTCATAGTTCTGTCATCTTACTTGTGATGTATGGTTGTAGTGCTGTCATCTCACTTGTGATGTATGGTTGTAGTGCTGTCATCTCACTTGTGATGTATGGTTGTATGAAAAAATTGTACACAAAGCACTTTTAGACATGAGAGAAAGAAAAATCACTACAGTATGCTGTTCTCTTGTGGCCAGATGGCTGATTGTCCTACCAGAATAATTCAGTTCTCTTGTGGCCAGATGGCTGGTTGTCCTACCAGAATAGTTCAGTTCTCTTGTGATTTTTATTTCTCTCATGTCTGAAAGTGCTTTGTCTATGATTTTTTTTTTAGGCATAATTATAGAACACTGTGTCCTGTTACTTTACTGTATGAAAGCTTTGATGTTTCCTATTTGTAAAACTTGTATGTGGAATAATAACAAAAACATTAAATGATATCTATAATACAGATTACATTCCTGATGACCTGCTGAAATCAGTGTTCATTTCTATACCAAAGAAACCGGGAACAATAGACTGTCCAGAGCATAGAACTATTAATCTCGTGAGTCATGTCATCAGGATACTACAAACAATAAAGAAAAGAATCAGAAATAAGATGACCACTGAAATATCAAAAGAACAATGTGGCTTTGTAGCAGGAAAAGACACAACAACAAATGCTGTCTTCATGTTAAGAACAATGGCAGAAAAGGTGACAGAAGTTAAAACAGATTTATATTTATGCTTCATTGACTGCTGTGAGGCATTTGATAAAGGTAAACACACTGAAATAGTAAAATGTTGAAGGACATAAACTTTGACAGAAAAGACCTGAGAATCGTGAGAATGTACTGGGAACAAAAAGCAGGTGGAGGGGCAGACAGGAGAATACCAGAAGATAATACTGGCCATACAATAGGGAAGTGTTCTTTCACCTGACCTCTTCTCGCTACACAGTGAAAATATAATGAAAGATATAGAGGACATGCTGGAAGTAGCAGTAGGAGGTGTCGGCGTTAACAACTTGAGATACGCAGACGACATGGTGTCGATAGTCAGGAGTGAAAGAGAGCTTTGATTGCTATTTAATACGATCATCAAGGAAAGTGAGAAAAAGGGAGCTTTGATTGCTGTTTAATACGATCATCAAGGAAAGTGAGAAAAAGGGAGCTTTGAATGCTGCATAATGCGATCATCAAGGAAAGTGAGAAAAAGGGAGCTGTGATTGCTACCTAATATAGTCATCAGGTAAAGTGAGAAAAAGGGAGCTGTGATTGCTACCTAATACAGTCATCAGGTAAAGTGAGAAAAAGGGAGCTGTGATTGCTACCTAATACAGTCATCAGGTAAAGTGAGAAAAAGGGAGCTGTGATTGCTACCTAATACAGTCATCAGGTAAAGTGAGAAAAAGGGAGCTGTGATTGCTACCTAATACAGTCAAAGTGAGAAAAAGGGAGCTTTGATTGCTGCTTAATGCGATCATCAAGGAAAGTGAGAAAAAGGGAGCTTTGATTGCTGCTTAATGCAATCATCAAGGAAAGTGAGAAGAAGGAGCTTTGATTACAGCTTAATGCGATCATCAAGGAAAGTGAGAAAAAGGGAGCTGTGATTGCTACCTAATACAGTCATCAGATAAAGTGAGAAAAAGGGAGCTTTGATTGCTGCTTAATGCGATCATCAAGGAAAGTGAGAAAAAGGGAGCTGTGATTGCTACCTAATACAGTCATCAGGTAAAGTGAGAAAAAGGGAGCTGTGATTGCTACCTAATACAGTCATCAGGTAAAGTGAGAAAAAGGGAGCTGTGATTGCTACCTAATACAGTCAAAGTGAGAAAAAGGGAGCTTTGATTGCTGCTTAATGCGATCATCAAGGAAAGTGAGAAAAAGGGAGCTTTGATTGCTGCTTAATGCAATCATCAAGGAAAGTGAGAAGAAGGAGCTTTGATTACAGCTTAATGCGATCATCAAGGAAAGTGAGAAAAAGGGAGCTGTGATTGCTACCTAATACAGTCATCAGATAAAGTGAGAAAAAGGGAGCTTTGATTGCTGCTTAATGCGATCATCAAGGAAAGTGAGAAAAAGGGATCTGTGATTGCTACCTAATACAGTCATCAGATAAAGTGAGAAAAAGGGAGCTGTGATTGCTACTTAATACAGTCATCAGATAAAGTGAGAAAATAACCTGAGATATGCTGATGACACAGTCCTGATAGTAGACAATGAAGAAAAAGATTTACAAGAGCTGCTAGTTATATCCTTCCTGTGCTGTTAAATGTTATATAGGGCTCACAAGGTAGTTCACAAAATTTTCCTGTTTTCGGTGAGCTTTTCAACCGTATCAAGGGATTTTATGCATATTAATTTGTCCTCTTTTAACAATGTCCTCTTAGAGTTTCATGTGGTCTGCCTCTTTTTCTTTGGCCTGTTGTGTTCCACTTGATAGCTTGTTTTGGGATTCTGATAGTTTCTTCTCATCATGTGACCAACATATGTCCATCTCCTTTTCCTGATCATCTATGAGACTGGTTACTGTTCAGTCATCTGTTTTATCTCTGCATTGTTCTTGAATTCACTCCACTTGATGCTGAGTATTTTCCGTAAGCATTTGTTTTCAAAAGAGTCTAATTTCTTGTCTATTTCTTCAGTTGTTTTCCAGCTTTCGCATGCAAAAATGAGGGTGGATATTACATTTGAATTGAATAGTCTTAACTTGGTTTTTGTGCTTATAACTCTTGAATGCCATTTGTTCTCAAGATTCTTGGAGATCGATGCTGCTTTTGCAATTCTAATTCTAACTTCCTTTCTGGTGTCACCATCCTGGTCTTTGTAGCTGCCAAGGTATGCAAATTGATTGATTTCTTCAATAGCTGCCCCTTCTATGTGCTATTCATAGAAGTGGCAGAAAGAAAACAGAAACAGTGGTCGTGTCCAGAAAGAAAACTGTACCAGAATGCAATGTAAAAATCAAAGGAATAAAATTAAAACAAGTGCATAAATTCAAGTATCTTGGTACAGTGATAACATCAAATGGTAGTTGTATCACATAGGTCAAAAACAGAACATGCAAAGAAAATGTAGCATTTCATAAAATTAAATCTCTTTTGTGTAGTCCATATGTGTCAGTAGGTACTAGGAAAAGAGTCTTGAAATGTTACATCAAGCCAGTAACGTAAGAGAACACAGTTTTGTAGGATTAGATGTAAAAAAAAAAATTGTAGACAAAGCACTTTAATGAGACGTGAGAGAAAGAAAATCACAAGAGAATTACCTGGGATTCGAAAATGGACTCCGATAGGATGAGCAACCATCTAGCCATGAGAGAACGGTATACTATCGATTTAACCAACTAGCACCCCCAGAAAAGGGTGTTTTATTGACATAGTCTTTAGTAACTGTTCAGTAGACACGAGGGATCGTAACACCTGGAAAGAAACGATGCTGTGACACAAATTCCGTAGCTTAGATTCAGCCTGTCTAGCAGGTACCAACTTTTAGACAAATGTACACATGGTCCCCTGCCATGTCTGATGTAAACTTGAACAACCATAACAAACGAACGAATACTTATTACATGAAGTTAGTTTCATGTATAGTTTTAAGGAACAATTTTTTATAAATAGGAAACTATGAGGCATTGGTATGATAAAGTAAGAGAACACAGTTTTGTAGGATTAGACCTCGAAAAAATCATAGACAAAACACTTTATTGAGATGTGAGAGAAAGAAAAATCACAAGAGAATTAACTGGGATTCGAACATGGACTCTGGTAGGATGAGCATCCATCTAGTCACTAGAGAACAACATGCTATCGACTTAGCCAACTAGCGCCCTCAAAAAAAGGTGTTTTATTGACATAGTCTTTAGTAACTGTTCATTGGACGTGAGGGATCGTAACACCCAGAAAGAAATCAGGGCATGACACAAAAAATTCTGTAGCTTAGATTTGGTCTCTCTAGCAGGTAACAACTTTTAGACAATAATACACATGGTCTCCTGCCATGTCTGATGCACACTTGAACAACAATAACAAATGAACAAATACTTATTACATGAAGTCCTACCGGAGTCTGTGTTCGAATCCCAGGTAATTCTCTTGAGATTTTTCTTTCTCTCATGTCTCGCTACACGTCTCACTAAAGTGCTTTGTCTATGATTTTTTCGAGGTCTAATCCTACAAAACTGTGTTCTCATTCTTTACCGTACCAAAGCCTCATAGTTTCCTATGTATAAAAAAATTGTTCTATCAAGCCAGTATTACTTTTTGGAAACAAATCATGGTCATTAATGAAAACAACAACAAGATCATTAGAGGCAGCTGTAATATGATTCCTATGAAGAATGTTAAAAATACCATGGGCAGCTAAAAAATAAATGAAGAATGCCTAATGAAAGCCAATGAGAAGTGAACCTTAATAAACACACTATAGGAGAGACAGTCTAGGTTCATTGGCCATATAATTAGAAAAGGAGGGTTTGAAAATATTGTGACAACAGGGAAAATTGGAGGCAAGAAAGGGAGAGATAGACCAAGAGAGAAAATCTTAGATATCTTGACAAAATGGCATGGGAGAAGCACAACAGTAGAACTGATGAATAACATGAAATATTAGAAACTGTGGAGAGACATAGTCACCAACGCCTCTAGGCAGGGCACATGATAATGATGGTCTGGTTTCAAAATATTGTCAAATTGTGTTGTAGTGTCACCCTGTGATCTAGTGTTACCTTGTGGTCTAATGCCACCTGGTGTTTAGTGTCACCCTGTGATCTAGTGTTACCTTGTGATCTAATGCCATCTAGTGTTTTAGTGTCACCCTGTGATCTAGTGTTACCTTCTGGTCTAATGCCACCTGGTGTTTTAGCGCAATCAAATTGCCTTTGAATAGTCTGTATAAGATAAATATAGATTCACATTAAATTCTCTGTATTTCTCTATTAATTTTATACTGAATATATGCTCTCTCTCTTGTTCCTCTTCCTTGTCTAAAACCAGCCTGGACCATATTGACTTCAGTTTTCTTACGAAGTCTACCCATTATGATTTTCAATAGAATTTTACTTGCATGACTAATCAGGGCAACAGTTCTGTAGTTTGTGCATAATTTCAAGTTACCCTTTTTGGGCAGTGGTATGAATACAGTTCTTTTCCATTCTATTGACCAGATACCTGAATGCCACATCTTTTTACACAGTGCATGATAGACTTTGACTTTTTGACTTTTCCGATTCCCAGGTTTACAAGTTTTCACTCTTTTTCCTTTGTGCCAGATAATGAAACGTACAGGTCCTCTTTAGCTGTTCTACATCTCCATACAGAATGTCGGTGATTGAGGAGTTTGGTGGTATCAGGTGGTGCTTAACAGTTTCTTCTTCTTTTCTGTTGCAGTGCATGCAGTATGGTGTGTGGTCAGCGGTCACTCTGTGTAAATGCTTATTGAGGGTAATTTGTCCTGTTCTCAACTTAAAAATTGCTCATTGATCTCTACGACATAAGCTGTTGATGTGGTCTCCGGGGTTGGGCTTTGGCAGGTGTGTATATAGGGATCTTCCAGCTGGATTACTGGTCCAGCTTTTCATCCACTGCTGCTTGCAATTGTTGTGTATAATGTGTTTAGCTGTTCTCATGTTAGTAGAGATGTGGGGCTGTGACATGGTGGCTCCACACTTTGCCAGTATGTCACACATCCATTTCCTCTGATATCTGTGTACCCTGGTATCCACTGTCTTGGTGTCATAGGAGGCTTGAGTGTATTAAATATGGGATTTTATTGATTAGTGCCAGCCTCTCAAATCTCATCAGTTTATTTTCTTTTCTTGCCTGTAATTTTCATGAAAACTGTCAGTTTTACACAGACCAGATTGTTGAGCTGGCTGTAAATCAGTTGTTCCAGACATATTTGCTGTTCATCAGCCTTGTAGCTCATTAAATGAGTTTTGAGAGTGATTTAGAATGTTAAAAATACCATGGGCAGCTAAAAAATAAATGAAGAATGCCTAATGAAAGCCAATGAGAAGTGAACCTTAATAAACACACTATAGGAGAGACAGTCTAGGTTCATTGGCCATATAATTAGAAAAGGAGGGTTTGAAAATATTGTGACAACAGGGAAAATTGGAGGCAAGAAAGGGAGAGATAGACCAAGAGAGAAAATCTTAGATATCTTGACAAAATGGCATGGGAGAAGCACAACAGTAGAACTGATGAATAACATGAAATATTAGAAACTGTGGAGAGACATAGTCACCAACGCCTCTAGGCAGGGCACATGATAATGATGGTCTGGTTTCAAAATATTGTCAAATTGTGTTGTAGTGTCACCCTGTGATCTAGTGTTACCTTGTGGTCTAATGCCACCTGGTGTTTAGTGTCACCCTGTGATCTAGTGTTACCTTGTGATCTAATGCCATCTAGTGTTTTAGTGTCACCCTGTGATCTAGTGTTACCTTCTGGTCTAATGCCACCTGGTGTTTTAGCGCAATCAAATTGCCTTTGAATAGTCTGTATAAGATAAATATAGATTCACATTAAATTCTCTGTATTTCTCTATTAATTTTATACTGAATATATGCTCTCTCTCTTGTTCCTCTTCCTTGTCTAAAACCAGCCTGGACCATATTGACTTCAGTTTTCTTACGAAGTCTACCCATTATGATTTTCAATAGAATTTTACTTGCATGACTAATCAGGGCAACAGTTCTGTAGTTTGTGCATAATTTCAAGTTACCCTTTTTGGGCAGTGGTATGAATACAGTTCTTTTCCATTCTATTGACCAGATACCTGAATGCCACATCTTTTTACACAGTGCATGATAGACTTTGACTTTTTGACTTTTCCGATTCCCAGGTTTACAAGTTTTCACTCTTTTTCCTTTGTGCCAGATAATGAAACGTACAGGTCCTCTTTAGCTGTTCTACATCTCCATACAGAATGTCGGTGATTGAGGAGTTTGGTGGTATCAGGTGGTGCTTAACAGTTTCTTCTTCTTTTCTGTTGCAGTGCATGCAGTATGGTGTGTGGTCAGCGGTCACTCTGTGTAAATGCTTATTGAGGGTAATTTGTCCTGTTCTCAACTTAAAAATTGCTCATTGATCTCTACGACATAAGCTGTTGATGTGGTCTCCGGGGTTGGGCTTTGGCAGGTGTGTATATAGGGATCTTCCAGCTGGATTACTGGTCCAGCTTTTCATCCACTGCTGCTTGCAATTGTTGTGTATAATGTGTTTAGCTGTTCTCATGTTAGTAGAGATGTGGGGCTGTGACATGGTGGCTCCACACTTTGCCAGTATGTCACACATCCATTTCCTCTGATATCTGTGTACCCTGGTATCCACTGTCTTGGTGTCATAGGAGGCTTGAGTGTATTAAATATGGGATTTTATTGATTAGTGCCAGCCTCTCAAATCTCATCAGTTTATTTTCTTTTCTTGCCTGTAATTTTCATGAAAACTGTCAGTTTTACACAGACCAGATTGTTGAGCTGGCTGTAAATCAGTTGTTCCAGACATATTTGCTGTTCATCAGCCTTGTAGCTCATTAAATGAGTTTTTGAGAGTGATTTAGAATTACAGTGTCAAAGAAGCTTTTCTTCATCATTGCTGCTACCAAAACCTTACAGAACTTGAATTTTCAACTCATTTTCTACAAAACAACCAACCAGTGTAGATTATGAAAACATCTGCTTGTTGATTTCAGTATCTGTTTTTTGTTATCAATGTTTTATGTCACACAGCATACATTTTAGAATGTAAACTTTCAATTCATAGTAACTTTATTATCATTACAAGCTTTTTTAGTGACTATAATAATGCTCTTTTTAAGAACTCAATCATACAACTATTTGTGTGTACAAGAGCATATCAGTTATATGTGAACAAGAATTTATATCACCTGTTTGTGTGTACAAGAACTTATTCAGTTATACGTGAACAAATATTTATATCACCTATTTATGTGTACAAGAATTTATATCAGTTATTTGTGAACAAGAACTTATATCAGTTATATGTGAACAAGAATTTATATCACCTGTTTGTGTGTACAAGAACTTATTCAGTTATACGTGAACAAATATTTATATCACCTATTTATGTGTACAAGAATTTATATCAGTTATTTGTGAACAAGAACTTATATCAGTTATTTGTGTACAAGAACTTATATCAGTTATTTGTGTACAAGAATTTATATAAACTATTTGTGTGTACAAGAACATATATCAGTTATTTGTGAACAAGAGCTTATATCAGTTATTTGTGTACAAGAATTTATATCAGTTATTTGTATACAAGAACTTACATCAGTTATTTGTGAACAAGAACTTATATCAGTTACTTGTGAACAAGAACTTAATCAGTTATTTGTGTACAAGAACTTATATCAGTTATTTGTGAACAAGAACTTATATCAGTTACTTGTGTACAAGAACATATATCAGTTATTTGTGTACAAGAACTTATATCAGTTACTTGTGTACAAGAACTTATATCAGTTACTTGTGTACATGAACTTATATCAGTTACTTGTGTACAAGAACTTATATCAGTTACTTGTGAACAAGAACTTATCTCAGTTACTTGTGAACAAGAACTTATATCAGTTACTTCTGAACAAGAACTTATATCAGTTACTTGTGAACAAGAACTTATATCAGTTATTTGTGAACAAGAACTTATATCAGTTACTTGTGAACAAGAACTTATATCAGTTACTTTTGAACAAGAACTTATATCAGTTACTTGTGTACAAGAACTTATATCAGTTACTTGTGAACAAGAACTTATATCAGTTACTTGTGAACAAGAACTTATCTCAGTTACTTGTGAACAAGAACTTATATCAGTTATTTGTGAACAAGAACTTATATCAGTTACTTGTGTACAAGAACTTATATCAGTTATTTGTGAACAAGAACTTATATCAGTTACTTGTGTACAAGAACATATATCAGTTATTTGTGTACAAGAACTTATATCAGTTACTTGTGTACAAGAACTTATATCAGTTACTTGTGTACATGGACTTATATCAGTTACTTGTGTACAAGAACTTATATCAGTTACTTGTGTACAAGAACTTATATCAGTTACTTTTGAACAAGAACTTATATCAGTTACTTGTGTACAAGAACTTATATCAGTTACTTGTGAACAAGAACTTATATCAGTTACTTGTGAACAAGAACTTATCTCAGTTACTTGTGAACAAGAACTTATATCAGTTATTTGTGAACAAGAACTTATATCAGTTACTTGTGTACAAGAACTTATATCAGTTATTTGTGAACAAGAACTTATATCAGTTACTTGTGTACAAGAACATATATCAGTTATTTGTGTACAAGAACTTATATCAGTTACTTGTGTACAAGAACTTATATCAGTTACTTGTGTACATGGACTTATATCAGTTACTTGTGTACAAGAACTTATATCAGTTACTTGTGAACAAGAACTTATCTCAGTTACTTGTGAACAAGAACTTATATCAGTTACTTGTGAACAAGAACTTATATCAGTTACTTGTGAACAAGAACTTATATCAGTTACTTGTGAACAAGAACTTATATCAGTTACTTGTGAACAAGAACTTATATCAGTTATTTGTGAACAAGAACTTATATCAGTTACTTGTGTACAAGAACTTATATCAGTTACTTGTGACAAGAACTTATATCAGTTACTTGTGAACAAGAACTTATATCAGTTACTTGTGTACAAGAACTTATATCAGTTACTTGTGAACAAGAACTTATATATCAGTTACTTGTGTACAAGAACTTATATCAGTTATTTGTGTACATGAACTTATATCAGTTGTGGGGGTGAAGATGCTTGTCTGATAAGGCAATCAACGACCCATAGCTGATATGCCAGCGTCAAGCTTAGTGACCCATAGCTGACCAAGACCCTGTCCCACCTCTCCATGGTACCCCCAGTAACAGGCCTAGCCTGGCTAACGGGGCAGGGATCGCCATAGTCCCCATAGTGGTGGAGTCTGCTAAAGAAGCATTGCACACCCCCCTTGCTTTTTAGCTGTACTCCGGGACTGAAAAAGTAGCTGCCATAACCCGGTCCCAGCCGATACGATGCTGTGCCTCAACACCTACTGCATCGGCTACAAAGACCAACACCTCTCAGTTACAAGGACTTCGTACAAGTTATATCAGCTCTTTGTGTGTAAAAATTTCTATCACTTATTTATGTACAAGAATTTATATCAACTGTGAGTAAAAGTTTTATCAGTTATTTGTGTACAAGAATTTTTATCAACTACTTGTGTGTAAAATTTATATCAGTTATTTGCGTACAAGAATTTATGAGTTATATGTGTATAAGAATTTATATCAATTATTTGTGCACAAGAACTTGTACAAACTATTGGTGTATAAGAATTTATATGAACTGTTTGTGTACAAGAACCTATATGAACTATTTGTGTACAAGAATTTACATCAGCTAAGTTCTGTGAAGCTGTCTTTATTTTTTCCCTTGTTTCATCTCTTAATTTCTCTGGTTTGTTTTTATTAGTTAGATTTTCTTCTAGTCCTTTCTAGTAAAAGACAAGGCAAACTTTTCTTCCTCTAGTCTTTCCTTGTGATTCATGAGACAAGACAAACATGTCTTCTGCTACTCTTTTCTAGTAATCTAGACAAGACAAACTAATCTTTTATAGTGATCTACAAAACAAGACAAACTAGTCTTTTCTAGTTGTCTACAAGACAAGACAAACTAGTCTTTTCTAGTTGTCTACAAGACAAGACAAACTAGTCTTTTCTAGTGATCTGCAGGACAGGAAAAATTAGTCTTTTCTAGTGATCTAAAAGACAAGACAAACAGGTCTTTTCTAGTGATCTAGACAAGACAGACTAATCTTTTATAGTGATCTACAAGACAAAACAAACTAGTCTTTTCTAGTTATCGACAAGACAAAACAAATTAGTCTTTTCTAGTGATCTGCAGGACAGGAAAAACTAGTCTTTTCTAGTCTTCTTCTTCTTCGTTCGCTTCTACCACCAAGACCACCTTGTGATCCTACTGAATTTACCCCTGTGGTCCTCGTTAAGCCCCGTGGTCCCCCTTGTGGTCCCAAAAGGACCACACGAGATCCCCGAGAGGACCACAGAAGGTTCAGAGTATCTCAGGGCTTGAGCCTGTATTCTTGGTGGGTCTCAGAAGCGGGATTGCATGACACCATGGCTTTCGTTGCACCAGTTTAGTCTAGAGTTGGACTTTCTCACTGGAAGACCTCGACGTGTTTAGAATATCAGTATATCCATGCTGGGTGAGAGGTGGTAGCCCACCCAGGCCAGAGTTGGACTTTGTCACTGGAAAACCTCGACGTGTTTTGAGATACCCGCGTATCACCGCTGGGTGAGAGGTGGTTGCCCATCCAGTCCAGTGTTGGACTTTCTCACCGGAAAACCTCAGCGTGATTAGGATACGCTTACATCCCCGCCGGGTGAGAGGTGGTTGCCTATCTAGACTGCCCTGGTCCAATGTCTCTGACTTCAGCATTTTGTGGTCGTGGCTGCTACCTTCCTAGTTGTGACCAAGATGGAGCTTTTGTCCAGGAGGACGAATCCTCGCCACTAGTGACTTTCACCCCTGGGTTGACCCAGTTTAGGCATATTATCTCAGTATGGGCATGTTTGGGACATGACCGACCTCTAGAGCAGATGTACTGCGACATGCATAGCCTTCAAGTTTCACCCCTTGTGTGAGCTGGTTTAGGCATATTTCACCAGTATGGGTGTATATCGAGCGTGACCGACCTCTAGAGCGGAGGTGGTGTGACATGCCTGGCCATCACATTTCACCCCTGGTGTGTGCTGGTTTAGGCATATTTCACCAGTGTAGGTGTATTTCGGATGTGGCCTGCCTCTAGAGCAGAGGTGCTGTGGTATGTGTAGCTCTCGCAGTGATACTACTGGGCATACCGATTAAATTTCACTTTATCCTTTCTTTCACCTTTTCACATCAGCGTCGAACAGCAACCTTTATTTCTTTTCCGCATTTTCTTCCTTGACCGGGAGGAGCTTCACTCCACATGCGGCATTCGAAGAGTCTCGCCAACAGTGTCTTAACCTCTGGGTTAAGCTGGTTCATGCATTTCACCCAATATGACTGCACTCAGGACATGGCCGACCTCCAGACCAGAGGTGCCGTGATTTGACTGTTTGCTTCGCTTTATCCTTTCTACCACCTTTTCCGCAGTGGTGCCACGTGGCAACCCCATTTGCATCTTTCTTCATTGGCCAGGAGGAGAACTCTCCACGCACGGCAGCTGAAGAATCTTGCCAGCAGTGGTAGATGAGCTACCAAACGTGCCACTCATCTACCCTAAGTGTCTGGTTTTCAGGCGCCAGATATTCACCTTCGTCCCTTCTCCTGTCAGTTTAAACAGTTCTGCCACAGGAAGGCCAGGAGCTGGACTTGACTGCTATAGGCTGTTTGAGACGCACACCGTTGGAGTGGAGATCGAATTCTCCACCCCACCTCCGGCAATAACAGTCCTTAGAACAGTCTTTTCTAGTGATCGACAAGACAAGACAAACGTGTGAAAATGACCAAGCAGTTTCTATTGTAAATTATAAAACTCAGGTGTTAGTGCTGAAGTTTTGCATATTTAATTATATCAGCAGGACTGGTGGTGATGGTTTTGTTGACCTTATTGCACACTTTTAAAACTAGTTATTTTCCATATCAGAAACACACTTTTCTAAGAAATGATTACCTTCTGTTATGAGAAATTGTAACAGTATCCTATTTCATACAATAGAATATAAATTTTAACAGCATCCTGTCATACAATAGAATATAAGTAAAATGTGGCAAGTGAATAGGGTCACATTTTAAGTGTACACTACCTTTGTTTTAACACACAAACATACATTTTTGGCTTGCTAATGATACATGTTAAGCTTTTAATCAGTCTGTTTGTTAAGCTTGTAGTCAGTCTGTGTTGTAATATCATTCAATCCTTCTGTATCCAGTTGTTAATGGAAATAGCAAGACAGAAAAACAGTCAGCCACTTCCACTTGTCAAACCTTATTGTGGACCAAGACTGCCTCCAGACAGATATTGTTTGACTGCAGCCAGCTACAAGTTAAAGTCCATCAAGAAAGTAAGTCAGCATCAAAGCATTCTTTGTAGTCCATGCTAAGACTATTGAAAATCTGACATTTGAAAGTTATGGGATACTTAATGTGACCTCTACATTCTTATTTGATTATCTCTGATATGTTTTTGTAAATTGTGATAGAGCATCCATAATCATCAAAATGTAACAAAACAACATAACATATATCATGAAAAAAATATATGAAAAATATTGATCATTGACCAAAAATAAAAAGAAGCACAAATGTTGTCATATTGAAAAAAGAGTTTCACAGAGTAGATAGAATCAGTAAGTTAAAGATGGGAGAAAGAGTTTCACAATCCGAGAATTGGGCAGGAATACTAGGACCTTGATAAGGAATGTCATTATTAGATGTCTCAGAAACTGATATTCCTTTTCATATGACCTTTCAAGGTCTGCTGATGTTCTTTCCAGAAACCAAAGGCTTCAAATATAGTTTGGAAATAAGTGAGTGATATTTCCAGAAACTAGTGGCTCCAAATATAGTTTGGAAATAAGTGAGTGGTATTTCCAGAAAATGGTGGCTCCAAATATAGTTTGGAAATAAGTGAATGATATTTCCAGAAAATAGTGGCTCCAAATATAGTTTGGAAATAAGTGAGTGATATTTCCAGAAAATAGTGGCTCCAAATATAGTTTGGAAATAAGTGAGTGATATTTCCAGAAACTAGTAGCTCCAAATATAGTTCTTGTAATATAGATATATTTGTTCTTTTTTGTGTCCACAATATTTGAAGAACTCTTTCCCCTGTGGGTGCTAAGGCAAAAGTGTTTAGCCACAGGTGTCCAGGCCTTCTTAGAAATATCGTTAAGATGTTGGTGAAAACAACCTCCTAAGCGTAAACTTCTCCTATATACTTCATACCACAACATTTGCACATAATAGCATAAATAACATTGTTTGAAGTGCAGGTGAAACCCTTCTGAACTGATAATGTGGACTTAGGAAGGAGATCTAGCTAGCCTCAACAACAAACGGGCAAGTGTTGCATCTATGACGTCCGCAACATCTGGTACCATAAAAAGTGTCACCTGTCTTAAGGCGACTTCAAACTAAATTCTCCCTGAGGTTCTTGTCCCATCTGTAGGCCACCAATGGGGGTTCCTCAAAGAGTTCACGTGTATCAGGCTCGGTCTGGAGGAGGTGGAGATGGCAAAACAGTATGTTCTTAACTGCCAAACTATGAGGGTAGTGCATAAGTACCAGTTTAACTCTGTCCAAGCTACAGGGTGGTTTAGGAGTGAGGGCTTGTTGCTGCGATATATGGCTGATGTGGTTCCAAGATGATGAGAGAACATGTTCTAGATAGCCACGGTGATGGAAAAAATCTAGCATTTTATGGCCTTGATCTTGGAAATCAGAATCCTCAGTACACAAACGTCGCAACCTAAGAAGCTGGGAAAAAGGAATAGAGTCCTTACACGATCTGGGATGGGAGGAAGAGTACAAGATACAGCTGTGAGAGTCTGTAGGTTTATAGTGGACAGAAGTAGTAAGCCCGGTAGGGCCAATAGTAACGGCAATGTTGAGAAAGTTAGTGGAAGTAATAGAGACATGGAAGGTGAAAGAAATTACAAGATTGTACTCCTTAATAAACTGATAAACTTGTCAAGATCTTCCTCTGGCATTGATGTGGCCCCAATGCTGTCATCTATGTAGCATCTATAGAAGGCTGGTAAAGGGCCTGTAAAGGCTCTCAGAACCTTGTGTTCGAAGTGGCCCATGAACAGACATGCATAGCTGGGGCCCATTTTGGTACCCATGGCCATACCACTAATCTGGTTGAACTAAAGACCATTTAATTCATTGAGATGGAGGATAAGTCGTGTAAGGCGCAGAATAGTAGACATAGGAATAGGTCTTTTGTTCAGAAGGAACTTGACCACCTGAAGTTCCTGATCATGTGGGATGGATATGTATAAGGACACTACATCAAGAGTGAAGATACAGTAGGTGTGACCAGGCAGGAGTTTAAGGGTCTCAAAAGCAGTAAGAGCATGATTTGTGTCCTTAAGATAATTGGGCAGACTAGTGACCAGAGGTTGAAAGATACTGTACAGAAAGTCAGAGATTTGTTCTGTAGGGCAGGAACAAGTAAACACTATGGGCCTTCCCAGGTTGCCTGGTTTGTGTATCTTAGGGAGTAGATAAAAGGATGGTTTCCTTAAGCAGCTGTCGCAGATGTGAAGATGGGTAGCAGAGGGAGAAAAACCAGTCTTGTGGATGGGTTCGTTGATCATGTCACGAACATGGTGATTGTTGGTCAGAGTCAGATCTTTAGCGTGAGAGGCATATAATTCAGTGGTGCTCAGCTGGCACATGGCCTTATAGATGTACAATTCTTTCTTTCAACAAACAATGGCCCAGCCCTTGTCTGCACTCTTGATCACGATATCTCGTCTGCACTGAAGTTGTGAAGTGCGCTCTGCTCCCTGGGGGTCAGGTTAGAGTGTCATACACGGGGAAGGTGAAGCTTGCAGATTTTGTGAAGAATGTGATCAATGTAAAGGTCCAAGAAACGAGATGCTCCTGCTGCAGGTGTCCAGGTGGATGGTTGTTTAGAGAAGCTAGAGAAAGGGTCATCATCAGAAGTAGATTGGTATGATGATGGTTGGGTCGCGTCTTGGAAATGGAACTTCAAGTGCAGTCTGTGATGGAAATGGTGAGCATCTTGAAGGAGTGAGAACTGGTCAGCAGAAGGACGGAGGGGAACAAACTGTAAACCTTTCCCCAAGACAGATAATTCATCAGCCAAAAGTGGAATATCAGGAGGGATAGAAACCACCTTAGCAGGAGCACACGCGGTAGTGAATAGGGGAGAGGCTGGAGAGGGATGGATGGCAGAAAGTTTCTGCTTTTTGAGAGAAGAAAGTTGCAGGTAGAATTGTCTGATGTTGAAGTGAATAATCTCCCGGATCAGGCTATAAATGAGGTAATTATCACGTGTAACTTGGTGGAGATGGACAGAAAGTTGAGCGATCTGACTGTCAAGATCCGAGAGGAATTTACTATACCCTTCAAAAATGCAGCACATTCATGGGAAAGCGAATTTGGTTTCGATAGCACAAAGACGCTGATGAATCCTAGGGTGGAGAACGCCCATGGCAGGTGAAAACTTGGAAGTAAAACCTTTAGGAATAACCTTCATGCTAAGATAGTTGCTAAGAAAGTTAATGTGAGAGGTGAAGTGCGTCTTCTTGTATGTGGCATAAATGAGGTCAGTGGTGGTGCGGGAAAAGAGAGGTGGCAAAAGACTTGAGAGATTTGCTGATACGATTTAAAAAAGGCATGGTGACGCGAAGAGATATTGAATAACAGGGGTGTGGAGGGAGAGTAGAGACTAACCTAACAAGCACAGAAGGGATGAAAACAGAGATGAATGAAAAGATGATAACAGGTGAGAGAGATGAAACATGTATCAGGAAAGGGTACAGATTCTGAAAAGGAATAGTGGGACAGATAGAGGTGCAGAGTCTGGAAAGGAATAGAAGGATAGATAGCATGGTACAAGTCAACGAAAATGGACAAAAATCTACTAAACAGTGTCGCAGTTAAGTAGGCGAATGTGACAGATAAAACGGACGACGACTGCAGTAAAACTGGTTCTAATAATAAAGGTAGATAGAGGTGTATGGTGCAGTTTTACAAGGTGGCAGAGGGAGTGAGTAAAGTGAGAAAAATCGAATAGAAAGTATGAGAGTGAGATGAGAATGAAAAACATACAACATCCAATATTTCGGCATGAACCTTTTTCAGGGATTACATACACAAACGAGACAAAAACATATAACTAAATAAAAAAGGTATCTTAATGTGGCATCCTCCAAAAGTAGGAAACACAGAGAAATGCATGTCCACTAGACGAGGCATAGATAAAGTGGAGAGTTATTGAATGTTTGGGATGTTAGATGAAATGGATACTTATTGAATGTTTGGGGTGTTAGATGAAGTGGAGCTTTACTGAATGTTTGGGGTGTTAGATGAAGTGGAGAATTACTGAATGTTTGGGGTGTTAGATGAAGTAGAGATTTACTGAATGGTCGGAGTGAAAATATTGACTCTTGCTGTGTCTTCTGTCCTGTGCCATAGCCAGTACCAGATATCAAACTTGAAGCAGGTTCAGTTAAAACAAGCAGTTTTATCATACAACTTTATCCATCAACAAAACAGGACTTGACAAAAGTAATATTTAAAACAATAAGTAAGGCTGTATTCAAAGAATGTTACATATAGCATTTATCAAATCGTTTACAGAATTCTTTATTGGAGGCTAATTTTAGCATATGAATAGTCTTACCTATTACAGGCAGTGGATATTTGAAAAAGTGTGGAATGTAGAAGTCTGCATCAATTACTGCTGGCTAGATTTTTTCCGTTACACTTAACTAGCTAGATATCATGATCAGCACATGGATAATTTATACATATAGCAAGGTAAACAGAATTATTTATATATGGCTTTTACAAGGATTAGAAATACTTCACATATCACAGTTATTTAAATAAATCAGAAGACTGCAGATGTGATACATCAACACTGATGTTCATTTGTTACCGTATACTGTTTTTTTTTTAAAAGACTAAGATCTGCCTTAAATAATATCACATCAGAGTTCATTTCATTTAGATAGGTCATGTCTCTTGTGAGATTGTAGAGTAAAGAGAATTTGATATAGTTAGTTTATTCGACCCATGACAACTATGTTGTCTGGTGCTCTGATTATTCGACCGATTACAACTATGTTGTCTGGTGCTCTTGTTTATTCGACCCAGTACAACTACATTGTCTGAATCTCTGTTTATTTGACCCAGTACAACTACACTGTCTGCTTCTCTGTTTATTTGACCCAGTACAACTACACTGTCTGGTGCTCTGTTTATTTGACCCAGTACAACTACACTGTCTGGTTCTCTATTTATTTGACCCAGTACAACTATACTGTCTGCGTCTCTATTTATTTGACCCAGTACAACTACACTGTCTGCTTCTCTGTTTATTTTACCCAGTACAACTACACTGTCTGGTGCTCTGTTTATTTGACCGATTACAACTACACTGTCTGCTTCTCTGTTTATTTGACCCAGTACAACTACACTGTCTGGTGCTCTATTTGACCCAGCACAACTACACTCTCTGGTGCTCTATTTGACCCAGTACAACTACACTGTCTGCTTTTCTGTTTATTTGACCAAGTACAACTACACAGTCTGCGTCTCTGTTTATTTGACCCAGTACAACTACACTGTCTGCATATCTGTTTATTTTACCCAGTACAACTACACTGTCTGGTGCTCTGTTTATTTGACCCAGTACAACTACATTGTCTGCTTCTCTGTTTATTTGACCCAGTACAACTACATTGTCTGGTGCTCTATTTGACCCGGTACAGCTACACTGTCTGGTGCTCTATTTGACCCAGTACAACTACACTGTCTGCTTCTCTGTTTATTTGACCCAATACAATTACACTGTCTGCTTCTCTGTTTATTTGACCCAGTACAATTACACTGTCTGCTTCTCTTTTTATTTGACCCAGTACAACTACACAGTCTGGTGCTCTGTTTATTTGACCCAGTACAACTACATTGTCTGTGTCTCTGTTTATTTGACTCATTATAACTACACTGTCTGCGTCTCTGTTTATTTGACCCAGTACAGCTACACTGTTTGATGCTCTGTTTATTTGACCCAGTATAACTACACTGTCTGTTTCTCTGTTTATTTGAACCTGTACAGTTACACTGTCTGCTTCTCTTTTTATTTGACCCAGTACAACTACACAGTCTGGTGCTCTGTTTATTTGACCCATTACAACTACGCTGTCTGTGTCTCTGTTTATTTGACCCAGTACAACTACAGTATCAGGTGCTCTGTTTATTTGACCCAGTGCAACTACTCTGTCTGATGCACTGTTTATTTGATTGAGTACAACTACACTGTCTGTTGCTCTGTTTATTTGACTCAGTACAACTACTCTGTCTACTTCTCTGTTGATTTGACCAAGTACAAAAATACTGTCTGTGTCTCTGTTTATTTTACGTAGTACGGCTACAATGTCCGCATCTCTGTTTATTTACCCAATATAACTACATTTCTGCTTCTCTGTTTATTCAACCAAGTACAAATACATTGTCTGCTTCTCTGTTTATTCAACTCAGTACAAATACGCTTTGTGCTCTGTTTAGACCCAGTATAACTACATTGTCTGGTGTTCTGTTTATTCGACCCGATACGACTATGCTGTCTGCTTTTCTGTTTGTTCGATCCAGTACAACTGCATTGTCTGTTGCTCTGTTTATTTGACCCAGTACAACTACTCTGTCTGCTTCTCTGTTGATTTGACCAAGTACAACAATACTGTCTGTGTCTCTGTTTATTTTACGTAGTACGGCTACAGTGTCCACATCTCTGTTTATTTACCCAATATAACTACATGTCTGCTTCTCTGTTTATTCAACCAAGTACAAATACATTGTCTGCTTCTCTGTTTATTCAACTCAGTACAAATACGCTTTGTGCTCTGTTTAGATCCAGTATAACTACATGGTCTGGTGCTCTGTTTATTCGACCCGATACGGCTACGCTGTCTGCTTTTCTGTTTGTTTGATCCAATACAACTGCGTTGTCTTGCTGTGTTTATTTGACCCAGTACAACTACACTGTCTGCTTCTCTATTTATTTGACCCAATACATCAATGTTGTCTGATGCGCTTTTTTTTTTGGACCCGGTACAACTATGCTGTCTGTTGCTCTGTTTCTTTGAACCATTTCATCTATACTGTTTGCTGCTCTGTTTTTATGACCCAGTGCAACTATGTTGTCTGGTTCTCTGTTTAATCAAACCAATACAAATATGCTGTCTACTGCTCTGTTTATATGACCCAGAACAACTATGGTGTCTGCTGTTCTGTTTATTCAATTCAGTATAACTATGTTTTCTGGTGCTCTGTTTATATGACCCAGTATAACTATGTTATCTGATGCTCTGTGTTTTTTTTGTGACACAGTACAAGTATGCTGTCTGGTGCTCTGTTTATATGACCCAGTATAACTATGTTATCTGATGCTCTGTTTTTTTTTTTTATCCCGTACAAGTATGCTGTCTGGTGTTCTGTTTATTTGATTGAGTACAGCTACACTGTCTGATGCTCTGTTTATTTGACCGAGTACAACTACACTGTCTGCTTCTCTATTTATTTGACCCAGAACAACTACACCGTCTGGTGCTCTTTTTATTCTACCCAGTAAAACTACACTGTCTGGTTCTCTGTTTATTTGACCCGTTACAACTACGCTGTCTAGTGCTCTGCTTATTTGACCCAATATTACTGTGTTGTTTGGTGCTCTGTTTATTTGACCCAGTAGAACTATGTTGTCTGCTGCTCTTTTTATTAGACCCAGTAAAACTATGTTGTCTGCTGCTCTTTTTATTCAACCCAATACAGCTGTACTGTCTTATGCTTTGTTTATTTGACCCAGTACAACTATGTTGTCTGATGCTCTTTTTATTTTGACCGATTAGAACAACGCTGTCTGCTATTATGTTTATTTGACCAAATACAACTATGTTGTCTGGTGGTCAGTTTATTCGACCTAGTACAACTACCCTGTCTGGTACTCTGTTTATTAGACCCATATATGTTGTCTGATACTCTGTTTATTCCACCCAGTAGAAACACATTGTCTGGTGCTCTGTTTATTCGACCCACTAAATCTATGTTGCTTGATGATCTGTTTATTCGACCCAGTACAACTATGGTGTCAACTTCTCTATTTATTTGAATTGATACAGCTATGTTGTCTGGTGCTCTGTTTATTTAACTCAGTACAACCACACTGTCTGGTGCTGTTTACTCGACCCATTAGAACTACACTGTCTGTTGCTTTGTTTATTTGAACCACTACAACTACGTTGTCTGTTTCTCTGTTTATTCAGCCTAGTACAACCTAGTTATCTGGTGCTCTGTTTATTTGACCCAGTTCAACTGTTCTGTCTGGTGCTCCGTTTATTCGACTAAGAACAACTTTGTTGTCTGATGGTCTGTTTATTTTACTCATTACAACTACCTTGTCTAGTTCTCTGTTTATTCGACCCAGTACAACTGCATTTTCTGAAGCTCTGTTTATTTGATCCAGTGCAACTATATTGCCAGGTGCTATTTTTATTCGAACCAGTGCAATTATGTTATGTGATGCTCTGTTTATTTGACCCAGTAAAGCTATATTGTCTGCTTCTCTTTTTATTAGACCCAGTACAATTATGTTGTCTCCTTCTCTGGCAAAACTGTGTTGTTTGGTTCTCTGTTATTTGACCCAAGACAACTATACTGTCTGTTGCTCTGTTTATTCAACCCAGTACATTGTCTGGTCCAGTGTTTATTTGACCCATTACAACTACTCTGTCGCTTTGTTTATTTAACCCATTATAACTACTCTGTCTGCTTCTGTTTATTTGACCCTTTACAACTATGTTGTCTGGTGCTTTTTTTATTCGACCCAGTACAACTACATTGTCTGGTGCTCTGTTTATTTGACCCAGTACAACTATGTTGTCTAGTGCTCTATATTCGATCCAGTGCAGTTATGTTGTCTGCTTCTCTTTTTTATAACTATGCTGTCTGGTGCTCTGTTTATTCAACCCACCTCAACTACGTTGTCTGGTGCTATGTTTATTTGACCCATTACAACTACATTGTCTGGTGCTCTGTTTATTCAACCCAGTACAACTACGTTGTTTTGTGCTCTCTTTTTTCAACCCAGTTCAACTACATTGTCTGGTCCTCTGTTTATTGAACCCAGTACATATTGTCTGCTGCTCTGCACACAGTACATTCAGAAAAAAACCAAGGGCTCTCTTATGAAATTTTTACATCAAACAACTACTATAATGCGAACATTAATTATATTGTTTGAAAGGTACTTGTATAAACATTTTACAACTGGATAAGTTTATGGTGGCAAAAGATAATATGAAAAGAAATATGGCATATTGAACATCTTAAATTTGAGATCTCTTACACTCGTCTTTGATATTGCATTGATTTCATAGTGGCAGAATCTTTTCTTTCATAATTATGATGTTTGCAGAAAAAATATACAGGATTAGGGGAAAAAAACATGTCATTTTTAAAAACAGTGTTAATGCATCTCTCTTTGTTGCTCTACACCAATTTATTGCTGGGTCACTTGCCACTTGACAATTTTCCATCACAATTTTCCATCACAATTTTCCATCCCAATTTTCCATCACCATTTTCCATCACATTTTCCATCACAATTTTCCATCACAATTTTCCATCACATTGCATTAAACTTCAGCATTCTTATCTGGCTTCATGGTTCGGTGTGCCTAACCTAGCTAGACTGGGAGAGTCAGACAGAAAACTCACACCTTATCTGAACCTCATACTCCACTCATAAACTTGCTGCAATGACAGGCGTGTATCACCATACGGAACCTTCATTCACCAATGAATTTTGATAGATTTCATACATTCACTGCTCAGAAAAGAAGACAGAATGCTATTCCACTTTCATGCATGTCTCTGGAGGAGCAATCATATTTACAGTGCTACTGTTGATTTGTACTGCCTCGTGCAAGACACTCATTATGCCACTGGTAACAATACCATCAGCTTATATGACGATGAGACAGTGCTTAGAATTTCTGTTGCAGTTTGACAGTTTTTATTTGAATCAAAATCATATACATATGTTTTATCACTTTGATATTAGTTTCTGCATTTACTTCCTTGCTGTCGTCATCACTTTAGCATATGCATTATCTTAGTTTATTTCTCTTGTGTGCTCTCATCATTCCTTTCAAGTTTGTTATGCCTGTAATGATGTTTTCATTGTGTATAATGACTACAGGTCAGATGATAAGATACACCATTGTGTATGATGTTTTCATTGTGTAATGGCTAGAGGTCAGATGCTAGGATACACCATTGTGTTTGATGTTTTCATTGTGTAATGGCTAGAGGTCAGATGATAGGATACACCATTGTGTTTGATGTTTTCATTGTGCAATGGCTAGAGGTCAGATGATAGGATACACCATAGTATTTATCTCCAGATATTCACCTGTGCCACTCTTATTGCTGATTTCTCATCTTATATATTCTTAAAAATTACTGTGCTCTTATCATGTATATGTAGTTCTGAGACTGTTGTACTAAGTCTCCATATTTACATGCTGTATCACTTTGATAATGATGAAGTTAGTGCTGTTACTGTGCTTGTCTGTTTATTGGTTGTATGAAAGCCCAGATATGAGAAACCTATGACCACACATTTCCAAAATTCTACACAAGACACATCGATGATGACGTCTGAGTGTCAGTGATTTTTTTTTTTAAATGTATGAGGGATGATTGATAAGTTCTCGGCCTAAGGTACAACGGATTATTTGTGGACAACTTTTTTTTTGGTTATTTCTCAACATGCTCCCCTTGCAAGTTTATGCAATTAGTCCAGCGATCCTGGAGCATACGGATCCCTTCTTTGTAAAAGTCAGCATCTTGTGCCAGTAGAAAGTGGTCTACAGCATGAATGACATCATCATTTGTAGCAAATTTACAACCACTGAGCTCCTTTTTTAAAGTTTGGTAAACAGATAATAGTCCGAAGAG
Organism: Achatina immaculata; assembly: GCA_009760885.1. NCBI lineage: Eukaryota > Metazoa > Mollusca > Gastropoda > Stylommatophora > Achatinidae > Lissachatina > Lissachatina immaculata. Next base: position 28,994,970 of record CM019707.1, on the reverse strand, counting down.
GCCAAATCTGGCGAATAAGGAGGATGTTCAAGAAGCTGGAAGGCACATTCATTTCTTATCAGCCCTAAGATGGACACCACAGGGGAACAAAAGTAAGGGTAGACCAGAAGAGACATGGAGAAGAGCAACAGAAAGGATGTTGAGCAATAGAGGGCTCACCTTGGCAAGAGCAGAAAAAAAGTCAAAGGATAGGGATTTGTGGAAAACCCTTGCGGAAGCCCCAAGTGCCCTGGGCACTTAAGGTTCAGAGAGAGAGAGAGAGAGAGACATGTTTTTGGTAAAAAAAAAAAAAAAGGTGAAATGAAATTCAGAAAAGTGGGTATTTTTATTATTACTCACAATCATATTTAGGTTTTGAAAATTACGCCGGTTAGATGACGCCATTACATTCAGGCGTCTGGAAAATTCCTGCATAACACCATTTAACATGTCCAGAGGGGTATTTTGAATGCAGTTTCGGATTCGATCTTTTATGTCGGCATTTGACTGCGGTCGACTAGCATACACCGTGTTCTTGAGATACACCCACAAAAAGAAGTCTGCGGTCGACAAATCCGGTGACCTTGCCGGCCAATGAATATCGCCAAATCTGGAAATAAGACGATTGGGAAATGCTTGTCGCAGCATGGCCATGGACTGACAGACTGTGTGGGCAGTTGCTTCATCTTGTTGAAACAATAATAGTCTCTTATTTCTATTGGCCAAGTCTGGAATGAAGTATTCAGTTAGCATCTGCACATAAAGATCACTTTTAACAGTAAGAGGATGCCAGGTGCCAAAGCGTTCCTAACAGCTGATCGCCGAGGGCCACGAAACAATGCGCTGGGGACTTCTTGAATTCGTTCAGGTGTCTGTTGAGTTCTTGGACGACCAGTAGACTTGTTATTAAGGCAGTTAGCGGTTTCCTTAATTTTTTTGACCCACCCCACAATTGTTTTGTCCTCCGATCGGGAACATTATCACGGGGATGGAACTGAAAATGGCGACGAAACTTTCGTTGTACAGTAATAGACGATTCTCCACTTTTAAAATAAGTTTCAGCGGTAAATGCGCGATGTTGTGTTTTCCAAGAAGCCATTGTTAAAAATGACCTTTTGTCTGCTTCATCCCTGACGTCGTGTTTTTTTTTTCCCACACGTCTTCAGTTTCTGCGCACTACGTCAATTAAATCCAGCTATGCTTTATGCCGTACCCTGTATAACCAATTGTGTACTTCATAGACTATAGGATAAACATAAATGAATTGTAGTGTAAACATGAGCAGACTGTAGTGTAAACATGAAGAGATTATAGGGTAAACATGAGCAGACTGTAGTGTAAACATGAAGAGATTATAGGGTAAACATGAGCAGACTGTAGTGTAAACATGAGCAGACTATAGCATAAACATGAACAGACTGTAGCTTAAACATAAACAGACTATAGCGTAAACATGAGCAGACTGTAGTGTAAACATAAAGACTATAGCGTAAACATGAGCAGACTATAGCGTAAACATGAGCAGACTGTAGTGTAAACATGAGCAGACTGTAGCTTAAACATAAACAGACTATAGCGTAAACATGAACAGACTGTAGCTTAAACATAAACAGACTGTAGCTTAAACATAAACAGACTATAGCGTAAACATGAGCAGACTATAGCTTAAACATGAAGAGATTATAGTGTAAACATGAGCAGACTGTAGTGTAAACATGAACAGACTATAGCATAAACATGAACAGACTGTAAACATGAACAGACTGTAGCTTAAACATAAACAGACTATAGCGTAAACATGAACAGACTGTAGCTTAAACATAAACAGACTATAGCGTAAACATGAGCAGACTATAGCTTAAACATGAAAAGATTATAGTGTAAACATGAGCAGACTGTAGTGTAAACGTGAACAGACTGTAGCTTAAACATGAACAGACTATAGCGTAAACATGAGCAGACTAGCATAAACATGAACATACTGTAGTGTAAACATGAACAGACTATAGCATAAACATGAACAGACTAGCTTAAACATGAACAAACTGTAGCATAAACATGAGCAGACTATAGCGTAAACATGAACAGACTATAGCATAAACATGAGCAGACTGTAGCGTAAACATGAAGAGACTGTAGTGTAAATATGAGCGGGCTATAGCGTAAACATGAGCGGACTATAGTGTAAACATGAGCAGACTGTAGTGTAAACATGAGCAGACTATAGTGTAAACATGAGCAGACATAGTGTAAACATGAGCAGACTATAGTAACATGATTTTAGGCTAATACTCTGGAAAGCCTAAGAAAAAAAATTAAATAAATGAGCGTGACTCGCTTTATTGCGAAACTAACTTTCTTGGGGTGAACGGGAACTGAATCCGCAATGACTCCAATAGATTACTGTATTCTAAATCCTTCACCGCAACTTCGTTCACTTAATTTGTTCTGTCCGTTTTTATCTCAGCTGGACGGCCATTGTATTCCTCGTTCGCTTGCCTCGTCCTCGTCCTCGTCCTCCTCCCCTCCCCTCCTTTATCAGTCATATTGATACCACGACCCACAGATTTTCATATAAACATTTACAACAGCTCACAAACAGACATAACAAAACAGCATCACACAGGACACGAGGTAAGTAACACTTTTATCTTATCCGTTCTTATTTGTGTCATTCATTTACATTAGACTTTCTCTTCTTTTTTATCTTGTAGTCGTGTATGTTTCTGTATAAATAAGGTGAAAGTTAAATGTCTCAGCTATGTGCTCCGTTAATTTTAAAGTAAGTCTAATCACACGTCATGTTTGTCTGACACGTTGGTAACACCAAGTTCAATATGTGACACAGACGACGCCATAAGTTAGCAAGCACAAGTAGCTGTCACCCGGAGCTGTTCAGGGCTAGCACAGATATTCAAGTACACAGCTGCCAATGTTCATAGATCAACGAGTGGATGAAAGATGCAAATAAATGGTTGAGAATTAGGAATCAGTGAATGCGAGAAATGCATTTGATAAATCTGTCAGTGAATGCGAGAAATGCAGTTGATAAATCTCCTGTCAGTGAATGCGAGAAATGCAGTTGATAAATCTCCTGTCAGTGAATGCGAGAAATGCAGTTGATAAATCTCCTGTCAGTGAATGCGAGAAATGCAGTTGATAAATCTCCTGTCAGTGAATGCGAGAAATGCAGTTGATAAATCTCCTGTCAGTGAATGCGAGAAATGCAGTTGATAAATCTCCTGTCAGTGAATGCGAGAAATGCAGTTGATAAATCTCCTGTCAGTGAATGCGAGAAATGCAGTTGATAAATCTCCTGTCAGTGAATGCGAGAAATGCAGTTGATAAATCTCCTGTCAGTGAATGCGAGAAATGCAGTTGATATATCTACGAATGTTTACTTCCGACAATAGACCTAACTTTACAGCGGACTTACTAGTTTGCTCGTATTCTTGCAGAAACACGGCCACGACGTTACTGTCTGTAAAAGTTACAATACATACCAGTCTAAGATAAAGAACGACTTTAAGCAGAGGTATCTTATTAAATAGAGAATGTATCTAATTTTTAAGTGCCAAGCCGCGCGAGTTAGGCGATTATTTCTCTCCACAATTCACTGTCTTTTGCGTTGATTATGAGATCCACCGGTGACTTTCTTCCTAGCCACACTGACAGCCCATCCAGTAACTTCTTTCTTTGTCTTCCTTTGTCTCTTCTTCCCTTAATTTTTCCAGTTGTCATAGTGTGTCTCAGTTTTCCTCTTCTCAGGAAATGTCCTATAAATCTCACTTGTCTGCCTCTGATCTTTGCTATAATTTTTTTTTTAAACTCCAGCCTCTGTTAAGACTTCTTCATTGGTTTTCTTGGCTGTCCATGGTACCTTCAACATCTTCTTATAAACCACATCTCCATGACCTCCTTTTCTCGCTATACTCTCTTATTCATAGACCATGCTTCACATCCATAAAACAAAATTGGCTCGATGTAACAGTTAAGTACTCGGAATCTTGTTTCCATTGATATGGATCTTTTGCACAAGATGTGTCTCATTTTTTTTTTGGAATGCTGACTTGGCTTGAGCACGTATGCCTTTTATTTCATAGTGACATTTCCCATAATTTATAATTGTTCCTAAGTACTTGAATCTGTCAACTTTTCAGATTTGTGCCATCGATGGTAATACATTTTGGTGGTATTCTTTTCTTTGAGATGACTATCACTTCAGTCTTCTTTTTGTTCGGCTGAGACTTTTATTTTTACTTTCATTAACCACAATGTCCAGTAGAGCCTGTAGCGCCCCTTCACTTTTAGCAGCAATCAGAACTGTGTCGTCAGGATATCTTCAGTTGTTAAGGTTGTACCCGCCAGTTGATATTCCTGCCATGTTCTCTATATTTCTCATGTTTTCGCTGTACACAGAGAAGAGTTCAGGAGATAGAACACATCCTTGTCTCACTCCCAGTTTTATGTTTGGAATGCTCCTATTTGGTTCTCAACCCACATTTCTGCTTATTGCTAGCAGTATATGTTTTTGATGAGTTTCAGATTTTTCTCATCTATGTTGATGTCTTCCACTATTCTTATAATTTCATTGTGTTTCACGTAAGTAATAGATCCGTCTTTACTTCTGTTGATCTCTCCGCCAATGTTCTCATTATATATATATCATTACCGGTATCTTTTCCTTCGACGAAGCCACATTATTCTTCAGCGATTTCTGGTTTTATTTTGCCCCTGACTCATCTCATGACAATACGAAGCAGGATTTTCGTAACATGGCTCATAAGACTAATGGTTCATGGTCTTGCACCTTGTTTCATGGAGAGAATGTATCAGTTACATCAAATTATGTGTACTTCATGCGTAACTGTATAATAAACTATGTATTGATTTAAAATATGTTTCTTATCAATATTTTACAGTTCTAGCGGTTTGTCCCACCGTGGGGATTAGCACCATAAAAGTAGTCCTTCTATAACGTGTGTTGTGTGCAACAGTTATTTATTCAGTTTTACTTTTCATACTGTTACGTCGGTCCTTGCAACATACATAACACTGTCTGGTTAGTAAATAAACTAACAATATGATTACAAACATAATGCAAGTAAGAAAGGCAAGAATATCTAAAGCAAAGAGCTGGTGCCAGGGCATAAGCTGTGCTGAAGATCTCATGTAGTCTCCTCCATATTCCACCACGTGATCCAGCCAAAATGCCGCCTCCTTCTTTGGAACTTTATACAACTCACGGTATAAGCGCGACGCTTTCTTCATGTTCTTTGAGTATTTCATGTCATAAATGATTTCCTTCATCAAGCCGGCCAGTTCTTCTGCACTAGCTTCCCTCATATCTGCAAGCAGTCCCAGCTGTTTAACCCGAACTCTTTCTGCATTATAACCTTGGTCTCCGTATATGGGAAGACACAGAATGGGCACAGCATGATACAGGGCCTCGTATTGTCCATTTTTGCCACAGTGAGAAACAAAGAGTTTAGTCTTCTCATGTCCCAAGAGGTCATTTTGTGGTATCCACATGGACGTCATGATTTGGTTGGGCTCTGGCGATGTCATGTTCACTCTCCAGATCACTCTGAAATTGAGTTCTTTGAAAGCAGAAATAATCTTGGATGTGATGTATAGGGGTATATTAACAACAGAGCCCCCAAAAGAAACCACGATAATGCCATTTTTAGAATCTTCCACAAATTTTTGGAATTCTCCGACCAGTGGTTTAGCAGGAGAAGCAGAAGAGCCACCAACCAGTTTCGTATTTGGTAACGTGGATCTGGGGTAGTCTAGTATGTGGTCAACTTCAGCAATAAATATTTCAGCATTGGCTGCTAGCTCGTTGATAGATTTGTATGGCTTGTGTGGAGCAAACTCTGAAACTATACTGCTGTCATGAAACAAATCAAAGTTAATGCGCAGTATGTAGAATAGCATGTTGTGCAGCCTCTGGAAGAATGACATCCTGTCAGTAATACTGGCGCCAATGTTATATGGAACTACAGGACTAAACGGGACTTTGGATTGGACTATGTCATGCTGTGTACCAATAAGTGCATATGGAATGTCCAACATATAAGGAAGAACTATCATGTTCATGTTGAATATTATCGAGTCCAGCACTAACAAATCGGGCTTCAGACTTTGAATTTTGTCCAGAAAAGCTTTGTCAGATAGAATGTCCCGTGCTGCTTTCGTGTACTCCTTGGAGTAGTAATAAAGGGTCATTAATTGTATTGTGTATTCTTGTGTCCAGAACTGATCAGCGATCCGAGTTTTTCCAAATATTTTGGCCTCCAAGTTGCCCAGATGTGCTCCATATTCTAGAATTTTGACAGTTTTGTTTGTGAGGAAGTTTTTCTGGAGTATAAAGTGTGGGGCACATATCCATACCTCATGACCAAGTCTGGCCAATTCCTCAGCTACGTTCATGTGATAAACAAAGTAGCTGGTACTTGGTGGTGGGTAGAATACAACCGTTTTAGCACCAATGACGGATATAGATGCGAGAAATATGACTGCAGAAAACGTCAATACTTGTGATGTCATTGTGGAGATCTGTGAATGCTAAGACCATAAATCGGTTAAGTTTGTTAGAGCTTTCAATTAACAGTTTAAAACTGAGAATTTAATCTCTAAATTCTTTCCCTGCTTCTTCTGTTTATAAAATTAGACAATGTGTTATCACCCAGCTACATGTGTATAATGAAAGCATAATTCTTATTAAAACCTACCTTGTTTCTCTCGTACAAAGTTGACCATGGAATATAATCATGATTAATTTTTTTATTACTGCTTGTTGTTTATTTATATAATCTTTTTGCTAGAGTAAATAAATGCAATTATTAAAAAAAAACAACAACAACGCGGGCACACACTCACACAACTGCAGCTTCATTAAATACGAGTAGCTGTCAGTTCAGTTGTATGTGAGCATGAGTGTGCTGGTGGTGCGTGTTAGTAGTATTTTGTATCCTGCTGGTGGTACATGCTAGTAAACTTTTGTGCCGTGCTGGTGTTTCATGTCATAAATGATTTCCTTCATCAAGCCGGCCAGTTCTTCTGCACTAGCTTCCCTCATATCTGCAAGCAGTCCCAGCTGTTTAACCCGAACTCTTTCTGCATTATAACCTTGGTCTCCGTATATGGGAAGACACAGAATGGGCACAGCATGATACAGGGCCTCGTATTGTCCATTTTTGCCACAGTGAGAAACAAAGAGTTTAGTCTTCTCATGTCCCAAGAGGTCATTTTGTGGTATCCACATGGACGTCATGATTTGGTTGGGCTCTGGCGATGTCATGTTCACTCTCCAGATCACTCTGAAATTGAGTTCTTTGAAAGCAGAAATAATCTTGGATGTGATGTATAGGGGTATATTAACAACAGAGCCCCCAAAAGAAACCACGATAATGCCATTTTTAGAATCTTCCACAAATTTTTGGAATTCTCCGACCAGTGGTTTAGCAGGAGAAGCAGAAGAGCCACCAACCAGTTTCGTATTTGGTAACGTGGATCTGGGGTAGTCTAGTATGTGGTCAACTTCAGCAATAAATATTTCAGCATTGGCTGCTAGCTCGTTGATAGATTTGTATGGCTTGTGTGGAGCAAACTCTGAAACTATACTGCTGTCATGAAACAAATCAAAGTTAATGCGCAGTATGTAGAATAGCATGTTGTGCAGCCTCTGGAAGAATGACATCCTGTCAGTAATACTGGCGCCAATGTTATATGGAACTACAGGACTAAACGGGACTTTGGATTGGACTATGTCATGCTGTGTACCAATAAGTGCATATGGAATGTCCAACATATAAGGAAGAACTATCATGTTCATGTTGAATATTATCGAGTCCAGCACTAACAAATCGGGCTTCAGACTTTGAATTTTGTCCAGAAAAGCTTTGTCAGATAGAATGTCCCGTGCTGCTTTCGTGTACTCCTTGGAGTAGTAATAAAGGGTCATTAATTGTATTGTGTATTCTTGTGTCCAGAACTGATCAGCGATCCGAGTTTTTCCAAATATTTTGGCCTCCAAGTTGCCCAGATGTGCTCCATATTCTAGAATTTTGACAGTTTTGTTTGTGAGGAAGTTTTTCTGGAGTATAAAGTGTGGGGCACATATCCATACCTCATGACCAAGTCTGGCCAATTCCTCAGCTACGTTCATGTGATAAACAAAGTAGCTGGTACTTGGTGGTGGGTAGAATACAACCGTTTTAGCACCAATGACGGATATAGATGCGAGAAATATGACTGCAGAAAACGTCAATACTTGTGATGTCATTGTGGAGATCTGTGAATGCTAAGACCATAAATCGGTTAAGTTTGTTAGAGCTTTCAATTAACAGTTTAAAACTGAGAATTTAATCTCTAAATTCTTTCCCTGCTTCTTCTGTTTATAAAATTAGACAATGTGTTATCACCCAGCTACATGTGTATAATGAAAGCATAATTCTTATTAAAACCTACCTTGTTTCTCTCGTACAAAGTTGACCATGGAATATAATCATGATTAATTTTTTTATTACTGCTTGTTGTTTATTTATATAATCTTTTTGCTAGAGTAAATAAATGCAATTATTAAAAAAAAACAACAACAACGCGGGCACACACTCACACAACTGCAGCTTCATTAAATACGAGTAGCTGTCAGTTCAGTTGTATGTGAGCATGAGTGTGCTGGTGGTGCGTGTTAGTAGTATTTTGTATCCTGCTGGTGGTACATGCTAGTAAACTTTTGTGCCGTGCTGGTGTTTCATGCTAGTAAACTTTTGTGCCGTGCTGGTGTTTCATGCTAGTAAACTTTTGTGCCGTGCTGGTGTTTCATGCTAGTAAACTTTTGTGCCGTGCTGGTGTTTCATGCTAGTAAACTTTTGTGCCGTGCTGGTGTTTCATGCTAGTAAACTTTTGTGCCGGGCTGGTGGTACATGCTAGTAAACTTTTGTGCCGTGCTGGTGTTTCATGCTAGTAAACTTTTGTGCCGGGCTGGTGTTTCATGCTAGTAAACTTTTGTGCCGTGCTGGTGTTTCATGCTAGTAAACTTTTGTGCCGGGCTGGTGATTCATGCTAGTAAACTTTTGTGCCGTACTGGTGTTTCATGCTAGTAAACTTTTGTGCCGTGCTGGTGTTTCATGCTAGTAAACTTTTGTGCCGTGCTGGTGTTTCATGCTAGTAAACTTTTGTGCCGTGCTGGTGTTTCATGCTAGTAAACTTTTGTGCCGTGCTGGTGTTTCATGCTAGTAAACTTTTGTGCCGGGCTGGTGTTTCATGCTAGTAAACTTTTGTGCCGTGCTGGTGATTCATGCTAGTAAACTTTTGTGCCGGGCTGGTGATTCATGCTAGTAAACTTTTGTGCCGGGCTGGTGTTTCATGCTAGTAAACTTTTGTGCCGTGCTGGTGTTTCATGCTAGTAAACTTTTGTGCCGTGCTGGTGTTTCATGCTAGTAAACTTTTGTGCCGTGCTGGTGTTTCATGCTAGTAAACTTTTGTGCCGTGCTGGTGTTTCATGCTAGTAAACTTTTGTGCCGTGCTGGTGTTTCATGCTAGTAAACTTTTGTGCCGGGCTGGTGGTACATGCTAGTAAACTTTTGTGCCGTGCTGGTGTTTCATGCTAGTAAACTTTTGTGCCGGGCTGGTGTTTCATGCTAGTAAACTTTTGTGCCGTGCTGGTGTTTCATGCTAGTAAACTTTTGTGCCGGGCTGGTGATTCATGCTAGTAAACTTTTGTGCCGTACTGGTGTTTCATGCTAGTAAACTTTTGTGCCGTGCTGGTGTTTCATGCTAGTAAACTTTTGTGCCGTGCTGGTGTTTCATGCTAGTAAACTTTTGTGCCGTGCTGGTGTTTCATGCTAGTAAACTTTTGTGCCGTGCTGGTGTTTCATGCTAGTAAACTTTTGTGCCGGGCTGGTGTTTCATGCTAGTAAACTTTTGTGCCGTGCTGGTGATTCATGCTAGTAAACTTTTGTGCCGGGCTGGTGATTCATGCTAGTAAACTTTTGTGCCGGGCTGGTGTTTCATGCTAGTAAACTTTTGTGCCGTGCTGGTGTTTCATGCTAGTAAACTTTTGTGCCGTGCTGGTGTTTCATGCTAGTAAACTTTTGTGCCGTGCTGGTGTTTCATGCTAGTAAACTTTTGTGCCGTGCTGGTGTTTCATGCTAGTAAACTTTTGTGCCGTGCTGGTGTTTCATGCTAGTAAACTTTTGTGCCGGGCTGGTGATTCATGCTAGTAAACTTTTGTGCCGTACTGGTGTTTCATGCTAGTAAACTTTTGTGCCGTGCTGGTGTTTCATGCTAGTAAACTTTTGTGCCGTTGTAGCATAGCCTTGTAAGTAATGATTATAGTTATTATTATTATTATTATTATTATTATTATTAGTGACATGATCAGGAATAAAGAATGTATTGGGGGGCAGAGAAGTTATAGTTAGAGGAGCGAGGAACGGATACTCGGTACTTCAAAGACCTGATCAAAGGTAAAACCGTATCGATAGATCTGATAGATCGTGAGAGTGGTCCAGTTCTAGAGGTGCGACTTCGCGCGCACATGCAGTAGCCCAGGGGGAACAATTGACCAGTAGATCAAAGACTGAACAGAGAACGGACTAGGTCCCGAAGCAGGGAACATGAAAGAGATGGTGGACTTGTTAATGGGAGGTAACAATTAGACGACAGAGAAGAAAGCGAAGACGCCAGTTGCGACCGGTTTTGGCGTGGTCAGAACTTACGAATATAAAGAAGGGAGGAGGAAGGCCGGCGGAGAGCAGATAGGGGTTCTGAGGGGGCGGAGAGCAGATAGGGGTTCTGAGGAGGCGGAGAGCAGATAGGGGTTCTGATAGAGGAGGAGGCAGAGAGAGATTTTGATAGAGGAGGACCAAAAGGTCCTAAACAAGTAGTCTAATAGAAGAACATAACAGATAGAGAAGTAGAGTTAGATTGAACTAGTGTAGCAAGAGATCGTACAGTAATTGTTACCAAGAGCTTTTGTATTACTGAATATTGTGAACGCTGCTTAAATACTGCTTGTAGAATTATGAGAATTATGATATTGTGATTTTGTGAGATTTCGTGCTACTATGATGAAAATAATGAAATGTGTATAATCTTGCCTATGCCTATTATTACAAGTGAGTTATCAGCTACACGTATTGATCATATTGATATTATTTGTCAAATTAAAATGAATCAGTGAAATGTTCATGAGAAATCTTCTATTGCCATGTATGTGAAACTTCGACGTGTGATGTACCAAGGTGAGATGTGATGATAATAGAACATTCAATAATAACAATAATAATGAACAATATAAATGAACTAAAACATTGTTAAACCGTGCTGGTGTTTCATGCTAGTAAACTTTTGTGCCGTGCTGGTGTTTCATGCTAGTAAACTTTTGTGCCGTACTGGTGGTACATGCTAGTAAACTTTTGTGCCGTGCTGGTGTTTCATGCTAGTAAACTTTTGTGCCGTGCTGGTGGTACATGCTAGTAAACTTTTGTGCCGTGCTGGTGTTTCATGCTAGTAAACTTTTGTGCCGTGCTGGTGTTTCATGCTAGTAAACTTTTGTGCCGTGCTGGTGTTTCATGCTAGTAAACTTTTGTGCCGTGCTTGTGATTCATGCTAGTAAACGTATGTGCCGTGCTGGTGTTTCATGCTAGTAAACTTTTGTGCCGTGCTGGTGTTTCATGCTAGTAAACGTATGTGCCGTGCTGGTGTTTCATGCTAGTAAACTTTTGTGCCGTGCTTGTGATTCATGCTAGTAAACGTATGTGCCGTGTTGGTGTTTCATGCTAGTAAACGTATGTGCCGTGCTGGTGTTTCATGCTAGTAAACTTTTGTGCCGTGCTTGTGATTCATGCTAGTAAACGTATGTGCCGTGCTTGTGTTTCATGCTAGTAAACTTTTGTGCCGTGCTTGTGACTCATGCTAGTAAACTTTTGTGCCGTGCTTGTAATTCAAGCTAGGAAACGTATGTGCCGTGCTGGTGTTTCATGCTAGTAAACTTTTGTGCCGGGCTGGTGTTTCATGCTAGTAAACTTTTGTGCCGTGCTGGTGTTAGGTGTTAGTAAACTTTTGTGTCTTGCTGGTGGTACATGCTAGTAAAAGTTTGTGCCGTGCTGGTGGTACATGCTAGTAAACTTTTGTGTCTTGCTGGTGGTTCATGCTAGTAAAAGTTTGTGCCGTGCTGGTGGTACATGCTAATAAACATGTGTATCTTGCTGATGGTACATGCTAATAAACATTTGTATCTTGCTGGTGGTACATGCTAGTAAACTTTTGTGCCATGCTCGTGGTACATGCTAATAAACATTTGTATCTTGCTGGTGGTACATGCTAATAAACATTTGTATCTTGCTGGTGGTACATGCTAATAAACATTTGTATCTTGCTGGTGGTACATGCTAATAAACATTTGTATCTTGCTGGTGGTACATGCTAATAAACATTTGTATCTTGCTGGTGGTACATGCTAATAAACCTTTGTGCCGTGCTGATGGTACATGCATGTAAACTTTTGTATCTTACTGGTGGTGTATGCTAATAAATTTTTGTATCTTACTGGTGGTGTATGCTAATAAATTTTTGTATCTTGCTGGTGGTATATGCTAGTAAACTTTTGTACCGTGCTGGTGGTACGTGGTAGTAAACTTTCGTGCCGCGTTGGTGGTACATTGTAGTAAACTTTTTGCCATGTTGGTGGTACATGCTAGTAAACTTTTGTGTCGTGCTGGTGGTACATGGTAATAAACTATTGTGACGTGCTGGTGGTACATGCTAGTAAACGTTTGTGTCGTGCTGGTGGTACATGCTAGTAAACTTTTATATCCTGCTGGTGGTTCATGCTAGTAAACTTTGTTGATAGTAAACTCTTGTGTCGTGCTGGTGGTACATGCTAGTAAACTTTGTTGCTAGTAAAAGTTTGTGCCGTGCTGGTGGTACATGCTAATAAACATGTGTATCTTGCTGATGGTACATGCTAATAAACATTTGTATCTTGCTGGTGGTACATGCTAGTAAACTTTTGTGCCATGCTCGTGGTACATGCTAATAAACATTTGTATCTTGCTGGTGGTACATGCTAATAAACATTTGTATCTTGCTGGTGGTACATGCTAATAAACATTTGTATCTTGCTGGTGGTACATGCTAATAAACATTTGTATCTTGCTGGTGGTACATGCTAATAAACATTTGTATCTTGCTGGTGGTACATGCTAATAAACCTTTGTGCCGTGCTGATGGTACATGCATGTAAACTTTTGTATCTTACTGGTGGTGTATGCTAATAAATTTTTGTATCTTACTGGTGGTGTATGCTAATAAATTTTTGTATCTTGCTGGTGGTATATGCTAGTAAACTTTTGTACCGTGCTGGTGGTACGTGGTAGTAAACTTTCGTGCCGCGTTGGTGGTACATTGTAGTAAACTTTTTGCCATGTTGGTGGTACATGCTAGTAAACTTTTGTGTCGTGCTGGTGGTACATGGTAATAAACTATTGTGACGTGCTGGTGGTACATGCTAGTAAACGTTTGTGTCGTGCTGGTGGTACATGCTAGTAAACTTTTATATCCTGCTGGTGGTTCATGCTAGTAAACTTTGTTGATAGTAAACTCTTGTGTCGTGCTGGTGGTACATGCTAGTAAACTTTGTTGCTAGTAAACTTTTGTGCCGTGCTGGTGGTACATGCTAGAAAAAAAAATTTTGCCAGTAAACTTCCGTGCCGTGCTGGTGGTACGTGCTAGAAAAGTTTTTTTTGCTAGTAAACTTCTGGGTCTTGCTGATGGTACATGCTAGAAAAGTTTTTTGCTAGTAAACTTCTGTGCCATGCTGGTGGTACGTGCTAGAAAAGTTTTTTGCTAGGAAACTTCTGCGTCTTGCTGGTGGTACATGCTAGAAAAGTTTTTTTGCTAGTAAACTTCTGCGTCTTGCTGGTGGTACATGCTAGAAAAGTTTTTTTTGCTAGTAAACTTCTGCGTCTTGCTGATGGTACATGCTAGAAAAGTTTTTTGCTAGTAAACTTCTGTGTCTTGCTGGTGGTACATGCTAGAAAAGTTTTTTGCTAGTAAACTTCTTAAAAAAAAAAAACAAACAAATAGCCTGTCTTCACTGGCTAGCAAAATAGGACTTGAAATTAACAAGAACAAAACAAAAATAATGAAAATTCCTCTCAATCAAAATGGAAAAATACACATAGAAGGGACAGATGTTGAAGAAGTCAATCAATTTGCATACCTTGGCAGCTACATAGACCAGGATGGTGACACTAGAAAGGAAGTTAGGATCAGAATTGCAAAAGCAGCATCAATCTTCAAGAATCTTGAGAACATATGGAATTCAAAAGTTATAAACACAAAAACCAAGTTAAGACTATTCAATTCAAATGTAATATCCACCCTCATTTATGCTTGCGAAAGCTGGAAAACAACTAAAGAAATGGAAAAGAAATTATACTCTTTTGAAAACAAATGCCTACGGAAAATACTCCTCATCAAGTGGAATGAATTCAAGAACAATGCAGAGATAAGACAGATGACTGAACAACAACCAGTCTCATGGGTGATCAGGAAAAGGAGATGGACATATGTTGGCCACTTGATGAGAAGAAATGATCAGAGAATCCCAAAACAAGCTATCAAGTGGAACACAACAGGCCGAAGAAAAAGAAGCAGACCGCGTGAAACTCTGAAGAGGACATTATTAAGAGAGGCCAAATTAACAGGCATAAAATCCTTTGATGAGGTTGAAAGACTCGCCGAAGACAGGAAAAATTGGCGAACTACTTTGCGAGCCCTGTGTGACGTTTAACGGCACGGGAAGGATATAAGATAAAAGATATATAAGAAACTTCTGTGCCGTGCTGGTGGTACGCACTAGAAAAGTTTTTTGCTAGTAAACTTCTGCGTCTTGCTGGTGGTACATGCTAGTAAACTTCTGCGTCTTGCTGGTGGTACATGCTAGTAAACTTCTGCGTCATGCTGGTGGTACATGCTAGTAAACTTCTGCGTCTTCCTGGTGGTACATGCTAGTAAACTTCTGCGTCTTGCTGGTGGTACATGCTAGAAAAGTTTTTTGCTAGTAAATTTCTGCGTCTTGCTGGTGGTACATGCTAGTAAACACGTGCCGCCAATCTTCTTGCCACATTGATACTCATACTAAATAATGTTTGGTTATTAAACATCAAATCTTCCATCCTTATTACATCTGTTGTCTGCACACGAGGTGGTGGCCACCCAACCTTGACGGAGGGCGCCTCACAGACTGACTTCTGTCTAGCTACACTACTTTAATTAGGCACAGGGAGAAACTGTCTTCTGTGTTTTAGCACTGTTTTTTTTCCCGTTATTTTTAATACTGAGCCAAAGAACGTGGCTAGAGATGAGATCAGTCTCTGTGCTGTAACAACATTTTACACTTGTTAATTTGGCTCCCAAATTGTTACAATTTGACTGGACCAGAAGTATTGCAGAACTACATTTCTTGTCTGAATTGATTTTTTATGCCTTCTATTTTTTTCATACATTTTAAACTGACAGCTAACAGCTGCATAAAAAAGGTATAAATATATCGTTACCTGCATG
Organism: Achatina immaculata; assembly: GCA_009760885.1. NCBI lineage: Eukaryota > Metazoa > Mollusca > Gastropoda > Stylommatophora > Achatinidae > Lissachatina > Lissachatina immaculata. The sequence goes on along the minus strand of CM019707.1, from coordinate 28,979,409 downwards.
CAGGTGATCAGAGTACCTTACTGGCCAAAGCTTAATGAAGAACTCTCGAATCTTCTTTATGTCACTCGTGAAGCTTGACTGTATAGATGATATCTGGTGTTCTCTTTATAAATAGGCCTTTTCTATTCCCGAGCACAGTAGGAATACAGGTACGACTATATTATGTATTCGATATTCCTGAACACAGCGTAGGAACACTGGTACGACTATATTATGTATTCGATATTCCTGAACACAGCGTAGGAACACAGGCACGACTATATTATGTATTCGATATTCCTGAACACAGTGTAGGAACACAGGCACGACTATATTATGTATTCGCTTCCTCAACACAGTGTAGGAACACTGGTACGACTATGTTATCTTTAATGCAAGAGATCAGGTAGTTCTGATTTTGAGTTCATTTGTTCGGCTTTTTTTCTGGTTTTTTTTTTTGGGGGGGGGGAATTGGTATAATGCAAAGTTTAGTTCCAATAAAGGGTAAATTTATGGCGAATATTTTAATACAGAAATAATATATTCAGATAAGCAGAAAACGTACAGAAAGTAATTGATAGGAAATTATATTCGGAGCTAGACAACAAAAAAACTGGCTAAAATGTGTTCTTCCTTCAGCCCTATGTTATTTTTACTGCAGGCTGTTTTCTTATTTTTACTGCAGGCTGTTTTCTTATTTTTTTAACTGCAGGCTGTTTTCTTATTTTACCGCAGGATGTTTTCTTATTTTTACTGCAGGCTGTTTTCTTATTTTTACTGCAGGCTGTTTTCTTATTTTTTTAACTGCAGGCTGTTTTCTTATTTTTTTAACTGCAGGCTGTTTTCTTATTTTACCGCAGGCTGTTTTCTTATTTTTACTGCAGGCTGTTTTCTTATTTTTACTGCAGGTTGTTTTCTTATTTTTATTGCGAACATTTTTCTATTTTTACTGCAGGCTGTTTTCTTATTTTTACTGCAGGTTGTTTTCTTATTTTTACTGCAGACTGTTTCCTTATTTTTACTGTCTATCTGTTCTCGTATTGTTCATACAATCTTCTCATTATTACTGTAGTCTGCTCTCTTATTGTTCATACAGTCTGCTCTTATTATTACTGTAGTCTGCTTTCTTATTGTTCATACAGTCTGCTCTTATTATTACTGTAGTCTGCTTTCTTATTGTTCATACAGTCTGCTCTTATTACTGTAGTCTGCTTTCTTATTGTTCATACAGTCTGCTCTTATTACTGTAGTCTGTTCTCTTATTGTTCACACAGTCTGCTTTTATTATTACTGTTGTCTTTTCTCTTATTCTTCATTCAGTCTTCTCTTATTATTACTGTAGTCTGTTCTCGCTAGAAGTTTAAAGGACCGAGTACTTCTCTGATGGTCTAAGGAATTTTGTTGTTGTTTTGCTCTCTACAACATTGTCCTGTCGCTGTAGCGGTAGAGATTCATCAGATCAAGAACTGAACTTTCATTTCTCCACAGGTTTCACGTAGCAGTTTACACACGAAGTTAGCTTACTCTCTAGCCGATCTTTTGCCAGCTTCAGCTTCTAATCAGCGCACATCGTTTAATGCTCGGGGTAGATGGACTAAAAACACTTTGTAGCGTGAGAACTCCAGAAGTCATAGAAACATTAGTTCAGTTCCACATTGTGTTACTGAGAACATCTGATTAGCAGTGCCAAATTCATGTGATAAACTATCAGTAAATATCATGACCATAAAATAATATAAACTGTCAGGTATATAGCATGACCATACAACTATCAAGTATATAGCATGACCATACAAATAAGATGAACTATCAAGTATATAGCATGACCATACAAATAAGATAAACTATCAAGTATATAGCATGACCATAAAATAATATAAACTGTCAGGTATATAGCATGACCATACAACTATCAAGTATATAGCATGACCATACAAATAAGATAAACTATCAGTGGAAAATATATGTAACTGTAATCAGAGACTGGCATCCTCGCTCTCCGGGCATTCCTATATGTGCCGTGTCTTCTGTTCCAGCACTCACTGAAGTGTACGCCTGCTGATGGTGCCAGCCACACCCTGGTTGCGGGTAACACGCGCTAAACCACTTCTTTCGGAAGAACGTCCATTTCCCATCTCTCTCTCTTCCCCCCCCCCCCTGTTTGATCATCCTCTTGATATGATTGTTGTCATTCAGTCTGATGTTATCCTCCATACACAGCATATCCAAGGTGGCCCTAACAATCTCCTTCTTGTCCATTCTTGGGATGCCCTGAATTGATGCCGTGCCTGCCAGCTTGTCCACTTTGTCACTGCCTTTGACTCCCGCATGCCCCGGGCAGTATACCCATGTCAAACTGGATAGAAGCTGTACCCACTCTCTGCGGATAAAATATCTCTCGATTCTCCGTAACATGTTTTTGGGAGTCTGTTACAATGACCGTAAGCAAGTCGCCCTGCTCCACCAACCAGGAAATTGCTTCTGATGCTGCCAGCACCTCCATTCTCATGCTCAAGTGCTAATTGTAAAGGCCCCTGATTTACTCGCAATCGGTTTGCCGTTACGGTAGACAGCAAAGGTCCATCCACTTTTTAGGCTTCGTGCCGCTGACCTGTCTGTAAACATGTCATGTGTGATCATGTGATTTGGAGTGATGCTGAATCTGTTCCTTCACCTGGATCTGAGGTTTCTGTTTTATCCTGAGCCCAGTCACGGCCAAGCTGGATCACGACCTTCATTAGATTCTGCATATTTGACACTTTAGTACATTCCGATTCTAGGGGAATCTGGGTCGCAGACTACCGACAGTGTCTCTTCTGGGTCGCAGACCACTGACAGTGTCTCTTCTGTCTCCATCATCCACGATCTCCCTCGCTTTATACGCTTGCCCTTTGCTGAGTTCAGTTCTGGTACGAGAGGGTGATTTGCTGTGGGGCAATCCTGAGGTAATTTTCACTTGCACATACTTATGCCTTACTTTAATGCTGAACATATCCAGCAGGTAGCGCATAGATATGATCAGAGTATCCCCGATGCACCCCAGAATTGCTCTCATGGCCTCATTTTGGATTCTTTCCAGCTTAGTTATCTGAGACGTGGAAAGAGAAGGACCAAGACCTCACCAGCGCCCGCATCAGCAGAATGAGTGTCCGTTGTGGCATTCCAACACTTGCCATGGTCTTCACTGCATTGATATCTTTCTTTGCTTTCTGAATAACCATGTCCACATGGTGGTTGAAAGACAGTGTCCTTTCCAGCACAATCCCAAGGTATTTAAAAATGTGTTCCCTCTCGATATATTCGCTGTTGCACTGCAGTGCCGGGAAAGTGATCTTCACAGATCTATCATCTAATGAGCACCACAGGATTTTGGCCTTGGTGGGGTTTATCACTGCGTTGTTGTACTTAGACCATCCGTGCACGAACCCATGATATGGTTAATATTTTCCTGAATACGGGGAAGTATCCTCCCTCTACATTTCCCATGTACATATGTCAGGATGTCACCTGCATATGTGAGTATTTGGCCAGGGCCAGTCTAGTGTAGTTGTGTAATCCTGGCAGTGTATATGTTGACAAGCACTGGTGAGAGTGGGGAGCCTTGAGGTAATACTGGCAGTGTATATGTTGACAAGCACTGGTGAGTGTGGGGAGTCTTGAGGTAATACTGGCAGTGTATATGTTGACAAGCACTGGTGAGAGTGGAGAGCCTTGATGTAATACTGGCAGTGTATATGTTGACAAGCACTGGTGAGTGTGGGGAGTCTTGAGGTAATACTGGCAGTGTATATGTTGACAAGCACTGGTGAGTGTGGGGAGTCTTGAGGTAATACTGGCAGTGTATATGTTGACAAGCACTGGTGAGAGTGGAGAGCCTTGGGGGTAATACTGTGAGTGTATATGTTGACAAGCACTGGTGAGAATGGGGAGCCTTGAGGTAATACTGTGAGTGTATATGTTGACAAGCACTGGTGAGAGTGGAGAGCCTTGAGGTAATACTGGCAGTGTATATGTTGACAAGCACTGGTGAGACTGGAGAGCCTTGAGGTAATACTGGCAGTGTATATGTTGACAAGCACTGGTGAGAGTGGGGAGCCTTGAGGTAATAATGTGAGTGTATATGTTGACACGCACTGGTGAGAGTGGAGAGCCTTGGGGCTTCGAGGTCCATAATTCATATTGCAGTGCCACAGTTCTCTTTACAAGCACTTAGACTACCCATCGCACGATCCAGTTGTCAGTGCAATTTACATCATAAATCACAGGAGTGTTGCGTAGTCAACTCTGTTACAGCCATCCTCCAGATCCAGTGCAACAACTGCTGTCCCTTCTTTCCTCTGAAATCCTTCATAAACATCATATTCAAGTATGGATGCATTGCTTGTTGCGTCTCTCTGCCAGGTCGATAGCCGCCTAGCGTGCCTGGAAAGTTCCAATGTCAGTTTCTTAGCCGTAATCTTCTCCAGCACTTTACCATAAAGAAAATATATGTATATAGCAGGGACATTAACATACGATAAAGTCTAGGGTATGTATAGCATGAACATTAACATAAGATAAAGTCTAGTGTATATAGCATGAATATTAATATAAGATAAAGTCTAGGGTATATAGCATTAACATTAGCACAAGATTAAGTCTATTACTGAGGAAAGACGCTGGCGATGGTTGAGACATGTGCTCCGAATGACTGACAACTCACTACGAAAAATAACACTGATGGACACCACAGGGAAACAGAAGTAATGGTAGACCAAAGGAGACATGGAGAAGTACAATAGAGAGGATGTTGAGCAATAGAGGGCTCACTTGGGCAAGAACGGAAAAAATGGCAAAGGACAGCACTTGTGAAAAACCCTTGCAGAAGCCACATGTGCATTGGGCACTTAAGGTTCATATATATATATATATATATATATATAATGAACGTTAACATAAGATAAAGTCTAGGGTATATAACATGAACATTGACATAGGATAAACTTTAGGGTATGTAGCATAAACATTAACATAATATAATGGTACATAGCATAAACATTAACATAATATAAACTCTAGGATATATATCATGAACATTAACATATGATAAACTCTGGGGTATATAGCATGAACATTAACATATGATAAACTCTAGGGTATATAGCATGAACTTTAACACAAGATAAACTCTGAGATAAATAGCACGAACGTAAAAGCAGTGGGATATATAGCATGAACATAAAAACAGTGAATATATAGCACAAACGTAAAAGCAGTGGGATATATAGCACGAACATAAAAACAGTGTGATATATAGCATGAACACAAAAACAGTGGATATATAGCACGAACATAAAAACAGTGGATATATAGCACGAACATAAAAACAGTGGATATATAGCACGAAAATAAAAACAGTGGATATATAGCACGAACATAAAAACAGTGGGATACATAGCACGAACATAAAAACAGTGGGATATATAGCACGAACATAAAAACAGTGGAATATATAGCACGAACATAAAAACAGTGGATATATAGCACGAACATAAAAACAGTGGATATATAGCACGAACATAAAACTGGTAAACTAGCTGTATTTTGTAATTTATTCCGTTGACCTGTGTCACAGTCGTGCTGTTTGATATAGAGCCCATTGTGCGGCACTTGAGACAATTAACATTATTGTATGTGCCACTGAATTGTTGGCATCGAGTATTTGAGATGGACTGAGTTTGGTAGAATTTGATGAGACCGTTTGTATGAGGATCCTACATCTGAGATTTATACGGTTACAGATCTCATTAGAAAATCCTTGACCTCTGCTGCACAAGTTTGTATAACAAAGATGTTAATATGTTGTTGTAGGACACAATCGAGAACTTACCTAATTAATCTGAAACTGCGCTGCCAGAGTAGTTCGTATCGTTATCAGATATGAACAATTAGATATTATGTATATGTGTTCTTCTGTGCTACGATAGTGGGTGGGTGGGTGGGGGTGGGGAGTTCAGTTTTATGTGTCGCAGTAATGTTACTATTACGCAGACAGGAGGGGGGGGGGGGCTTGGACGAGAATGAGCGTACGTGATGAAAACTGTTTACCAGCATGATTATGACTCTTTAGTCACAGGTTCTTTCATATTAAAAACTATCAGGCCAGGCAACAATTATTTCTCAGCAGTTGTCACAGCTGACAAAATTGTCCTATTTAGTTCATACATGTCCTAGGTTTTGCTAGATAACTGTCTGCCTCCTCGCTGCGCTGTGTAGAAGTTCTCCGGAAAAACAAGCAAACAAATGAACACTTTGTGGCTATATGTGTACTGTGTAGACGTTCTCCAGAAAAACAAGCAAACAGATGAACACTTTGTGGCTATATAATTGTTCTTGTGTACTGTGTAGAAGTTCTCCAGAAAAACAAACAAACAAATGAACACTTTGTGGCTATATGTGTACTGTGTAGAAGTTCTCCAGAAAAACAAACAAACAAATGAACACTTTGTGGCTATATGTGTACTGTGTAGAAGTTCTCCAGAAAAACAAACAAATGAACACTTTGTGGCTATATAATTGTTCTTGTGTGCTGTGTAGACGTTCTCCAGAAAAACAAGCAAACAAACGAACACTTTGTGGCTATATAATTGTTCTTGTGTACTGTGTAGAAGTTCTCCAGAAAAACAAGCAAACAAACGAACACTTTGTGGCAATATAGTTGTTCTTGTGTACTGTGTAGAAGTTCTCCAGAAAAACGAGCAAACAAATGAACACTTTGTGGCAATATAGTTGTTCTTGTGTACTGTGGCAGACTTGTTCTCTTAGTACTTGCACTTTTACACATTCATGTTCAAGTTTAGCAGTCGCACGTGCTGGAGGGTTTTATTTCTCCAAGTGTCTCGTATTGTGTGTGTAATAGAATAGGACAAAAACCGCTCATACAAGGGATTTAGAAAGTACACTGTAAAGAAGAAAAGAAGAAAAGTCCACAGCCGTACTCCTCAAAACATAATGAGCACAAAAACACAGTGGGTTTGATGTGTGAAAGTGTTTCTCGCGTGTACTTTCTGCCAGTCCCTGCAGCCCGGATTTACGGACAGTAAAAAAATAGTATCTACTTGCCTTTTTCCCGGTAAAGCGACTGTCATGAAAATCTGTGAAAACTATTTGTGCTGAGACAATACATTTCTGCAGGTTCTTGAAGACCTCCCTCCCCTTCCCATCTTCTTTGAGCAGAGAATAAGAGTACTTTTCCGCCGATCTTTTTTCTCCTGATTTGGCCCAATGCGACTGGTCATTATTCTTTGTACTTTTATACTTGTGCTTGTAATTCTTATTCTGACACAGTGCAGCTGTAGTTAATTCTTTGTTATCCGTGTATAGTCATTCTTCACCTATCCGCGGTTTCAGTAACCTACGGTTTGAAAATATTGCCTTTAAAAAATTCATAAATTTGAATTCATAAAATTTTGCGTGCATCGATCAGCATGATGAGTTAACTTACGATTAGTCGTTTCCTCGTCTGTGTGAGTGAGTGTGTGTGTGGGTGAGAGAGAGAGAGAGGGAGAGAGAGAGCGTTTGTATAGTACTCCATACGCCTAGATTTGCGTACATAAGTATATGAATGTGTACCCTATCTATCTGTCTGTTTCAGTTTGTTATTGTACTGTCTTCTTCATAACTAAATTATTCTATTTTTATGTTAATTATTTTTGTTGATTTCTTAATGTGTATAATTTTTCAATGAAACTGCACCGTAAGAATGTAAATATGTTAAAACCATATGTTAAACAAAGTTCCATATTATCTGTTGTCTCAGATCTGTGTATGTTATACAAGGTTCCATATTATCTGCAGCTTCAGATCCACGTATGTTATACAAGTTTCATATTATCTGCTGTTTCATATCCATATATGTTATACAAGGTTCCATATTATCTACTGTTTCAGATCCATGTATCTTATACAAGGTTTCATATTATCTGCTGTTTCAGATCCATGTATGTTATACAAGGTTTCATATTATCTGCAGATTCAGATCCATGTATGTTATACAAGGTTTCATATTATCTGCAGATTCAGATCCATGTATGTTATACAAGGTTTCATATTATCTGCAGATTCAGATCCATGTATGTTATACAAGGTTTCATATTATCTGCAGATTCAGATCCATGTATGTTATACAAGGTTTCATATTATCTGCAGATTCAGATCCATGTATGTTATACAAGGTTTCATATTATCTGCAGATTCAGATCCATGTATGTTATACAAGGTTTCATATTATCTGCAGATTCAGATCCATGTATGTTATACAAGGTTTCATATTATCTGCAGATTCAGATCCATGTATGTTATACAAGGTTTCATATTATCTGCAGATTCAGATCCATGTATGTTATACAAGGTTTCATATTATCTGCAGATTCAGATCCATGTATGTTATACAAGGTTTCATATTATCTGCAGATTCAGATCCATGTATGTTATACAAGGTTTCATATTATATTTCATTTTTGGCTTCAGATCCACATGACGGTTTGGAATCAGTCGCTGGTATGGGGAAGGGGGGGGGTCTTACGAGGACAGACATGTCTGTTTTGGTGGTTCAAAGTTGGCAAAGTTCTTGAGGGGTTTCAGGACTGTTTATTTGTTTATTATGTCATGAATATACCTCAAAACTGAATGTATTATTGCAATTATTGCCAGCTTTGGCCAGATAAAATGGTCTGGAAATAAAATTGAAATTTTAGCCCCTAACTTCATCACTTTTCCAACATTTCCCAATTTCTCCACAGCCTTGAGCTAACTGAAGCCTGACTTTTCTCCGAGGGTTACCCTAAACTTGCCTCTGCCCTCATTAATATTGTACAGAGTATGCCACCTTATCAACACACCAATGCGCACGTGCACACACATATGCTTTGTCTATTAAAACAAACAAACAAAAAATGGACACGGTCTGGGAGTTGAAATATCGATTTTGGGAAAGATGCAAATGAAGAAATATGATGAACCATAAATGAAATATGTCAGAAATACCCGAAGGCGTGTGTTATAAGATCATAAATCACATGTTTTAATTATTATGACTTTATTGGTTGTTCATTTAATGAGACATTAGCTTAAATGTACACATAAAGCCACTGAGTGTGTTGGCTTCTGATTTATGATCAGAAGATGGGAGTATACTTTTTATTTCTCTCATAGTAATTCTGATTATATGGTACACAAATCTGATTGTCTTGTCTTGTCTCCTTCCTCATATACTTTTCAGTGTTGATGAGACAAATAGACGTCTTGATTGATAGAGCTCGACGATTTGCTTCATATAATGGAATATATTTAATGCTTCTGTAATTTCTTCTCTCCATCTCCTGTGTGGGTGGCCTCTTCCTCTGTTACCTACAAATCGTAGTGAGAATGTTGAATGTGATATACTGTCTGGAGACAGAAATGGTGGTAGCCATGTAACATGGCCAAACCATTTTACTTGCTGTTTCTGGATATAGTGTAATACTGGTGTTAATCCAACCTAGTGTTATTTCATATTTGGTCTCTTCTTGTCACATTTAGCATTCTCCTTAAACATCTCATTTCTGTTGTGATGATTTTTCTTTTGTTCTTGGCTTTCCTATGTCCATGTTTGACATTAATAGCATAGAGTTGGGAGGAAAATTGTGTTGTACAGTGCACTTTTTGTTTCACTTGTGATGTATTTGTTTTTTAGTAAAGGAGTCATTTGTCCAATGACCTGATTTGCTTCATTGCATCTGTTCTCAATCTCACTGTCAGTTGTCCCCGAGGATGATATTATGCTACCTGGGTATTCGAAACATTTCACCTGTTTCAAGGGCTTGTTGTCTAGAAAGATCTTCGTTTGGATTTCTTCTTTCACTATGGTCATGACTTCCGTTTTCAACACTGATCTTCATGTTGTGACTTTGATGACATGCCTATTATAAATTATCCATGTTCTGCTGTAGGTCTTTTTTCTGCTGTGGCTATAAGTCCTTGATCATCAGCAAAAAGAAGCTCATTTATGGTCCTCCTATTGGGTTTGTCTTCTGGAAGATGTTATAGGTTTATCAGCATTCTTTCTGGGGTTGGGCTGTTGGGCAGTTTTGTGGTCTAGTTGATAGAGTAGACAGATATAAACTGTTAGAAATCTGTTAGTACACATTTGACCAACTTATGCAAAAACCTATATGAAAACAGTCAGTGTACAGTTAGAACAAACGCAGGACACTCTGAACCATTCATCATAAAATCTGGAGTGAGGCAAAGCTGTGCACTGTCTTCCTTTTATTCATAATATACATTGACAACATCTACTCTTTCAGATGCTTTCTCTTGATCTACGTAAGCTGTGTACAGTATCTGATTGTGTTCAACTGATTTTTCTGTTAGTTGTCTTAGGGAAAAGATAGCACCTGTACAGTTTCAATTTTTTCTAAATCCCATCAGAGTTTCATAAACTGTTTGTTGTTCAATCACAATTCAGTGTGTGTGTGTGTGTGTTTATATATATATATATATATATATATAGTTTCCAGGATTTTGCCATCGGTGTTTGGTTCTATGATCATTCCAACACCCTGTTTTGCTCTTTCTTGCCCACTCACTCTAGAGTATAGGAATACATAACTCTAATGTATTTGTTTACAGCCTTTACCTTTTACCTTTGAATTTTTTTTCTGCATCTGTAGCAGTATGTTAGAATAAGTACCGAGTGATCGGGAAAACCAGATCAGGAGGGGGGGGGGGGGGACACTGTTCAGTACTTGATCTAGCAGACGCAAGAAAGAGCAGCAGTATAGAAGCAGACGATTAGGTCCAACGATATAAGGGGATGACCGGCAGGAGTGAAAAATGTTTGAAGAGAACAAAAGATGTTTGTTCTAGCTGGTAAGGTAGATATTTGTACTGTGCTGAGTTTGCCTTATATTTTTGATCGGTAGAAAATGTAGAGCTAGAGAATGTAGCATTAGTTCTGTTTTGAGATTTTATTAGGACCAGTGGTTCTGAAAATACATGTGTGATTTTTGTGAGACATGGTGATGCATATTCATGATATCCGTAAGTTGCAACTCTTTGTTCATCACTATATTTGAGTGCTGTTCTGGTTGAGTGAGAATGTAGATCACCCACTCCCTCTCATGTGACAAACTCCTGTCTTGCCAGGAGTTGAGCCTATATGTAGTTCTTTCTTGTTGACGTTCTTCACTTCATTCGTCATCTACCATCAGTACCCATCAATAAAACTTGTTATTTGTACTCCACATCTTTTTAAGTTACTACACTATGTTTTCTGTAATTGTGGAGAGAGTCTGAGGTTTTCATACTGTGCTGCTGTGATCTAAGTTGGAGTTGTATTCTTGGGTGTGATCATTTCTCTGCATATATCAACGAAACAATTGCTCATACTATCAGATTCAACAGTCAAATGGGCTATAACTTACTCCACTTAAACTCATAGCGCAGCAGCACCTGCAACCTACTTTGACTCTGACTTATCGGCACCAGCCCCAGTGATGCTATTTCACATCTCCCATTATCTCCGTTTTTCTCTTTTTCATTCCCTCCACTAATTCCTCCTTTTTTATCATTTATGCCACATGATGATAGTACATACTTTAAGAATTGCTGTGAATTTTAACATTTCCTAGTCATTTTCTGTTTATATCAATCTGTATATTCTTCGTGTGTTTTCTATGAGCAGTAGAGAGATCCACCGTCGGCTTTGTGGGCTGGGCCAGTTGTGGTTTGAGAGGCAGAGTTTAACCCAGGGGAGCCCATCCCCCAGAGCAGGACATAAATGTCAGCTTTAAATTTTTATTCTGTGTGGTGATGTCACAGCACATGAATCAGTCTTGCTAGTTTTATTCTGTGTGGTGATGTCACAGCACATGAATCAGTCTTGCTAGCTTTATTCTGTGTGGTGATGTCACAGCACATGAATCAGTCTTGCTAGCTTTATTCTGTGTGGTGATGTCACAGCACATGAATCAGTCTTGCTAGCTTTATTCTGTGTCATTATGTCACAGCACATGAATCAGTCTTGCTAGCTTTATTCTGTGTGGTGATGTCACAGCGCACGAGTTAGTCTAGCCTATAAAAAGTAAAAAAAAAAAGGTTAGTTAAATTCTGTTTCCATGTCATTAAGGCATATTAGGGATATGGTGTTAGGCTGATATATCCAAGACTTTCAGCACATGAACTTGTGATGGTTATCAGGCATTTACCTTCCCAGGTTTGGTGGTCCTCAGAGTCTTGGTATGGTGCTTCCAGAAAAAAAATCTCACTGTTGGGACTTGAACCCAGTACCATCGGATTAGTAAACTGAGCACCTGACCACTCAGCCAACCAGACCGCCAGCTCCTACTTATATCAGTCAGTATTTTCCAGCATTGAAAGTAGTGCAGTTTTTTTTAAAAATCAGTATATCGTTAATATGTTCTTCACTTCACTTTTATTTCACAAGACTACATACTGACAACAGCAATATCAAACACAGACAGACTGCCCTGTTAAGCAATGTTTTCACATGAAGAAATTTACAGTACTTTTTACTTGATTAGTTTTGTGCTGAAATTTTAGATACTCCGTCACAATTAAGAGTGAGAATTGCTGGCTTAAGTTATAATCATCATCATGTGCTGTGCCGACTGGCGTTGGCTATTATGCTTCTCCAGAGTATCCGATCCTTCATGCAGGCCATCAGCTCAGTTGGTGATCTCCTCTCACACCTTCCCGTCAGACTGTCCAGTATCATTTCTCTTGGTCTTCCTCTTGATCTTCTTCCTTCTATTTTTCCTGTTGTTATAATATTTTCAATGCCCCCTCTTCTCATTGCATGTCCTATGAAAGTACATTGTCTCTCTCTTATCTTTTTGACAAAGTTTTTTGTCTCTCCAGCTCTTCTCATACATTCTTCATTAGTTAATTTTGCTGTCCAGGGGATTCACAACATTCTTCTAATAAACCACATTTCTGCTGCTTCCAGTGATTTTTGTGCAGACTTGCCTTTTGTCCATGATTCACTTCCTTATAACAAGATAGGTTCAATATAGCATTTTAGGACTCGTTTTCTAACATTCATTGATAAGGATGTGTTGGTTAATATGTTTCTCATTCTCTGAAATGCAGTCTTTGCTTGGCCTATTCTGTTCCTAATTTCTGTTCTGCATTTCCCATTTGAAGTTATTACTGATCCAAGGTATTTGAATTTCTGCACCTGCTTTAGAATAGTTCCGTTTCATTTAATACTGCATGCTGGTGGATTCTGTTTCTTAGATATAACCATAGTCTCTGTCTTTTTGATGTTCAAAGTAAGGCCTTTCTGTTCACTTTCTTTGGCGACTTTATCCAAGAGATTTTGCAGGTCTTGTTGGTTCTCAGCTATCAGTACTGTGTCGTCAGCATACCAAAGGTTGTTAATATTGTATCCTCCAATTTTTATGCCTGGTTCTGTGATGATTGTTCTTAGAATATTCTCGCTATACAGAGAAAAAAGGTCTGGAGATAGTACACATCCTTGTCGCACCCCCTGTTTTATAGGTTGATATTTTCCAATTCTATTTTCAACTCGAACTGCTGCTTCTTGCTGCCAGTATAGATGTTTTACAATCCTCAGGTCTTTGCTGTCTATATTGATGTCTTCAAGCATTTTAATAATTTCATTATGTTTCACCTTGTCAAATGCCTTGGTGTAATCAATGAAGCATAAGTAGAGATCTTTCTGTACTTCTAAAGCTCTTTCTGTTAGTGTTCATAAAGCATAAATGGCATTGTGTGTTCCCTTTCCTTCAACAAATCCAAACTGTTCATCTGCTATTTCCATTTTTATCTTTTTCCTTGTTCTTCTCATAATTATTCTCAGAAGTAGCTTTGTTATGTGACATGAGAGGCTGATAGTCCGGTGGTCGTCACATTCCTTTGCACCTGGTTTCTTTGGTAGTGCTATAAACGTGGATTTAATCAGGTCACTGGGAATATAACCACTGTTGTAAATGTCATTCAGTAACTTGGTTATTATTTTTATTCGTATCTCCTCTAGTGCCTCTATTTCTTCTATTGTTATATTATCAGGCCCAGTCGCTTTTGCTTTCTTTATGTGTTTGATGGTATCTATGATTTCATCTTCAAGTATTGGTGGTCCCTCACAGTTTTCAGTATCTGGTGTTAATTCTGGTCTTTCTCCTCCATATAGCTCACCGATATACTCTGTCCACCTGTCCACAATGTCTTCTTTTCCCATTAACATTTTACTTTCTTTTGATTTCAGGCATCCTGTGGTATATTTTGTTTTCCTGCCTGTGAGTTCATTAATTCGTTTGTGCATTTTTTTGCTGTCTTTAATATGAGAGTCCTCTAACTGTCTGCACTGCTCATTCAACCACACTTCTTTTGCTTCTCTGCATTTGCATCTTATTTCTTTATTTATCTTGTTATATTTTTTCTCGTTATTTTTACTCCTCCTCCTCTTGTCCATCAGTCCTAAGATGTCGTCTGTCATCCATTTATTTTTAGGGGCTTCTTTTTTTGGTGGTATTATCTCCTTAACAGTTTGGTGGATAGAATCTCCTAACATTTCCCATTGTTCATCTATAATATTTATCATTGCTATTGCATTGTATCTATTTGTTATAATAACTTTGTATTGTTCTCGCAGTTCTTGGTCATTTTTAAGAAGTTCTGTATTCAGTTTGATGTTTCTCACTTCTCTGCCTGCTTTCTTTAGTTTTATTCTAACTTTTCCACAGAGTGGATCATGGTCACTATTGCAGTCAGCTCCTGGCATGGTTTTTGTGGTCAGTAATGCATTGCGGAATCGTTTGTTGATTAATATGTAGTCTATCTGGTTAAAAGTCTTTATAAAGTTATTCTTCTATTTTCTATTCTGAACATACTGGAGTTTGGCTTCTATAAGGTTGTGCTGTATAGACCAGTAGTTGTAAAGGTAAAGGTATGAGTTGTGAACTAGCGTCATCGCACACGGTCAAGCCGTAAGTGCACGGTAATTGTGTAAAAATTAATCACAAAATTTAGAATCATAACGCATTAATGAAAAAATCACACTGTAGTAACTTTTCAGTGACAAACAAAAAAATACATACACAAACCCACATGCATACATTTTGTACAGCACATCAAATTGTCCACTGAATCTTTGGTCTTAAATATGAACAGCTGTAATTTGGTTCACCATTAAGTAAGCATACAACTGTACATGAAAATAAAACTCTGAGATCATGAGATAGTTGACAGTCAATCATCTGGCACTCCAATTAGCCCATGAATTCATACATTTTAATAGTACAAGTAATAGCAGATGGAGACAGTAATAAAGAAGTCCAGATAAAAACAATAAATGGCAATAAAAAACATTTACTTTTCAGCCCCAGAGTGCGGCTAAAAAGCAGGGGGTGTGCAATACTTCTTTAGCAGACTCCACCACCAATAGGACTAAGGTGATCCCTCCCCATTAGCCAGGCTAGGCCTTATTACTGGGGGTACCAACAGAGAGATGGGCCAGGGTCATGATCAGCTATGGGTCACTAACCCTGACGCTAGCACATCAGCTATGGTCACTAACCCTGATGCTAGCATGTCAGCTGTGGGTCACTAACCCTGATGTTAGCATGTCTGCTATGGGTCACTAACCCTGATGTTAGCACATCAGCTCCGCTGCTGGCGAGATTCTTCAGCTGCCGTGCGTGGAGCGGTGCTCCTCCCGGCCAATGGAGAAAGGTGGATAGGGGGTTGCTGTGCGGCATCACTGCGGAAAAAATGGTAGAAAGGATAAGGTGAAGCAAACAGTCAAATCGCAGCACCTCTGATCTGGAGGTCTGCCACGTCCTGAGTGCAGTCATATCGGATGAAATGCATGAACCGGCTTAACACGGAGGTTAAGACACTACTAGCGAGACTCTGTGAATGGCGCGCGTGGAGTGAAGCTCCTCCCGGTCAAGGAAGAAAATGCGGAAAAGAAATAAAGGTTGCTGTGTGGAGCCGATGGGAAAAGGTGAAAGAAAAGATAAAGTGAAATTTAATCGGTATGTCCAGTAATATCACTGTGATAGCTACACATACCACGGCGCCTCTGCTTTAGAGGCCGGCTACGTCCGAAATACACCTGCACTGGTGAAATATGCCTAAACTGGCACACACCAGGGATGAAACTTGATGGCCAGGCATGTTACACCTCTTCTGCTCTAGAGGTTGGTCACGCTCGATATACACTCATACTGGTAAAATATGCCTAAACCGGCTCATACCAGGGGTAAAACTTGAAAGCTACACATGTCATGGTACCTCTGCTCTAGAGGTCAGTCATGTCCCAAACACACCCATACTGGGATAATATGCCTAAACTGGCTCAACCCAGGGGTGGAAGTCACTAGTGGCAAGGATTCATCCTCCTGGACAAAAGCTCCATCCTGGTCACAACTAGGAAAGGTAGTGGCCACGACCACAAAATGCTGAAGTCGGAGACACTGGACCAGGGCAGTCTAGATAGGCAACCACCTCTCACCCAGCAGGGATGCATGCATATCCTAATCACGCTGAGGTTTTCCGGTAAGAAAGTCCAACACTGGACTGGATAGGCAACCACCTCTCACCCGGCGGTGATACACGGGTATCTCAAAACATGTCGAGGTTTTCCGGTGAGAAAGTCCAACTCTGGCCTGGGTGGGTTACCACCTCTCACCCAGCAGGGATATACTGATATTCTAAACACGTTGAGGTCTTCCAGTGAGAAAGTCCAACTCTAGACTAAACTGGTGCAATGAAAACCACGGTGTCAAGCAATCCCGCTTCTGAAAACCACCAAGAATTCAGGCTCAAGCCCTGAGATACTCTGAACCTGCTGTGGTCCATTCGGGGACCACATGGGGGACCACTGGACATAACGAGGACCACAGGCATAAATTCAGTAGGATCACAGGGCGGTCTTGGTGGTAGAAGCGAACGAAGAAGAAGAAGAAGCATATCAGCTATGGGTCACTAACCCTGATGCTAGCATGTCTGCTATGGGTCACTAACCCTGATGCTAGCATGTCTGCTATGGGTCACTAACCCTGATGTTAGCATACAGCTATGGGTCATTAACCCTGATGTTAGCATATCAGCTATGGGTCACTAACCCTGATGTTAACAAGTCAGCTGTGGGTCACTAACCCTGATGTTAGCATATCTGCTATGGGTCACTAACCCTGATGTTAACAAGTCAGCTGTGGGTCACTAACCCTGATGTTAGCATATCTGCTATGGGTCACTAACCCTGATGTTAGCATATCAGCTATGGTTCACTAACCCTGATGTTAACAAGTCAGCTGTGGGTCACTAACCCTGATGCTAGCATGTCTACTATGGGTCACTAACCCTGATGCTAGCATATCTGCTATGAGTCACTAACCCTGATGCTAGCATATCAGCTATGAGTCACTAACCCTGATGCTAGCATATCAGCTGTGGGTCACTAACCCTGATGCTAGCATATCTGCTATGGGTCACTAACCCTGATGCTGTCATGTCAGCTATGGTCACTAACCCTGATGCTAGCATGTCAGCTGTGGGTCACTAACCCTGATGCTAGCATGTCTGCTATGGGTCGCTAATCCGGATGTTAGCATGTCTGCTATGGGTTACTAGTTCTGATGCTAGCATGTCTGCTGTGGGCCGCTGATTGCCTGATCAGACAGTATCTTCCAAATACCGGTAGAAATGACCTCTTTTTAAGCATGATGGTGTTGACAACATTGACTGAAAGGAAGAAATGACAGTAGATTGGCCACATTGAGAAAATCTAAGATGAATCCTTACCACAAACAGCTTTCAAGTGGTCTCCACAGAGCAACAGAAATATGGAACATCCAAAGAGACATGGAGATGTGCAACAGAGAAAATGTTGGTAAACAAAGGACTGACATGGGAGACAGCCAAGAAAATAGCAAAGGACTGACAGAAATAGAAATCTCTTGCTACCAGAAGCTACTTGTGTCTTGGACACTGAAAGAACAAGAGATAGACTGTTATAATGTTTATGTTTTATTCTGTATAGGTGTGTATGTTATAATGCTACATAGGGTAGTATAATGATGTGTATCATGCTACATAGATTTGTATAATGATGTATATTACAATGCTACATAGGTTTGTATGATGTTGTAATGCTACATATGCTTGTATAATTATGTAATTTGTAAAACTACATAGGTTTATATAATGTCAGTCAGTCATTTGCATGTCCCTTGCAGAAATTTGCCTCCCTAACAGCTCTCTTGTAGGCCTCTCAGTTGTAACCAAGATGCCCTGCTGTTGCATCCATCAATTTGCAGATTATCAACAATGTCTTGCAGCCATCTTCGCCTTGGTCTTCCTCTCTTTCTTTTTCCCATTATGTACCCTTCCATGACGGTCTTCTCTAAATTATCATGACATTTAATGTGTCCAGAATATTTAAGTTTTCTCTGTTTAATCCTCTTTACTAGCCAGCTCTCTTCAGTATTAAGTTCTTGTGGTATGGATATATTTGTTCTTTTTTTGTGTCCATGATATTTGAAGAACTCTTCCTGTAACATTTACATTCAAAGGCATTTATGTGTTTCTCAGCTGATTTGTTAAGTGTCGAAGTCTCACAGGCATATGTTGCGATGGGAAAGATGCATGCCTTTAAAAATCTTATTTTTGTAGTTCTGTCTGTTCCTCTTCACAGATTCTTTAGTTGTTTTACTTTCGAAGAGCGATAGATGTCCTCCTTTTAATTTCCCTCATTGTATCTCCATTATTAGTTAGTAGTGATCCAAGATATTCAAAACTCTCCACTTCCTCCAATTTTTCCTCTAATATGTATTTCAATTGCCTTATTTGTTTTGTCAGTTGTCATCAATTTAGTTTTATTCACATTAAGATAGAGGATTTGCCCTTCACTTTTCTTACAAATGAATGATTATGAGGCTGAATTTCCAGCTTTTCTTCTATTCACTAGAGTTTATTGATTTCTAAACTAATTTCCTGTATGATTTGTTTTTATATCAAGTTTCTAAAGAAACATTTCTCTTTTGTTATCTAACTAAATGTTGTTATACTATAGTGCTTAGTTTTTTGGATTTCCATATAGTCTGCAGCATTGCAAAAGCCTGGTTTGCTCTAGTAAGTCTGCTGTTGATGTCCTCTGTGCTGTCTCCATTTTCTACTACTCTGCTGCCAAGGTATACAAATTCATTGACCTCCTCCACTAACTTGTTATCTACTCTGAGTACATTATGAAAATCAGGATATTTAAGAGTAATGTTCTAAGTGTACTACTCTATGGAAGTGAATGCTGGAAAATCACCAAAACCATAGAAAACAAGTTGAATTCTTTCCAGACTAAACGTTTACGAAGAATTAGAAAAATATTATGGCCAAACACCATAAGAAATAACATCTTATTAGCAGAAATGCAGATGAAACCACTGACAACAATTATTGAGGAAAGACGCTGGCGATGGTTGGGACATGTGCTACGAATGACTGACAACTCACTACCAAAAATAGCACTAAGATGGACACCACAGGGGAGCAGAAGTAAGGGTAGACCAAAAGAGACATGGAGAAGAACAACAGAAAGGATGTTGAGCAATAGAGGGCTCACCTGAGCAAGAGCAGAAAAAAAGACGAAGGACAGGCATTTGGAAAACCCTTGCGGAAGCCCCATGTGCCCTGGGCACTTAAGGTTCAGAGAGAGAGAGATACTATCGTGCTATTAATAAGAAATGTAACTGTTTACCATCTTATTTGATTCTAGTTCAAATATTCCCTGTATTATTGTTCTGTTTCATTGTTAAAATAGGTATGTTAAAGTATATCCACTTTCTCTCTGTTTCTCTCACTCAGTTGCTTGGAGTTAGCAATGATAACTGTTAAGACCTGCATGTTCAACTTGTAGAAGCTTATTTATCTATCTGTCCTACAGGCACCTAAGGATTTAATTCAGCATACAGTGTAGTAGGTTCTTAAACTGATGTGCATAAAGAAAAAAAAATAATACACTGAAGTGAAATCTGCTAGGATCTACTAAACATATTTTCATGATCTTAGAGATTCTGTGTTTGCTGACTCATGATATCACACACTTTGTTGTACATCCTACATTGGTTAATACTGATTCATGTTGTTTTTCTTTTTCTTTTCCTGTTATTATAGCCCAAAAGCACAGTCCAGTATGGTTTGCCCATGAGTCAAAGATTTGGCCTGGGGTCACAAGGTGAGAGTACCTGACAGTGAAGAAAGTTGATGAAAGCAGAATAGAATTATGCCACATTTATGAAAAGTATAAAATTGTGACTGGATATATAGCTTTTCCTAGACAATGAGATGAGAGCACAATGTGAAGCTTCCCCTATATGGTGATGTGAGAACATAATGTGAAGCTTCCCCTATATGGTGATGTGAGAACATAATGTGAAGCTTTTCCTGGCTGGTGATGTAAGAGCAAATATGAAGCTTTCCCTAGACAATGAGACGAGAGCACAATGTGAAGTTTCCCCTATATGGTGATGATGTGAGAACATAATGTGAAGCTTTTCCTGGCTGGTGATGTAAGAGCAAATATGAAGCTTTCCCTAGACAATGAGACGAGAGCACAATGTGAAGTTTCCCCTATATGGTGATGATGTGAGAGCATAATGTGAAGCTTTCCCTAGACAATGAGACGAGAGCACAATGTGAAGTTTCCCCTGTATGGTGATGATGTGAGAGCATAATGTGAAGCTTTCCCTGGATGGTGATCCTGGAGAATAATGTGAAGCTTTCCATGGACAGTGAGATGAGACCACAGTGTGAAGCTTCCCCTATATGGTGATGATGTCAGAGCATAATGTGAAGCTTTCCTTGAATGGTGATCTTGGAGCATAATGTGAAGCTTTCCCTGGACAGTGAGATGAGAGCACAATGTGAAGCTTCCCCTATATGGTGATGTCAGAGCATAATATGAAGCTTCCCCTATATGGTGATGTGAAAGCATAATGTGAAGCTTTCTCAGGATGGTGATGTCAGAGCATAATGTGAAGCTTCCCCTGTATGGTGATGTCAGAGCATAATATGAAGCTTCCCCTATATGGTGATGTCAGAGCATAATATGAAGCTTCCCCTATATGGTGATGTCAGAGCATAATGTGAAGCTTCCCCTATATGGTGATGTCAGAGCATAATACGAAGCTTCCCCTATATGGTGATGTCAGAGCATAATGTGAAGCTTCCCCTGTATGGTGATGTGAAAGCATAATGTGAAGCTTTCTCAGGATGGTGATGTCAGAGCATAATGTGAAGCTTCCCCTGTATGGTGATGTGAAAGCATAATGTGAAGCTTTCCCTAGATGGTGCTGTCAGAGCAAAATATGAAGCTTTCCCTGGACAATGAGATGAGAGCACAATGTGAAGCTTCCCCTGTATGGTGATGTCAGAGCATAATGTGAAGCTTCCCCTGTATGGTGATGTGAAAGCATAATGTGAAGCTTTCCCTAGATGGTGCTGTCAGAGCAAAATATGAAGCTTTCCCTGGACAATGAGATGAGAGCACAATGTGAAGCTTCCCCTATATGGTGATGTCAGAGCATAATGTGAAGCTTCCCCTGTATGGTGATGTGAAAGCATAATGTGAAGCTTTCCCTGGTTGGTGATGTAAGAAAAATGTGAAGCTTTCCTTGAATGGTGATGCAAGAGAAAAATGTGAAGCTTTCCTTATTAGGTGATGTAAGAGTAAAATGTCACACTTTCCCTGGTTGGTGATGTAAGAAAAATGTGAATCTTTCCTTGAATGGTGATGCAAGAGAAAAATGTGAAGCTTTCCTTATTAGGTGATGTAAGAGTAAAATGTCACACTTTCCTTGGATGGTGATGTAAGAGCAAAAGGTGAAGTCTGGATGGTGATGTAAGAGCAAAAGGTGAAGTCTGGATGGTGATGTAAGAGCAAAAGCTGAAGTCTGGATGGTGATGTGAGAGCAAAATGTGAAGCTTTCCATGGACAATGAGACAAGAGCAAAATATGAAACTATTCCTGGACAGTGTGATGAGAGCACAATGTGAAGCTTTCCCCCATTTTTGTTTTTATTTTGATGGTCATCCACTTTTGCTTAGCTTTCTGTTCTTTCTCCAGTAGGATATTTTTTGCCATCTCCATACTTGATTTTAAAAATTCCCATTTGTTGTCTGTTTTCTCTCTGGGTTTTCTTGTCTGTCTTGCTCTGTACTTTCTTCAAGAAGCACTTGTATTTGTTCTTTGCTTCCACTGGATATTGCCGTTTTAATTTTGTATTTCTTAGGGCTGTAATGTTTATTTTTGGTGCCTTGTAGTTCTTATTTTGGTTATTGTTCTTAGTTTTACTTTCATCACTACTGGGTTGTGATCTGAATTTATGTCTGCCCCGAGTAGGTTTTTGTTGACGTAACATTATTTCTAAGTCTGCCTCTGATCAATACAAAATCATTCTGATTTCTTCTTAAATCTTCAGGACTTTTCTATGTATATAACTTCCTTTTCTCTTGTTTATAAAATGTGTTACAAATGATTTGTTGGTTTTCCTCACAAAACTGTATCAATCTGTCCCCATGATCAGTTCTTTTACCAAGTCCATATTTTCCTACATTGTTCTTATAACTTCCTTTGCCTGAGTTCATGTCCTCCATTACTATTAGAATATCTGTTGATTTGACATGTTTTAAAACCTCTTGCAGTTCCTCATAGTATGCCTTCAGCTTTTCCTCTCTATATTCTGGTGATGGTTCATACATCTGCAGGATGGCGATGTTGGAGAGTTTTGCTGTTAGCTTTATTAACATTGTTCTGTCATTGTGCATCCAATATCCACATATAAATGATTCCAGTGATCTTCTTATTAGTATGCCTACGCCTCTTTGATGTTCCTCTGCCCATGTAAACATTTTAAGAAAAAAATACCCTCTCAGACACACACATAGACACTACAGCTTTTTTTAAAAATCAAAGCAAAAAACACCCTTCAAAAAACATGCCCATAAACTGGACCATAAATGAACTCCTTTTTGCTGACAAGAAAGCACTTATAGCCATATTAGAGAAATACCTGTAGCAGGACATGGTTAACTTAGCAAGGACATGTAAAGACCACAACATGAAAATTACAGGTGAAAAAATTGAAAGTCATGACCATTGCCAGAGAAGAAATCCCAGTGAAGATCTTCCTGGACAGTCAACTTTTGAAACAAGTAGAGTATATCACATATCTAGGTAGTACAGTATTATCCTTTGGGAAAGTCAGTACCGAAGTTGAGAATAGATGCAGTAAAGCAAATCAGATCGTTGGACAAATGACATTTTCACAGAAAAACTAATATATCACAAGTGAAACAAAAAGTGCACTGCACAGCAGTTTCCCCTGAGCTCCATGTTAGATGTGGATAATTACAGCTAAAAACAAAAGAAAAACCACCACTGCAGAAATGAGATATTTAAGGAGAATATTAAATGTAACAAGAAGAGACCAAATCATAAATGTCATCAGGGTAAGAGTAGAATAACACCACTGCTGCAGTCTGCACTACATTCAGAAACAGCAAGACAAATGATTTTGGCATTCATGCTGAGAGTAGTAGGAAACAGGGAGGCGCTGCCCACACAAGAGATTGTAGGGAGGAAATTACAGGAACCTTTAATTTCCCATCATATGCAGCAAATTGCCGAGCCCTGTGAAGACATCAGTTTTTCCCCTCAACACTGAAAGGTATATGAGAAGGAGACAAGACAGGACAACAAAAAAACAAAATTTCAATGTCTGTGACTGAACTTGTAACCTTTGGCTGTCTATCCAATGCTTTATTTCTGTATGAGGAGTTTTACACAGCTCTTAGAACCTAACAAAAATTGAAACGGGAATTTTAAGAGAACCTGAATGACTTACATTGACAAACTAGCAGAAATCTTACCAGTCATAAACCATGATTTAGTGTTTCATTTTAGAATGGTCAACAAGACATGACAGAAAATGCTCTTAGATGTGTCTGTGCAAACATGATGCTGTCAGATCATGCCTAAATTGTTAGAACTATTGAATAATAAATGATTTCAGTGATGAAGTTAAATATTTATGTTTCCTATATGGAAGAGTAAAGGACTACTTGGCTTGTTCTTTTCTTTTTCACAGTGAAAAGTCTTGGAGGGCCAACTCTTGCTGTTGTGACCAAGTCCCTTACTCAGCCAACAGTAACAATTCTGAACAAAACTCAGACAACCCCAAAACCTACAGTTAGAGTGAACCCAGGCATTGGTTAGTATTTTTGCTGACATTTTTCCTTTTTTTTTCACCTCATGCTAATTTATTTGTGCACAAAAAATTGCTTGTATATGAAGGGAGATGGTAATTTGAATGTTTCTTAAAAACAGTGATTTAGTAAATATCTTTCTGTTTCTCTTTCTGTGTCTCTTTCTGTGTCTCTATTGAATAGTCTTATTTTAACTCTTAGATAGATATAGATATATATATATACACACACATACTCACATACATACAGGGCATTCACAAAGTCGGTGTGCACTAGCCCAGTATCAATTCCGGTGTTGTAGTGACATCTTAGCGGCTGCGGTATCTAGGCACATCTACATGCTGTGACTGGAGTCGCCGATTAAGCATGCTGATCATGCAAGGGTGATTCTCCAATGACCACAGTCATGTATTTTGTGTGTTAACATAACCCAAGAGATGAAACCAGGCCTCATCTATAAAAAAAAAAAAGGTGACATGAAGAATATCAGCAGTTTTAATTTTAATGAAATTTGTAAACCATTCATAGTAACATAGTCATTTTTCGTGATCCCCTGGCAGCAGTTGTTGGACCGCAGTTACTTTATATGAGAAGTGTTATTAATTTTCTCTGACCACTTTATGCACTGTTGCAACCCCAATACTTTCCTAATATAAGCAGGTAGATGTACCTAGATGTCGCAGCCAGTAAAATATTACAATACCGGAATCAGTATTGGGATACTGTACACTGACTTTGCAAACTCCCTGTGTGTGTGTTCGTGCGTGTGTGTTTGGGGGGGGGGGCGTTCACAGAGTTGGTGTGCACTAATCCAGTATCGATTCCGGTGTCTTAGTGATATCTTAGTGCCAGTGGTATCTAGCCACATCTACCTGCATCCGTCAATGATTGAAGTCTGCTGTTGTGCAACATTCACTGTATTCAATCTGTCTGTGTATTCAGTTGTTAAGCAGTGTTTGAAGTGCACAACGGGTAAATTGTTTAAATCAGTTTATTCACTGTGATTCTTTTACTCTCGTTGAGCAAGTATTTTGAGAAAGATTTACATACACCAATTTAATGCGGGAGCAGTTGTTGAAAAATTCCTGGGAACACCCGTACCTCATCGCATTACAGTTTATAAATGTATTGAGAAATTTAATGAAAGTCTCAGTGTCAGACGCACACCATGGTGGGAGACTGTAGCATGGCCTTGTAAGTAATGATTATAGTATTATTGTTTTTAATGTTATGATTATTATTATTATTATTATTAGCATTTTTGTCACAGTTATTATTACTGGTACATAGAAAGTAGGTCAGAAACAATGAAAAATTCGAGAGACAGCATTAGTAGTAATATTAATGAACAATTTTTTATAATTTTTTATAAATGGGAAACTACGAGGCTTTGGTACAGTAAAGTAAGAGAACAAATTTTGTATGATTAGACCTACGATTTTTTCTAGGTCTATTCATACAAAATTTGTTCTCTTAGTAGTAATATTACAACAGGATGCTGACAGTAAAGGCAGATAAAGAATATTTACTCAGATAGCAAAGTACAGAGGAGACTGACACAATTAAAAGTGAGGACACAATAAAAGTAGAGAATGGACTAATCCCTGAAACTTACGACATGAAGGAGATAGTGGACTGGACAATTGTATAAACAGATGTGATGCAACAGACTGACACATGAGGCATATTTGCAAATCTTAGGACGCTATTTGCACACAGTTTGGAGAAAAAGGGAGTGGACTGACTTGACCAGCTGACCAATTAGAAAGATCTAGAGGTGTAGTTTAGAATTCACTATCTTTCTGTTGACTTTATGATATATAAGTCAGGTGAGCAGTTTTTAAGGGAGACAGAAAGAAGACACAGAGAGAAGGAGACACACTAATACACAAGGAGAACTAGAGGAACAGCAGAACAGAGAGGGGAAACAGAAAGAAGAGGATCGTAATGACAGATTGAACAGATGGACAATTAGAGCAATAGATATTCAGGAGATAGTTTAGAACCAGAAGTAGTTTTATGACAGACAGAAATTGTTTCAAGTTCAAAAGGTGATTAATTAGTACTGTGTGAAGAATGGAGGAAATAGGATACTTTTGAAACTTTGTGTAAAGTGACTCAGATGAGGAAGGCCCAAGAAATTAGCTTACCACATGTTGCAGATCTAATGTAGTACAGAGTTGGGAATTGTTCTCATATCCCATGTATATATTTTGAATTTGAGAATATTGCTGAAGTGCTGCATCAAGAATAACGCTGGAGTTTGATTTTGTGAACTGTGATTTTGTGCTTCAGTGATGTTGAAACCAACAAATTTTACGTCCTGTTACAACTTATTCCAAGTGATGTTGTCAACAATACATCTTGATCTTATTTGTTTGAATTAAATTGATTCATTGAACTTTTCATCGGATTTGGTCTAGCAAATGTAATATTTGTGAAACCTAATCTAGGCAACAGGAATCAGGTTGTGTGTGAAGATAATGTCCACATTAATCAAAGAACATCTGCAAGCTTCAGTACTGTAGAACTGTTCAGCAATATATACTTCACAAACTTATTTTGTTATAAGACCATCTAAAGTTAACGAGGAGAAGTTATCAAACATTTCTGACTCTGTGCTTTGGAGTCCCTCAAAGGCTTTGTGTAAGTTGGCACAACAGGAAGGTATTGGGCTTGCAGCAGTGCATAAAGTGGTCAGAGAAAATGAGTAACTCTTCCCATATAAAGTAACTGTGGTCCAACAATTGCCACCGGCGGATCATGAAAAACGTCTGTGTTACTATGAATGGTTTACAAATTTCATTAAAATTAAAAATGCTGATATTCTTGATGTCCCCTTTTTTTTTAATAGATGAAGCCTGGTTTCACCTCTTGGGTTATGTTAACACACAAAACACATGATTGTGGTCTTTTGAGAATATACATAACATTTTTTATTAGCACGCTTGATCGACGTCCTCAGTCATGCTACCATACGGCAAATAGATGTGCCTAGATATCACAGCCACTAAGATACCACTGCAATACCTGAGTCAGTACTGGGTACTGCACACTGATTCTGCAGACTCTCTGAATATAATTTTTATACCTGTACTAAAGTGAATGTGTGGTAAGAATGAAAGGTGAGTAATGAAGAGCAGAATATCAGACACGACTGCATGCTCAGCTCTTCATCCTTCAAAAATATCTTCTTCTTCTTCTTCGTTCGCATTGTCTGTCTATACCTGCAGTCCTGTCTCTTGGATAAATTTCACTGTTTTTTTGTAATTCATGTATGGAACCGTAGAGCTTATCTTCTTTAGTGGTTTCACTGGGCCAGTAATTATTTCTCAGTGTTTCATAGTTGGTGCTATTCTGGAGGATATGTTCCACAGTTTGGGGCACCTGAGCACATGTACATAGATTAGTAGTACCAACCTTAAACTTTGTATATGTATGACTTCAGAGTCGGCTGTGTCCTGTTCGGAGACGGAAGATGGTGACTTGTTCCTTTCTGTTTAGCATGTGATAGTCATCATGTGATGGTGTTTGTGGCTTCCTGTAGGTTTTTATCATGCTTTTCTTCTGATTATAGGTGATTGGTATGTCTGGTTGTTCCATTTCAGTGCCCTCTTTGGCCAGATGGTCAGCTTTCTCATTGCCTGGTATCCCACAGTGGGAGGGAATCCATTGCAAAGTGACTCCATGTTGTAAGCCAATTTTTGACAAGGCATCCTTAAGGTCTGGTAGTTTGTTGCACTGAAGAGCTTCCAGTACTGATCTTGCATCTGTGAGAACTACTACAGGACATGTATCAATTCTGGAGTCTGATAGTTTTTTCAACTGCAGCAATAATTGCCCTAACTTCTTCATCAAAGTTGTTGCAGTATTTTCCAGTGGGTATGGAAATCTTGTCAGTGGTGTTGTTTGGATATTCAATATGTGCTCCTGCCCCTCCGTTCTTTATGGCATTGTGTGCAGATCCGTCTGTATACACACGTATCCGGGTGTCACATGGATATTTGTCATCTAGCACACTAAGTGTGGCTGTTGATCTTACAAGGCTGCTTTGCATCTCACCATTCTGCACACCTTTCACTTCAGTCTGAATAGTTATTTGTGTATAATCTGCTTCTTTCCATGGTGTATGCTCTGGTACAGATGATAATGGAGCGACTACAGTTGGAAGGTCAGGTATCAGCTTATGCATACGCTTGGCCTGGTGAATGAAGCTGCTTCTTTTAAGCCGTCTTAATGCCAAGTTATTGAATCTCTCCTTCAGGGGATGGCTTACAGAGCTAAGGAATTTCTCTCCCATGGTCATGATCTTTGTGTCTCTACGTTCCTTTAGCGCTTGAACACCAACTATTTTCTGCATTTCTACTATTGGTGTGGACCTCATGGCACCTGTGATAATCCGTAGTGACTGATTTTGAACCTTGTCTAGATTATGCAGCGTAGTGTTTGATGCTGTGCACCAAGATGTTGAACCATATTCTAAATGTGGTAGAATACTTTGTTGATATACATTCTTGAGGATTCTTTCACTAGCTCCCCATGTGGTTCCACTTAATTTTCTTAATATGGCTAGTTTTCTTCTGGCTTTTGCTTCTGCACTGTTGATGTGTTGCTTCCAAGTCAGTTTTGAGTCAAGAGTCACTCCTAAGTGGGTTGATTGTCCATCCTTAAGGATATTTCATTTACAAAGATCTTACCTGCTTTCTGTTTAGATGAGAGAGTGAACAGAGTGGTACTTGATTTCTCTGTGTTGATACTTACACACCATTTGTTTGTCCATGATGTCTGCTGCTCTTTGGAGTCTCTGTGTAGCAACTGTTGCATATTCATCTGTTCACCACATGACCAGATCATCTGCATACAGTGCCGCTTTGATTCCATAGGGAAGTTCCTTGACCAGGTCATTAATGAATACAAGGAATAGTGTAGGCGAAAGGACTCCTCCTTGTGGTACACCGTGTCGCAGAAGTACTTTCTGGCTTTTGTGTCCGTCCATTACTACTCTAGCTCTTCTGTTGTGTAAATAGGACTTTATCCAGTTGTACAGTCTTCCATTCGCATTGCAGTTTCTTAGTTTCCACAGCAGACCTTTTTTCCATACTTTATCAAAGGCTTTCTTTAGGTCTATCCACGCTGCTAGTACAAGGTTTTTCTCTTGGAATGCATCCTCAGTCTCTTGAGAGAGATAGGTCACTTGATCTTCCATACTGTAGTACTGCCTAAATCCTGCTTGTTGTGGAACGAGAAGGTTTTCACTTTCTAGGTACCATTTTAGCCTAAGGTCAATGATGCGTTCCATCGTTTTGCGTAGGCAGCTAGTGAGACTGATTGGCCTGTAGCTGGAGGCAGTATCACTGTTTTTCACTGGCTTCAGCAGTGGTACCATGCTTGCTTCCTTCCAGATTTGAGGTAACTTACCTGTGCTCCAGCACATATTGAAAATATCCAACAGCTTTCCCATTGCTGCCATTCCCAGGTTCTTGATCATTTCATTGGACAGTCCATCTGGTCCTGGTGATTTCCTTGGTTTCATTTTACTGACTGCTAGGTCTAACTCGCTGTGTGTGATTGGTGCATCCATGACCTCCACTTTTCTGACTTGTTCTTCTTCTTTCTGTGGGTCAGTGCGCACTGCACGCTCTTTCTCTGGATGGATATCAATGTTGCAGTCCTGTGCAAACATGCGACCAAAGTGATCTGCTACCTGCTTACCTATAAGAGTTTTCCCATCCTCTATTAGTGTAATCTTTGCACTTCTTCCAGTACTCTCATCATTTAACTGTTTGATTAGTTTCCACAGTTTCCTTCCATCCTTTTCAAAGTTTAGGGACTCTGTTTTCTCTCTCCAACTTTCCTGTCTGGCTTGCAGCATGGCTTTCTGAAATTTGGCCTTAGAATGTTGGTAATTATTGTGGTGTTCTTGGCATGGTCTATTTTCTGCTTGCTTTCGAGCTGCTTCCACATCATCATGGAGTTTTCCCAGCTCACTAGACCAGTATGGTTTATAGTCCCTGCGAGCTCCTCTGGGAATGGTTTCACGAGCGGCCTGAAGGATACAAGCATTGAATTCCTTCACTGTGCTGTTAATATCCTTACCTTCTATTGACAGCTGTCCCACTAGGATACCTGTAAGATGTCTGTACATTGTCCAGTTTGCTTTTTTATAGTTCCATCTGGGGAGAGGGCTACTGGTGTTAAGGAGTTCATTTTCTCTTGTCAGGAAGACTGGTCGATGGTCGCTACCTCCAAGTAGTTTTCCAACTTCACGTGTAATGTTCCACTCCAGATCTGGAGAGTGGAATGCCAGATCTGGTGTTGAGGTTGTACGCCAAGCCCTTGAGTAAAATGTTGGGGGATCCATTGGCTGGTTGATCAGGAGAAGTCCATTATCATCCTGCCAGCTCTCAACTTCCTCTCCTCACTTGTCTATGTGGTCATAGCCCCAGCTCTGAGAATGGAAAATCGCCACAGACCATCAGTCTCTCTTTGTGTGGGATTGTTTCTAAAGCAAGTGGGCGGTCATTAGGACATTAATAGTTAAGGAGGTGGAAATCTGTATTACTACTTTTTAGATGAATCATCTGATATTCGGCTCCTTCCATGAACACTCCCACCTGACATGCGCTGATGTTATTCTTAACAAGTGTGAGTACTCCTCCTTTTCTTCTGTCCTGTCGGTCTGATCTAAAACACTGGTAGCCTCTGATTTTAAAGGCGACATCTTTGGTTAGATGTGTCTCCTGTATGCAGCATATACTTACCTGCTCTGTAAAGAGTATGTTCTCTAGTTCCACATTTTTGCTATAGCCATCTCTAACACTGCTGACACCCTCAGCATTCCACTGCATTATTTTAAGGTCTTGCTTTTTGGCTGTTTTCTTCCGTTGTATTTTTTGGCCAGTACCTCTACTCTCATGTCTCCTGACTCCACAAGACAAACTGAGAGGACCTCCAGTAGCATTGGGTGGACCCTTTCGAGGCAGGGGACCCGGCACTGCACCTGCCTGGTTAGTCTTCGCAGGGCAAGCACCATGTTTGAATACTGCAGATAGAGACATTTCATTAGCGATAATGCGTGTTACCCTGATTTTTGCGATGCGCCTTTTGGCTGGGTAACTCCGACTTCAGCACCCTTCAAAAATATAAATGACACCAGCCAACATTTTGGTGCCTCAAATGTTAGACACTGTCTGACAGATAACGCTGGCCAACACTGAACGCTTTGGTGCCTCAAATGTTAGACCTGTTTCTGGGTATATTTGACCTGCTGGTTTCAAAAGTGGCACAAGTTTTCCCCTATCAGCTTTAGTTTTTGAGATACAGAACATATGCCATATACCACTCTTCACTCTGCTCACCCATAACAAATCAGAATATTTTAATGTAGTGTTTAAATTAATATCTTTTAAGCGTGAAGGAAACATTACAAATTAAATGTGTAGTACATGAAAATCTACTTATTTCATACCAGAAGCACAAGTTTGGATACAAACTTTCCACTCAGTTGACACACAAGAAGCACCTTTTGTAAGACTTCTGAGAGTGGGATCTACCAGACAGTCTCACATAAGATTCCAACAATAGTCTGCCATCATGTGTGCACCCCATCTTCCTTGATATCTGGCTTCCATTGTTTTTATGTCTTGGTGAAATCTTTCACCTTGCTCTTTGCTTAAGTCACCTAGGTTCTCTGGAAAGCGATCAGTGTGACTGTGCAGATAATGAAATTAAAGAGCATATCCTCTACTAATTGTGTGTAGTTGTCTGCCTTCTTGTTGCCAAGAAAGCTTTTCACAAAAACAAAAGAAGACCAGGCACATGATTCGATTTCATTCATTGATGCTATGAAATACGGGTCATTTATAAGCTGTCTGATATGTGGACCATCGAAAATTCCTGCCCTCAGTTTTTCCATGGTAAGTCCAGATAGCTTATGCATGAACCGTCTTTATTCAAAGCCTTTACAAATTGTTTAATCTGACCTAGCTTTATATATGGTGGTGGCAGTATGATTCTGTCTCATGCTACCAAAGATTCATTGATTACATTTTGTCCTCCAACCACCATATATTCCCTCAGAGAACAATCTTTTCTTGCCCAGTGTTCATGTTTGGCTCTACTATCCCAAAGGCATAAAAAGCAAGGACACTTTGTGTAGCCACTTCATTGACCAAGAAGAAAATTAACCATCTTCAAGTCTGCACATATCACCCATTGATGTTCTTGGTAATTTATCTTTTCCAGACTAAAGAGATGGCCTTGTACTCTTCTTTCATTATGGTGGAATGACTGATTGGAATAGAGCTATATATGTTGCTGTTATTTAAAAGAACACATTTCAAACTAAGTTTTGAACTGTCAGTGAAAAGACACCACTCACTTGGGTTATATTCTGAAGGACCAATTTTCTTCACAAGGTTTCAGATGTCACTGCAATACTAAGTTGTCATCTTTGGTAAAGAACTGCAGAAAATCCTTTTTCTCCTTTGATAATATGTAATTTTCATTCCAGGCTGAAGTACATTCTTTTCCTTTAGTCTGGAGACAAGCAATTCAGAAAACTCCTTGGAAAGATTTAAGACCCTGGTCAGATCACTCAGTTCACTGTGTGATCAAAATGATCACTGTGTGATCAAAATGATCACTGTGTGAAGTTGTTT
The DNA here is from genome assembly GCA_009760885.1 of Achatina immaculata. NCBI lineage: Eukaryota > Metazoa > Mollusca > Gastropoda > Stylommatophora > Achatinidae > Lissachatina > Lissachatina immaculata. The sequence goes on along the minus strand of CM019707.1, from coordinate 28,946,503 downwards.
AGAATTCACTATCACTGTCCCCACTTTCTTTACCTTGTGTGATATGCAAAACTCATCCTCTGAGAGCTATGGTAGTTCAAGTAAAGGTGGAATGGATATAAGATTTGAGTGTGGAACACTTGTCACAATTATTCTGATTGATGCCTATGATATTAACAATGCAGAAGTAACAGTCGTCAAAGTGGTTTTTCAGTTCCCTACACACCATTGGCACTTCAAATTTCAGGCAGCTTCTCTTTCCATTTGTCCATTGTTAAAAATTCTCCATACAAGTTTTGCATACAATTTGAGAAGACCATAGCTTATCTTGATCTCCAAGCTTGACATCAAAATAACCTACATATGCTCTTTTTACAAACTCAGAAATAGGTTTCCTACTTGCTTTCAGTGTGTACTCCCCACAGATATAGCAAAATATGTCAGGATGATTCAGACAGCTCCATCTTAAAGTAACCATAACCTCTACAGTGTTCAATTTGCAAAACTGAAATGATATGAGTGGGAATATACACACACTTTCTGTATGATCGTAACTATTATACAGCACAACAGTTTTAAACAGATTAGGTTGAGAAACTTTTGAAATACAAATTTATGTAGTCTACGAAAACCATGATGTACCATCTTAATTTTTTGCACATAATTATGTAATGAAACAGAACAAAAGTGATTTTGTCATTTTAGCTATACATTTTTATGCCAGTGTGCATTATAGGAAAGGAAGTAGATCAATAGTTGTGAAACAAAGGTCATACATGAAAAAAATGTGGATAAATTAAATACATAAATTTCCAATTCAAGTAAAACAGCTTGTTATGACATCCCAGTTCTGCAGAAGAGATCTGTTGAAAAGCAGACTAAACTTGTATAAATTCAACGATATCTAAGAAACTAGAGCTGACACGGTCTATCCAATGCAATTTTCTGCATCAGCGCCTCGTATAACCTCAGGAACAGGCCTAAAACCAAGGCATCAAGAAACAAAATTTGTTGTTGTTGTCCTGTGTTGTTTGATCTCTCTCTCTCTCTCTCTCTCTCTCTCAGAAGGGCAGATTGTCAGATGGGCCTACGTGCCCAATTCTTAACCCTTTTGAAATAAAGATCAATCAATCAATCAGTCTCTCTCATACACTCAACAGTTATTATTATGTGTCTTACTGGATAGCACTGGCGATCATGCATCTTTATCTTATGTAGTCTTTGGTTTCTCTCTCTCTCTCACTCAACGATTATTATTATGTGCCTTACTGGATAGCACTGGTGATCATGCATCTCCATCTTGTGTAGTCCATGGTGTCTCTCTCTTCTCTCTCTCTCTCTCTCTCACTCAACAGTTATTATTATGTGCCTTACAGGATAGCACTGTTGATCATGCATCTCCATCTTATGCAGTCCTTGGTGTCTCTCTCCCTCTCTTATCTCTCTCTTCTCTCTCTCTCTCACTCAACAGTTATTATTATGTGCTTACTGGATAGCAATGGTGATCATGCACCTCCATCTTGTGTAGTCCATGGTGTCTCTCTCTCTTCTCTCTCTCTCATTCAACAGTTATTATTATGTGCCTTACTGGATAGCACTGGTGATCATGCATCTCCATCTTGTGTAGTCCTTGGTGTCTCTCTCTCTTCTCTCTCTCTCTCACTCAACAGTTATTATTATGTGCCTTACTGGATAGCACTGGTGATCATGCATCTCCGTCTTATGCAGTCCTTGGTGTCTCTCTCTTCTCTCTTTCTCTCTTCTCTCTCTTTCTTTCTCTTCTCTCTCTCTTTCTTCTCTCTCTCTTCTCTCTCTCACTCAACAGTTATTATTATGTGCCTTACTGGATAGCACTGGTGATCATGCATCTCCATCTTATGTAGTCTTTGCTCTCTCTCTCTCTCTCTCTCTCTCTCTCTCTCTCACTCAATGGTTGTTATTATGTGCCTTACTGGATAGCACTGGTGATCATGCATCTCCATCTTGTATAGTCCTTGGTGTCTCTCTCTCTTCTTTCTCTCTCTCTCTCTCTCTCAACAGTTATTATTATGTGCCTTACTAGATAGCATAGGTGATCATGCATCTCCATCTTGTGTAGTCCTTGGTGTCTCTCTCTTTGTTTTTCTGTCTGTCTAGAGTTTCTTTGTCATCTTTTTGTTGACTGTCCAAGTTTCACAGTTATATAGCAAAATTAGCTATTTTCATCACTTTTAGGGACTTCTTATTAGTCAGTATCTTCTTCATTGTCATAAAAAAGCTGACTTTGGCTTACTTATTTGTGATTTTATTTCATTTGTGCATGTGCCATCAGCTGTTATTGTTGTTCTGTGTTAAGTGAATTTATTTACTTGCGTCAGTGTCTTCCCGTTTAAAAGAATGTTGCACTTTGATATGTTTATTCTTTTTGATATTACCATTGTTTCTGTCTTGTTGCTGTTTAGCTCTAGGTCTCTTTTATTGCTCACTTAGCAATCTTATTCACAAGTTTCTACAAATTGCTTTCACTTTCTGCTGTTAGAAAGATATCACCCACATATCTTGATATTATGGCCTGCTGTTTTAATTCCTTTCAAATTTTTAATGCTTTTTATGATGTTTTCACTGTATAATGAGAATAGATCAGTTGACAATACGCATCCTTGTCTTACACCTTATTTTATGTCCTGATACTCACCTGTGTCATTGTATGGTCTTATTGCTGCTCTTTGCTTCAATCTTTAAACAATGCAAAATCAGTAATCACAAATAAAACACTCCATGCTCATTACAACAAGACAGAAATGTATAAACTCACCAAAAACATTACCACAGCTTTATGCTGAATTGATTCCAGCCATAAAGCACTAGGTCTTACCATTGACCAATACCGAATGTGAAATTCACTTACACATGTGGAATTTTCTCTCTCTCTCGTGACCTTTTTGCCGATGATTGCAGTCTACACCGGTGACTACGATTATATTAATCTAGAATCAACTCTTCAGGTCGAGTTATACAATTTAATTAGATGGAGCAAAAACAATGGCATGATTATAAATGCCGATAAAACAAAATCAATGCTCATAACAAGACAGAAACTGCAAAACGCAACAAAAACAACACTTCGGCTCAACACGGAAACATCACAGATAGAAAACGTTAGCGAGCACAAAACACTAGGTCTTATTATTGACCAGCATCTGACCTGGAACTCTCATGTGCAAAGTCTTAACAAAACTCATCTCACAAAAAGTATACCAGTTAGCCAAAATTAAGTACTTCATCGATCAAGACACAATGAAGACATACGACATATCACAAATATACAAACACACTTAGACTATTGCTCAACAGTCTGGGATGGTTGCTCAGTGTCAAATACAAAGAGTCTTTGCTCACTCCAAAAGCGAGCAGTAAAGCTTATTAGTGACAAAGATCAAGCACAAACAACTAACCAGCACAAACGTATCAAAATATCCTCTTAAGAACAGGTTCCTCTTCAACAAAGCCAAGTTAGTATATCAAATTCTTTCATGGCATGTCCCGCCTTATCTATGGAACCTATTTAAATTTAGCCCAAAGTGCAGCCAACGCTTGAACAATATATGTCTTCCAAAACCTAGATTTGATCTTTACAAAAAAGCGTTATTTATTCTACTGCTCATCTTTGGAATACCCTCCCATCCTGTATAAAAAAAGTATAAATTATACTCCTTTCTACTGCTACAAACTTTCCCAATATCTATTCGATGTCGACTACATGCCTCCATGAATCATAAAACTTAAAAAGTTATCTTAGACTGCTCTTACAGACACTGAATACGGTTAATTGTTTATTCTGAATAGTCCCGAAATTTTTGTTTAGTAGATAGTCATTTATATATGTGTGTAGTTACTTCTGTACTGAGTGAATGGATAAGAGCGAAATGTAAATGTTATATTTTATGTCTCTCAGCTTCAGTGTTAGTTATGTTTGTTACATGAACAGCGTATTTGTAGAATGCCTGGAATAGAGTGAAATATGTATGATAAAGGGCAGAATGTCAGACGGGCCTGTGTGCCCAGTTCTTAACCCTTATGAAATAAAGATCATCAATCAATCAGTCTCTCTCTCTCTCACACACACACACACGCACCCACTCTCTCTTTCTCCCTCTCTCTCACACACACACCCACTCTCTCTCTCTCTCTCTCTCTAACAAAAGTCATTGCACAGAAAGTTAGTTAATCTCTGTTAAAACACAAAACATCTACATGTCACACGAACACACTTACTGGGACAGATGCTCAGTGTCAAACACAAAAAGACTTCACTCCAAAAATGAGCTGTACCTCTAATTTACGACAAGCATCCAGCACAAACATCTCAAAATTTTACCACTAAAACTTTGTATTCAACAAAGACAAATTCATCACAAAACACTCTGCTCTATTTATGGTCATTGCTGAAAGCTAATCCTAACCGCAACCTGCATCTAAATAATAGTCTTCTTCCAAAACCAGAAAAAGCGTTGCTTACTCAGCCACCCATCTTTAGAATGCTTTACCACACCACATAAAACTTAGGAGTAGTATTTCTTCTTTTAACTCCAAACTTCTTTATCTGTTTGAACTAGACTATATGCCCTCCCTTAAGGCATTTACTTTCTTCAGTGCCTTGAGTTGCCTAACGAGTGGCATATGTTTACAGAATAGCTGCAGTAACTCTGTTAATAAAGTTATATGTTAAAATGTGAAGATATTTCCATAGCAATTTCCTTTATAAAACTGACTGTGTTGATAAGAGGGAGGTTTTGTGTCGTTGTTCTGCCATTTTATTTATGCTTATCATGTATTTAATGTACTAAATGAATACGTATGTAATGTACTAATTGAATGCATGTAACAGAGCGAGCGTTCAGCTTTGCCCAAATCTTTGCCCTTCAAAAGTAAACTTTGTTCATTCATTCATTCTCTCTCTCCCCACTCCCCCCCCCCCCCCTTCCTTTCCCCCTCAAGCCCTGAAAGTTCATTGCTGTACATTCAGTCTGCCAGTCTCATTCCGTTCATCTGTGTTCCTGGCATTCTCTCTTCAGTTTGTTTAGAATTACGTCTTCTCCCACATTATTCCTTCATCATTGCTTTGGTCACCCTTTTCATCTTGTACTTTCTTATATATATATATACACACACACACACACAGTCGAACCCACTTAATATCACATCGCTTTATGTCACCAACCGGATATTGTCACATACATTTGTATCCCCGACCAAATCCCATAAGTAATCAATGGGCTTTACTCCCGTTAATACAGGGTGATCGTAAACTCGCTCAGATTTTGTGTGGCTTTCACTCTATGACGCTCAGACCGAGGCTTAACCGATCACCGAGGTCACTCTTCGATGTGTTAAAGCAATTTAAACGACGGAAAGCCGTTAGTGCCCAGTTACCTTGTGAGTTTATGAAAATACTGCACTATAAAAAACAGATTTATAAAAATTAAAAATTTGATCAGATTTATAAAACAGTTGTTACACTTACCTCATAACATATGTTCGAAGTGGTGCCCTTGCGCATCAACACATGCTTGCAAACGTTTTATTTTATTTTCAAACACCTTTTGGAGCTCATCATGCGAGATGTCTCTAGCATAGAAACTATTGCAGGTTTCAGTTTATTAAGCCTGCATGGTCGATCACGGCACACATTAGATTTTAGTTTTCCCCACAGGTAAAAATCCAGTGGGTTTAGATCTGGTGACCGAGGGGGGCGTAAGTTTTTTGATATGACACGTTCGTAAAAAGCCTCTGCCAAGAATTTCATTGAGTTTTTAGCCGCATGCGCAGTAGCAGCTTCCTGTTGAAACCAAGAGTACATTATCTCATCCTCTTTTAACTGTCCAATAAAGTCGTAGAGTATTGAACAATAACGCCTAGAATCTACGGTTTCCTCAAAGAATACAGGTCCTACAATGCGTCGTCTGGATAGCGCAACCCACACACCAATTATCAAGTCATGTAGGGGTGTTTCATGCACGGCTAGAGGGTTGGTCGACGACTACAAACGTGAGCCTGAGAAGTGGAACAAGCCACATCGGTAAAAAAAGGTGACATCTAGAATATCAAGAGTTTTCTTGAGAATGAAATCCTGGAACCACTAACAATAACGAAGTCGTTTTTCATAATCCAAAGTCTTCATTTTCTGCAGCTTTGTAACTTTATATGGGAACAATTTTAAGGCTCTTCGGACTGCCTTATGTGCCGTTGTAAACCCGATGCCTTGCTCTTGTGCCAACTTTCGCATGATTTTGATGGACTCTGAATCAAAGAATCTGAAATATCCGATAATTTCTCATCCTGAAATACCGATGGCCTTCCACAACGCTGAGCATCGAGCATTGACCCGGTCCTGCGAAATTTTTCAATAAGATTGTGTACTGTTTTACTACTGGATACAGCTGAAGCTGGACATTTTTTCAATAAGATTACACAATCAGTAAGGTGTTTGGCATCCTCTGGTCTGTGTCAGAGAATGGCGACATCTCCTTGACATGGATCCGATTAGCCGTTGGATCTGATGTTGTGGGATGGCTGGCCACTCTTCCCACAGTGCAAGCGACAACTGTCGGATATTGGTTGGTGTCACATCTCACTGGGCAGACTTGTCTGCTGAGGTCATCCTAAAATGTTCTATGTCTGATGACATGGATGGCCACGGAATGGTTTGGACGTTGTTGTCAGCGAGGAACTGGGTGGTGAGTTGTGGCACATGAGGTCGTTTTGTTTTCCCGTTGAAAAATCGACCCTGCTGCAGCCAGAAGTGGAAGGACATGAGGACGAAGAATTTCAGAGATGTATCATTGGTCATTCAGGCGTCCTTCAGTTTGCACCAGGTCACTTCTTCTCATGAAGTTGATCGTCCCCCACACAAGTACACCTCCACCACTATGTGGAGGAGCCTCATCCACGCGGTTCTGGGCATAGCCTTCATGAGCTCTGCGGTAAACTCTTCTCCATCTGTCATGTCGCTGGAGCGGAAAGAATGATTCATCACTAAACCAAACCTTTCTCCAATCATTCCCAACGTTCCGTTGACGATGCTGGTTCGCCCACTGCAGTCAGTTCTGGTGATGCCAGTACATAAGAACAGGACCTCTGTAGGATCTTCTAGCCCAAATACCAGCGTCGTGCAGCCGGTTTCTGACTGTTTGATCTGAAATTTGACAAGCTGCTGTCATCGACTGGACTGTTGAGGACGCAGATGCAAATCAATTCCAAAGGTGACGCAGCCGTACGAAGCGGTCTTCAGCAGGAGTTGTGACTATAGGTCTTCCATTGCGCAGCCGATCTGCAACTGAGCCAGTTTCTTGAAATCGTCTCCAAAGGTGACATTACATTTCCTGGCCACTACACTTTCTGACTGCCCAGTCTGTAAACGTCTAATGATGATGAGTCGTTGTTCTGTAGTGAGATGATCCATACTTGCCCAGTGAATTTTCGGATGAATTGATTCGAGGAGCGTCAATCTTTTATAGGCATTCAATAACATGATCAGTGAGTTTTGTGTTATGTAAGTTTCACGGGATTCTCGTGAGCATGTCATGAGTTATTGTCAAAAATTCTCTGTTTTGACTAGTGTCGCTTTTCTGTGCTTATGATTCATCTGCTGAGCACAATTCAGGTCAGGACGTGAAGTTGATGTCCAAGTGAACGTTTAAGCCAATTTACCTTTGTCTGATCAGCAAACTTCAGTTTAAATCGCAACATCGAATTTGTTGGTTTCTTTTTTTTTTTTTTTGAACAGCATAGTTCATATCACAACGTTTGCACATAATAGCATAAATAACTACGTGAAGTGCGGGTGAAGCCCTCCTGAGCGGATAACGTGGACTTGGGAAAGGAGATCTGGCCAGCCTCCACAACAAATGGATAAGTGTTGCATCTACGGCGTCCGCAACGTCTGGTACCATAAAAAGTGTCATTTGACTTACGGCGACTACGAACTAAAAGGTCCCTGAGGTTCTTGTCTCGTCTGTAGGGCACCAGTGGGGGTTCCTCAGAGAGTTCACTTGTATCAGGCTTGGTCTGGAGGAGGTGGAGATGGTGAAACAGTATGTTCTTAACTGCCAAACTATGAGGGTGGTGCGTAAGTACTAGTTTAACTCTGTCCGAGCTACAGTGCAGTTTAGTTGTCTGCGATATATGCGGTTCCAAGATGACAAGAGACCATGTTCTGGATAACTGCGTTGGCGAAAGAAATCTAGCATTTTATGGCCTTGATCATGGAATTCAGCATCCTCAGTACACAAAGTCACAACCTAAGAACCTGCGAAAAAGGAATGGAGTCCTTACACGATCTGGGATGGGAGGAAGAGTACAAGAGATAGCTGTGAGTCTGTTGGTTTATAGTGGACAGAAGTAGTAAGCCCGGTAGGGCCAATAGTAACGGCAATATCGAGAAAGTTAACAGAAGTAGCAAAGACATGGGAGGTGAAAGAAATGACAGGATTGTACTCTTTAACAAAACTGATGAAGTTGTCACGGTCTTCCTCTGGCATTGGGGGCAATGCCGCCATCTGTGTAGCATCAATAGAAGGCTGGAAAAAGGCCTCTATAGGCTATCAGAACCTTGTGTTCGAAGTGGCCCATGAACAGACATGCATATCTGGGCCCCGTTTTGGTACCCATAACCACACCACTAATCTGGTCGAAGTACAGGCCATTGAATCCAAACGAATTGAGTTGGAGGACAAGTCGTGTAAGGCGCAGAATAAATGTAGGAATAAAGGGATGGCGTCTTTTGTTCAGAAAGAACCTGACGGCCTGAAGTCCCTGATCATGCGGAATGGATATGTATAAGGACACTACATCAAGAGTGAAGATACTGTAGGTATGACTAGGCAGGAGTGTAAGGGTCTCAAAAGCAGTGAGAGCATGATTCGTGTCCTTAAGATAAGTGGGCAGACTAGTGACAAGATGTTGAAAGATACTATCAAGAAAGTCAGAAATTTGTTCTGTATGGCAGGAACAAGCAAACACTATGGGCCTTCCTGGTTTGCCTGGTTTGTGTATCTTATGGAGTAGATAAAAGGATGGCTTCCCTAAGCAGCTGTCGCAGATGTGTGGATGAGTAGCCGAGGGAGAAAAGTTAGTTGTGGATGAGTTAGTTGATAGTGTCACGAACATGGCGATTGTTGGCCAGAGTCGGATCTTGAGGACTCGAGGCATATAATTCAGTTTTGCTTAGCTGGCCCATGGCCTCATGGATGTACAATTCTTTCTTCCAACAAACAATGGCCCCTTCTTTGTCTGCACTCTTAATCACGATATCTCGTCTGCACTGAAGTTGTGAAAGTGTGTGCTGCTCCCCAGGGGTCGGTTAGAGTGTCGTACACGGGGAAGGTGAAGCTTGCGGATTTCATGAAGAGTGTGATCAATGTAGAGGTCCAAGGAATGAGATCCTCCTGCAGAAGGTGTCCAGGTGGATGTTTGTTTAGAGAAGCGACAGAAAGGGTCATCAGCAGAAGCAGATAGGGATGATGAAGGTTGGGCCCATCTTGGAAATGGAACTTCAAACGCAGTCTGCGATGGAAAAGGTGGACATCTTGAAGGAATGAGAACTGGTCAACAGATGGACGGAGGGTTTTATAAACTGCTACCGAACAGGACTTTGTGCTTTCATAATGAGAAGTGCCACAGTGGCAAACGTTCTAAAGATCGCTTAACAGCTGTCGTGTGCTGTAACATGTCTGGCACTGAGAAGACTCCGCTCCTTTTTATCGGAAAGTCATGAAATCCGCGGTACTTCAAGAATGCCTGTCACTTACAAGGCCAACCGGCGTGCTTGGGTGACAGGTGAACTGTTTGAGGACTGGGTCATTTCTTTCGACAGCAAAATGAACCGAATGAACAGATAAGTTTTGTTGTCCGCCGCGCACTGACGTCACCAATCTTATGGCTATAAAGCTGTTTTCCTCCCACCTAACACAACCAGTGTGCTGCAGCCTTGCGACCAAGGTATCATTTACGCCTTCAAACAACAGTAGAGAAAACGAATAGTGCATCATGTGCTGTATGCTGTTGAACAAAAGCGTGTTGCCTAGATCGACATCAAGATAGCGATTCATTTTATGCATGGGGCATGGAATAGCGTCAGTCAGTCAATGATTGTGAACTGCTTTCATAAATCGCAGTTTATTTTCTTGCCCGAGCCAGTGATCAATACAAATGCGGGCGGTATTTGTGACGTTCCCATGGACTTGATCACAGATAAGAGTGGGCAGTAATTTCTGATGGAAGTGTCACGTTTGATCAGATTGTTTCAGCAGATGATGGCTTGCTTATCAACGGAAATGTATCGAAGAGATCGTCGCTAGTTGCAGTAAAAGCAAAAGTAGACAGCGACGACGCCTAGGATAGTGCTGATGACGTCAGTAAGTCCATCACGAACCAGACGCCCACCAGAACTGTTTCTTACGCTCAGCCTATAAGCTCGTTCGAGACTGTGCGCTATGGGCTCGTTCATTTACAGTATGCCTGACGTGACCCAGGACGTTTTTAGTGCTCTGTCGTGTTTAAATGACTCCTTTTTTTTAAATTAATAGACCAGTTATCACTACACAACGCAAAATGTCAGTTTGTTCTAATTACTCTCTTCCATCTTTCTACATGGCCTATCTATGGTCACCTTTTAGCTTTTATAGTGGAATTTGACAGATACAGATTGTCATAACACTGTTTTTGATGCAGTGAGGTCAGAGATGTTATTGCTCAGTAATGTTATTTGCTTATATGCATTTTGACATGAAGTGGTTTAAAAATATGAAGATGTTTTGTTCTGATAATGTTGATCTAAAACTTTGTGCATTGACTGAAATCTTCTGCTCCATCCAGGTGCCATTGGAGCTTCTGGACTCAGTCGTATTGTCAGTACAGGAATTAGTGGTTCCTCTCCTGGCCTGACCACAGTAGGATCATTAACTGTAGCAACTACTTCAGTTGTAGCTCCACCACCATCATCATCTACTTCAGTCATATCTGTTACCGTCAATCCTCTCAAGAGAAAGTTGGAAGATGATGATGACTATGATAATATATAGTGTAGCTTGTAAGAACATAGTAGAGATCTAAAAGTATGCACAAGTGGACATGAAAGTTGTCATAGTGAGATGCCTTTCACATTTGTGAACATGGTTATGTTTGTTTATATCTCCTTGGAAATGGCACATACAAGAAGAAGATGCTGTTCTGAATAATTCTTTCACTTTCTTTTAGCTTTCAGTTTGTTTTCTAGTGTATGATAGATGAGTGTAAATATATAAACTAGGAAAATAAGTAGGAACCTCTCTTTTACTTATCTGTACTCATTAAGTAATAAAGCTATTCCTACTTATTTTCCTAGTTTATATATTTTGATATCACAGCTTTACTGCAGTGGCTCCGTGTATAGTTATATACTCATAAACTAATTATTGTGTGTTACTAGATAGATGAGCATGTATTTTCTAATGTATGTTAGATCAGTCTGTGATTTGATGCAAACTGTTTGGAGAAGATAATTAAGAACAGAATGTTTTCAAATAAACACTTGTTACCCCTTCCAAAATTTTCACTACATTTTTTTCCCTTAATTTCTCATTTCTTGTTGTCATGAAAGATGAGAATATTATCTATTTTCCATATAATCGCTGCTCAGCTCATTTTGTCATTTATATTTAGTTCAGTTGACCAGAGAGCATAAACATTCAGCATGTATTATCCTGCATTTTATGTTCTAATATCTGATACACAATTTCCCTTAATATACAGTGTTTCACTTCAGTTTAAAATGTATTTCTTTGATCAACATATGAGATGTATTTCTCAGTATTTTTTCCTGATCAACATATGCTTCCTTTAGTCTTGAGAGCCTAGGTGAGAGAGACACTGTGGGGATATGTTTCTCAAGAAAATAGCTCATATATATGAGCTGTAGGGCCTATAAAACACATTATGTGACACTTTGTTCTTATTGACAAATTTCACCTGTACCTACTTGTCACCACAATCTCCAGAATATCACATGAACATTTATATGCATGTATACCACTGGGCAAAGAGAGCACTGAAATGGAGCAACCAGACATATCAGTCACCTATAATCAGAAGAAAAGCATGATAAAAACCTACAGGAAGCCACAAACACCACCACATGATGACTATCACATGCTAAACAGAAAGGAACAAGTCACCATCTTCCGTCTCCGAACAGGACACAGCCGACTCCAAAGTCATATATATACAAAGTTTACTACTAATCTATGTACATGTGCCCAGGTGCCCCAAACTGTGGAACATATCCTCCAGAACTGCACCAACTATGAGACACTGAGAAATAATTACTGGCCCAGTGAAACCACTAAAGAAGATAAGCTCTAAAATTCATACATGAATTACAAAAAACAGTGAAATTTATCCAAGAGACAGGACTGCAGATATAGACAGACAATGCGAATGAAGAAGAAGATATGCATGTATAGAAAGTTATGTTTGTTCACCACATCTTGTACTGAAGTTAATAAAATTGATTTCCACTTTTTATGTTCAAATTAATGAAACTGTCCAGATTTCCACCACATCTTATGTTAAAATTAATAAAACTATCCAGATTTCCACCACATCCTATGTTAAAAGTAATAAAACTGTCCAGATTTCCATCACATCTTATGTTCAAATTAATAAAACTGTCCAGATTTTTAAAAATATTGCTGACAGTGTACAGCAGTGCCACCAACCCCCCCCCCCCCATTTTATAATGAAATTACATTCCTGCCTGAATCATTACATTCCTGAAGCATTTTAAATGGAAGATATATATTTAAGATAATATTTACAAATTGAAAGCTTTTTAACTATTTTTTTAACAAGAATAATAATTATGCATGGTGTAGTTTTTAAAAATGAACAAAATGAAAACAGTTATGTTGAATGGGCACATTATGTTGTAAAAGCCATGGTCTGCCTCCTTGTTGATCTTGTTTGACAGTGGCATAATGCTGCAATCTTTACCCTCAGAGGATGGCCTAGACTGATGGTCATCAGTTAGGCATGAAGTGATGCCTTTTCTTTTTCCTTTTCTTTACAGTTTCATTAGGATATTGTCATTCTCCACTTCACAACATCACATTCGTGATCAGCTTCACACATTTCTTCAGTTAAGATGTCCATACTTGCAAGAATTCAGTGAATATCACTGGTTTTTACTATCTTTTTCCTTCCAGTTTTCTTGGTTTAGGTGTATTACATCTTCCTTTTGTCTTCTAATTTTCTTAGTTTAGGTGTATTAAACTTTTTGTGATGTTCCAGTGGCTCAGTTATGTCTTTGTAACCTTTTCCAGTCCTGCTCAATGTGGCAGCCTTCTAATATCATCTATGGTGTCCATCTCTAACTCACACTCTGTACTAGCCTGATGATATTATCTACATTGTTCATCTCTAGCTCACACTCTGTACTAGCCTGATGATATTATCTACATTGTTCATCTCTAGCTCACACTCTGTACTAGCCTGATGATATTATCTACATTGTTCATCTCTAACTCACACTCTGTACTAGCCTGATGATATTATCTACATTGTTCATCTCTAACTCACACTCTGTACTAGCCTGATGATATTATCTACATTGTTCATCTCTAGCTCACACCATGTACTAGCCTGATGATATTATCATCTCTAGCTCACATTCTGTACTAGCCTGATGATATTATCATCTCTATCTCACACTCTGTACTAGCCTGCAGATATTATCATCTCTAGCTCACACCCTGTTCTTAACATCCTTCTTGTGCCGTTACACATCACATAGGGCTCACATTGTATTATGCTATGTTTTCCTGTTTTTGGCGAGCTTTTCAACCTCATCAAGATATGTTATGCCCACTAAACTGTCTTCTTTAGAGTTTCACGTTGTCGACCTCTTTTTCTTCGGCCTGTTGTGTTCCACTTGATAGCTTGTTTTTGGATTCTATGACTGTTTCTTCTCATCACATGACTGACATATGTCCATCTTCTTTTTTCTGATCACACATGAGATTGTTGTTTGCTCATCTGTCCTATCTCTGCATTATTCTTGAATTCATTCCACTTTATACCAAGTATTCCCCTATACTCTCTCTCTGAACCTTAAGTGCCCAGGGCACATGGGGCTTCCGCAAGGGTTTTCCACAAATGCCTGTCCTTCGCCTTTTTTTCTGCTCTTGCCCAGGTGAGCCCTCTATTGCTCAACATCCTTTCTGTTGTTCTTCTCCATGTCTCTTTTGGTCTACCCTTACTTCTGTTCCCCTGTGGTGTCCATCTTAGTGCTGTTTTTGGTAGTGAGTTGTCAGTCATTCGGAGCACATGTCCCAACCATCGCCAGCGTCTTTCCTCAATAATTGTTGTCAGTGGCTTCATCTGCATTTCTGCCAATAAGATGTTATTTCTTATGGTGTTTGGCCAAAATATTTTTCTAATTCTTTGTAAACATTTAGTCTGGAAAGAATTCAACTTGTTTTCTATGGTTTTGGTGATTTTCCAGCATTCACTTCCATAGAGTAGTACACTTAGAACATTACTCTTAAATATCCTGATTTTCATATTTATGCTTAGTTTTTTTTATTTCCATATAGTCTGCAGCACTACAAAAGCCTGGTTTGGTCCAGTAAGTCTGCTGTTGATGTCCTCTGTGCTGTTTCCATTTTCTACTACTCTGCTGCCAAGGTATACAAATTCGTTGACCTCCTCCACTAACTTGCTATCTACTCTGAGTACATTTCTGTTGTTCACATTTTGCTTCATTAACTTTATCTTTCCTACATTGATCTTTAGTCCTGTGTTGTTTGCATTCTGAGTTAGCTTGTTTATTTTATCTTGCATATCTTTGTGACTGCTTGATAATAGACAAATGTCGTCCGCAAAGTCAAGGTCCTCCAGCACTGTGTCAAGGGTCTATTGTAATCATCTGCATTTGTCTGATGTTGCCTCCTTCATTAACCAGTCTGCTGCCAAGATAAATAATGTTGGTGATAGTACACATCCCTGTTTCACTCCTGTTTGTACCCTAAAGCTGCTGGAGGTATGTTCTCCACAGATCACTTTGCACTGAAAACCCTCATATAGGGCTTTGATTACATTAACTATTTTATGGGGGAAGGCCATGCCGTCTTAGGATTTTCCACAGCGCATCTCTGTTGACACTGTCAAAGGCTTTCTCAAAATCTATGAATAATGCATATGTTGTGCTATGCCACTCATTTGTCTGTTCTAATATTTGTCTAAGTACAAATATGTGGTCTATGCATGATCTTCCTTTCCTAAATCCTGCCTGCTCCTTCCGAAGTTTTTCCTCAAGTGTTGGTACAATTCTGTTGATGATTATTCTGCAAAATACTTTACTGGTGAGTGGCAGTAGGGTAATGCCTCTCCAGTTCCCGCAATCTCTGAGGTCACCCTTCTTTGGTAGTTTTACTATAAGCCCAGTTTTCCACTCCTCTGGGGCTTTTTCTAGATCCCAAATTTGTTGTAATATCCGGCAAAGTTGTTTTGGTGTTTCTGTTTCTTCTGCTTTCAACATCTCACAGTCACTTCATCTTCACCTGGTGCCCTGTCTGATTTTAGCTTCTTTATCACCTCCTTTACTTCACTTATTGGTCCTGTATTGATGTTTAGTTCCGTTTTTTCTTCAGGTATGTCTATTGTTTGTGCTGCTTGTGTTCTATTTAGTAGGGTGTTAAAGTGTTCCCTCCATCTTTCAATTTTTTCTCTTTCTCCACTGACCAGTTGTCCATTTTGTGTCCTTACTGCACTTTCACATCTTGTGTTCAAGTCACCTGTCATCTGCTTTGTGATTTTATATATGGTTTTCATGTCATTTGTGTATGCTGCTTTCTCTGCTGCTTCTGCTAAGTTGTCATAGTATTGACGTTTATCTTGACAGCATGATTCCTTCACTTCTTTGTCTTTTTGTGCATAATTACTTAAAACTTGTTCTTTAAGCCGTTGTGATTTGGTGTTCAGTAATTTTTTCTTGATTTCTTTTCTTTGCTCTATCTTTTCCCATGTAGTCTTGCTTATCCATTCCTCTTTTTTCCGTTTCCGATATCCCAGCACCTCTTTTGCTGTTTCATGTAGTGTTTTATTGAACTCTAGTATGGACATTTCTGCTTCATCTTGTAGGACACTGAAGCGGTTCTTAAGTACTATTGAGAATTCATTTCTTGTTTGCTGGTCTTTCAGTTTTCTTGTATCAAAACGTATCTTTCTGTGTTCTCCGATTTTGGTTTTCCTTAATTTTAGTTTTATTTTTGCTACCAGAAGTTTGTGATCGCTTCCTACATCTGCTCCTTTCCTTGGTCGCACATCTTGTAGTGACCGTTTCCAGTTGTTGTTTATTAGTATGTGATCGATTTGGTTTTCTGTGTTTCTATCTGGTGACCTCCAAGTCACCTTATGGATGTTTTTATGTTGGAAAATTGTCCCTCCGATGGCCATCATGTTTTCTTCACAGAAACTGCACAGTCTTTCTCCATTTTCATTTATTTCTCCAATTCCTTCTCTTCCCATGATTCTTCTATCTTCATTTCCTTCACCTACTTTTGCACTGAAGTCGCCCAAGATGAGTAGCATATCATGCTTGGGTATTGTTTCTCTGTGGCTTGGAGGCTGTTGTAAAAATCTTCTTTTAATTCCTCTTCAGCTGCTTCTGTTGGTGCATAACAGACTATAATAGACAGCTTCGTGAATCTTGAGTTGAAGCATGCATATAATAATCTCTCATTTATTGGGGTCAATTTCAGCAATTATCTTGATGCTTCTTTTGTTATAATCAATGCTACTCCTCCTTCATGAAGATCTTCTTTACCTGACTATATTATTGTATCTTCTGTGTGCTGTGTTGTTAATTTCCTTCTGCCTTGTCCTGTCCATCTTGCTCCTTGTATTCCTAGTATGTCTAGTTTTTATCTGTGCATTTCCTTGATGGTTTGTGCTAGTTTTCCAGTCTGGTTAAGTGTTCTTACATTCCAGCTGCCTATTTGCATCTTGTGTTTAGGTTCCCTTGTACTAGCCTGTTGATATTATCTCTAGCCCAGACCCTGGACTAGCCTGCTAATGTTATCTACAGTGTCTATCTCTAGCTCACACCCTGGACTAGCCTGCTAATATTATCTACAGTGTCTATCTCTAGCCCAGACCCTGGACTAGCCTGCTGATATTATCTACAGTGTCTATCTCGAGCTCACACCCTGGACTAGCCTGCTGATATTATCTACAGTGTCTATCTCGAGCTCACACCCTGTACTAGCCTGCTAATGTTATCTACAGTGTCTATCTCGAGCTCACACCCTGTACTAGCCTGCTAATGTTATCTACAATTGAAGGCATAAGTGTGTGCCTCTTCTCTAGGCATCAAATTGATGCAGTATCCGCATGACAGCAAGTGGTATCAATATTGCTATTAACTGCAGCCAAAAATAATCTCAAATTAGTCCAACTTATTTTGAACATCTTCCAATTCTTCATCTGAAAGTTAACCTGAAGTAGATAAATACTTTCTTTAGCTCTCAGACATAACCCAAGCTCTACAACAACTATTAGTTGGCACATTACACCTTGCAGCAACTCAGCAACTTGTCTTAAACATTTCAGCAAGATGTTTAATGAATGGACTGGATGAAAATGAAAAATAATGAATCACAAAAAAAACTGATATGCTGGCAGATTGCCCTGTCATATTACAATCAATATACAACCAAGAAGCATACCAACTACCAAAAAGAACACCAAGAAGAGTTTTTGCAAAAAATACCAACCAGACTACGTTGACGACACCAGCTACACACAAGCACATTTGACCAGTCAGACGAACACAAACTCCCTCACCCCAAAAATCACGTGCCCGTTCTCGACGCTTCTGGAGACTTGCCTCCCTGGAAGTACAAAGATGCCTACAAACTAAGGGCACTATCTGTCCCCAAACAACATACATGACTGCATCCCATACTGCTACAGACTCCTCCCCCCTTACAGCAGACATACCATTACACTTCCCAATACAACACATATTTTCATACATAAATTCAAACTGCCCAACATTTCTCGTTACTTATCCTACAACATCCCAAAATATTAATATATTTAAGATATCTAACAAAACAAAAAACTGATCCTGTGACAATCCAGAATGCATTTACAGCATAGAATCTCACAAACTGGATACATCTCAAAACATCAATGAAATTACATCTTGAACATACATTATATGACATCAACTGACAATACATCATATTACTTCAAAAACAGCAATACATTGTATGATAAATCAAAATTGAAATATATATATAGCAACAAAATAGAAAATGCATGATAATACAAGTCCATGAAATGAAGACATATCTACAAGGGACCCATAAACAAGGCAACCAAATCTATAATAAACACTAAAGACTAGTACTAGGGAAAAAAAAACCTGCAGCTATCAAATAGCTTGACTATACTGCAGTGTCAAATTAATGTTTTTCATACAGATATTGAATGACTACACACAACCACACTGGAGCACAGTCAGATGAACACAAACTCACTCAGCCCAAAAATCATGCCCTTACCAGACCCCAAACTCACATACCTGTTCTTGAAGCTTCGGGAGACGCACCCCCCCCCCCCCTTTTTGAAGTACACTTCAAACTAAGGGCACTATTTGCCCCCCAAATAATACCATACATGATTGCCTTCCATACGGCTATACAATGTCCATCACCAGCTCACACCCTGCACACCCTGTCTAAGCCTGATGATATTATCTACAGTGTCCATCTCTAGCTGATAACTTGTGAAGTTGTGACTTAATTATAACAAAAATTTCTTCCAAACAGCTTTTAAACAGGGCTTAGTAACTCCTCCCATGTTGTACTAAACAGGACTGAATAACTCCTCCCATGCTGTACTAAACAAGACTGAATAACTCTTCCCATGCCGTACTAAACAGGACTAACTCCTCCCATGCCGTACTAAACAGGACTAACTCCTCCTATGTTGTACTAAACAGGACTAACTCCTCCCATGTTGTACTAAACAGGACTGAATAACTCCTCCCATGCTGTACTAAACAGGACTGAATAACTCCTCCCATGCTGTACTAAACAGGACTGAGTAACTCCTCCCATGCTGTACTAAACAGGACTGAGTAACACCTCCCATGCTGTACTAAACAGGACTGAATAACTCTTCCCATGCTGTACTAAACAGGACTAACTCCTCCCATGCCATGCTAAACAGGACTAACTCCTCCCATGTTGTACTAAACAGGACTGAATAACTCCTCCCATGCTGTACTAAACAGGACTGAATAACTCCTCCCATGCCGTACTAAACAGGACTGAATAACTCCTCCCATGTTGTACTAAACAGGACTGAATAACTCCTCCCATGCCGTACTAAACAGGACTGAATAACTCCTCCCATGCTGTACTAAACAGGACTGAGCAACTCCTCCCATGCTGTACTAAACAGGACTGAGTAACACCTCCCATGCTGTACTAAACAGGACTAACTCCTCCCATGCCGTACTAAACAGGACTAACTCCTCCCATGTTGTACTAAACAGGACTGAATAACTCCTCCCATGCTGTACTAAACAGAACTGACTAACTCCTCCGATGCTGTACTAAACAGGACTAACTCCTCCCATGTTGTACTAATGTGGTTAATGCCAGCCTTCCCTTAACTATCATGCTGGATTTAGCAAATGCTCTGTAAGTAAACATCATTCAGTAACTCTGAGCAGACAGAATTTCTTACTGCCTGGCAGAGGAGAAGTAGTTTCAGGATACTCACTGGCATCTGTTCATCAAATCATGAACTATTGGCCTGAAAATGTTTTTAAAATTTTATAGACAAAATTTTTTAAAACTTTATAGACAAAATTTTTTAAACATTTTTCTTTTATTTTTCTTTTTTCCTTTGCATCTTTGAATTAATTTTTGTCATGTTTCACACAAGTTCTCGTAAGTCAGACTGGTGTAAATGAGTGGCTTATTGTACTACTTTAATGTTTGTTTTAATCATTCAAAATACTGTTTATCTTCTGAGATTAGTAAAGGATAACCTTGTTATACCATGGAGGCATCTAGAGTATATGGTGTTAGTGCCTGTATTTTCCTTGACCTGACAGTACACTTATCAGCATTATGCCTGTTCACTTTTCCTTGACCTGTCAGTGTCAGCAGTATTCCTGGTTACTTTTCCTTTCTTAGCTCTAGGAGAACTTGGGTACTCATTTCTACACTGGAGGTAGGGGTGTGTGGTGATGTTACTGTGGCACCTCCAGTTGGATTTGAACCACCAGCCTTTGCTCATAAGAGACTAGTAACCACTTTGCCACTAAAACACCTATTCTGAAATTAACTGTCTCACATTTTTCATCACATTGAACAGGTTGTTTTGTTCTTTGGTATAATCATTTCAGCATCTTCTATTCTTATTAAAAGTGTAGTTTACAACATGTTTTCTCCCGACTTTCAGCTTGGACTCGTAGCTAGCCAGTATCACAACTGTGATGGTGAGGACAGTACAAAATAGCTGTAAGATAAACTCACTACATTATATTATGGCTGTAAGATAAACTAATTACAATATATTATGGCTCTATGATCAAGTAACTACCACATATCACAGGTCTGTGATAAACTGACTGCCACATATTACAAATCTATGATAGATTCACCATGAAATATGATAAATTCACAAGCAACTATGATAAATTTACTACTAAATATGATAAATTTACTACTTTAGATTACATTTCTTTAATGAATACACTACCATGTATTCATCATCATCACCATCAGGTGCCGTGCCGACTGGCGTTGGTTATTATGCTTCTCCAGAGTACCCGATCCTTCATGCAGGCCATCAGCTCAGTTGGTGATCTCCTCTCACACCATCCCGTCAGACTGTCCAGTATCATTTCTCTTGGTCTTCCTCTTGATCTTCTTCTTTCTATTTTTCCTGTTATAATATTTTCAATGCCCCCTCTTCTCATTGCATGTCCTATGAAAGTACAATGTCTCTTTCTCTTATTTTTTTTACAAGGTTTTTTGTCTCTCCAGCTCTTCTCATACATTCTTCATTAGTTATTTTTGCTGTCCAGGGGATTCGCAACATTCTTCTAATAAACCAATTTCTGCTGCTTCCAATGATTTTTGTGCAGACCTGCCTATTGTCCATGATTCACTTCCATATAACAAGATAGGTTCAATATAGCATTTTAGGACTCGTTTTCTAACATTCATTGATAAAGATGTGTTAGCTAATATGTTTCTCATTCTCTGAAATGCAGTCTTTGCTTGGCCTATTCTGTTCCTAATTTCTGTTCTGCATTTCCCATCTGAAGTTATTACTGCTCCAAGGTATTTGAATTTCTGCACCTGCTTTAGAATGGTAATACCTTGTATTACAACTCTATAAAAAATACACCACAACATATTTACAGCTCTATGATAAATTCACTACCACGTGGCAAATTCACCAATATTTATTATACATCCACCATTTATAATAAATTTGCTACCATATATGATACACTCATTACCACGTATGATATATTTATTAGAACATAGTAAATTAACTACCACATGCAATAAATTCACCACCACACATGATACATTCACTACAAATTATCAGTTCATTTGAACAAGGTGCAGTAAGACAAAATGTTTTATTATCACGAAGTGCAAGTAATAAACTGCAAGGAGGAAAAGATATCAGATGTTGGAGTGACATATACCAATTTTCTGTTCATTTTCAGTGCTCCATGTTTATTTCTTACATAGATCATCACTTGTTTAATTAGTAAGTAAACGAAGACAGTGATAATAAAAAGTAGCCCACGGACAAAAGCAAGCACATCTAAATCATACACTTTATACCAGGGAATCTTCTGGCACGCTGCTCTCATGTAGTCTCCTCCATATTCCATCACGTGATCCAGTTAAAATTTTGATACTGTTACGTCGGTCCTTGCAACATACATAACACTGTCTGGTTAGTAAATAAACTAACAATATGATTACAAACATAATGCAAGTAAGAAAGGCAAGAATATCTAAAGCAAAGAGCTGGTGCCAGGGCATAAGCTGTGCTGAAGATCTCATGTAGTCTCCTCCATATTCCACCACGTGATCCAGCCAAAATGCCGCCTCCTTCTTTGGAACTTTATACAACTCTTGGTATAAGCAGGACGCTTTCTTCATGTTCTCTGAGTATTTCTTGTCATAAATGATTTCCTTCATCAAGCCGGCCAGTTCTTCTGCACTAGCTTCCCTCATATCTGCAAGCAGTCCCAGCTGTTTAACCCGAACTCTTTCTGCATTATAACCTTGGTCTCCGTATATGGGAAGACACAGAATGGGCACAGCATGATATAGGGCCTCGTATTGTCCATTTTTGCCACAGTGAGAAACAAAGAGTTTAGTCTTCTCATGTTCCAAGAGGTCATTTTGTGGTATTAACACGTGTATGTGTTGTGTTAAAAATTATTTGCAGAAATCTTTAACGTGTTAATCGCACACTTTAACAGCAGTTAATCAACATACCATAGTTGCGTATAAATTTGTTCTTTCCAAAACATGTCTTTTATCACCTATAGGGAGAGGCTTGTCTGCAGGTTGGGTGATATAGAGGTCATCTGTGATTGTCTGACTAAACAGCGGCAAGTCAAAACAAGTATCCTACTGTCTTGATGATTAATATCTTTAGATAAAGGCTAGCGGAGAGAACCGTATACAGACTGAAAAAAGGCAAAGAAAAACGAGCATGGTACCGTCATTTCCTTGTCAAGTTTTACTTCAGAAATCTATGAAGAAGAGTAACAGCGAAAAGAGGCCATCCATATGAACAGTCTCGCCCGGTAGGGTTCGTCATACACCAAGTAATAGCAGATCGTCATCAGGATACTGTGTGCTTAATAAAGAACATTGTAAACTTTAGGACATGGAACTTCCGTACAATGAATAATGACATGAAAGAAGAAAACATTGTGCAAGAAATGCTTTAGCCGTTTGCCACCGCTAAGACCTGATGGCTGACACGGTGCATGGTAAGACGACTTACATAAAACACAAATGTCACTTTCAGGATGATGAACAAAGTGTTACACATTCCTGTCTGTTAAACACCTAAAGTACCCATGTCTGACATCCCACATTACTTCTTTCAACTGAACAAGGCATCATGCTGTAGCCAGTCAAAACCTGTTTAATGTTTGGAACATGATGACGATGAATTCCATGAAGGTGAATGAAGCCTAATGTCATACAACTCAAAATGATGATTGAGTGATGATGAAACAAACAAACACACAAAACAGTATAAAAACCAGCCGTTCTGAACATAACACAGAAATATCTGCAAGACATGTCGACTCAGCTTGCATCCATTGACGTTACAACAACACATTCTCTAACAGTGAGTTTGGACAGCAAGTCCATGCCATCCGATCGTTAGACGCAGACTGACTTGACAAAAAATCTCCCAACCTCCCCAATACTTTTCTCATGTTTAACAAACTCTGAGAAACTTGTGTCATGTTTACTGGAAGCATCCTGATGATGATAGCAATGAAGTGATATGTGCTGGGAATGCTAAGCATGCCATATAACAACTCTACTTACTCATCTCATATTCAGACATACAAATCTTGACAGGATAACAAGTACAGATCACATAATTTATCCAAACTGTTAAAATTCTCTTCAGACCAAGGCACATCAAACATTCATAACTTTCATTCTACAGTAACTTTCATCCTACAGTAACTCTTCATGACTGGTGACAAAACAGAAACCCACATCCGCTCACAACCAGCTTTTAGATCATTTCTTTTCCCATCTCATGCAACTAGTCCTCACTCCTCACTTTTCAACATTCACGTGCTGATCACTACCACTGATTTGCTGGAATCCTTAGGAATAAATAAATAAATAAAAGATACATTTGATATAGTTGTTATGATGCATTATCAGATTCATTCATTCATGTGACATGTCCTTCCCAAAACGTCCCTCTCACAGCCTCACTGAATGCAATACAGTCTCGTGCAAGTTGATCAACGTCTTGCAGTGACACATTCAGACTTTCCGTGATGTCCCGAGTCCATCTATGGCGAGGTCGTCCCTTTTCTCTTTTGCTGAGCACTGTGCCTTCTACTATCAGCCTCTCCAAGCTATTGTGTCTCTTGATGTGGTCAAACTATTTCAGCTTTCTAATTTTTATGGTGTTAACGAAGCAGTTTTCTGCGACACCTAATCCTATCAATATCTCTTATCTGATTTTCATTCTATCTATGATCTTCTGAGTGCCCTTCTATAACATTTCATTTCAAATGCCGTTATTCTCTTTTCTGTTGACTTAAGTGTCCATGTTTCACATCCGTATGTTGCCACTGGGAATATGTAAGCTCTTAGTAACCATAACTTTTTTTCTTGTTGGTACCTTGCCACATACTCTTCTAGTTTCTGTGATGAACAGAATTTAGGAATTAATTCCTATTAAAGAGGTGAGAGTTAAACATCAAGTGAAGTCCTCCTGGATAACACCTGAGGTATTTCAAGACATGAGGGAAAGGGATCAGGCACACAAAAATAAGGAATTCACTAGCTACCGATTACTTAGTAACAGAGTTCAATATTTAATTAGGCAAGAAAAGAAAAATTACTTTAAGAACATAGTTCAGAATAAATCAGACAGTAAGTCTGTCTGAAAAACAATTAACATTCTTACAAACAAGAGAAAACAGTCTGACTTGCAGAGTTATAATCATGTGCCCAGTTGTGAAGAGTTCAGCAGTTACTTCAGAGAAGAAGTGGGGTATCTTAAAGTCTTCACTACCAACACTTACTTGTGACTTAAGCGAATTAAATAAATTTCTATGTAATAAATGTTCAAATCTAAAGCAACCCAATACTCCTTTCATGTCAGTTAGTGAAGTTTATAATTATCTTTCATCTTTAAGATATGCAGATGACACAGCTCTGATTGCTAAAAGTGAAGGTGAGCTACAGGCTCTTCTGGACATCGTGGTTCGTGAAAATAAAAGTAAAGGTCTCATCCTGAACAAATAGAAGACTGAAGTGATGGTCATCTTAAAGAAAAGAATACCATCAAAATGTAGGATTACCATCGATGGCACTTAACTGAAACAAGTTGATAGATTCAAGTAATTAGTAACAATTATAAGCTGATGGGAAATGTCGCAATGAAATAAAAAGTTGACGTGCTCAGGCCAAGTCAGCATTCCAGAAAATGAGAAACATCTTGTGCAACAGATCCATATCAATGGAAACAAGATTCCGAGTACTTTAAATGTTACATTGAGCCAATTTTGTTTTATGGATGTAAAGCATGGTCCATGAATAAGAGAGTACCGCGAGAATGTAGGACATGTTCATAAGAAGGATGCTGAAGGTACCAAGGACACCTAAGAAAACCAACGAAGAAATATTAAGAGAGGCTGGAGTTAAAAGGCAAATTACAGCAAAGATCAGAAGCAGACAAGGGAGATTTGTAGGACATTTTCTGAGAAGAGGAACATTGGAACACATTGTGGCAACTGGAAATATTGAGGGAAGAAGAGACAGAGGAAGACAGAGAGAGAAGTTACTGGATGGGCTGTCAGTGTGGCTAGGAAGAAAGTCACCAGTGGATCTCATAATCAAGTCTATAGACAGGGAATTATGGAGAGAAATGATCGCCTACACCAAGCGGCATGGCGCTTGATTGATTGATTGTGTGGTTTGAGTGTTTCAGCTTAAAACGTGACTGGCAGTCAACAATCAAATAATTTTCTTGCATGTATTATAAGATTATTTTTTTGTATATGTTTTTCTAGGGGTTTTGACAAAGTTGATAGAATAGAAATTGGCCTATAGCTTGAAGTATTTTTCTCTGAACCAGATTTTAAAAGGGGATATGCTTTAGCAACTTGAGGAAAATGACAATGTGCGATGCACTGATTGTAAGTGTATGTTAATGTATCGGTAATTACTGAAACAATTTTTTATAAATAGGAAACTATGAGGCTTTGGTACGGTAAAGTAAGAGAACAAATTTTGTAGGATTAGACCTGGAAAAAATCATAGACAAAGCACTGTAGTGAGAGAAAGAAAATTCACAAGAGAGTTACTCCAGTAGGACGAGCAGCCGCCTAGCCACGAGAAAACAGCCTACTATCGACTTAGCCAACTAGCACCCAAAAAAAGGTGTTTTATTGACATAGTCTTTAGTAACTACTCAGTAGACATGAGGGATCGTGACACCCAGAAAGAAATGAGGTCGTGACACAGAAATTCCGTAGCTTAGATTCAGTCTTTATAGCAGGTACCAAGGTTTTAGACAAACATACACACAATCTCCTGCCATGTCTGGTGCAGACTTGAACAACAATAACAAACTAACTAATACTTCTTACATGACGTTAGTTTCAGGTATAGTTTAAGGAACAATTTTTTTATAAATAAGAAACGAGGCTTTGCTATGGTAAAGTAAGGGAACACAGTTTTTAAGGTCGTACCCGCCAACTGATATTCCTGGCAAGCTCTATATTTCTCATTATGTTTTCGCTGTAAAAGGAGAAAAGGTCAGGAGATAAAACATATCCTTGTCTCACTCCCAATTTTATGCCTTGGAATGCTCCTATTTGGTTCTCAATCTTCATTGCTGCTGATTGCTGCCAATATAAGTTTTTGATGAGTTTCAGATCTTTCTCATCTATGTTGATGTCTTCCAGCATTCTTATAATTTCTGTATGCCTCACTTTATCGAATGCTTTACAGTAGTCTATGAAGCATACGTGTATGTCCATCTTTACTTCTATTGATCTTTCCACCAATGTTCTCAGTATATATATATGGCATTACTTGTGCCTTTTCCTTCGACGAAGCCACACTGTTCTTCAGCGATTTCTGGTTTTATTTTGTCCCTGACTCTTCTCATGACAATACGAAGCAGGATTTTGTAACATGGCTCATAATACTAATGGTTCAATGGTCTTCACATTCAGCTGCACCTTGGTAGGGCAATGAAAACTTATTGCAAAAGGTCTGATGGGACATAGTTACTGTTATAGATGTCGTTCAGCAATCTAGTAATTATTTCTGTGCCAATGTCTCCTAATGGTTCCAATTCTTCCTTGGTGATTTTATCTGGTCCTGGTGCTTTGTTGTTCTTCATGTGGTTAATGGCTTCTTCCACCTCTGTTTTTAATATGGGAGGCCCTTCATTATTATTTCATACATCTATTTCGTTTCTATTGTCCTCATTTAGTTCTCTAATGTATTCGCACCATCGTGCCACCATTTCATCTCTGTCCATTATTGTATGCCCCTCCTTTGACTTAAGGCAACAAGTCTTGTGGTATGCCCTTTTGTTTGTTAACTCCTTTATTTGTTTGTACATATCTTGTGCATTTCCATGATGGTGTGTTTCTGTTTCATTACATTTCTTATTTAGTCACTCTTCTTTAGCTTTATTGCATTTGTATCATATTTCTTTATTTATTTTGTCATATTCATCTTTGTCTTCCTTAAGACTTCTTCTCCGATCCATTAGTTACAAAAGTTCTTCTGTCATCCACCCCTGTTTAGCGTGTCGTTTATTTGGAGGTAGGATTTTGATAGATGTCTGCTGAATAGAGTCTTTAAGCATATTCCATTGTTCAACAATCGTTTCAATCTTCTCTGTAGCATTATACCTATTATGTACTATGGTCCTATATTGTTTGTGTATTGCCTTATCTCTCTGTAACAGCTCTCTATCTAGTTCAGTCATCACCAGACAATTATATTCTCACAAAACCAAGGCTTGACATGTTTAAAAAAGTTTCTCTTACTCAGCTGCCCACCTTTGGAATGCTCTACCATTTCATGTAAAACTTAAAGTAATATTCATTCTTCACACTTTGTCAACATCTGTTTGATATGAACTATATGCCTTCCTATCCATAGTCTAAAGTAGTTTAAAGTATGGTTTGACTGTTGTAATTTTTTTTTTTACTGCTTTTCTATAAATTTGTCAGTTTTGAATGAATGTAAGAATGCAAGTTTATTTTATGGTGTTGCATGAATTAGAGTGCGGAGTGTATGGACAAAAGATAAGTTTATTATTTATTTATGTAATCATTTGATTGCTTCTTCAAGATTATTATGCTCATTAACAAATGCTGAATGACTGTGACAGAGTGAAAGCTGTATGATGAAGGGCAGAATATTAGATGGGCCTGCGTGCTTACTTCTTAACCCTTTGAAAGTAAAGTATGTTCGTTCGTTCATTCGATGCAACTGCAATTCTTTTTTTTTTAATTTCCACTGCACAGTCTCAATTGGTGGTGATGACTGAACCTAGATATTCAAATTTATTTACGTTTTCAAGCTCTTGATGGTCCAATGTAATTTTGGGCTTGCTTCTCATTCTGTATACCAAGAAAACCCAAACAGCAACCTGGAAAGTCAAATAGGAAAAAGATCTGGTGGTGAGGCCCCGGGCCAGATAGATCTAATTTTAACACTGGGGAAGAGTGTGAGACAGAGGTCAGTACTAGTAATTGTGATGACGGACAAAATTCTGATGGTGTTACTAAAGAAAACCCCTGCATCAAACTAAAAAGGAAAATAAGAGTAGGAACATGAAGCATGAGAAGTATGTATGAGGGAATGTATCGAATCATAAGTGATGAGATGAAAAGAATGGGAATACACATTCTGGGAGTCTGTGAGCATCGATGGAGAGGATCAGGACACTTCAAGAGCGAGAATGATATCTTTATATACTCTGGTGGAGAACTAGGAGGAAGGAATGGAGTGGCTTTTTACTTGGACAAATCAACATCAAAAGCATTACTGGGGTACAATCCAGTAAGTGATAGAATCCTCACAATCAGACTTAAGGGCACTCACAGAAATGTAACAGTTATCCAGATATATGCACCTACATCAGCAACAGAAGAAGAGGAAGTAGAAGAGTTTTATAACACACTGCAAATGACGATAGACCAGGTATGGAAAAATGATATTGTATTAATAATGGGGGTCATACCACTGCCAAAAAAAAGGTAACCTGAAATTATGCACAAACTACAGAACTGTTGCCCTGATTAGTCATGCCAGTAAAATTCTGTTAAAAATCATAATGGGTAGACTTCATAAGAAAATAGAAGAAGAAGTCAATATGGTCCAAGCTGGTTTCAGGCAAGGAAGAGGATCTTCTTATCTTATATCTTATATCCTTCCCGTGCCGTTAAACATCACATAGGGCTCGCAAAGTAGTTCGCCAATTTTTCCTGTCTTCGGTGAGTCTTTCAACCTCATCAAAGGATTTTATGCTTGTTAATTTGGCCTCTCTTAATAATGTCCTCTTCAGAGTTTCACGCGGTCTGCCTCTTTTTCTTCGGCCTGTTGTGTTCCACTTGATAGCTTGTTTTGGGATTCTCTGATCATTTCTTCTCATCAAGTGACTAACATATGTCCATCTCCTTTTCCTGATCACCCATGAGACTGGTTGTTTTTCAGTCATCTGTCTTATCTCTGCATTGTTCTTGAATTCATTCCACTTGATGCCGAGTATTTTCTGTAGGCATTTGTTTTCAAAAGAGTCTAATTTCTTTTCTATTTCTTTAGTTGTTTTCCAGCTTTCGCATGCATAAATGAGAGTGGATATTACATTTGAATTGAATAGTCTTAAGTTGGTTTTTGTGGTTATAACTTTTGAATTCCATATTTTCTCAAGATTCTTGAAGATTGATGCTGGTTTTGCAATTCTGATCCTAACTTCCTTTCTAGTGTCACCATCCTGGTCTATGTAGCTGCCAAGGTATGCAAATTGATTGACTTCTTCAATATCTGTCCCTTCTATGTGTATTTTTCCATTTTGATTGAGAGGAATTTTCATTATTTTTGTTTTGTCCTTGTTAATTTCAAGTCCTATTTTGCTAGCCAGTGAAGACAGGCTATCTGTTTTTTCTTGTATGGAATTCACATTATTACTGATAAGAGTTATGTCACCAGCAAAATCAAGAAGAGGATCAAGAGATCATATATTCAATATAAGATTAATAATACAGAGATGCAGAGAGTTTAATGTGAATCTATATTTATCCTTTATAAACTACCCAAAGGCATTTGATTGTGTACAACACCAGAAACTTTGGAAAATAATAGAAAAAATGGATTTCCAACACATTTGATACAATTAACATCACTGCTGTATCTAGACCAACAAGCAGCAGTAAGAATAAATGGTGAAACAACAACTTGGTCTGAGATAAAACAAGGGGTCCGTCAGGGGTGCATATTGTCACCCTACTTATTTAACTTGTATACTGAAAATATAATGAGGAATGTTAGAGAAGATGTAGACAAAGAATATTACGATGCCATAACAATTGGAGGTTATGAAATAACAGAGATTAGATATACTGATGACACAGTATTACTGTCCACAACACAAAAAGGAATTGAAAAACTAATTATGTCAGTCCGTAAGAACAGCGAAGAACAAAACCTCTATCTTAATGCAAAGAAAACTAAATTGATGACAACTGACAAAACAAACAAGGCAGCTGAAATATGTATCAATGAAGAAAAACTGGAAGAAGTGGAGAGTTTTGAATATCATATGTCACTACTAACTAGTAGTGGAGATGCAATGAGGGAAATTAAAAGGAGGACATCTATCGCTCTTCAGAAAGTAAAACAAATAAAGAATCTGTGGAGAGGAGCAGACAGAACCACAAAAATAAGATTTTTAAAGGTATGTATCTTTCCCATCATAACATATGCCTGTGAGACCTGGACACTTAACAAAACAGCTGAGAAACACATAAATGCCTTTGTAAATGCTACAGAAGAGTTCTTCAAATATCACAGACACAAAAAAGAACAAATATATCCATACTACAAGAACTTAATATTGAAGAAGGCTGGCTAGTAAAGAAGATTAAAGAGAGAAAACTTAAATATTTTGGAAACATTAAACATCATTATAATCTAGAGAAGACCATCTTGGAATGGTACATAATGGGAAAAAGAAAGAGAGGAAGACCAAGGCGAAGATGGCTGCAAGACATCGTTGATGATCTGCAAATGGATGCATCAGCAGCAGGCCATCTTGCTCACAACCAAGAGGCCTACAGGAGTGCTGTTAGGGAGGCAAAGTTCCACAAAGGACATGCAAATGAATGAATGAATAATGGGGGATTTATATGCACAGATTCATACAGAAAGAGCAGAAGGCAACATAGAAATGAGGCAGGTGACAATCTAATGGCTTTTTACATGGAAAATGAGCTAATGATTGCTAACACACTTTTTAAACAACATCCAAGAAGACTTTACACATGGACATCACTTGATGGGAAAACCAAGAATAAAATAGATTACATTTTAGTGCAAAGAAGGGGGAGATAAAGTATAACATTAGCAAAAACTTTACCAGGTGCTGATTGTGAAACAGACCATGAGTTATTAATAGCAGACATGAAGATAAAGATAAAAAAGGCAGTTAGGGGATCAAGACCATTTCACTTTGATCTTACAAAAATACCAGAAGAATACAATATAGAAGTGAAGAACCATTTCAAAATCCTGATGGCTGTACTGGAGGATATGACACCAGATGATTTGGCCACACAAGCCAGAGATATCTTAATAAGAACAGCTAAAGACATGGTTCCAGTAAAGAAAACACAAAAGAATGGATGGATTACAGCAGGTACACTAGAAATGATAAAACAACGTAGAGAAATGAAGACGCAATGGAAAGTGACAAACAACAACAAAGAGAAATATAAATCTTTAACAAAATACATAAGAAGAAACATAAGAAAAGACAAAAAGCAATACATACAAGATTGTTGTGAAAGAATAGAAAGACATCAGAAGTGTGGAAGAGATAGTGAAATATTTAAAGAAATGAAGACACTGATGAGAAATGTTACACCTAAGTTAAATGTAATTTGTGACAAGGTGGGGAATACCTTGACAGAGACAGAGGAAATTCTAGAAAGATGGAAGGAATATTGCAAAAGAATGTATGAAACAACCGACTGTGAAAGCAGAAATCAATAGTGTGAATTATTATTGGAGAAGAAAGAACCCGAACTGACAATAGAAGAAGTTTTATGGGCAATAAAGAATCTGAAAAATGGTAAATCACCAGGATGTGATGAGATAACAGCTGAATTTATTAAAAGCAGGAGGAAAGAAATGTGCAACAATCTATCATGCACTATGTAAAAAGATATGGCATTCTGGTATTTTGCCAAAAGAATGGAAAAGAACTGTATTCATACCACTGCCAAAAAAGGGTAACTTGAAATTATGCACAAACTACAGAACTGTTGCCCTGATTAGTCATGCCAGTAAAATTCTGTTAAAAATCATAATGGGTAGACTTCATAAGAAAATAGAAGTCAATATGGTCCAAGCTGGTTTCAGGCAAGGAAGAGGATCAAGAGATCATATATTCAATATAAGATTAATAACAGAAAAATGCAGAGAGTTTAATGTGAATCTATATTTATTCTTTATAAACTACTCAAAGGCATTTGATTGTGAACAACACCAGAAACTTGGGGAAATAATGGAAAAAAATAGATTTCCAACACATTTGATACAATTAACATCACTGCTGTATCTTGACCAACAAGCAGCAATAAGAATAAATGGTGAAACAACAACTTGGTTTGACATAAAACAAGGGGTCTGTCAGGGTGCATATTGTCGCCTTACTTATTTAACTTGTATACTTAAAATATAATGAGGAATGTTAGATGTTAGATGTACAAATGTCTGACGTACGATCTCGGATGGTCCTAGAACAGCGCCTTATTTTCCAGGCTGGCCATCTCCACCCAACTGGAATTAACAATGTCTTCAGCTTTCTGTAACTTCTTTAGTTTTCCACTTCCCTCCTTTTTTTTTTCTTTGACTCTACTTTCTTTCTCCTAGCTACCCCTCCCTACCACCACCCTCTTTTTTTTTCTTCTTTGGCTACATATTGGTGTTTATAGGTCTTGCCCTATTCACCAGTTTCACATTTTCTCTCTGCAGGTGTTTATGTTCTTCAATCATTATCTCTCCGCTTCCCCTTCCCCACACCCCCTCGACACCTTCTCCTCTAGTGGCTATCATGTTTCTATTGCCTTTCCTCTCACCTCCTTCTACCACTTGTTTTCCTCCTCTCTCTCCACCTCTTCTTTGCGATTGGCTCTATCAACATATCCTTTGTGTGGTCCGCGTGGTCTCTATGCATCTTCTACGATATGCATTTCTGTTTCCTACTTCTGGAGGAGGTCATATTATGATAAGTTCTCTGTTTAGTTATTTGTTTGTCTCGTTGTGCGTGTAATCCTGGAAAAAGGCTCATGCCGAAATATCGGATGTTGTATGTTTTTCATTTATTCATTCTCATACTTTCTATTTGCTTTTCCTCACTTTACTCACTCACTCTGCCATTTTTTAAAACTACACCATACGCCTCTATCTAACTTTATTATTTATTATTTAAACCAGTTTTACTGCAATCACCATCCTTTTTATCTAGCTTTACTAAACAATTTGAGTTGCCCTTGCACAAATCACAAATACATTTCACCACAATCATTATCGAAAAACTGTTTTATCATCACTGGACAGTGTTCTTGTGAAATAAAATATAATAATATAATAAATATAATATGAAATAAAATATAATATTTTTTTACTTCATGCATATTCAACACTTTTAAAATGTTACCAAATAACCGGGACAAAATGACAAACTGGCCAGGATGCAGGGACCACATCATCAAACTGAGACAGTCCCAGTCAAAGCGGGACATCTGGTAAGCCTTTGTATTCCCCTGTTTGTCATTAATTACACAACCCTGAGCTCTACAACACTTTCTGATTCAGAAAACATTTTTACAAAGACCATCATCTAAAATTCTTTCCATTCTGCTGCAAGAATCCCTTATGTATTTGTTTTTGTCATGTCTTCTTCTTCTTCTTCTTCTTCGTTCGCTTCTACACCAAAACCGCACTGTGATCCTACTGAATTTACGCCTGTGGTCCTCGTTAGGTCCCGTGGTCTCCTGTGTGGTCCCCGAAAGGACCACACGAGATACCCGAGAGGACCACAAGGGGTTCAGAGTATCGCAGGGATTTAGCCTGTATTCTTGGTGGGTCTCTGAAGCAGATTGCATGACACCGTGGTTTTCGTTGCACTAGTTTAGTCTAGAGTTGGACTTTCTCACCGGAAGACCTCGACGTATTTAGGATATCAGTGCATCCCCGCCGGGTGAGAGGTGGTAGCCCACCCAGGCAAGAGATGGACTTTCTCACCGGAAAACCACGACGTGTTTTGAGATACCCGTGTATCACCGCCGGGTGAGAGGTGGTTGCCCATCCAGTCCAGAGTTGGACTTTCTTACCGGAAAACCTCAGCGTGATTAGGATACGTAAACATCCCCGCCGGGTGAGAGGTGGTTGCCTATCTAGACTGCCCTGGTCCAGTGTCTCCGACTTCAGCATTTTGCGGTCGTGGCCGCTACCCTTCCTAGTTGTGACCAGGATGGAGCTTTTGTCCAGGAGGACGAATCCTCGCCACTAGTGACTTCCACCCCTGGGTTGAGCCGATTTAGGCATATTATCCCAGTATGGGCGTGTTTGGGACGTGACCGACCTCTAGAGCAGAGGTACTGTGCCATGCGTAGCCTTCAAGATTTACCCCTGGTGTGAGCCGGTTTAGGCATATTTCACCAGTATGAGTGTATATCAGGCATGACCGACCTCTAGAGCGGAGGTGGCATGACATGTCTAGCCATCAAGTTCCACTCCTGGTGTGTGCCAGTTTAGGCATATTTCACCAGTGTAGGTGTATTTTGGATGTGGCCGGCCTCTAGAGCAGAGGTGCCGTGGTATGTGTAGCTCTCGCAGCGATACTACTGGACATACCGATTAAACTTCCACCACCTTTTCACAATGGCGCCGCACAGCAACCTTTATTTCTTTTCTGCATTTTCTTCCTTGACCGGGAAGAGCTTCACTCAACGCGCAGCATTCGAAGAGTCTCGCCAGCAGTGTTTGTCATGTCTAACTTGCTTCCTGATGTCCTTTGTATATTTCTTATACAGTGCTTGGTTTCCAGCATCTTTTCTTGGACTTAATTTTCCTTCTTTCTTCAATTAGCTTCATTCTTTCTTCTGAAATGTAATCCTGCTTCTTTACTGCTCTTCTCGGTAGTAGAGTTTGGACAGATGTGATATAAGCAACTTTGATCTGATGGGCAAGCCTGTCTGGTGTCATTTCTTCAAGCGGTGCCATTAGGGTCTCAAATTTGTATTCTCCACATCAATATTATACTCGAATGGGACAGTGCTTGTGTCATACCTAATTACTTTGTTATTTTTCACAATGTTTTTAAACTTAATCTTGAAATTTCCCACTAGACGTTCATGGTCAGTCACAATCTACTCCAGATGTTGTGACGGATAAGATACACGAACGCCATCATTGCTGAGTGACAATGTAGTTTGGTTACTGTTCTTTCGGTCTGGGGATGTCCATGTGTATAATCGTCAGGGATGTTGCTTAGAGAAAGTATATGTGATGGTGAGATTGTTCTCTAAGCAGAATGTTCTTAGTTGTCCACCTCTATCACTCCTCTGACCCAGACCATGGAGTCCCCTCACTTTTATTTCATGATTGAGCCTTTCTTCTCCAACTTTGGCATTAAAACCCCCAGTTATTATCTTAATATCTTGCTTGTCACTTCTTTCCAGGACCTGCTGTAGGCTGTCATAGAACTCTTCACATTCTGTTTCGCCAGAGACTGCTGGTGGCATATACACCTGAATAATCCTACCTGTCAATCAGATTGTGAGTATGTGGTCGTTTATTGGGTTACAGCCTAATAAGAGAGAAAATGATGGTATCTTTATATACACTGGTGGAGAATTAGGAGGAAAGAATGGAGTGGCTTTTTACTTGGACAAATGAACATCAAAAGCATTACTGGGGTACAATCCAGTAAGTGATAGAATCCTCACAATCAGACTTAAGGCCAATCATAGAAATGTAACAGTTATCCAGATATATGCACCTATATCAGCAGCAGAAGAAGAGGAAGTAGAAGACTTTTATAACACACTGCAAATGATGATAAACCAGGTACTAAACAAATTATATTGTATTAATAATGGGAGATTTTAGTGCAAAGATTGGTACAGAATGAGCAGAAGGCGAAGGATATGTTTTGGGGAAATTTAGTATAAGACATAGAAATGAGGCAGGTGGCAATCTAATGGTGTTTTGCATGGAAAATGAGCTAATGATTGCTAACACACTTTTTAGACAACATCCAAGAAGACTTTACACATGGACATCACCTGATGGGAAAACTAAGAATCAAATAGATTACATTTTTGTGCAAAGAAGGGGGAGATAAAGTATAACATTCGCAAAAACTCTACCAGGTGCTGATTGTGAAACGGATCATGAGTTATTAATAGCAGACATGAAGATAAAGATAAAAAAGACAGGGGATCAAGACCACTCCACATTGATCTTACAAAAATACCCGAACAATACAATGAAGAACCATTTTGAGATTCTGATGGCTGTACAGGAGGAGATGTACACCAGATGAATTGGCTACTCAGGCCAGAGATATCTTAATAAAAACAGCTAAAGAAATGATCCCAGTAAAGAAAACACAAAAGAATGGATGGATTACAGCAGGTACACTAGAAATGATAAAACAACGTAGAGAAATGAAGACGCAATGGAAAGTGACAAACAACAACAAAGAGAAATATAAATCTTTAACAAAATACATAAGAAGAAACATAAGAAAAGACAAAAAGCAATACATACAAGATTGTTGTGAAAGAATAGAAAGGCATCAGAAGTGTGGAAGAGATAGTGAAATATTTAAAGAAATGAAAACATCGATGAGAAATGTCACACCTAAGTTAAATATCCTAAGATGGCATGGCCTCCCCCATAAAATAGTTAATGTAATCAAAGCCCTATACGAGGGTTTTCAGTGCAAAGTTATCTGTGGAGAACATACCTCCAGCAGCTTTAGGGTACAAACAGGAGTGAAACAGGGATGTGTACTATCACCAACATTATTTATCTTGGCAGTAGACTGGTTAATGAAGGAGGCAACATCAGACAAACGCAGAGGATTACAATGGACCCTTAACACAGTGCTGGAGGACCTTGACTTTGCGGACGACATTTGTCTATTATCAAGCAGTCACAAAGATATGCAAGATAAAATAAACAAGTTAACCCAGAATGCAAACAACATAGGACTAAAGATCAACGTAGGAAAGACAAAATTAATGAAGCAAAATGTGAACAACAGAAATGTACTCAGAGTAGATAACAAGTTAGTGGAGGAGGTCAACGAATTTGTATACCTTGGCAGCAGAGTAGTAGAAAATGGAGACAGCACAGAGGACATCAACAGCAGACTTACTAGAGCAAACCAGGCTTTTGCAATGCTACAGAATATATGGAAATCAAATAAACTAAGCATAAATATGAAAATCAGGATATTTAAGAGTAATGTTCTAAGTGTACTACTCTATGGTAGTGAATGCTGGAAAATCACCAAAACCATAGAAAACAAGTTGAATTCTTTCCAGACTAAATGTTTACGTAGAATTAAAAAAATATTTTGGCCAAACACCATAAGAAATAACATCTTATTGGCAGAAATGCAGATGAAACCACTGACAACAATTATTGAGGAAAGACGCTGGCGATGGTTGGGACATGTGCTCCAAATGACTGACAACTCACTACCAAAAATAGCACTAAGATGGACACCACAGGGGAACAGAAGTAAGGGTAGACCAAAAGAGACATGGAGAAGAACAACAGAAAGGATGTTGAGCAATAGAGGGCTCACCTGGGCAAGAGCAGAAAAAAAAGGCGAAAGACAGGCATTTGTGGAAAACCCTTGCGGAAGCCCCATGTGCCCTGGGCACTTAAGGTTCAGAGAGAGAGAGAGAGAAGTTAAATATAATTTGTGATGAGATGAGAAAGACCTTGACAGAGACAGAGGAAATTCTAGAAAGATAAAAGGAATATTGCAGAGGAAATTATAACACAACTGACTGTGAAAGCAGAAATCAACAGTGTGAACTATTATTGGAGGAGAAAGAACCCAAACTGACAATAGAAGAAGTTTTATGGGCAATAAAGAATCTGAAAAAATGGTAAATCACCAGGATGTGATGAGATAACAGCTGAATTTATTAAAAGCAGGAGGAAAGAAATGTGCAACAATCTATCATGCACTATGTAAAAAGATATGGCATTCTGGTATTTTGCCAAAAGACTGGAAAAGAACTATTTTCATACCACTGTCCAAAAAGGGTAACTTGAAATTATGCACAAACTACAGAACCATTGTCCTGATTAGTCATGCAAGTAAAATTCTGTTAAAAATCATAATGGATAGACTTTGTAAGAAGAAAGAAGAAGTAAATATAGTCCAAGCTGGTTTTAGACAAGGAAGAGGAGCAAGAGATCATATATTCAAAACAAAATTAATAATAGAAAAATGCATAGAATTTAATGTAAATCTATATTTATTTTTTATAGACTTTTCAAAGGCATTTGATTGTGTACAACACCGAAACTTTGGGAAATAATAGAAAAAACTGGGATTTTCAACACATGTGATAAAATTAATATCACTGCTGTATCTAGACATCAGGCAACAGTGAGAATAAATGGTGAAACAACAACTTGGTTTGACATAAAACAAGGAGTGAGTCAGGATTGCATACTGTCACCTTACTTATTTAACTTGTATAAAACAAGCTATCAAGTGGAATACACAAGGCAGAAGAAAAAGAGGCTGACCATGTGAAACTCCAAAGAGTTGTTAAGAGAGGCAGGTTAGTGGAAATAACATCCCTTGATGAGGTTGAAAAGCTCGCCGAAAACAGGAAATCTTTGCAATCTACCATGCAAGCCTTATGTGACATTTAGCGGCACGGGAAGAACATAAGATGTAAGATACTGAAAATATCATGAAGAATGTTAGAGAAGATGCAGACAAAGAATATTACGATGCTATAAAAATAGGAGGTTATGAAATACCAGAGATTAGATATGCTGATGACACAGTATTACTGTCCACAACACAAAAAGGAATTGAAAAACTAATTATGTCAGTCCATAAGAACACTGAAGAGCAAAACCTCTATCCTGATGTGAAGAAACTAAATTGATGACAACTGACAAAACAAATAAGGCAGCTGAAATATGTATTAATTAGGAAAAATTGGAAGAGGTGGAGAGTTTTGAATATCTTGGATCATTACTAATAATGGAGATACAATGAGGGAAATTAACAGGAGGACATCTATCACTCTTCAGAAAGTAAAACAACTAAATAAGCTGTGGAGAGAAACAGACAGAACTACAAAAACAACATTTTTAACAGTATGCATCTTTCCCATCACAACAAATGCCTGTGAGACCTGGACACTTAACAAAACAACTGAGAAACATATAAATGCCATTGAATGTAAATGCTAAAGAAGAGTTCTTCAAATATCATGGACACAAAAAAGAATATATCTATACTACAATAATTTAATATTGAAGAAGGTTGACTAGTAAAGAGGGTTAAACAGAGAAAACATAAATACTTTGGACACATTAAATGTCATGATAATTTAGAGAAGACCATCCTGAAAGGGTACATAATGGGAAAAAGAGGAAGACTAAAGTGAAGATGGCTGCAAGACATCGCTGATAATCTGCAAATGGATGCATCAGCAGCAGAGCATCTTGCTAACAAGCGAGAGGTCTACAGGAGAACTGTTAGGAAGGCAAAGTTCCACAAGGGATATTCAAATGACTGACTGACTGAGCCTAATAATTGTCAGATTACAAAATATTATTTCAAGCTCTCAGTGATAAATGGTAAACCTTGAAATAATCATTCCACTAAGCATTAGATGCATTAATACAAAAGATACAGAGACAAACCAAGAAAGAGTGGGTGGTAGATGATTTTCTAGAACCGATGAAGAAGATAGAAAAGAAATAACCAAGAAATGTATGACGAGATTAACAAAGAAATAGGAGAGCGCTGCAAGGAAGAGAAAGAAAGGTGACTGTTAGATCATTGTAGTGAGACTGAAAAACAATTCCATAATGGCAAAGATTTTTACAGAAAGTTTGAAGAACAAAGAGAAAAGCAAGAGGCTGCTTGAAGTAAGGTCTAGTTATTGTAGGAAACAACAGCTGCTTGAAGTAAGGTCTAGTTATTGTAGGAAAAAACAACTGGTTGAAGTAAGGTCTAGTTATTGTAGGAAAAAACAGCTGCTTGAAGTAAGGTCTAGTTATTGTAGGAAACAACAGCTGCTTGAAGTAAGGTCTAGTTATTGT
This sequence comes from Achatina immaculata, assembly GCA_009760885.1. NCBI lineage: Eukaryota > Metazoa > Mollusca > Gastropoda > Stylommatophora > Achatinidae > Lissachatina > Lissachatina immaculata. The sequence goes on along the minus strand of CM019707.1, from coordinate 28,906,094 downwards.
AGGAAACAACAGCTGCTTGAAGTAAGGTCTAGTTATTGTAGGAAACAACAGCTGCTTGAAGTAGGGTCAAGTTATTGTAGGAAAAAACAGCTGCTTGAAGTAGGGTCAAGTTATTGTAGAAAAAAACAGCTGCTTGAAGTAGGGTCAAGTTATTGTGGGAAAAAAAGAAAAACCAGGAGATATGGTAGAGGAGCACACAAGAGACCTGTATAATGATAACTGAAGATGGTTAGCTTCGTGTCACTGAGTCTTTCACCCCAGACAAGAGACCTGTATAATGATAACTAAAGATGGTTAGCTTTGTGTCATTGAGTCTAGATCTGTATAATGATAACTGAAGACTTTCTCATCGCAACATATGCCTGCGAGACCTGAACCCTTAACAAAACAGCTGAGAAACACATAAATGCCTTTGAATGTAAATGCTACAGAAGAGTTCTTCAGATATCATGGACACAAAAAAGAACAAATATATCCATACTATAAGAACTTAATATTGAAGAGGCTGGCTAGTAGAGGATTAAAAAGAGAAAACATAAATATTTTGGACACATTAAACGTCATGATAATCTAGAGAAGACCATCTTGGAAGGGTACATAATGGGAAAAAGAAAGAGAGGAAGACCAAGGAGAAGATGGCTGCAAGACATCGTTGATGATCTGCAGATGAATGCATCAGCAGCAGGCCATCTTGCTCACAACCAAGAGGCCTACAGGAGTGCTGTTAGGGAGGCAAAGTTCCGCAAGGGACATGCAAATGAAATGAATGAATGAATGAAGCTTTGTGTTACTGAGTCTAGACCTGTATAATGATAAATGAGGATGGCTAGCTTTGTGTCACCGAGTCTTTCAGCCCAGGCTGAAGAATAAGAAATGAATTTCGTCAATTTGTGGAGTCTGTCAAGAGTCTGTCCCACTTCTCTGTTTGTATACCCAGTTAGTCCGTCAAGAGTCTGTCCCACTTCTCTGTTTGTATACCCAGTTAGTCTGCCAAGAGTCTGTCCCACTTCTCTGTTTGTATACCCAGTTACACTGGCTCATCCTGGTTAACAGTGTAGGGGTCACTGAGGCCCCTGTAGGAGTGGAATCTGCTAAAGAAGCACTGCGATTTAGCCACTTTACTACTACTTCATACTGTAGCCACACTTGGAATATACAGTAGCCATCATAATTCATTGTCCATCTTACACGACGCCTGTGCCTAATTCGACTGCAAAGAACATTGTACTCACAAGTCCATGAAGATACAACAAGAACAACATTCGTCAAGAAACTCTTATTCATATGACGCATCCCCTAACTTCATTGTCTTTTCTATCAATCATTTCTGTACATGAGGATTTTTTATATTTGATTATAGAAGTTTATCAAGACAAGAAAATCAATTTTAAAAAATATGCAACACATCTCCCCTCCTTTCTGGGACTAATGCCAGGGAGTTGGGTGCCAATTACCATTTCTACACCTCAATCATTTGTTTCTGGTAATTTAACCAGAGTTCATTTACCAGTAGATGACTATCTTAGTTCAGACTAAAGATCTCTCTCTCTTTCTCCTCTCTCTTTCTCCTCTCTCTCTCTCTTTCTCCTCTCTCTCTCTCTTTCTCCTCTCTCTCTCTCTCTTTCTCCTCTCTCTCTCTTTTTTCTCACCCACAGGATAAAAATTGTGGAGAAAAATGAAACGTGTTAAATACACAGTGTTTATTGCATAAATGTAAACGTACAAAAGTGGACTGATTTCTGCTTACCTGTGATAACGCACAAGATAATCTTTTCCCTGAAAGTCACAGTACAGGACAGTCTGAAGTGTTTCTGACTTGTTCTTGTTGTTAATGTGAAGTCATTTTACATTTATAGATATATAAATGTATATAGGATGGTTGTCTGAGAGCGCGTATGTGTGTTAGAGAGAGGCGCGAATTTAGAAAAGAGACCATAATCATGAAGAAATAACTGAGATGCCACGGCTATGACAAGAGTAGGCACAATGCCTACTTCACAAACTATCAGAACTTAACCATGTGTTGACACTGCCTAACTTATTCAGTTTACACCGAAACTCACGTTCTCATGCACTCAGCTCTTTTACCTTTTTCCTGAGAAAAGCATAATTAATGTAAAGATGACTTTGGTCTAAAACTTGCTGCTGTAAAGATGACTTTGATCTAAAACTTGCTGCTGTAAAGATGGTTAAATATATACCAAAAAAAAGTAAGTGTGCAGCAATATATTGGACACTGTTCACATGTTCTGGGTGAACTCAAATGAAAGTTGGCGCACAGTATGGTTAACAAAATATCAAATCTTACATAGAACACATGTTATTTTTTAAAATACAACTACTCATGTGTCCTTCAGCTATTAATACCTGGGTCGATCTGGATGGATCAGAGGGACCAACAGTACAACTTCCATGCTTCCACATTCCAAAACACTAATCATAATCAAATATATATACACACATATATATACATATATATACATACATATATACATATATGAAACTCTCTACTGTAGAGAGCGGAACAACACAACTCTTTCAGATCATCAGAGGAAGTACCCTCCCCCGGCCCCCCCCCCCCCAGACAACTTTTTCGACGAAAAATATATATCGACGAAAAATATACACTCATTCCTTTGTATCCTGAATTAATTTCCCTCTAACTTTTTCATCATTGTTTTATGTCAGAAGGCAGTTTTTTTTTTTTGTGAGCAATGAAAATAGAAAGAAGGAAATTAATTTTTATAAACATTTTCATGTTTTTTTCTAACGATAGAATTTACAATTACAAAGAGGGAAAAACTCCAGTTTTCTGAAAAATTGATCAGTTTTGTTTGACAGGAAAAAAGTACACTCCGCACAATGAAGAGCAACATTTCAGAGTTCTGGGCCCTTCAGGGGTGCATATTGTCGCCTTACTTATTTAACTTGTATACTGAAAATATAATGAGGAATGTTAGAGAAGATGTAGACAAAGAATATTACGATGCCATAACAACTGGAGATTATGAAATACCAGAGATTAGATATGCTGATGACACAGTGTTACTACCCACAACACAAAAAGGAATGAAAAAACTAATTATGTCAGTCCGTAAGAATAGTGAAGAGCAAAACCTCTATCTTAATGCAAAGAAAACTAAATTGATGACAACTGACAAAACAAACAAGGCAGCTGAAATATGTATCAATGAGGAAAAACTGGAAGAAGTGGAGAGTTTTTGATATCGTGGATCACTGCTAACTAATAATGGAGATACAATGAGGGAAATTAACAGGGGAACATATATCGCTCTTCATAAAGTAAAACAACTAACGAATCTGTGGAGAAGAACAGACAGAACTACAAAAATAAGATTTTTAAGAGCATGCATCTTTCTCATCGCAACATATGCCTGTGAGACCTGGACACTTAACAAAACGGCTGAGAAACGTATAAGTTCCTTTGAATGTAAATGCTACAGAAGAGTTCTTCAAATATCATGGACACAAAAAAGAACAAATACATCCAGACTACAAGAACTTAATATTGAAGAAGTCTGGCTAGTAAAGAGGATTAAAGAGAGAAAACTGAAATATTTTGGACACATTAAACGTCATTATAATCTAGAGAAAACCGTCTTGGAAGGGTACATAATGGGAAAAAAAAGAGAGGAAGACCAAGGCGAAATGGCTGCAAAACATCGTTGATGATCTGCAAATGGATGCATCAGCAGCAGGCCATCTTGCTCATAACTGAGAGGCCTACAGGAGTGCTGTTAGGGAGGCAAAGTTCCGCAAGGGACATGCAAATAATGAATTAGTGAATGGGCCCTTTACTGGTTGTTTGACAGAAGGCTTTTATACATATTCCTTTGAGTATCATCAAAAATAATGTTTGCATTTATGAAATATTACAATTTAAACAAACTGGTACTTGTGAGTACCGTTAAGATACAAAGGGACGAAAACATAATTTCCCTCCAATCTGTTGGCACCACCCTACGTGCTCAACGTACAAAATCCTGGCCGATTATAATTCTCTTGCATCTCCTTTATATACTGGATCAGTAGTCACCGATTTTACTCGGAGTTGACCGTCCCTGAGTTGATCAGTCCCTGACCTTATTTACTCTTTTTCTTATGCTTCTGGTCTTGAAAACAACTTAGGTTTAATAGTCTGTCCTTATTCTTGCCTATATTAGAAGAGTTTCTTCAGTCCACACGGACCGGGCATGATATTGTAGCAAGACAGTTCTCGTTCACATGTGGTCAGGAATACCTGTCAACAACAGCAGTCTTACCACTGCCAGCTGTTTCCTCTGACCTGTCTTCCATAGAGCAGGTGTGGAACGACCTGGAGCCTAGACTGTGAAGAAGACAAAATCTTCCTGAAAACCACCACCGGTTAGCCAAGTGTTACAAGAAAAATTTAATAACATTCCCCAACAACGGACCCAACGTGCCACTGGCTCGATGAGAAGGCGCGTCAAGCAGTGATGACGGTCCAAAGTGGATTTACATGGTACTAAAATCAAGATTTTCTTTCTTTGTGGTTGTGTGTGTGTGTGTGGGGGGGGGGGGGTGCTACACTGATTTGAGTTTTCCTCTTTGCTTCCTGACACTTTCTGAAATCAAACTGATCACTTTGTTATTCACTACTTAATACACATATTTGATGGTTATTATGTGCACATAAATGTATGTATCATTGAATTTTATTTTATGCATTTTGTTATAGATATGGAGGATCCCTGTGAATAAGGAGTTATCCAAATAAGCAGGCGCGGACCAACTGTCAGTAGACTCAGAGAGCGAGACGGGGTAGTATGTGGCTCTACTACTCCTATAAAGTGCCTCAGGTGCTCAGTGAAGGGAATACAGGCGGGTAAGAGGCGCCTTAAACCTCTCGCTCCCACTGCCTTGCGGGTAGGACAGGGAGTCCAAAGGCCAGCAGAGAGTCCCTACACAAACCGACAGAAGGCAACGGGAAACCACTGTTGTAGCTCCCAAGAACAATTATGCTTATTCAGAGTAATAGATTTGTCATGAACGACGTTAATGGATGTTCCTTTGGAAGAGTCTCATCCGGTAGGGCAGCTCACGAGCCACAGGTGAGGCCAGATCGTCATCAAGCTACTGGTGGCAAAACTAACAAGTTAGAACTTTATTCCAGGTGGAAAATTAGAAAATGAAAAGATGGAAATGGAAAGGATGAAGATCAACATATTAGGAATGAGTGAAGTTAGATGGACAGGTGCAGGGAAGATAAACTCTGATAAATATACAATAATATATTCAGGAAGTGAGAAACATGAACGAGGAGTAGTAATAATATTTGACGAACAAACAGCAAGGACAATTGTAGGATATTTGAACATCTCGGACCGAGTCCTGCTAGCCCAACTGAAAAGACAACCAATAAATATTATACAAGTGTACGCTCCAACATCTGAAAGTTTTGAAGAAGATGTACAGCTATTTTATAATGACAAATAGACAGCCCTAAAACACACAAAGTCACATGAAGTTACCATAATCATGGGAGATTTTAATGCCAAAGTTGGTAAAGGAAGAACTTCATACATCGTTGGTGACTATGGACTGGGGGAGAGGAATGACAGAGGTTGTAAATTAATTGAATGGGCAAGAATACACAGCATGGTTGTAGGAAACACCTGGTTTAAACAACATCCTCAAAGACTGGCAACGTGGTGCAGCCCAGACAAAAAGACTTAACCAGATAGACTACATATTAATCAACAAACGATTCCGCAATGCATTACTGACAACAAAAACCATGCCAGGAGCTGACTGCAATAGTGACCATGACCCATTCTGTTGAAAAATTAGAATAAAGCTAAAGAAAGCAGGCAGAAAAGTGAGAAACATCAAACTGAATATAGAACTCCTTAAAAATGACCAAGAACTGCGAGAACAATACAAAGTTATTATGACAAATAGATACAATGCAATAGCAAAGATAAATAGTGTAGATGAACAATGGGCAATGTTAAGAGATTCTATCCACCAAACTGTTAAGGAGATAATACCACCAAAAAAAGAAGCGTCTAAAAATAAATGGATGACAAACGACATCTTAGGACTGATGGACAAGAGGAGGAGGAGTAAAAACAACCAAGAAAAATATAGCAAGATAAATAAAGAAATAAGACGCAAATGCAGAGAAGCAAAAGAAGTATGGTTAAATGAACAGTGCAGACAGATAGAGGACTCTTATAATAAAGACAGTAAAAACATGCACAAACGAATTAGTGAACTCACAGGCAGAAAAACAAAATATACCACAGGATGCCTGAAATCAAAAGAAGGTAAAATGTTAACCCGAAAAGAAGACATTGTGGAATTAACACCAGATACTGAAAACTGTGGTGGACCACCAATACCTGAAGATTAAATCATAGATGCCATCAAACACATCAAGAAAGGAAAAGCGACTAGGCCTGATAATATAACAATAGAAGAAATAGAGGAACTAGTGGAGACAGGAATAAAAATAATAACCAAGTTACTGAATGGCATTTACAACAGTGGTTATATTCCCAATGACCTGGTGCAAAGGAATGTGATGACCACCGGACTATCAGCCTCTCATGTCACATAACAAAGCTACTTCTGAGAATCATTATGAGAAGAACAAGGAAAAAGATAAAAATGGAAACAGCAGATGAACAGTTTGGATTTGTTGAAGGAAAGGGAACACACAATGCCATTTATGCTTTAAGAACACTAATAGAAAGAGCTTTAGAAGTATAGAAAGATCTCTACTTATGCTTCATGGATTACATCAAGGCATTCGACAAGGTGAAACATAATGAAATTATTAAAATGCTTGAAGACATTAATATAGATGGCAAAGAGCTGAGGATTGTAAAACATCTGTACTGGCAGCAAGAAGCAGCAATTCGAGTTGAAAATAGAACTGGAAAATATCAACCTATAAAACAGGGGGTGCGACAAGGATGTGTACTATCTCCAGACCTTTTTTCTCTGTACAGCGAGAATATTCTAAGAACGATCATCACAGAACCAGCCATAAAAATTGGAGGATACAATATTAACAACCTTCAGTATACTGACGACACAGTACTGATAGCTGAGAATCAACAATACCTGCAAAATCTCTTGGATAAAGTCGCCAAAGAAAGTGAACAGAAAGGCCTTACTTTGAACATCAAAAAGACAGAGACTATGGTTATATATAAGAAACAGAACCCACCAGCATGCTGTTTAAAATTAAACGGAACTATTCTAAAGCAGGTGCAGAAATTCAAATACCTTGGAGCAGTAATAATTTCAGATGGGAAATGCAGAACAGAATAGACCAAGCAAAGACTACATTTCAGAAAATGAGAAACATATTAGCCAACACATCCTTATCAATGAATGTTAGAAAACGAGTCCTAAAATGCTATATTGAACATATCTTGTTATATGGAAGTGAATCATGGACAATGGGCAAGTCTGCACAAAAATCATTGGAAGCAGCAGAAATGTAGTTTATTAGAAGAATGTTGCGAATCCCCTGGACAGCAAAAATAACTAATGAAGAATGTATGAGAAGAGCTGGAGAGACAAAAAAACCTTGTCATAAAGATAAGAGAGAGAGAGACGATGTACTTTCATAGGACATGCAATGAGAAGAGGGGGCATTGAAAATATTATAACAACAGGAAAAATAGAAGGAAGAAGATCAAGAGGAAGACCAAGAGAAATGATGCTGGACAGTCTGACGGGATAGTATGAGAGGAGATCACCAACTGAGCTGATGCCCTGCATGAAGGATCGTGTACTCTGGAGAAGCATAATAGCCAACGCCAGCCGGCACGGCACCTGATGATGATGATGATGATGATGATGATTTTATTATATGCATTTTGTTATACATATCTTGCCAAATAATTCCTGTAATTTTATAATCAGAGATTCAATCACTAATGTTGATAGTTTGAAATTATATACGGGACGATTGTGTTTTAACCATGTTAACCCCATAATATGTACAAGGTGTTAATTGCTCTCAGTTATTTCATTGTTTGTATTTTTAAGGAATAAAAAAATGTTGAAGGAAATGGATAAAGATTGATCTTATTGTTCATATTATAAACCGATGATCTTCAGATGACGAATCATTTATTCATGTTTTCTTCTTTGTTGTAATGTGTTTATGTGAAATCATCAATAATCTGTACTTGTAAAATTATAAACATTATGTAAGTGTAACAGAAAATGATATATTTACATTTTAAAATGATTTCTACAGGCTGTACGTTAAAAAGGTATGCCCACTAAAGACATATCTTTTCTTGCGTGCAATATGCACAGTGAACAATCTAGGCATCTACTGTAATTGTTGACTTGTTGAAGACTTTGCTCTCAGTGACTGATCTAGCGGCCTCACTTCTGTTACATTGATATACTATGTGTAACATTACATAACCAGGAACAACTAAGATAGAGTTCATAGACGACTGTGAATTGAATAGGAAAATCAACTGAACATGTCACCCCACAGTGCAATACAACATAAATCAACAACCATCTAGCTCTGGGCACTACAAGAGAATTAAATTTATTAATGAAAGCACATTTGTTTGTGAATGTTGCCAGACTGGGAGTATGTGAAAAGACTGATGGAGTTACAGTTATATGAAGTAGTGTCCGGGCGACTTGACATCGCCATGGGACAACCTCTCACACGGCGGGATGATGAAGGACATTGCTTCTTACAGATATTTCTATGCTCAAAACTAATACATCTGAGGAATTGTCCTGAAAAAGACACTCTTAATAACCACTAAGCATTTCTACAAGGAGAGACTACAAATCTATTTACTACTATTACGAGAGCACAACTAACTACTAACTATAAATGAAAACTTCTGTGAATCTACATTTCCAAGGCTTCTCCTTCTGCCGGTCCTCACCGTTTTTTTTTTTTTCAATGTCGTCTGGTTCTTCCTGCGTCTCCTACCAATTCGTTCATCACAAGTACAAACGCGTGCGACTTTATAACAGATTTTCCCGCTGCACACGCCTGCAAATATCCAAACTTAACTCTCTGCATGGGAGACTACTATCTTATTATATATCCAACCATATTACCTAATCCTACACTGTTATGTAGTGATGTTTTTCGATTTCATCTCTGTATTTTAAACCCGTCATGTTGCCGTTGATGATGACAAGGTTTGTTCTGGCTGTATATGAAATTCTGCCCCAAACCATTACAATGCCTCCTCTCATTCTGTCTACCACATTCATCCGCAAAACGTTCTCTTTAACACCTGTACACCAGACCACGCCCATCGTTGCCTTGTAAATAGAATCTGGACTCATCAGAGAATTTTCCCGGAGGTTTGTGTGCACTATTTTTGTGTGCTTATTTTTCTTGGAAATGGAAACTCCACGTTTCACATACAATGCCGAAAACGACATGGAGGGCGGTCAAGAGGAGCATCCCGGAACCCTCGTCATTGCTCTAAGTGGCCAGAACTCTACACGAGTGTCCTACTCAATTATGCACAGTATCCTTGCTGGACCAGTAGATCTTGGAGCCAATGGAGTGGCGACTCTTATCCTATATGAGAGTCGGACAAAGTGGTTTGTCACCCTTAAACAAGCCGCTCACATAATCCACTAGAACTCACTGCATGGAAACACCCTGCACCTGGAGGAGTCCAAACTAACAATAGTCGTTGAACATTTGGACAAAGAGCGCGTGGAAGGGACGCCACACTGGATGCCCACGGCAAGGAAGGCGCAGATGGTCAAGCTCCTTGTCATATTCCTGACCGGCGACGAGGAGGTAGAGGTGTCCCGAGTCGAGAAGGCAAATGACAACTGGGCTTTTCCGTGCAGACCGACACAAGACATCCCACACTACACGCTCATAGCTAACTCGGGCAGCAGCAAAGAATACATGATTGCCATCACGCTGCAGGGCAGAAGCACACCATGCCCAGCTTGTGGCAGCAAACAAATGTCTCAAGAAAGCCAAAACAGCTCACAAAGACACCACACGACAACAGCAGGTGTCTACAGACAAGAGGGTTGAAGAACGACCCGCCACAATCGCTGCGGACCCTCAAGGCCAAGCTTCGGACAACCAAGAGCTAACCCCAAAGCCCACCGATGACGACTGTTTTAAGCTGGTGGAAAATAACAGAAAGAAGAGCTAACCCCAGAGCCCACCGATGACGACAGCTTTAAGCTGGTGGAAAATAACAGAAAGAAGAGACAGCACCAGATAACCGCCTCAGTGTCGCCGAAAACAAGTAGGTCACCATGTACACCATGGAAACGGATGACAAGTGGCAGAACACTAGAAGCCAGGAGTTTAGGAAACGAATCTGGAACTCAGCACTTCCCAAAAGAGGAAGCAGAGAATGTCCCCCTTCCAGAGGAGAACATGGACTCATCACCACATCCAGCAGAGGAGGACATGGACTCATCACCACATCCAGCAGAGGAGGACATGGACTCATCACCACATCCAACAGAGGAGGACATGGACTCATCACCACATCCAGCAGAGGAGAACATGGACTCATCACCACATCCAGCAGAGGAGGACATGGACTCATCACCACATCCAACAGAGGAGGACATGGACTCATCACCACATCCAACAGAGGAGGACATGGACTCATCACCACATCCAACAGAGGAAGACATGGACTCATCACCACATCCAACAGAGGAGAACATGGACTCATCACCACATCCAACAGAGGAGGATATGGACTCATCACCACATCCAACAGAGGAGGATATGGACTCATCACCACATCCAACAGAAGACGACATGCACTCATCACCACATCCAACAGAGGAGGACATGGACTCATCACCACATCCAACAGAGGAGGACATGGACTCATCACCACATCCAACAGAGGAAGACATGGACTTATCACCACATCCAACAGAGGAGGACATGGACTCATCATCACATCCAACAGAGGAGGACATGGACTCATCACCACATCCAACAGAGGAGGATATGGACTCATCACCACATCCAACAGAGGAGGACATGGACTCATCACCACATCCAACAGAGGAAGACATGGACTCATCACCACATCCAGCAGAGGAGGACATGGACTCATCACCACATCCAACAGAGGAGGACATGGACTCATCACCACATCCAACAGAGGAGGATATAGACTCATCACCACATCCAGCAGAGGAACCCCTTTCTTGGGCCCAACAGGCAGAGGAAGGTCGTTCTGACGACGAAGATCTTCCCTTAATCATTGGCGAGGATGGATTATGTTAAGATAACTGTGTCAACGGGACATTCTACAACGCGGACTACTGTGTGTTTATTTCCCAAATCGAGAAACTTTACTTGTGTAGTGTTTATTCTTAGTATTGGGACTCACGACAGTGAGGTAAATATCTACCACACAAGACATTTTGTTTCATTTATAGAATTATTTTGGAATTTGCAATTTTAAATTGTCCATTGCTTTTTTTTAATTCTTAACCCAGTGTGGCTGATAAACTTTCTATTCTATCTATTAATATTATATGACTGAGAAGAAAACTCAGTCAAGTAGTGCACCTAGTGCACAAACACAAACCAGACTTTTATCTTTATCCAAGAAACATACATCACCACAGACACGCACGCCAACAACATCACGCAACTCTTAGTACTCAGACATTCATGTTTCAGCTTAGGGAACATACACGCAGGAGCAGCAATACTACAAGTATCAGAAGACTGGCAAATCGTATAACACAACAGAGACAGCGAAGGTAGAATAGTGGAAATAAAACACACAAGTTCAAATCACAACAAATACACATTAGTCAACGTATATGCACCAGCTCTGACAGGCCAGCAACGTAACTTCTACGACAGACTATCACAGACGCTAACATCATTCCACAGTGGACAAAACATTATTATAGCAGGAGTCTTTAACTGTGGCCTACACGACCTTGATCTGTTGAAAGGAACAGTCAACACACGCACTAGCCGAACCAACAGCAGGGAACTCACAAAAACAGACATACTACACAATATCATAGACGAGCACGGAGTCGTAGACACATACAGAAGGACGAACCCACATGGTAGGAAAAACACATGGACACAATCAACATAAACACAGGACGATCAGTCCGACTAGACAGAATATATATGCCCCAGATAATCTCCTAATAAACGACATAAAACACATAGACACAATATTAAATTACACGGATCATAAAGCTGTGATGGTCACATTAAACGCAACTTTGACACAACTCAAAAACAAACGCTTCCCACACTGGAAGTTCAGTAACAGCCCGCTAGACAACGTGAAGTATGTAGGCAACATAATAGAACTGTTTTACACGCATATACCCAAGACTTGCCCAAATCCAACCTCATAGAATACTGGGGCACCTTAAAGAACACTATCAGAGAGAAAACACAGAACTTGGTGACAAAAATACACACACACAGACGACAGCAACAACAAAGTTTAGAAAACACTATTAAACTAACCAAGCAGATAGATCCCAATAGTCCTCACATACGCGAGCTAGAAGAACTAGATAAATACCATCAACACAGCTACCAGGGTGCCTTCATCAAAACAAAACTTGCCTCTGTCGTACAAGAAATACCAAGGAAAAAATATCTGGGAACAGAACAAATTGTACAAAGAAGCAGACAAATACACAAAATAATAAACATAAACGGACAGGAACATACAGACACCGCCAAAATAAGCCAAACTTTTCAAGACTTTTACAAACATCTATACTCTGAGGACAAGGGTCAGTCAGAAGACATACAAAACAAATTCTTGAACTACGCCAAACAACTTCCTGAAGAAGACAAACAAACATTAGACATCCCCACTCACGCTAGAAAACCTACAGAATGCACTTAACACATTCCAAAAGAACAAATCTCCAGGACCGGACGGCCTCACTTCCGAGTTCTATCAGAAATTCTTTCACATTCTAGGACCTGTCTTCCACAAGGTTTTTACTGAAACTTTCGGCAGAAAAGAATTACCCAATAGTCTCAACCAGTCATACATAACACTCATAAAGAAAAACAACGCAGACACCACCAAAGTAACGAACTACAGACCTATATCATTACTCAACGTAGACTACAAAATCCTAGCAAAATCCCTAACTATGAAACTAAAACCCATCATGCACACATTTGTACACGAAGACCAGAAATGCAGTGTCACCGACAGAAACATAAATACGCATTTACATTTCCTAAGAGATGTGATCCAGTACTCTCACGACAAAAACAGCCAGTCAGCAATCTTATCACTGGACCAAGAGAAAGCTTTCGACAGAGTTTCACATTCCTTCCTCCAGAAAACTTTGTCCAAATGTAATCTTCGGAATTATATTAGAGACTGGATCAAAATTCTATACAACAAACCAGAATGCAGAATTTTAACCAACCACACCCTAACTGAACCAATACGGTTAACCAGATCTGTACGTCAGGACTGCCCACTCTCACCCATGTTGTACGTACTAACTCTAGAGCCACTCCTGGAGAGAATCAGGCAGGAGACACTAGTCAAAGGAATCTTTATTCCTGGGATGGGAGAGAGAAAGTTGTTGGCCTACGCTGACGACACAATCTTCTTCCCCTCCACTATATCCTCTATCAAGAATATACTAGACAGATTTACAGAGTTCGGACAAGGCAGCGGGGCCAAGAAAAACATTCACAAATCACGCATAATGGGTTTACGCAAATGGATCAACAAAACAGACTTCCCATTCACATTAATACAAGTCAACGAAATCAAAATATATGGAATTTTATTTACATCTACGCCTTCAAACAACATCAAAGCAAGATGGCGAAATATAATTGAAAAAAATTTTTTTTAAAAAGACTGGAAATATACAAAGATAAAACAACCACCATATTCGGCAGAAGTGTCGCAGTCAACACCTGCGTCATACCACAACTTATATACACCGCAAACATCTTTCCCCTGCCTAAACAGTCACTTGGAGAAATAAATTCAATGATTAGCGACTTTATTTTCCGACACACAGTACACAGCATCCAACTGAAAAACCTTGATGCAAGACAAGAAAAGGGGAGGCATCTCCCTACAAGACAAGAAAAGGAGATGCATTTCCCTACAAGACATAACAACAAAGATCCAGGCACTCAGGATTAAATATGTGGGACAAATCATCCAGCAGCCACACAAACACACACTAGCCCACTACTACATTGAGCTGAGACTAATCAAACTTAGTAAATTAAACAACGCACATTCCCATCACTTTAGTACTATACCGCCACTCTACAGACAATGCATACAAAGTGTAACTGGACATGAACATTTAATACATATGAAAACATCAGGCATCTACAAATATCTGGTCAGGAAACAGGAACCACCATTACAGGACAGAAAAAAAAGAGGATACAAATACTTCATCACTGACTACACACAATCATTTCAAAACCTACACAAGAAAGGAATCACGACAAGTGCACGAGAGATAACATACAGACTTTTGTTCAACATAACACCGACCACACAAGGGGTCGCCTGCAGATCCAACAGACTTATCAGATGTAGACTATGTAGAACAAACACGCACGAAACAGAAGAACACATCTTCTTTGAGTGCAGAGCTGTTTCTTTAGCTTCAAAACTGTTGACTCAAGAGATAGCAACAAGAACAACAGAGAAAGAGACATGTATAGAGCAATCATGCTAAACACCATCCCTCGAACAGAAACAGACAACCATACACAGTCTGTCATCCTCCTTGCAGAATTTAGACATCTTGTTTGGTTATGCAGGAATAAGGCCATGTTTGAAAACAAATTTTTACATATGCAGGAAACTCTCTACCGTAGAGAGCGGAACAACAACACAACTCCTTCAGATCATCAGAGGAAGTACCCCCCCCCCTCAGACAAGTGTTTCGGCCCTTTAAACTCCTGACACTCTAAGGGGGGTGGGCCCCTATGGGTCATGAATCCCAGAGGTCTTGTGAGTTGTTGCTTTTTAACCCATGAACTCATGAATTCAATTTTTCTGTACATCTTCCAACAAAAATTGATACGGATTTCAATTAGTATTTAGTTTTGATGTTCGCTGTTTGGTGTGTTAAGAGAACCCAGTAAATCTCTCACTCTGATAAGTATTCACTGTCTAATATCCTTCTAATCTTAATCCTAAAACTACCAATAGAAGCCACACCTATCACTCAACTTCCAGGTCAGCTTGCATAACCACTCAGGCGTGTCACCTTATGAGTGGCAACCGCCCCAGGCTACAACCAGTCCCTGTCTTATCAACTTTTTCCGTGTAAAATATTTTTAGAAACAACCTTTGTTACATTGTGTCTTCACCAACACTCCCATCATGGCATTGTAAAACACATCGCAGACCACCTTCATATTCATAACACATTGTCTGATCATAATTATTAGGTCCAATTTATGCAGGAAACTGTCATGTACAAATTTTTGAAAAAAAAAAGGTGGTTTATCATGATTTTTCCCCAAAACTTCCATCATGGAATTGTACAACTCGTCGCAGATCACATTCATCTTTATAACACTTTTACTTATCCATAGAAAATTGACAGGCGGCCAGATTTATTATAACATTACCGCACAATGGAAGCAAAACTATGGCAGGACACGCTTATGTACGCCACGTGTCTCCTTGGTGCCCATCCTCGGGATGATCCAAATCCTCTCAGACTCTGTTCAAGGTCACCTTCTGCTTTTCTTTGCTTGTCCAAACAAGATGGTGAAACGGTTCTCTTGTATCTATTGTCCCCTGAAATTTCTTTATGTACCTTCCTTCCTCCCGCCAGACGCCGCCCGCGTCTGAAAGGAGTGACGATGGTCGCCTGGCGCCGAGTCCAGAATATCAGCTAAAACTTTGAACGACTATTTGAAATATTGACGTCATTTTTGTTTGTTTGTCTGTTTGTTGTTGTTTGATAACGACATGAAATTTATGTAACTCTCCCCCCCCCCCTCCAATTGTGGTCAAATGTCAAACTCAGATGTATCTATCATACGAATCACTATCATCTCATGTTTTGTTAAAGCCCACCATTTCATTATTTCACTTCATGGGCAATCATCCTCAACTCACCTCATATTCACATGATTTGTAACTGTTACCTTGAACACAAATAAACTTAATTAAATTTTAAAAAAACAGAATCCGTCTCTACTGATGATAGGGCTGTGCCATGTACTGTCTAGGCCAAACCAAGTGGACATGTCTATGATAATCTATCAGTGCTGGTTTAACTGCAGGTCTGTGTGGTAAGAGATGTGCTTTTCTGAGCCTGTTCCACACTGTCCTGCCCAACACACGTCTTAAACCTGGAATGTTCCTGATAGCCCATGTTGCCTAGAGAAACATGTTACAAATGTGCATAAGGCGGATGTAACGGTCTTGTGCAGGGACGGTAACTTGTGGTAGACTGCTTCTGTGGTGATCAGCAGTGGATATACGAGGGGCGTTTAGAAAGTAATGCACCACATCGTTTTTTCTCAGGAGCTGTTTATTCAAAAAGCATGAAATTTGTACACAATATACAAGGATATGTCAGGTAAACACCAGTATTATTCAAAATAATCCCCATCAACTTCTACGCCTTTACGCCAGCGCGAAACAAGTGCACGTATTCCTAGCCCGTACTAGATTTTCTCTTCATTATGTAGCCATTTCTTCGCTGCATGAATCACTCCTTCTTCATCTTCAAATCTTACCCATCGGAGTGCATCTTTAAGTTGACCAAACAGATGGAAATCAGAGGGTGCCAAATCGGTACTTTAGGGGGATGGGGTAGTACAGTCAAACCAAATTTGGTGATTGCTTCCCATGTTGCCAGACTTGTATGAGGCCGTCAATTGTCGTGAAGGAGAAGCAGGTCTGCTGGATTTTTGTGCGGCTGAACTCTGCGAAAACGTTGATTGAGTTTTTTCAATGTCCTAATGTACGCTTGCGAATTGATTGTATCTCCTATCAGTAAGAATAATGTCCTCAGCACATTTCAATATTTCTGCCTTGGTGGCTGTGGCAGGACGTCCACAGCACGGCCGATCATGCAACTCCTTATCTCCACTTATTGATTCTCTAATTGTCTGAATCCAGCGAGTGACTGTACTCCTGTCGACTGCAAAACTTCCATACACATCACAACAGCTTCCTTCTCTGCAACGAGAAATCCTATCACAATTCGCTGCTTATACCGCAAGTCGCTAACACGCTCCATTTCAACGGTTAGGCAGCCATATTCTTTGCCGGTTGCGGTGAAATCTGGTTCACACAATCACCACATGCCATATTTAAAGTGTGCAAAATTTCATGCTTCTATCTTCATTATTAGCTGAAACTAAAAAACGATGTGGTGCATTACTTTCTGAACGCACCTCTTACTTTGGTTGATAAGGGCTTGAATGTGTTCCTGTGAACATTGAAGTGTTGAGATACTTCTGAAAGAGTGTTCCTGTGAACATTGAATTATTGAGGTACTGCGGTACCGTCTATCCAGCAGATAGTATCCATATAGAGATTGCTATCTGTTAAACTACAGAGACAGGCACCAAGAACTACAGAGACAGGCACCAAAAATTATAGAGACAGTACAGAGACAGGCATCAAGAATTGTATAGACAGGCACCAACAACTACAGAGACACGCACCAAGAACTATAGAAACAAGCACCAATAACTATAGAGTCAAGCATCAAGAATTATAGGGACAAGCACAAAGAACTACAGAAATAGACAACCACCAAGGACTACAAGAGATAGGGACCAAGAACTATAGAGACAAGCACCATGAACTATAGAGACCACTGCCAAGAACTATAGAGACATTCCTTAATCATAATACAGGCGATTGTGTTGCTGCAGTGATCCAGTCTGCTATGGACAAATTTCACACTGTGTGATCTAACCGGGGAAGTCAGTAAAGTCACACTGACCTGCCTGTTTTTGAAGTTGGACAGTGACCACAGTTGGATAACTTCTTATCTTCAACATGGTCCAAGAGCAGGTTGCTCAGCCGTGCAGAATTTACTTCACTGTATCAAGGATACTCAAAATACTGACTGCGATGATTCGTGGAGAGGAAACAGAACTGTATTTGAAAATATCTGGAAATTCACCTGTTTTCATTCAATGAATGAATCAGAAAGCCAGAATACACAGCAGCAAATTTAGAAGAGAGGCGTGGCTAGACGTCTAGGCGATACCGAGAAAAAATGGAGATAATAGTGGAGATAAGAGACAATCTCATACCTCTAGTTTAACTCATAATCCTTGGCAGTTACATGGGAAAATATGTATGTATTTTTAAATGAATGTGTGTTTTAAAAACCCTTCCTCTCTCCCTCTCTCTCTCTTCTCTTTCTCTCCCTCTCTCTCTCTCTTCTCTCTCTCTCTCTCTCTCTCATAATCATAACAAACACTTGTTGGGTAACTGAACCCATAAGTCAACATCTCACTTTCTCTCATAACTAAACTATGTTAGATCTAATTTAATTCATTAAAGCAGCATCTCTCCTCTCTCTCTCTCTCTCTTTCTCTCTTTGTCTTTTGCTTTCTTTCTTTCTTTATAGTAAGCATAACTAAGACATACTGGATTGCTCTCAGTAACACACAATAGTTAGTGTGTAAGTATATAACTATACATCTTACAACTTACATCACAGAATTCTTTTCAATTTTTTTTTCTTTTTAATTGTACTCATGTGAATCTATACTTACTTTATCTCCTTTCTCTAGTTCTTCGTCCTGTATGTTTTTGTATGATTAAGGCTCACGCCGAAACGTCACAACTTTGTAGTCGTTAAGTAATAAAGCTACTCCTACTTTTTTCCTAGTTTATACATTTTGGATTGCTCTCAGACTTCCCCCCTACTATTGTGAGTATTGCCTCCCAACCTACCCCCTACTACTGTGAGTATCGCCTCCCAACTTCCCCCCTACTACTGTGAGTATCGCCTCCCAACCTACCCCCCTACTACTGTGAGTATCGCCTCCCAACTTCCCCCCTACTACTTTGAGTATCGCCTCCCAACTTCCCCCCTACTACTGTGAGTATCGCCTCCCAACTTCCTCCCTACTACTGTGAGTATCGCCTCCCAACTTCCCCCCTACTACTGTGAGTATCGCCTCCCAACTTCCCCCCCCCCCTACTACTGTGAGTATCGCCTCCCAACCTACCCCCTACTACTTTGAGTATCGCCTCCCAATCTACCCCCTACTAATGTGAGTATTGCCTCCCAACCTACCCCCTACCACTGTGAGTATCGTCTCCCAACCTACACCCCTACTACTGTTAGTATTGCCTCCCAACCTACCCCCTACTACTGTGAGTATTGCCTCCCAACCTACCCCCTACTACTGTGAGTATTTGTAACAGAATAGCAATTCTGTTCAGAGATTATTTGTGTAGTGCTAATAATTGTGTTTGCGTAGACCACAACTCATGTCGTTAGGAAGGCCCGTGTGCAAAACGTCGTTAGAAAGGTCCGAGTAAAAAAAAAACCGGTCGTTAAGAGTCTTGGTGTGAATGTGTAACGGGATGGACGTGCTTTGTGGAACGGTGTGTTTGTCTCGAGAAATGTGATAGAGAGAGCATTGTTGTTGTTAGAATTAGTTTAGTTTATTTTCCCTGTGTGAGTTGCAGTCTTTGGGTAAGCTTGTAAGTATGATTTTTGGTATGTATAAATCATTGTAAGGTTTTCTTTGCCCATGTGGCTTAGAGGTCATCTCACGCCGGGCATTTGTTACTGTGAATTTCTGTTCAGCCTGATGGCTACATTCCCATCATCATGATTTCATCCCTCATTTTGGTCCATTAATAAATGTGTGTTGTCTGATGATAAACTACACCAATTGGCTTTGTGGGAATTCTCATTGTTGACCAGTTTGTTTTGGTCGGAAGACTGCCAAGTTATGTTTAAGTTGTTGTATTTGTACTATTTTTGTGGAGTTGAAAGCCTTTGTGTCTTGTATTTTCTTAGTGTATAATACCGAAAATTAGGTGATGGTTAGAACACCAGCAACAAGAAGACACTTATAAGTTGAAACTGTACTCCACAAGAAGATTCAATCAAACCAGTAGTCATATCTTTTGTGTAGATAGCAGTACGGCCAAACTGTTATAGTGGCTGCTATAAATAGTCATAGTTAGTCACACACTTTCTGTTTCATATTGCCTCCCAACCTCCCCCCTACTACTGTGAGTATTGCCTCCCAACCTACCCCCTACTACTGTGAGTATCGCCTCCCAACTTCCCCCCTACTACTGTGAGTATCGCCTCCCAACCTACCCCCTACCACTGTGAGTATCGCTTTGTTTGGTTTTGAAACTCTATTTCGTTGAATTCTCCTTCACTACTAGCACAGTCAGAAAATTTCGTTGTAATCGGATACAAAAATACGTGAATTGGGGGGGGGGGGGAGCGGAATGTGAAGTGTTGACCTTCTTTTGCAAAACAGTATATAATCAGTAAAAATCAGCATTCTGCTATATAATCAGTAAAATCAGCATTCTGCTATATAATCAGTAAAATCAGCATTCTGCTATATAATCAGTAAAATCAGCACTCTATTCTTCATAACCGGCCAAGTAAACATTCTGTGTTATATCATCAGCAACATCAGCAATCTATTATATTATCAGTAATATCAGTACGCTGTTATACCATCAGTAACATCAGCAATCTGTTAATATCATCAGTAACATCAGCACCCTATGATGGATAAAGTATGTGTAATGTAGTTTATTTTTTATTCTTATAACTGGGTAGAGAAAGTTGTTTCTCCAATAATAATAAAAAAATTGTTGCTTATGATAGGAAAACAAACTTACTTTAATTGTACAACTAGATCACTTAATTATGAGACATGAAGTGTTAACCAGTTCCAGTGTTTTGATTCTCGGAAAGCAGTCATTCTTTTTTAGTTTTTGCTAGCCCACTTTTGTCACGGAAAAACTTGAGGACTTGTCTTGTTAACAAATAAACAATTGCCAGCACGAGAAAAGTGATTCCAACAAGAAAAAGGAGCACATCTAAAACGTATATTTGATACCAGGGAATCTTCTGGCACGCTGCTCTCATGTAGTCTCCTCCATATTCCATCACGTGATCCAGCCAAAATGCCGCCTCCTTCTTTGGAACTTTATACAACTCACGGTACAAGCGGGACGCTTTCTTCATGTTCTTTGAGTATTTCTTGTCATAAATGATTTCCTTCATCAAGCCGGCCAGTTCTTCTGCACTCTCTTCCCTCATATCTGCACGCAGTCCCAGCTGTTTAACCCGAACTCTTTCTGCGTTATAACCTTGGTCTCCGTATATGGGAAGACACAGAATGGGCACAGCATGATACAGGGCCTCGTATTGTCCATTTTTGCCACAGTGAGAAACAAAGAGTTTAGTCTTCTCATGTCCCAAGAGGTCATTTTGTGGTATCCACATGGACGTCATGATTTGGTTGGGCTCTGGCGATGTCATGTTCACTCTCCAGATCACTCTGAGATCGAGTTCTTTGAAAGCAGAACTCATCTTGGATGTGATGTATAGGGGTATATTAACAACAGAGCCTCCAAAAGAAACCACGATAATGCCATTTTTAGAATCTTCCACAAATTTTTGGAATTCTCCGACCAGTGGTTTAGCAGGTGAAGCAGAAGAGCCACCAACCAGTTTCGTATTTGGTAACGTGGATCTGGGGTAGTCTAGTATGTGGTCAACTTCAGCAATAAATATTTCAGCATTGGCTGCCAGCTCATTGATAGATTTGTATGGCTTGTGTGGAGCAAACTCTGAAACTATACTGCTGTCATAAAACAAGTCAAAGTTAATGCGCACTAAATATAGTAACGTTGTTGTCACCCTTTGGAAAAAAGACATGTTGTCACTCACGGTACCAATTGAAAATGGTGATGTGCCAGGACTAAATGGGACCTTGGAAAGTATTACATCGTGAAGTGTTCCAATGAGAGCGTAAGGAATGTCTAACATGTAGGGAAGCACTATCATGTTCATATTGAATGGTACAGACTCTAACACGAACAAATCAGGCTTCAAGTTTCTTATCTTGTCTGTGAAAGATGCGTCAGACAGAACGTCGCGAGTTATTTCAGCGACTACTTCGCCAGTGTTAATTAAGTCTTGTATTCTTTCCGATGATTTCCCAGACCAGAATCTATCGACGATGTTTGTTTTTTCATATACTCTTTTCTCTAGATCTCCCAAATGTTCCGCATACTCAATAACTTTAACAGCTTTGTCTTTAACCAAGTTTTTGGCCACCATAGAATGTGGCACACACAACCAAACATCATGGCCAAGACGGGCTAACTCTCCAGCTACGTTTGTGTGGTAGACGAAATAGCTTGAGAAAGGAGGGGGAAAGAACACAGCTGTCTTGGCATGTATGGCCGGAGTGGCTGCGATGAGTACAGCAACGAAAGTCTTCCATAAACTCATTGCCCGTGGCTGTGAAAATAAACAGCAAAAATATCAGATTGTTAACTAAACTTTCTGCTGTAGATAAACTCATTGCCAGTGGCTGTGAAAATAAACAGCAAAAATATCAGATTGTTAACTAAACTTTCTGCTGTAGATAAACTCATTGCCAGTGGCTGTAAAAATAAACAGCAAAAATGACAGAATGTTAACTAAACTTTCTGCTGTAGATAAACTCAGGGTTTGTATATCTGAGGGACAAAAAAAGAGTACCTTCTCTGATAAAAATGTTCTGTATTGAAATGTTCTGCCTGCTGCAGTGAGCTACAAAGTTTATGATCGCCACATAAATATTTTTCTTTAGTTAAATATTATGAATTGAAACAGTGTCATAGTTTGTACTCTCCAAATGCACGCATGCTTCATCCTTTGTTACAGAAAAATCAGCAAATGCTTCTATTGTTGTCTGGCTCTCAGGTATACGCTACACCAAAAAGCTCTAATTTCTCTTTAGCAAAATTTTCTCTGTGAACAGTAGAATTTCCACAAACATTTTTGAGTATGACTACATAAAACTAAATATACACAAAGCCACTGCAGTAAAGATGTGATAACAAAAAAATATTACACTATTTCAACTACAAAAAAAGTGGGAACAGCTTTACTGATCAGTGAGCACACAGTTGTGATGTCTCGATTTAAACTTACAACAACATATAGGACGAAGAAATAGGAAAATAAGTCGACATTTACTTACATAATGTAAAGCAAGAATGGGAAAAAATAGAGCACTTGTACGAAGCTGTGTAGGAGAGTTCTTGTGGTGAAATATTGTGAATGTTGAAATGAAGACTAGGACGTGTGATACCAGTCTCACTGCCTGGAAGTAAAGAGACGGTGAGGAAAGGCGACAGAGAGATGATACAATAGTTATCACGCCCAGATAACGTATGTGTGTAATATACTAATGTAATTTGAGTAGGAAATTTGTAAGAGAATTATGAAGTTTTCTAGAATATCAGCTCTAGGTGAGCAAAGAGTATATTGGAACTTATTAGAGAAGAAAGTGTGGATAGGAAGTTAGTAGAGAGGAAAGAGTAGATTGGAAGTTAGTAGAGAGGAAAGAGTAGATTGGAAGTTAGTAGAGAGGAAAGAGTATATTGAAAGTTAGTAGAGAGGAAAGAGTATATTGAAAGTTAGTAGAGAGGAAAGAGTATATTGAAAGTTAGTAGAGAGGAAAGAGTATATTGAAAGTTAGTAGAGAGGAAAGAGTATATTGGAGGTTAGTAGAGAGGAAAGAGTATATTGGAGGTCAGTAGAGAGGAAAGAGTATATTGAGAGTTAATAGAGAGGAAAGAGTACATTGAAAGTTAGTAGAGAGGAAAGAGTAGATTGGAAGTTAGTAGAGAGGAAAGAGTATAATGGAAGTTAGTAGAGAGGAAAGAGTATATTGAAAGTTAGTAGAGAGGAAAGAGTATATTGAAAGTTAGTAGAGAGGAAAGAGTATATTGAAAGTTAGTAGAGAGGAAAGAGTATATTGGAGGTTAGTAGAGAGGAAAGAGTATATTGGAGGTCAGTAGAGAGGAAAGAGTATATTGAGAGTTAGTAGAGAGGAAAGAGTGCACTGAAAGTTAGTAGAGAGGAAAAAGTATATTGAAAGTTAGTACAGAGGAAAGAGTATATTGGAGGTTAGTAGAGAGGAAAGAGTACATTGGAAGTTAGTAGAGAGGAAAGAGTAGACTGGAAGTAAGTAGAGAGGAAAGAGTATATTGGAGGTTAGTAGAGAGGAAAGAGTATATTGGAGGTTAGTAGAGAGGAAAGAGTATATTGGAAGTTAGGAAAGAGCACAGTGGAAGTTAATAGAGAGGAAAGAGTATATTGAAAGTTAGGAAAGAGTACATTGGAAGTTAGTAGAGAGGAAAGAGTATATTGGAGGTTAGTAGAGAGGAAAGAGTACATTGGAAGTTAGTAGAGAGGAAAGAGTAGATTGGAAGTTAGTAGAAAGGAAAGAGTATATTGGAGGTTAGTAGAGAGGAAAGAGTACATTGGAAGTTAGTAGAGAGGAAAGAGTAGACTGGAAGTAAGTAGAGAGGAATGAGTATATTGGAGGTTAGTAGAGAGGAAAGAGTATATTGGAAGTTAGTAGAGAGGAAAGAGTAGATTGGAAGTTAGTAGAGAGGAAAGAGTATATTGGAAGTTAGTAGAGAGGAAAGAGTATATTGGAAGTTAGTAGAGAGGAAAGAGTATATTGGAGGTTAGTAGAGAAGAAAGAGTATATTGAAAGTTAAGAAAGAGCACATTGGAACTTAGAAGAGAGGAAAGAGTATATTGCAACTTAGTAGAGAGGAAAGAGTAGATTGGAAGTTAGTAGAGAAGAGAGTAGATTGGAACTTAATAGAGAGGAAAGAGTAGACTGGAAGATAGTAGAGAGGAAAGAGTATAATGGAAGTTAGTAGAGAGGAAAGAGTATAATAGAAGTTAGTAGAGAGGAAAGAGTATAATTGAAGTTAGTAGAGAGGAAAGAGTATAATGAAAGTTAGTAGAAATGTTTATAGGGAGCTTGCCAGGAATATCAACTTGCGAGTACAACTTTAACAACTTAAGATGTGCAGATGACACAGTTCTGATTGCTAAAAGTGAAGGGAAGCTACAGGTTCTTCTGGACATTGTGGTTCGTGAAAGTAAAACTAAAGGTCTCAGCATGAACAAAAAAAAAAGAAGACTGAAGTGATGGTCATCTCAAAGAAAAAGAATACCACCAAAATGTAGCATTACCATCGATGACACAGAACTGAAACAAGTTGATAGATTCAAGTATTTATGAACAATTATAACAGCTGATGGGAAATGTCACAACGAAATAAAAAGCAGACGTGCTCAGGCCAAGTCAGCATTCCAGAAAATGAGAAACATCTTGTGCAACAGATCCATATCAATGAAAACAAGATTCCAAGTACTTAAATGTTACATCGAGTCTATTTTGTTTTATGGATGTGAGACATGGTCCATGAATAAGAGAGTACAGCGAGAAATGGAGGCCATGGAAATTTGGTTCACAAGAAGGATGTTGAAGGTACCATGGACAGCCAAGAAAACCAATGAAGAAGTATTAGTTAAAAGGCAAATTACACCAGAGATCAGGGGCAGACAAGCGAGATTTGTAGGACATTTTCTGAGAAGAGGAAAATTGGAACACACTGTGGCAACTGGAAATATTGAAGAAAGAAGAGACAGAGGAAGACAAAGAGAGAAGTTACTGGATGGGCTGTCAGTGTGGCTAGGAAGAAAGTCACCGGCGGATCTCATAATTAAGTCTATAGACAAGGAATTCTGGAGAGAAATGATCGCCTATGCCACATGGCAAGGCACTTGATTGATTGAGTAGAGAAGGAAAAGTATACTGGAAGTTAGTAGAGAAGGAAGAGTATAATGGAAGTTAGTAGAGAGAGAAGAGTATATTGGAAGTTAGTAGAGAAGGAAGAGTATATTGGAAGCTAGTAGAGAGAGAAGAGTATATTGGAAGTTAGTAGAGAAGGAAGAGTATATTGGAAGTTAGTAGAGAGAGAAGAGTATATTGGAAGTTAGTAGAGAAGGAAGAGTATATTGGAAGTTAGTAGAGAGGGAAGAGTATATTGGAAGTTAGTAGAGGAAAGAGTATATTGGAAGTTAGTAGAGAAGGAAGAGTATATTAGAAGTTAGTAGAGAGAGAAGAGTATATTGGAAGTTAGTAGAGAGGGAAGATTATATTGGTAGTTAGTAGAGGAAAGAGTATATTGGAAGTTAGTAAAGAAGGAAGAGTATATTGGAAGTTAGTAGAGAGAGAAGAGTATATTGGAAGTTAGTAGAGAGTTAAGAGTATATTGGTAGTTAGTAGAGGAAAGAGTATACTGGAAGTAGTAGAGAGGAAATAGATTGCGGAGAAAAGGGAAGGTTAGCCGTAGCTGAATTCAGTCCACTGCCTGATCTCTCTGAAGTGACAATGGACGAGGATGTCTATCAGGTTTGATTCCCGTTTGTAGGCTAACGGGGCGGAGGCTGAAGAAAAAAAAGGGGGAGGGGGTGTTGGGAAGTGGGGGGATAGAGAGGTGGGGGAGAAACTATTACGAATGTCAAGATCGAGATATAGCAGTGGAAGATGGCGGCAGAGAATTATTTTAACAATCTGACCTCGGAGTGGAAAGAGAGCACCCGGGAAGATGAAGTGGCAGGTAGCTTCTTGGTGGCTCCCTTCCTCGACATGTTTGAAGATTTCTCCCAGGACTTTTTCACAACAGTGGCCATGAGGAAGGAATTCCATTAATTTATTGGATTGGTCCATAAAGCCCGAGTCAATCTGGTACACGCTGCGAAGACGGGGGAGCTGACAGTATATATAACTGTCAGGAGGTTTATAGAACACAGAGGTAGAGATATGTGTGACTGTCAGTAGGTTTATAGAACACAGAGGTAGAGATATGTATGACTGTCAGTAGGTTTATTCCGTTTCTGTAGCAGTCTGATAGTTTTTTTTACCAGACAGGGTTGCTGGCCCTATGCTGAACCCTCCTTAGTCGCCTTTTACGATCAAAAAGAGACATGGAAAAGAACAACAGAAAGGATGTTGTGCAATAGAGGGCTCACCTGGGCAAGAGCAGAAAAAACGGCGAAGGACAGGCATTTGTGGAAAACCCTTGCGGAAGCCCCATGTGCCCTGGGCACTTAAGGTTCAGAGAGAGAGAGAGAGAGGTTTATAGAACACAGAGGTAGAGATATGTGTGACTGTCAGTAGGTTTATAGAACACAGAGGTTGAGAGATATGTGTGACTGTCAGTAGGTTTATAGAATACAGAGGTAGAGATATGTGTGACTGTCAGTAGGTTTATAGAACACAGAGGTAGAGATATGTGTGACTGTCAGTAGGTTTATAGAACACAGAGGAAGAGATATGTGTGACTGTCAGTAGGTTTATAGAACACAGAGGTAGAGATATGTGTGACTGTCAGTAGGTTTATAGAACACAGAGTTTGAGAGATATGTGTGACTGTCAGTAGGTTTATAGAACACAGAGGTAGAGATATGTGTGACTGTCAGTAGGTTTATAGAACACAGAGGTAGAGATGTGTGCGATTTTCAGTAGGTTTATAGAACACAGAGGTAGAGATATGTGTGACTGTCAGTAGGTTTATAGAACACAGAGGTAGAGATATGTGTGACTGTCAGTAGGTTTATAGAACACAGAGGTTGAGAGATATGTGTGACTGTCAGTAGGTTTATAGAATACAGAGGTAGAGATATGTGTGACTGTCAGTAGGTTTATAGAACACAAAGGTAGAGATATGTGTGACTGTCAGTAGGTTTATAGAACACAGAGGTAGAGATATGTGTGACTTTCAGTAGGTTTATAGAACACAGAGGTAGAGATATGTGTGACTGTCAGTAGGTTTATAGAACACAGAGTTTGAGAGATATGTGTGACTGTCAGTAGGTTTATAGAACACAGAGGTAGAGATATGTGTGACTGTCAGTAGGTTTATAGAACACAAAGGTAGAGATATGTGTGACTGTCAGTAGGTTTATAGAATACAGAGGTAGAGATATGTGTGACTGTCAGTAGGTATATAGAACACAGAGGTAGAGATATGTGTGACTTTCAGTAGGTTTATAGAACACAGAGGTAGAGATATGTGTGACTGTCAGTAGGTTTATAGAACACAGCAGGTTTATAACACGTCGTAAGTTTATAAAACACAGTAGGTTTATAAAACACAAATGTTTTCAGAGAAAAGAGGAAGAAATAGTTGTAATATTGATCTTGAGGACACATACAACAGAGTGGATTATACAACGCTGTTGACACTTCTGATAGACTGTAGATGCAAGATTGTTTCCATGAACAACTTCAGTGCTGTTAGGACGTCTTGGGGGTCTCCCTTATCTCTTGTGCTATTCCATGTCTATTCTACTGGCTTTGTACTGTTATTTGGGAACGGTGTTGAGCGAACACTGACCTACGCTGATGATATATTAACATATGAGCAAGGGAGGTAAGGAGAAAAATTAGCCACAAGTGTACAGAACAGCTTGGATCAGATAACAGCTTGGATCAGATAACAAGCTGGTGTGAGGATGACAATGCAGTGATAAAATCTGAAAAAGCCAGATCCCTGTGGTGCTAATTAAATAACAGAATTGTAGGATCAGAAGTTCCGATTGTGAAGTGTCAGGGCCAAGATATACATTTCGTGAAGTATCTAACATTTCAAAGTGCCATGCCGCTTAGCGTAGGCGACCATTTCTCTCCACATTTCCTGTCTTTTGCGTTGATTATGAGATCCGCCGGTGACTTTCCTCCTAGCCACACTGACAGCTCATCCAGTAACTTCTCTCTCTGTCTTCCTCTGTCTCTTCTTCTCTCAATTTTTCCATTTGGCACAATGTGTTCTCAAGAAATGTCCTACAAATCTTGCTTCTCTGTCTCTGATCTTTGTTGTAATTTGCTTTTTAACTCCAGCCTTTCTTAAGACTTCTTCATTAGTTTTCTTGGCTGTCCGTGGTACCTTCAACATCTTCTTATAAACCACATTTCCTTGGCCTCCATTTCTCCCTGTCTGGTGGTACCGGCTTCAGTCCCGACAGAGGGAGTTTTTCCTAGTACACACCGACAAAAGGGCCTGGGGTTCACCCAGCCTCTAAAAATAGGTACCAGAAAGATCTGGGAAGGTAAAGCGGCCAGGCATGATACTGACCATATCACACTTTCATGTGCCGAAGGTCATGGAAAATACAGGCCTAACATCGCATTCCCAAATATGCCTTAATGGCATGGAAACGGGAATTTTACCTTTTTTACTACTTCTCGCTGTACTCTCTTATTCATTAGTCTTTGTTCGCACCCATAAAACAGAATCAGCTCGATGTAACATTTAAGTACTCGGAATATTGTTTCCATTTATATGGATCTGTTACACAAGAGGTTTCTCATTTTCTGGAATGCTGACTTCCGTTATACTCTTTCCTCTATACTAATTTCCATTATACTCTTTTGTCTCTACTAACTTCCATTATACTCTTTTCTCTCTACTAACTTCCATTATACTCTTTCCTCTCTACTAACTTCCATTATACTCTTTTCTCTCTGCTTTTTATTTCATTGTGACATTTCCCATTAACTGTTATAATCGTTCATAAGTACTTGAATCTATCAATTTGTTTCAAATTTGTGCCATCAATGGTAATGCTACATTTTGGTGGTATTCTTTTCTTTGAGATGACTATCATTTCAGTCATCTTTTTGTTCATGCTGAGACCTTTATTTTTACTTTCACGAACCACGACGTTCACAAGAGCAAGTAGCTCCCCTTCACTTTTAGCAATCAGAACTGTGTTTTCTGCATATCTTAAGTTGTGAAGGCTGTACACACCAAATGATATTCCTGGCATGTTCTCTATATTATGTTTTCGATGTACAAGGAGAAGAGGTCAGGAGATAGAGCAAATCCTTGTCTCACTCACAATTTTATGTCATGGAATGCTCATATATGGTTCTCAACCTTCATTGGTGCTGATTGCTGCCAGTATATGTTTTTGATAAGTTTTAGATCTTTCTCATCTATGTTGATGTCTACCAGCATTCTTATAATTTATGTGTCTCCCTTTATCGAATGCTTTACAATAGTCTATGACGCATAAATATAGTCCCGTCTTTACTTCTATTGATGGTTCTAAGCACTGTTATAGCCGGAAGTGGGGTGGGGGATACGCTCTCCACTTCAATGGCGTGCGTCTCAAATAGCCTCTGACGGTCAAGTCCAGCTCTTGGCTTTCTCGTGGGAACTGTTCAAACTGACAGGAGAAGGGGCGAATGCGAATATCTGGCGCCTGAAAACCAGATGCTTCGGGTAGATGAGAGTCATGTTTGGTAGCTCATCTACCGCTGCTGGCGAGATTCTTCACCTGGCGTGCGTGGAGTGGGGCTCCTCTCGGCCAGTGAAGAAAGGTGCGAATGGGGTTGCCACGCGGCACCACTGTGGAAAAAGTGAAAGAAAGGATTAAGCGAAGTAAACAGTAGTCAAATCACGGCACCTCTGGTCTGGAGGTCGGCCACGTCTTGTGTGCACTCATATCGGGCGAAATGCCTGAACAGGCTTAACCCAGAGGTTAAGACAATGCTTCCGAGATTCTTCGGATGCAGCGCGTGGAATGAATTTCTTCTGGGCCAATGAAGAGAATGCGAAAAAGAAATTAGGGTTGCCGTGCAACGTCGATGTGAAAATGTGATGGAAAGGATAAAGTGAAGCTTAGTCGGTATGTCCAGTGGTCTCGCGGCGAGAGCTACTCATTTAACGGCACCTCTGCTCTAGAGGCCGGACACGTCCGATATACACCTATACTGGTGAAATATGCCTAAACCGGCTTAAACCAGGGGTGAAGCTTGATGGTTACGCATGTCACGGTACCTCCGCTCTAGAGGTCGGTCACGTCTTAAACACGCCCATACTGGAATAATACGCCTAAACCGGCTCAGCCCAGGGGTGAAACTTACTAGTGGGGAGGATTAGTCCTCCTGGACAAAAGCTCCGTCCTGGTCACAACTAGGAAGGGTAGCGGCCAAGACCACAAATTCTGAAGTCGGAGACACTGGACCAGTGCAGGCTAGATAGGCAACCACCTCTCACCCAGCGGGGATGTATGCATATTCTAATCACGCTGAGGTTTTCCGGTGAGAAAGTCCAATGCTGGACTGGATGAGCAACCATCTCTCACCCGGCGGGGGTGCACTTGTATCCCAAAACACGTTGAGGTTTTCCGGTGAGAAAGTCCAACCCTAGGCTGGATGGGCAACCACCTCTCACCCAGCGGGGATATACTGATATCCAAAACACGTTGAGGTTTTCGGTGAGAAAGTCCAACTGTAGATTAAACTGGTGCAACAAAAACCACGGTGTCACGCAATCCCGCTTCTGAGACCCACCAAGAATACAGGCTCACGCCTTGCGATACTCTGAACCTCTTGTGGTCCTCTCGTGGATCTCGTGTGGTCCTTTCGGGGACCACGGGGGGACCACGGGACCTATCGAGGAACACAGGAATAAATTCAGGAGGATTACGGGGCGGTCTTGGTGGTAGAAGCGAACAAAGAATAAGAAGACTTCTATTGATCTTTCCATCAGTTTTCTCAATATTTATATATATGGCACTAATTGTACCGTTTTCTTCGACGAAGCCTCAATGTTCTTCAGTGATTTCTGGTTTTACTTTGCCCCTGACTCTTCTCATGACAATATGAAGCAGGTTTTGGTAACATGGCTCATAAGACTAATAGTTTGTTGGTCTTCACATTCAACTGCACCTTGTTTGTTTGGTAGGGCAAAGAAAATTTGTTGCAAAAGGTCTGATGGGACATGGTTACTGTTATAGATGTCATTCAGCAGTATGGTAATTATTTCTATGCCAAGCTCTCCTAATGCTTCCAATTCTTCCTTGGTGGTTTTATCTGGTCCTGGTGCTTTGTTGTTCCTCATGTGTTTGATGGCTTTTAATATGTGAGGCCCTTCATTATTATTTCCTATATCTTAATGCGAAGAAAACAAACAAGGCAGCTGAAATATGTATCAATGAGGAAAAACTGGAAGAAGTGGAGAGTTTTGAATATCTTGGATCATTACTAACTAATAATGGAGATACAATGAGGGAAATTAAAAGGAGGACATCTATCACTCTTCAGAAAGTAAAACAAGTAAAGAATCTGTGGAAAGCAACAGACAGAACTACAAAAATAAGATTTGTAAGGGCATGCATCCTTCCCATCGCAACATATGCCTGTGAGACCTGGACACTTAACAAAACAGCTGAGAAAACATAAATGCCTTTGAATGTAAATGCTACAGAAGAGTTCTTCAGATACCATGAACACAAAAAAGAACAAATATATCGATACTACAAGAACTTAATATTGAAGAAGGCTGGCTAGTAAAGAGGATTAAAGAGAGAAAACTTAAATATTTTGGACACATTAAACGTCATGATAATCTATAAAAAAATCGTCTTGGAAGGCTACATAATGGGAAAAAGAAAGAGAGGAAGACCAAGACGAAGATGACTACAAGACAAGGTTGATGATCTGCAAATGGATGCATCAGCAGCAGGCCATCTTGCTCGCAACCGAAAGGCCTATGGGAGTGCTGGTAGGGAGGCAAAGTTCCGCAAGGGACATGCAAATGAATGAATGAATGAATATCATAAGGTATCTAGGCATCATATGTGATCGCTCCTTGCACACCAGGCGGACATTGTGATACAAAACGCTAGGAAAGCGTGGGAGCGGTTAATGGCTGCAGCAAACTTTCCACAGCGCACTCTGTTCTTGTTGATGCAGGCGCTGGCGATGTCACTATGGTCTTGGCCTACTAACCCTGTCCAACGCACATCCTAACAGACTAGAGCGTGTACAGAACGAAGTAATGAGAGTGGTTTTGGCTTGCACTTCGGTAGCGGCCATGAGCTTTCTGCTTGATATGCTGAGTTTGATGACTAAACACAAGTAAGCTCAGGTAAAGGAATATATCAGGGCTGCTGGCATGAAAGACTATCCTCTCAATAAGGAGCTGGGGCAGACGCATCAAATGAGGCAGATCTTGGATGGCTGAGACTGAGA
This sequence comes from Achatina immaculata, assembly GCA_009760885.1. Lineage (NCBI taxonomy): Eukaryota > Metazoa > Mollusca > Gastropoda > Stylommatophora > Achatinidae > Lissachatina > Lissachatina immaculata. The sequence continues at coordinate 28,872,979 of CM019707.1, read as the reverse complement.
ATACAGTAAAGTCAATTTGCGATCTAGATGAGGTGCCTAAAGGTGATGATTTGTTACGGGATACAGGGCCGACTTCAGCTAGATGAGGTGCCTAAAAGTGATGATTTGTTACGGGATACAGGGCCGACTTCAGCTAGATGAGGTGCCTAAAAGTGATGATTTGTTACGGGATACAGGGCCGACTTCAGCTAACAACGTTTATTACACAGAAGGGCCGTGAATGTCGAGATTGGGCACAGGGAGCAGTTGAACTTTGGGTTCAAGATCTCATCCAGCATCACTGTGACTCTTCCAACACGGTAGTATATATAGATGGCTGTGTCTCGCAAGTGGTTGGGGTTTTCTTGTCTACCGAAATGGAAGACCAGTGGCACAGGGTTCGGGAATCTTTGAAGTCAGCTCTTCAGCATGCAAACTGAGTCTGTGTCGGCGGCGATGGAATGGCTAGATGCCCATGATGTGGCTATGGAATGACTAGATGCCCATGATGTGGTTATGGAATGGCTAGATGCCCATGATGTGGCTATGGAATGGCTAGATGCCCATGATGTGGTTATGGAATGGCTAGATGCCCATGATGTGGTTATGGAATGGCTAGATGCCCATGATGTGGTTATGGAATGGCTAGATGCCCATGATGTGGCTATGGAATGGCTAGATGCCCATGATGTGGTTATGGAATGGCTAGATGCCCATGATGTGGTTATGGAATGGCTAGATGCCCATGATGTGGTTATGGAATGACTAGATGCCCATGATGTGGTTATGGAATGGCTAGATGCCCATGATGTGGTTATGGAATAATGGCTAGATGCCCATGATGTGGCTATGGAATGGCTAGATGCCCATGATGTGGCTATGGAATGGCTAGATGCCCATGATGTGGCTATGGAATGGCTAGATGCCCATGATGTGGTTAATGGTGTCATTATGTCGGATTCACAGAGGATGCTTTGTAAGATAAAGAAGAAATTGCTTGGAAAAGAACGGATTCATCTGTTAAGCCAGTCAGCTGTGACAAGCGTAACGTGGCTTTACTGTCCAGGGCATGCGGGAGATAGACTGGCTAAAATAAATGGCAGACTGAGAATGGACAAAGGTAACATTGCTAAAGCCGTATTGGAAAGTCTGCAATAAAATGAAGAGCCAGAATGGAAGAACAGTGTAGATGTGAAGAGAGTGCTGGAACTAGGACAAATTAAAGGTGCAGTCAGAAAATCGAACTGTGTGGCAGAAAACGCACCGTAAACAATCAACATTTCACAGAAACTAACTTGGATGGATGCTGCGGCAGGTTGCGGGGCATATACGGGGTGTCCTGAATGCAGTGAAGCAGGAGTCTGAATTTTGAACATTGAACAGATATAGAGATATGTGTGACTGTCAGTATGTTTATAGAACACAGAGGCAGACATATGTATGACTGTCAGTATGTTTATAGAACACAGAGGCAGACATATGTGTGACTGTCAGTAGGTTTATAAAACACAGAGGCAGACATATGTGTGACTGTCAGTAGGTTTATAGAACACAGAAGCAGACATATGTTTGACTGTCAGTATGTTTATAGAACACAGAGGCAGACATATGTGTGACTATCATAGGTTTATAGAACATAGAGGCAGACATATGTGTGACTGTCAGTAGGCTTATAGAACACATAGGTAGAAATATGAGTGACTGTCAGTAGGTTTATAGAACACAGATATAGAAATATGAGTGACTTTCAGTAGGCTTATAGAACACAGAGATAGAAATATGAGTGACTGTCAGTAGGTTTATAAAAAGCAGAGGCAGAACTATGTGTGATTGTCAGTAGGTTTATAAAAAGCAGAGGCAGAACTATGTGTGATTGTCAGTAGGTTTATAGAACACAGAAGTAGAGGTATGAATGGCTGCCAGTAGGTTTATACAACATAGAGGCAGATATATGTGTGACTGTCAGAAGGTTTGTAAAACACGCAAGTAGAAAGCCTATTCGTGCCAATAGATTCTTTAATGCCTAAGAAACTGATACACAGAATAAAAGAGATGACAACTGCGGTAAAACTGATTCTAATAATCAAAATAGATCGGTGTATGGTTCCGTTTTACAAAAAGATAGAGACAATAAGGAAAGTGAGCAGAAAGCGAGATGAGTACATACAAACATAAAACAACCTAGTATTTCGGCAGAAGCCTTTTTCAAGGACCACATACAAAAACAACACGAAAAATGGTCGAAAAATCTTTACTTAGCTATTTAGGCTTTCTCCTAGTGCGAGAGTTAGTAAAAAGACTGGATTAAGTCTGGTTAAATCACATTTCGTATCTTTGAGAAAAGAGAGCAGTTTGTGTACTAGCGGCTGAACATTTCTATCTAGGAAATCGGAAGTGTGTTCAGTGGGGCATAAATATATTTATACAGTGGGGCATAAAATGTATTTATATAGTGGGGCATAAAATGTATCTATACAGTGGGGCATAAAATTGATTTATACAGTGGGGCATAAAATGTATTTATACAGTGGGGCATAAAATGTATTTATACAGTGGGGCATAAAATGTATTTATACAGTGGGGCATAAATATATTTATACAGTGGGGCATAAAATGTATTTATATAGTGGGGCATAAAATGTATTTATATAGTGGGGCATAAAATGTATTTATACAGTGGGGCATAAAATGTACTTATACAGTGGGGCATAAATATATTTATACAGTGGGGCATAAAATGTATTTATACAGTGGGGCATAAATATATTTATACAGTGGGGCATAAAATGTATTTATACAGTGGGGCATAAAATGTATTTATACACTGGGGCATAAAATTTATTTATACAGTGAGGCATAAAATATATTTATACAGTGGGGCTTAAAATGTATTTATACAGTGGGGCATAAAATGTATTTATACAGTGGGGCATAAAATGTATTTATACAATGGGGCATAAAATGTATTTATATAGTGGGGCATAAAATGTATTTATACAGTGGGGCATAAAATGTATTTATACAGTGAGGCATAAAATGTATTTATACAGCGGGTAGAAAAAAGGGTAAAATTCCGTTTCCATGCCATGAAGGCATATTGGGGAGTACAGTGTTAGGCTCTTATTTTCCATGAGCTTTGGCACAAGAAAGTGTGATCTGGTCAGTATCATGCCTGGTCGCTTTACCTTCCCAGATCTCTCTGGTGCTCATTTTTAGAGGCTGGGTGAACCCCGGAGCCTTTTTAATGTGTAGCAGAAAAAATGTCAGTCAAAAGTTATCAGCACAAAAACTAAGTTCAGACTATTCAATTCAAATGTAATATCCACCCTCATTTATGCATGTGAAAGTTGGAAAACAACTAAAGAAATGGACAAGAAATTAGACTCTTTTGAAAACAAATGCCTAATGAAAATAGTAGGCATCAAGTGAAACGAATTCAAGAACAATGCAGAGATAAGACAGATGACTGAACAACAACCAGTCTCATGGGTGATCAGGAAAAGGAGATGGACATATGTTGATCACGTAATGAGAAGAAATGATCAGAGAATCTCAAAACAAGCTATCAAGTGGAACACAACAGGCCGAAGAAAAAAGGGCAGACCACGTGAAATTCTAAACAGGACATTGTTAAGAGAGGCCAAATTAATAGGCATAAAATTCAATGATGAGGTTGAAAAGCTCGCCGAAAACAGGAAAAATTGACGAAATCAAGACCCTATGCGACGTTTAACGGCACTGGAAGGTTTTAAGATACGTATAAGAAAAAATCCCACCGCTGGGACTAAACCCGCTACCACCGGATTAGTAAACAGAGCGCCTAACCACTCAGCCAACCAGGTCGCGGGTCAAAAACATATTTATATAGCGGGGCATAAATATATTTTTACAGCGGGGCATAAATATATTTATATAGCGGGGCATAAATATGCTTCTAAAGTAGAGCATAAAGATATTTATACAGTGGGGCATAAATATGTTTATACAGCGGGGCATAAATATATTTATCCAGCGAGGCATAAATATATTTATACAGTGTGGCATAAATATATTTATAATGTTGGCATAAATATGCTTATAAAGTAGAGCATAACGATATTTATACAGTGGGGCATAATTATGCTTGTAAAGTAATCATTAATATATTTATACAGTTGGGCATAACTATGATTATAAAGTAGGGCATAAAAATATAGTGTGGCATAAGTATACTTATGCAATGTGACATAAATATACTTATATAGTGTGACATAAACATACTGGTACAGAAGGATAGTCAGAATTGCTGGATTTAGGGATTTTAAGTGCAAAGTAAAATGAAAGCTTGTCTAAACAGTCCCCCTTGATGTAAAGACAGTCAAATGTCTGGGTGATAGGTCACTAAACAGTCGCCATTGATGTAAACACAGTCAAATGTCTGGGTGATAGGTCACTAAACAGTCGCCATTGATGTAAAAACAGTCAAATGTCTGGGTGATATGTCGTTAAACAGTCGCCCTTGATGTATACACAGTCAAATGTCTGGGTGATAGATCACTAAACAGTCCCACTTGACGTAAACACAGTCAAATGTCTGGGTGGGAGGTCACTAAACAGCCGTCTTTGGTGTAAACACAGTCAAATGTATGGGTGATAGATCACTAAACAGCCGTCTTTGATGTGAAGACAGTCAAACGTCTGGGTGACAGATCACTAAACAGCCGTCTTTGATGTAAAGAGAGTCAAATTTTTGGGTGAGAGGTCACAAAACAGATGTCGTTGATGTAAAGAGAGTCAACTATGTTGGTGAGAGGTCACTAAACAGCTGTCTTTGATATGAAGACAGTTATCTTTGGGTTAGAGACCACTAAACAGTTGTCCTTGATGTGATGAAAGTCAGCTTGGGGTCTAAGGCCACCCTTGTTAATAACTTCAGGATACATGTTTCCACTACGATCTTGATGATAAAGAGAGTGGCATCATTGTTTTCCCATGGAGCATCGAATGTAAAGTTATTAAATTTAGACATTTTTTCCTCGATGTGCATTTTCGCTCTTCCAGACTAAGGGATTCAGTGTTTTATCTGTTAGTTTTATCTCTGTCTCATTTCTGTCTGGTAGTTTTGACAGGCTGTGATGTAGAAGTTTGGATGGTCGAGGTTTTGTGAGATGTAGAAGTTTGGATCGTCGAGGTTTTGTGAGATGTAGAAGTTTGGATGGTCGAGGTTTTGTGAGATGTAGAAGTTTGGATGATCGAGGTTTTGTGAGATGTAGAAGTTTGGATGGTCGATGTTTTGTTAATAAATAGATCTAAAGCTTGGAAAGCTCTGATGGAGGATTTACGATATTAAAGAGGATAAGCGAGTAAGCGGGTCTTGTAAAAGTTGATCAGATTCTTTATGTGCAGAACGATACCTGAGAAGTAATGGACAGTTTGACATCGTGGAATAGAGAGATCTCAGAAAGCGGAGAACTGAAATAAATTTAAGCCTTTGCTGACCTTCAAATACGTACAGTCTACACCAACAGACTCCAAGAATTCTACAGAAGATACAAAGATGGCGGTGCCAGATTCATTTCGTACTAGGGTGAGGCCAACAAGCTAAACTTGTATTTTCCAACTATTTTTCTTGTTTTTATCTGTTGTGTTGTTTCTGTATGTGATCCTTGAAAAAGGCTTTTGTCGAAATATTGGATTGTTGTGTGTTATTCATCTGTGTGTGCTCATTATCGTTTTCTGCCATTCTTATTTCTGTACACTTTCCTCACTGTTTCTATCTTTTCTTGTAAAACTGAACCATACACCTCCAACTACTCACATTACTAGAACCAATTTTACCGCGGTCGTCATTTCTCTTATCATCGTGACAGCGAACATTCTGGATAAATTCATTATGCTCGCCAACTCCTTCGATGAGCACATCAAGTTTACCTTCGAAATTCCCACTAGTTTGTCAACATTTATTAGACGTTTAAGTATATGTGGACATGGACAGTCTTTCTAATTCTGTATTTTACAAACCTACTGACAGCCATATACATATATCTGGTTTACAGTCCCTCTGACACTATATTTTAGAGAAATTTTTTAACTTGGAGAAAAACTCACCCCTCTACCCCCTTTCCGCTTATTGGTTTCATCCACCCAGGGTTTTCTGTTTCATCCACTTAGGGTTTTCTGTTTCATCCACCCAGGGTTTTCTGTTTCATCCACCCAGGGTTTTCTGTTTCATCCACCCAGGGTTTTCTGTTTCATCCACCCAGGGTTTTCTGTCCGAGGTGAGTTTATGGTACTCGCAGGCAGCAGAGACTTTATAGCAGTGTTTCCCAGACTTGTCTGGGCTGCCGCCCCCATTTTTCCCAGGCCACACCCTCCCCCATGTTCGTACAAATTAAACTAGGATATGAATTACATAACTAAAAACTTCAGCTAGCAAACTACTCGTAATTTATTTAATAATACAAATGATTACATTTATAACTCACCTGCTGCATTATTTTCTCAACTTTTAACGTGATAGATTAGTTTCATGTGGGGACACAAGTTTCTCAATATCAGGTAGAAAAGTGCTAACAAGGAAGGTATTACTATCCCCGTCTGTTGATTCGTCTTCCCTGAACGCCTCCTACTGCTCCCTTTTCTTCCACCCCCCCCCCATCCTTTCAGCATCCACAGAGGGCATTATCGCCCAGGTTGGGAAACACTGCTCGAAAGTAATTCCTGTCGTGAGTGCTTGTTGATTGGTATTTGCTACTTGCTGCACCGCCAAAGAAGGTTCAGGAAAAAAAATCTGCCACTCCAGTTAATTTCCATCCTCACTGTCAGATGGTTAAAGCAAATCTTTACAGTCATCTTTCACTGCTACAACTCGACCTGGACACTCCTAAATTTTCTCTGATACCATCCCCACCCCCTCCCCCAAATTAATCTACAAATGGGAACCAAACCTGAAGGATATCCTTGTCATTAATCACCTTCTAAGAGATCCTATCTTCTTTAATCAAAATTAGAAAGCGCACCTCACTAGCTCTGTCGCCTACCCTGTCGTCTAGGACATGAAATTCACACGAGTCCTCAACGTATCATTGTATGCAAAAGGTGTATGATAACTTACGTTGGGGAGACTGGTTTCAGGCTAGTCTGGTGCAGGAAGAAACATCTTTATGACTCTACCAGAATGTTTTTAAGCCAGTTTCCAATCATTTCAACGATCCCAGCCACAGTAGTGTCACTCTGCTGGGACACTATAACCATCAGGACTGAAGTCTATATTCAGCTCCCTGTCTTCACAATCATAATCCTTCCCTATTAACTTTCCATCTATTTTTCCTTATCTGTAACTGATATTGCAAACCCTCTACCGCAGTTATATTCACATGTTCCACTCACCTTTAACTCAGCTTGATAACCATTGTATCCCTCTCTCTCACCACCCCCTCTTTACCACAAACTAATCAGATTGATGACATATCCCAAAAGTCTTAATTTAAACAATCACAAAATGTCAAAACACGCACTCTCAGACACAGCTTTCTACAAGTGCTCCCTTTTTTACCATTCTTACTCTACATATTATATACGTAATTGTTAGTGCGAGGGTATCATCATGTGCAGTTATCTGTTATAGTCCGTCCAAGAAGAAGGTTGGCTAGTAAAGAAGATTAAACAGGGAAAACTTAAATACTATGAACACATTAAACGTCATGATAAGTTAGAGAAAACTGTCTTGGAAGGGTACATAATGGGAAAAAGAAAGAAAAGAAGACCAAGGCGAAGATGGCTGCAAGACATCGTTGATAATCTGCAAGTGGATACTTCAGCAACAAGGCATCTTGCTTACAACCGAGAGGCCTACAGGAGAGCTGTTGGGGAGGCAAAGTTCCGCAAAGGACAAGCAAATGACTGACTGACTGAATCCGTCCAATCCAAAAAAAATGTATTGTCCCGCCCCACTCCTCCCCTTTCATAATACACAATCATGCACGCACGCACGCGCGCGCGCACACACACGGTTGGTATATTATACGGCAAGAAAAATTTGAAAAACAGACACAGCTACAGATGGTCTACGAATCATGTCTGATTTAGTGCTGGTAGAGACGTCTATAAGCACCCGACGCTGGCTGAATAAATCACACTTCTACTTAAACGAGGAGAGAGATTCTGTGTTAATACATGAGAGAGTTGGGCTCAGTCATGATGTTGTCTGTGACTGGTGGTGATTTCTGCCAGTCTTCACTCAGTTTTGGCACGTTTGGCATTATTGTGACTGTTTGTAGGGAGGACATGCCTGCTGTCACTCCTGGAGAAAAGATGTCTTCACTCCACTTGTATAGCGAAAACGCCTGTCTCAAGTCTCATCACGTCATCTCTACAGTGAGTGTTGTTCACCAGCTGTTTGTGTCAACTGGTTGTACGAGTGCTAGTAAACAGGCATAGAGTACAATACAAATCATAAATCAGCATAGCAATACTTGGTAAATCCTCACAACAGCTAATATCTATCAGCTTCAAAAGTGTTTTATCTGATAAAAAGTGTCAATATTTCATACCTGAAAATGAGTTTTCTTTTTTTGAGTGTAGTATGTCTGAGAAACTGCCGGATTATCGCTCTTTATATTCTGGACTCATACAGCGCAGATGTGAGAGGCAAGTGGTTAGTTTGTGTTTATATATGCGTGCTAATAAGTGTTCGTGTATTTAATTATGTATTGATGATGTAGGTCAAAGTTCTGACCCGAGCCCCTGTTTTTGGCCAACCCTGAGATGGGCAGGGTATGTTACAGAATATGACATGAGCGTTACATTGCAGTTTGCATCATATTTGAAATAGGCAAGTCATCATTTTTCGACTGAAAACACGACACAGCCCACTCTCAAGTCACGTGTATACAAAGTTCAAGGTCGGTAATTCTCCTCCGCTAAGGCGACCTAAACTGTGGAACACATCCTCCAAAACTACACCAACTAAGAGACAGTCTAAGAACACATCCTCCAAAACTACACCAACTAAAAGACAGTCTAAGAACACATCCTCCAAAACTACACCAACTAAAAGACAGTCTAAGAACACATCCTCCAAAACTACACCAACTAAGAGACAGTCCAAGAACATATCCTCCAAAACTACACCAACTAAAAGATAGTCTAAGAACACATCCTATAAAACTACACCAACTAAGAGACAGTCTAAGAACACATCCTCCAAAACTACACCAACTAAAAGATAGTCTAAGAACACATCCTCTTCTTCTTCTTCTTCTTCGTTCGCACTGTCTGTCTATATCTGCAGTCCTGTCTCTTGGATAAATTTCACTGTTTTTTGTAACTCATGTATGGAACCGTAGAGCTTATCTTCTTTAGTGGTTTCACTGGGCCAGTAATTATTTCTCAGTGTCTCGTAGTTGATGCAGTTCTGGAGGATATGTTCCACAGTTTGGGGCACCTGGGCACATGTATATAGATTAGTAGTACCAACCTTAAACTTTGTATACATATGACTTCGGAGTCGGCTGTGTCCTGTTCGGAGACGGAAGATGGTGACTTGTTCCTTTCTGTTTAGCATGTGATAGTCATCATGTGGTGGTGTTTGTGGCTTCCTGTAGGTTTTTATCATGCTTTTCTTCTGATTATAGGTGACTGGTATGTCTGGTTGCTCCATTTCAGTGCCCTCTTTGGCCAGATGGTCAGCTTTCTCATTGCCTGGTATCCCACAGTGGGAGGGAATCCACTGCAAAGTGACTCCATGTTGTAAGCCAATTTTTGACAAGGCATCCTTAAGGTCTGGTAGTTTGTTGCACTGAAGAGCCTCCAGTACTGATCTTGCATCTGTGAGAATTACTACAGGACATGTATCAATTCTGGAGTCTGATAGTTTTTCAACTGCAGCAATAATTGCCCTAACTTCTGCATCATAGTTGTTGCAGTATTTACCAGTGGGTATGGAAATCTTGTCAATGGTGTTGTTTGGATATTCAATATATGCTCCTGCCCCACCATTTTTTATGGCATTATGTGCAGATCCGTCTGTATACACACGTATCCTCTAAAACTACATCAACTAAAAGATAGTCTAAGAACACATCCTCTAAAACTACACCAATTAAAAGATAGTCTAAGAACACATCCTCTAAAACTACACCAATTAAAAGATAGTCTAAGAACACATCCTCTAAAACTACACCAACTAAGAGACAGTTATTGGCCCAGTGAAACCACCTAAGAACATATCCTCCAAAACTACACCAACTAAGAGACAGTTATTGGCCCAGTGAAACCACCTAAGAACATATCCTCCAAAACTACACCAACTAAGAGACAGTTATTGGCCCAGTGAAACCACCTAAGAACACATCCTCTAAAACTACACCAACTAAGAGACAGTTATTGGCCCAGTGAAACCACCTAAGAACACATCCTCTAAAACTACACCAACTAAGAGACAGTTATTGGCCCAGTGAAACCACCTAAGAACACATCCTCCAAAACTACACCAACTAAGAGACAGTTATTGGCCCAGTGAAACCACCTAAGAACATATCCTCTAAAACTACACCAACTAAGAGACAGTTATTGGCCCAGTGAAACCACCTAAGAACACATCCTCCAAAACTACACCAACTAAGAGACAGTTATTGGCCCAGTGAAACCACCTAAGAACATATCCTCTAAAACTACACCAACTAAGAGACAGTTATTGGCCCAGTGAAACCACCTAAGAACATCCTCTAAAACTACACCAACTAAGAGACAGTTATTGGCCCAGTGAAACCACCTAAGAACACATCCTCTAAAACTACACCAACTAAGAGACAGTTATTGGCCCAGTGAAACCACCTAAGAACACATCCTCCAAAACTACACCAACTAAGAGACAGTTATTGGCCCAGTGAAACCACCTAAGAACACATCCTCTAAAACTACACCAACTAAGAGACAGTTATTGGCCCAGTGAAACCATCTAAGAACATATCCTCCAAAACTACACCAACTAAGAGACAGTTATTGGCCCAGTGAAACCACCTAAGAACACATCCTCTAAAACTACACCAACTAAGAGACAGTTATTGGCCCAGTAAAACCACCTAAGAACACATCCTCTAAAACTACACCAACTATTACTGGCCCAGTGAAACCACCTGGAGGTTAAGCTCTACGGTTCTATACATGAACTTTTTAAAAGTCTAATTTATCCAAGACTGCAGATACAGACAGAAAATGTGTAGGAAGAAGAACTAGACAAGAAAGCTATGAGAATGCCAAGAAACATGCGATACACTGTGACATAAAATTACTTACACAGCAGAACATGCGACTGCCGTGATAATTTTCACCAGCAATTACCTATCAAGTATAAAAACGGAGAAACCAAGAAAGAAGGAACATAACCTTTTCTCTGAATAACATCTTCCACATATTTTCAATACGGGTTTGTACGTAATACTCTGTAGCTTTACCATTACTACTTTTTTTTAACCACACAAATCGTACATTTACAGCCTACAGTGTTTACAACACAAACTTCCAAACACTGGCCAGATGTGATATTTTGCTATGAGATGATTTGCTGGACTCGCTGTCTTGCAGCAAACTACTTGAATGTTCGTCAGTTACAGAAAACAGTTAAACCATCAGCTACAAGTACTATGAAAACATTGATGAGACTATTCCTGTAAAACGGATATACTAACAGAAATGAAGAGAGAAGAAAAAAAAATATTCATCTTCCAAGATAGTTTATGTTTCTCTGCTTGTCGCTCTAGGACAGAATCATCTTACAACCTTCCCGTGCTGTTACACGTCACACAGGGCTCCCATGGTAGTTTGCCAAGTTTTCCGTGAGCGTTTCAACCTCATCAAGGGGTTTCATGCCTACTAAACTGACTTCTCTTAACAATGTCCTCTTTAGAGTTTCACATTGAACAGAATGCTACATTCAAACTTGTCTGTTTCTGCATTCATTTTACAGCGATCTTTTTTCACTGACAAAAGTTTGTCACCACCAACAAACCGCGTCAGATAAGTGTTCTGTGATGGCGTGTCTGGGGTAGGATCATTCAAATTCTGCCTAGTCAAAGATGGCACACCGAAGTTCGCTGCTGTAACTAAACGTTTTTAGCAAGTGTCAGTGTATAGCATACAATTGTTACACACGGAACTAATCGGCGGAACGATATCATTCACCTTTGTGTGCCAGTGCTCAACTAAATACGTCAGTCAGTCATTTGCATGTCCCTTGCGGAACTTTGCCTCCCTAACAGCTCTCTTTTAGGCCTCTCAGTTGTAAGCAAGATGTCCTACTGCTGATGCATTCACTTGCAGATTATAACGTCATGCAGCCATCTTCGCCTTGGTCTTCCTCTATCTTTCTTTTTCTCATTATGTATCCTTCCAAGATTGTATTATCTGACTTATCATGACGTTTAATGTGTCCAAAATAAACATTTAAGTTTTCTGTTTAATCTTCCTTACTAGCCAGCCTTCTTCAATATCTAGTTCTTGTAGTATGGATATATTTGTTCTTTTTTGTGTCCATATTTGAAAAACTCTTCTGTAGCATTTGCATTCAACGGCATTTATGTGTTTCTCAGTGTCCAGGTCTCACAGGCATATGTTGCGATGGCGAAGATGCATGCCCTTAAAATCTTATTTTTGTAGTTCTGACTGTTTCTCTCCATAGCTTCTTTAGTTGTTTTACTTTCTGAAGAACGATAGATATCCTCCTTTTAATTTCCCTCATTGTATCTCCATTATTAGTTAGTAATGATCTAAGATATTAAAAACTCTCCATTTCTTCCAATGTTTCCTCATTGATACATATTTCAGCTGCCTTATTTGTTTTGTCAGTAGTCGTCAGTTTAGTTTTCTTCACATTAAGAAGACGACAAGTACATCAAACATAAAATACATCTTACGTCACACATAAAATACATCTGTTATTAGGCTAGAAGTGATGACGAGTACGTCAAACATAAAATACATCAGTTATTACGCTAGAAGTTATGACGAGTACGTCACACATAAAATACATCTGTTATTACGCTAGAAGTGATGACAAGTACATCAAACATAAAATACATCTTACGTCACACATAAAATACATCTGTTATTAGGCTAGAAGTGATGACGAGTACGTCAAACATAAAATATGTCAGTTATTACGCTACGAGTGATGACGAGTACGTCACACATAAAATACATCTGTTATTACGCTAAGAGTGATGACAAGTACGTCACACATAAAATACATCTTTTATTATGTTAGAAGTGATGACGAGTAAATCACACATAAAATACATCTGTGATTACGCTAGAAGTGAGGATGAGAACATCACATACATCTGTGATTACGTTAGAAGTGAAGATGAGAACATTACATATTTAAAAAAAAGAAAAATTCATTAATAAAAAAACACAACAACTGTGAAGGTGAAGATTTCATGAAAATCTTGGAGCAAGAACTGGATGTAGACAAGCAGAAACCTCACCTTATATATCAATTATCTACAGAAAATCTTACGTCTTCAAGACTAACTTCCTGCGCAGGACTACACTGAAGATAACATAACGATAAATAATATTTCTTATATCAACACACACTCCAGTTTTGCGACGTACACGAAACTACTTGTAAGCAGAAGACATGCACTTCTGTTACAACACAGGACAGACTCAACATTCGCTGGCTCCCACAGACAACCCAACAACACCTAGCACTAGCCCATGAAATGCAGGGGAAAACAACATTATCTTCACCTGACATGCCACCTGGGTTTGAAAAGCTCCAAGTAAAACTGTAGCTAGTAGAAAGAACACTTGAAACTGTCTGGCAGCCATTATACTGAAGTGTAGGCCAAGATTACAGACACACATTCATCCATACAGCATCATCATCACATTATCTACCGCATGTCACAAGCTAATTTAAACAAAACATTGGCCATCTGTACACCTTAACCTATAATCAGAGAAACAAAAACAAAACACACACACAGATGTAGGCAGGCACCTCAGATTAAGTGTTGCTGTGACATACTAACCGATGTCTCATTGCGACGTGCTAAACTGTGTTTCTATTGTGACATGCTAAACTGTGTCTCTTTATTGAGACATGCTTCTTCTTCTTCCTTCGCATTTAGCGATAATGCGTGTTACCCTGATTTTTGCGATGCACCTTTTGGCTGGGTAACTCCGACTTCAGCACCTTTCCTTGCTAGGGCAGATTATGGTCTTGCTCAGACTGCCATGAAGACAGTGTGGCTGGCCTGGCCACAACTTTGTTTTCCAGCCTCTGGTGGCTGTACTTAAGCCCCTTCTCCATGTCAGATGGTTTTGAGACAGTTCCACAAAGACACTCTGACTTTGAGATGAGGAATCTGATGAGTGCTTCAACGACATCCATTCTCCGCCACCCATAGTCTACTGGCTCTGTTTTGTTTACATCATTCTGACAGCCATTGTTGTAAAGACCCATAGGCTTGTCACGTCCTGGATTCATTGGTTTCACACCAGACGTCCCTCATCCCCGCCAGAGATCTCCATGTCCTCATCCATCCACCAACCTGACATTACATTTTACAAAAATAACAATTACAATTAGTGTTGATTGCTACAAGTTTCTGGGCTACGGAGGTAGGTCTGAGTTTTTAAGCGAACAGATCTATGTTCCCTGTCTCACAAACACTCTGTTAAGATAAGTGTGCTCTTAACACAGCTGTCTCTTTATTGTGAAGTGCCAACAGGTGTCTCTTTATTGAGATGTGCTAACCTCTGTCTCTTTATTGAGATGTGCTAACCTCTGTCTCTTTATTGTGATTTGATAACCCGTGTCTCTTTATCGTGAAGTGCTAACAGGTGTCTATTGTGACGTGCTAACCTGTCTCTTTATTGAGACGTGCTGACAGCTGCCTCTTTTTTGGGACGTGCTAACAGATGCCTCTTTATTGTGACATGCTAACCTGTTTCTCATTGTGATGTACTAACCTGTATCTCTTTATTGGAACATGTTAACCTGTGTCTCTTTATTGTGACATGCTAACCTGTCTCATTACTGCGATGTACTAACCTGTGTCTCTTTATTGTGATGTACTGATGTCTCTTTATTGTGTCACACTAACCTGTGTCTCTATTGTGACATGGTAACCCGTGTCTCTTTACTGTGATGTGCTAGCCTGTGTCTATTTATTGTGTCACAAAAACCTCTTTATTGTGACATGGTAACCCATGTCTCTTTATTGTGATGTACTAATCAGTGTCTCTTTATTGTGATGTGCTAACCTGTGTCTATTTATTGTGATGTACTAATCTGTGTCTCTTTACTGTGATGTGCTAACCTGTGTCTCTTTATTGTGATGTACTAATCAGTGTCTCTTTATTGTGATGTGCTAACCTGTGTCTCTTTATTGTGACACACTAAACTGTGTCTCTTTATTATGATGTGCTAACCCATGTCTTTTTATTGTAATGTACTAACCTGTCTAATTATTGTGATGTACTAACCTGTGTCTCTTTATTGTGACATACTAACCCATGTCTCATTATTGTGATATGCTAACCTGTCTCTCTTTATTGCGATGTACTAACCTGTGTCTCATTATTGTGTCGCACTAACCTGTCTCATAATGAATATGTTTTCACCTCATCTCTAATGAAAACTAACAACAAACAAATGAATATCTTCTAACTTGATTTCTAATGAAAATTAAAATGGTATCCTGTTGTAAAAATTCTAATATTTATTTTTATTTCTAAAACTCTTCTCACATACTGCACCATATATAAAATTTTCAGCTAACATGCTGAAACATGACAGATTAGTTACAATAACAACAAAAATACAAGTATCAAGGGATGACAAATGATGGGCTTCTAAGATGTTCAAACAAACAAACAAAAATTTAGTCACTTCAAATTCTACCTGTAGCAGCTACATATTCCCACAGTGTGATATCAACTACATATTCCCACAATGTGACAGCAGCTATATATTCCCACAATGTAATAGCAGGTACATATTTCCACAATGTAATACCAGCCATATATTTCCACAATGTGATAAATTTCTACATTATGTACACAGTATCACATATACACTTGTTCCTACAATGTGACAAATCTCCACATTATACATGCAGAATCAGATGTACTTATAACATGATCATTCTCAAATTTATGTACACACACCGGTGACAAGTCTTTACATTATGTACACAATATATGTACTTACTTACTTATTCACACAACAAAACTTGATTGACCACAGTGAAAGTTGATACCAGCAACAAAAATGAGAGAAATTTATTAAAGAAACTCTTGAAATATATAACAACAAAGTAACTTGCGGCAGGCCTCAAAACTCCTGAGATCTACAGAAAATAATAAAAACTCATCTTTTACTATATTCTTGCTAACCAGCAGAATTCCAACAAACACACAGAATTGTTTTGTGCTGATGTAGTCAGTGAACACACAAAACTGTTTTACACTGATGTGTTCAGTGAACACACAAAACTGTTTTATGCTGATGTGTTCAGTGAACACACAAAACTGTTTTATGCTGATGTGTTCAGTGAAAACACAAAACTGTTTTATGCTGATGTGTTCAGTGAACACACAGAACTGTTTTATGCTGATGTGTTCAGTGAACAGACACACAAAACTGTTTTATGCTGATGTAGTCAGTGAACAAACACACAAAACTGTTTTATGCTGATGTAGTCAGTGAACAAACACACAAAACTGTTTTATGTTGATGTGTTCAGTGAACAAACACACACAACTGTTTTATGCTGATGTGTTCAGTGAACACACACACAAAACTGTTTTATGCTGATATAGTCAGTGAACAAAGACACAAAACTGTTTTATGCTGATATAGTCAGTGAACAAACACACAAAACTGTTTTATGCTGATATAGTCAGTGAACAAACACACAAAACTGTTTTATGCTGATGTGTTCAGTGAACACACAAAACTGTTTTATGCTGATATAGTCAGTGAACAAACACACAAAACTGTTTTATGCTGATGTGTTCAGTGAACACACAAAACTTTTATGCTGATATAGTCAGTGAACAAACACACAAAACTGTTTTATGCTGATGTGTTCAGTGAACACACAAAACTGTTTTATGCTGATATAGTCAGTGCACAAACATACAAAACTGTTTTATGCTGATGTGTTCAGTGAACAAACACACAAAACTGTTTTATGCTGATATAGTCAGTGAACAAACACACAAAACTGTTTTATGCTGATATAGTCAGTGAACAAACACACAAAACTGTTTTATGCTGATATAGTCAGTGAACAAACACACAAAACTGTTTTCTGCTGATATAGTCAGTGAACAAACACACAAAACTGTTTTATGCTGATATAGTCAGTGAACAAACACACAAAACTGTTTTATGCTGATATAGTCAGTGAACAAACACACAAAACTGTTTTATGTTGATGTAGTCAGTGAACAAACACACAAAACTGTTTTATGCTGATATAGTCAGTGAACAAACACACAAAACTGTTTTATGCTGATGTGTTCAGTGAACACACAGAACTGTGTTATGCTGATGTGTTCAGTGAACACACAAAATTGTTTTATGCTGATGTGTTCAGTGAACACACAAAACTGTTTTATGCTGATGTGTTCAGTGAACACACAAAACTGTTTTATGCTGATGTGTTCAGTGAACACGCAAAACTGTTTTATGCTGATGTGTTCAGTGAACACGCAGAACTGTTTTATGCTGATGTAGTCAGTGAACACACAGAACTGTTTTATGCTGATGTGTTCAGTGAACACACAGAACTGTTTTATGCTGATGTGTTCAGTGAACACACAGAACTGTTTTATGCTGATGTGTTCAGTGAACACACAAAACTGTTTTATGCTGATGTGTTCAGTGAACACACAGAACTGTTTTATGCTGATGTGTTCAGTGAACACACAAAACTGTTTTATGCTGATGTGTTCAGTGAACACACAAAACTGTTGTATGGTAACGTATTCAGTGATCACACGCAGAAAACTATTTTATGCTGATGTATTGAGTGAACACCTCTTCTCCTTGTACAGCGAAAACATAATAAGAAATATAGAGAACATGCCAAGAATATCAGTTGGCGGGTACAACCTTAACAACTTAAGATTTGCAGATGACACAGTTCTGATTGCTAAAGGTGAAGGTGAGCTACAGGCTCTTCTGGACATCATTGTTCGTGAAATTAAAAATAAAGGTCTCAGCATGAACAAAAAGAAGACTGAAGTGATGGTCATCTCAAAGAAAAGAATACCATCAAAATGTAGCATTACCGTTGATGGTACAAATCTGAAACAAACAGATAGATTCAAGTAATTAGGAATGATTATAACAACTGATGGGAAATGTCACAACGAAATAAAAAGCAGACATGCTCAGGCCAAGTCAGCATTCCAGACAATGAGAAACATCTTGTGCAACAGATCTGTATCAATGGAAACAAGATTCCAAGTACTTAAATGTTACATCAAGCCAATTTTGTTTTATGGATGTGAAGCATGGTCATGAATAAGAGAGTTCAGCGAGGAATGGAGGCCATGGAAATGTGGTTTATAAGAAGGATGTTGAAGGTCCAATGAACAACCAAGAAAAACAATGAAGAAGTCTTATGAGAGACTGGAGTTAAAAAGGAAATTAAAGCACAAATCAGAGGCAGACAAGCGAGATTTATAGGACATTTCTTGAGGAGAGGAAAATTTGAACACATTGTGGCAATTGGAAAAAATTGAAGGAAGAAAAGACGGAGGAAGACAGAGAGAGAAGTTACTGGATGGGCACAGTGTGGCTAGGAAGAAAGTCACTTGCGGATCTCATAATCAAGTCTACAGACGGGGAATTGTGGAGAGAAATGATCGCCTACGCCACACGGCATGGCACTTGAATTAAACTGAATTGAGTGAACACACAAAACTTTTATGCTGACGTATTCAGTGAACACCTCTTCTCCTTGTACAGCGAAAACATAATAAGAAATATAGAGAACATGCCAAGAATATCAGTTGGCGGGTACAACCTTAACAACTTAAGATTTGCAGATGACACAGTTCTGATTGCTAAAAGTGAAGGTGAGCTACAGGCTCTTCTGGACATCATTGTTCGTGAAAGTAAAAATAAAGGTCTCAGCATGAACAAAAAGAAGACTGAAGTGATGGTCATCTCAAAGAAAAGAATACCATCAAAATGTAGCATTACCATTGATGGTACAAATCTGAAACAAACAGATAGATTCAAGTAATTAGGAATGATTATAATAACTGATGGGAAATGTCACAACGAAATAAAAAGCAGACATGCTCAGGCCAAGTCAGCATTCCAGACAATGAGAAACATCTTGTGCAACAGATCTGTATCAATGGAAACAAGATTCCAAGTACTTAAATGTTACATCAAGCCAATTTTGTTTTATGGATGTGAAGCATGGTCCATGAATAAGAGAGTTCAGCGAGGAATGGAGGCCATGGAAATGTGGTTTATAAGAAGGATGTTGAAGGTCCAATGAACAACCAAGAAAAACAATGAAGAAGTCTTATGAGAGACTGGAGTTAAAAAGGAAATTAAAGCACAAATCAGAGGCAGACAAGCGAGATTTATAGGACATTTCTTGAGGAGAGGAAAATTTGAACACATTGTGGCAACTGGAAAAAATTGAAGGAAGAAAAGACGGAGGAAGACAGAGAGAGAAGTTACTGGATGGGCACAGTGTGGCTAGGAAGAAAGTCACTGGCTGATCTCATAATCAAGTCTACAGATGGGGAATTGTGGAGAGAAATGATCGCCTACGCCACACGGCATGGCACTTGAATTAAACTGAATTGATTGAACACACAAAACTTTTATGCTGACGTATTCAGTGAAAACACAAAACCTTTTTGCTGGTGTATTCAGTGCAAGATGGCGGATGTTTAACGCTCCCGCTGACATGCAGAAATCAGCTAAATTTCGCTTGATCTGTCACATATCCTGTACCAGGAGTTTGGCATAAGGCTAACAACCTTAGCCTGGGACCTATCTAGAGGCAACTCCAGACGGGAAAAAAAATATTGTTACGGAAACTCACAGAGAAACCAACCGAGCATCAGGGATGCCAACTCCGAAGAGCTCATTCGTTGGCCTCAAACATGTGACAAAGATTGGATTCTGGAATGTGAGAACGATGGCAGCACCAAGAAAAACTACTCAGGTCATCAGAGAAATGGAGAGATACCACCTAGACTTACTGGGTATCAGTGAAATGCGGTGGCCAGAAGCAGGTAAAAGATCGGCGGAAAATGGTAAGTTAATACATTCAGGCAGAGAGGACGGGAAACACTAGGAGGGGGTGGGTATAGTTATGTCAAATGTAGCAGCAAAGAGCCTTGTAGAATGGGAACCAGTGAACAGTCGTATAATAAGAGCACGATACAACCTAAGACACGGAAGAATGACAATAATACAGTGTTATCACCTACGAACAATGCAGATGAGGTGAAAGCCGATTTCTATCACTAATTACAACATATCATCAACAAAGTCCCTAAATACGATATCCTAATTGCTATGTGGGGCTTCAGTGCTAAGGTAGGGAAAGACAACACCGATGTTGAAAAAGTAATGGGGAAAGAAGGAATTGACATAGTAAATCAGAGTGGAGAAAGATTAATTGAAATATGTCTAACAGAGGGCATGGTCATTGGAGGCACAATATTTCCACACACAGAGAAACATAAAACAACATAGATATCTCCAGATGATAGAACTAGAAACCAGATAGATCATTTTTGTATTAGAAAGCAATACAGAACATCTCTGATAGATGTAAGGGCATACAGGGGTGCAGATGTCAACAGTGATCACAATCTGTGTATAGGGAAAATAAAAAATAAAACTAAAACTGAAAAGCCAGCACAAGAAATTAATACACAGAAATATAAATAGCCACAGCCTACAAGAAAAGAATACTAACAGTAATTTCAATCAGGAACTTGCAAATCATTCCACAACACTCAGTGAAGTAGAGGAGATAGGTATAGATGAATCATGGAATTCTTACAGCTCAGCAGCAAAAGCAAGCACTGGATTGAAAAAAAATTGAAGAGGTTAACAGGTACTATTACATATAAAGAAAGACCAATCCTTAGCAAAACTGGAACCCTATTAACATCAAGTAAAGACCAAAAGCAAAGATGGGCTGAACACTCCAAGAAATACTTAATCGACCACACACAAAAGAATTGTTAAACCTTGAAACCGACTTATCAACCCCACAACTAAACGTCAACCTAGATGAAATTAAATTGCATGAAATTGAAACAGCAGTGAATTTAATGGCTAACAACAAAGCTGCAGGTGAAGATGAAATAACATCTGAAATGTTAAAAGCTATCAATAGTGACAACATGAGACAACTACAGAGAATGTTTAACAAGATTTGGAAAGAAGAAAAGGTCCCTTGTAAATGGAAAAGGGAATCATTGTTAAAATACCAACAACAACAACAACAAAAAAAAAGGCAACCTTAGTGACTGTAACAACTGGAGAGGAGTAACCTTAGTATCAGCTGTGTCAAAAGTATTTTGCAAGGTCATTTTGAATAGACTTAAAGATATCAGTGGATACCGCAATGAGAGAAGAACAAGCAGGATTTCAAAAAGTGAGAAGCTGTCTGATCAGATCTTTCTCTCTAAGAATACCTGAAGAACATTTTGAAAAGCAGAAACCATTAATACTGAACTTTAAAAGGCATCTGATAGCATACACAGAGATTCATTGTGGAGAATTTTAAGTCTATATGGAATACCATCTAAAATTGTCAACATCATTAAGGACTTCTACAATGGTTATGTTTGTGCAGTCAAGACAGAAGAAGGGATGAGTGAATGGTTCCAGATTGAAACAGGTGTGAAACAAGGGTGATACTGTCTCTTTTGCTTTTTGGTATTGCAATAGACTTCATAATGAAAAAATGCTGCACAGGTAACACAGGTATTGACCGGGTACATGGGACCCAACTAGAAGATCTTGATTTTGCAACTCTTATTAGTAACAACGTGAATTCCATGCAAGAAAAAACAGATATCCTGTCTTCACTGGCTATCAAAATAGGACTTGAAATTAACAAGGATAAAACAAAAATGATGAAACTTCCCATTAATCAAAATGGAAAAATACATGTAGAAGGGACAGATGTTGAAGAAATCAATCAATTTTCATACCTTGGCAGCTACATAGACCAGGATGGTGACACCAGAAAGGAAATTAGAATTAGAATTGCAAAAGCAGCATTAATCTTCAAGAATCTTGAGAAGATATGGCATTCAAAAGTTATAAGCACAAAAACCAAGTAAAGACTATTCAATTCAAATGTAATATCCAACCTCATTTATGCATGCTTGAAAGCTGGAAAACTAAAGAAATAGACAAGAAATTAGACTCTTTTAGAAACAAATGCTTAAGGAAAATACTTGGCATCAAGTGGAACGAATTCAAGAACAATGCAAAGATAAGACAGATGAGTGAGCGAACAACAACCAGTCTCATGGTGATCAGGAAAAAGGAGATGGACATATGTTGGTCACATGATGAGAAGAAATGATCAGAGAATCCCAAAACAAGCTATGAAGTGGAACACAACAGGCCAAAGGAAATGAGGCAGACCACGTGAAACTCTAAAGAGGACATTGCTAAAAGTGGCCAAATTAATAGGTATAAAATCCCTTGATGAGGTTAAAAAATTCGCCGAAAACAGGAAAAATTGGCAAACTACCTTGCGAGCCCTATGTGATGTTTAATGGCATGGGAAGGATATAAGAATACGAAGAAATTCAGTGAACACACAAAACTGTTTAATGCTGATGTATTCAGTGAACACACAAAACTGTTTTAAGCTGATGTATTCAGTGAACACACAACAGTTTTACATTGATGTATTCAGTGAACACACAACAGTTTTACGTTGATGTATTCAGTGAACACACAACAGTTTTACGTTGATGTATTCAGTGAACACACAACAGTTTTACACTGATGTATTCAGTGAACACACAACAGTTTTACACTGATGTATTCAGTGAACACACAAAACTGTTTTATGTAGATGTATTCAGTGAACACATACAAGCAGCAACAACTCATGAATATGTTATGCAAATTCTGTACATGTCACAAATACTTTTATTATACAAGGTCCGTCAATTAAGTAATGAGACTAATTCCATAAAAAATAAAATAAACAACAGTTGAAGATATAATCTGTATTTTATTCAAAGTAAGCCCCTTGTGCAATGATACAGCGAATGGCACGGTCTAACAAACACTGTAACGACCTCTGCAGTTCTTCTGTTGGTATGGCCCTTAAACTTGATGTTACGGCCCTTTGGATGTCATCAGTATTGTCAAAGAAGCATCCTTTCAATGGTAACTTTAATTTTGGGAATAGAAAATAATCACAGGGAGGCAAATCTGGGGAAAAGGGCGTATGTTTGAGAACACACACTTGTTTTTGGACCAAAAATTCCTGTACAACTACCGCCTGGTGAGCCAGTGCATTATCAAGAAGAAGGAAAAAATTGCCAGGTGTTGAATATTTGGATCGAAATCAGAGAATCCTCTTCAAAAGGCATTTCAAAATACTTAAATAAACTTTGGCAGTGACAGTCTGTCCCTCTGGAATAAATTCTTTGTGAATAAACTCCTTTGCTGTCGTAGAAGCACACCAACATTGTCTTCACTTTTGACTTTTGAAGATGAAATTTTCTGCCTTTTGGTGATGATGACGACTTCCACTGAGCACTTTGGAGTCATAGCTGAAAATCCATGTTTCATCCTCTGCAACAATCAAATTTTAAAAAATGTTGATTTCTGCAACACGTTTTGATGATGTTTTTTGCATACTCAATATGCTGATGTTTTTGGTCATCAGACAACGAATGTGGTACAAACTGCCAAGAAGCTTTTTTACTGCCCAAATCTTCCACTAAAATTTTACAAATGGTATCTCAGTTAACACCAAATTTATCTGCCATCATCCTCACAGTCAAACAACCATCTTCTTGTATCCATTCTCCGACTTTTGTAATGAGTTCCTCATTACAAACAGAAATTGGTTGTCCATGTCTAGTTGCATTTGTAATCATTTCCACACTTTTGAATCAACAATACCACCTGAATATCTGTACACAAGATAAACAATTATCCCCATAAACTTGTCACATCAATTCAACAGTCTCAATGGTACTTTTTCCAAGTTTTAAACAGAATTTAATGTTAGCATTTTGCTCCATGCTGATTACATGACAATACACCTCTAACTAGGTCAACACACTGGCGGCTTATTTGTCATCTGCTAATTGGGCGGCGATGAAAAGTTGCCAGATCATAGATGAAGGTTGCCTCTTTGGATTCCATGCTTTGCTTCATAGATGGCATTTTTGTCTTGGCCATAATAAAATCAGCCTCATTACTTAATTGTCAGACTTTGCATGATCATAATATCAGTATGAAAGACAAAATATGTTGTTAATACAACACACTGTACCATTAAGTATTGGACTTGTTCAGTGGATTTACTTCTGCAGTAATACTCAGTATAAACTAATCAACCGCTGTACAGTAAAACTCCAAACTTTAAGTACATCTTTCTTATTTCACTGTACAATAAAACTCCAAAA
Source organism: Achatina immaculata (assembly GCA_009760885.1). Taxonomy (NCBI): domain Eukaryota; kingdom Metazoa; phylum Mollusca; class Gastropoda; order Stylommatophora; family Achatinidae; genus Lissachatina; species Lissachatina immaculata. The sequence goes on along the minus strand of CM019707.1, from coordinate 28,848,334 downwards.
TTTATGCACATCTTTCTTGCCTTATTTCACTTTACAGTAAAATGCTGAACTTTATGTACATCTTTATTACCTTATTTAACTGTACACTAAACTCCAAACTTTATGTACATCTTTCTTACCTTATTTCACTGTACAGTGAAGCTGAAACTTGTACACTCAGGGAGGAGAAAAAATATTGAAAAAATTGTGCATGTCACAAGCTAACAACTGTCACAAAATCTGCTGTTATATAAAGTAGCATGACACAAGACAGCAAGGATGAGATTAAAGTGGTGTGACACAAGACAGCAAGGATGAGATAAAGTTGCATGACAAAAGACAGCAAGGATGAGATAAAGTTGCATGACACAAGACAGCAAGGATGAGATAAAGTTCTATGACACAAGACAGCAAGGATGAGATAAAGTTGCATGACACAAGACAACAAGGATGAGATAAAGTGGCATGACAAAAGACAGCAAGGATGAGATTAAAGTGGTCTAACACAAGACAGCAAAGGTGAGATAAAGTGGTGTGACACAAGACAGCAAAGATGAGATAAAGTGGTGTGACAAGCAATGTTCCCTCTAAGGGTTTGCAATCTGTGTGGAAAATGTTCAGTTCATGTGCAAAAAAAATAATGTGTGCAAATGTGCATACTAATGTATACACACACTGTAAAGGCCTGTACATTTAATAACAAGATAAACCTGCTGTACTTTTCAGTTACTGGTATTTAGTTAATTACAATGATTTGTTTACTTATTATAAATTATAGTTATTTATTTACATAGTTGTTTATCCTATCATATTCAACTTACTATGGTTTCACTGATATATAACCCCAACCAATGTCGAGAAGCAAATAAATAACTTCAGTTTACCAAACAATAGAAGATTAAATTAGAGCGACAGCAGGACGGACCTAATATCCCAATCCCACACTTTGCTGTCTGGCCATCTAATTATAGGTTAGAACAGAGTCACTTTCACTTTTAAAGGTGACATTCTCATTAAAACCTCTAACCACCCAGATTTATGCTTGAGAAGTATAGGGCACAGGATACAGGAGTCTTTGTTAGTACCAGTTTGAACACTACAAAAACACATACTTGAGTTTCACATAATTTTGCATGTTTCCATAGTGACAGTAAATCTATAGCTATTAAAAAAAAAAAAGGACAGATAGCTATTAAAAAAAAAAAAAGGACAGCTCTAATGTTGGTGGTCACAATGTCTGGTGCTAGTTACCAAGATCAGTTTGCATAGCTTAGCCGCTCAATGGACATTCTCCTTTCCCAGGAAAGTGAACGCAGCGGAAATTAATCTGTCTATTTTAATGACCCTCTATTCTCTGTGTGCCCACTTCCCTGGTCATGATTCTGCTACAGCACTACCAAAACCATGCAATAAAAGATCAGCTGAAACATTTAATCTTTGATATTTTTTCTGTGTGGCCACGCCACTTAGTGGGAACAGTGGTGACAAGACAGCAAGGATGAGATAAAGTGGTGTGACTGACAGCAAGGATGAGATAAAGTGGTGTGACACAAGACAGCAAGAATGAGATAAAGTGGTGTGACACAAGACTGCAAAGATGAGATAAAGTGGTGTGACACAAGACAGCAAGGATGAGATAATGTGGTGTGACACAAGACAGCAAGGATGAGATAAAGTGGTGTAAGACAAGATAAAGTGGTGTGACACAAGACTGCAAAGATGAGATAAAGTGGTGTGACACAAGACTGCAAAGATGAGATAAAGTGGTGTGACACAAGACAGCAAGGATGAGATGTGGTGTGACACAAGACAGCAAGGATGAGATAATGTGGTGTGACACAAGACAGCAAGGATGAGATAAAGTGGTGTAAGACAAGATAAAGTGGTGTGACACAAGACTGCAAAGATGAGATAAAGTGGTGTGACACAAGACTGCAAAGATGAGATAAAGTGGTGTGACACAAGACAGCAAGGATGAGATAAAGTGGTGTGACACAAGACAACAAGGATGAGATAAAGTGGTGTAAGACAAGATAAAGTGGTGTGACACAAGACAGCATGGATATCAGAACTGGATTTAGCACGATGTTAAAATGGAACCAAAAAAGTCCATTTGTTCAGATCTAAATCGCACACGCCTTACCATAATTAGTTGAAAATATCAGAACAAAACAAAATGTCTCACAAGCCAAACATGTTTATCTCATCACAGCTAAAACAAATGCTTATCTTTCTGCCTGTCACCTCAGCTCACAAATACTGATCTAGAACCCTGAGATAAAAACAGTAAGAACTAACAATGCTTTTACTATGTTCCACTGCTTTGCTGCACGGTACTGCTGGCTATGATCTTTTCTTTAAGTAACACATAAACCAGGATACATCTGTTGGCTGCTTTCATGAACTATTCTGTAGCTGTCTGTACTGCTACCTCTTCCTGCTGTTGCTCTAAGCCCACATAACCCCTGTTATGGGAATAAGTTTTATTTTGTATCATCACCAAGGCTCAGTTGCCAAGAGATATGTTACTGTCTGCTAACCAGAATTGCTTGTACATTTTTGGATGCCTTGTATTGTTTAAAACACGATAAAATCTTACAGTGAAGATTTTATTCTCTCAGCTAGTTTTCTATACAAGTCCTTATTCCACACAAAACCTTATACGGATCACCGAAGGAAGGCTAGTTATTTGTGATTTGACAGCCATGACCATATAGTGAATGCTCAAGTACTCAATATGTAGCAGGTTAAAATGTAATGATGTCAATGTAGAATAGTACAAAATGTTTACTCTCACAAGAGGATTCACATACTATATTTATGTCCATGTTGGTAATATCTCTTTGTACAAAATATCTAGAGACACCTCTGTATTTAAAATAACAAGAAATAAAGTGTCCCTACATGGTATTCATGTGTCACAAATGATAAAATCAAGTGGTATAATGTTTCACATTCCACAGCATCATTTTCAGACAGGTATGAAAACTGTGACACACCAGCAGACCAGTCTGGCCTGTGTTAAGACATACATATGTTCATATACAATGCACTACTGTTTATAACACAAAACATGTGAATCTTTGACTAGAAACATCACACACATCTAAATATAATGTATATTAGTTGGGAAATGTTTTACAGTGAAACAAACAAACAAAAATTAAGATGCAGCAGTGTGACCACAGGCTCATCATACGAGTATAGACTTACAAACTTACGTCATTTAAACTTTCCAGTTAAAATTACACACACGCAAAAGAAAATTCTTCTCAGCAAGAGATTTTGTTTGTTCCCTTTATTTTGTCAAGTTACTGTACAAATCTTTGTCCTGAAGAGTCTTGGCAAGAATCTGATGTTTTGTGGAGTTTTCATCTCTCACTATAAAACAGATCCTTACCTTGTCCTCTTCCACATCATCTTCAGTAACTCATTTTACAGAAATCACTTGCCAACTACTACAATGTTTCTACCCAAATCTGAAAATATGCTAATGAGATTCCACTATATCATGCAACATTTACTACATGAGAAAACACTCCACAAGACTATACTTTCTGTTCACTTTATGAAAGCCTATTTTTGTTATGTTGCTCATGCACCTTGCACAACTTCCTAAAAGTTGCTTGAGAAAACATCACAGACATATGTGTGAACATCTTCCAGAACCCTGCTGCTCTCTTGTTAAAAAAATAAAGCAAGCTATGGCAGTTCATGAAATGCAGGTTTTCCCTGACTGTACAAAAAAAAGAAAAAATTAAATCTACAACAACACATGTGCCATTTTGCGACAGCTAGGGAAGAATATCAGACTGGTCACTACTTGTATGTCTGCTTATTCATGCTGATGCTGTCTTCTGTTCTTATATATAATTCTCATCACTGAGACAAGTCTCAGAAAACAATTATTGCTGTTAGACTTCAGTAAATCGTTTTCAGCTGTTCATATGTCATGAAGAACTAAACAAGAGTTAAGGAAATAACCAATCAAATAAGAAATTAGAATGGCTTGTACAAATTTAACTTGTAAATCTGTTAACCAGTAATGAGAGTATAAGTATAAATGGGACATGGAAAGAGCTGGCATTGTTGCAATGTATGGACTGTGTTCAAAACAGAAAAAAAAAATTTTTAAGTCACAAAACAGAAAGCAAACCACAAGAAAGTACCTGTTAGATCAGAATAAAAACAGCAGCTAAACAACAAGAAAAAATAGCACACGACAAAAATAGCTAGACAGACAACAGAGGAAACAGCACACAACAAAAACACCCTATGCACAAAAAGGAAAACAACACAACAAAAACACCAGACAGACAAGGAAAACAGCACACAACAAAAACACTGGACAGACAAGGAAAACAACACAACAAAAACACCAGACAGACAAGGAAAACAGAACACAACAAAAACACCGGACAGAGAAGGAAAACAGCACACAACAAAAACACCGGAGCACAACAAAAACATTGGACAGACAACAAGGAAAATAGCATACAAACAAAAACACCACAGACAACAAGGAAAATAGCATACAAATAAAAACACCACACAGACAACAAGGAAAATAGCATACAAACAAAAACACCACAGACAACAAGGAAAATAGCATATAAACAAAAACACCACACAGGCAACAAGAAAAATAGCACACAAACAAAAACACCACAGGACAACAAGAAAAATAGCATACAACAAAAACACCACACAGACAACAAGGAAAACAGCACACAACAAAAATACCACAGGACAACAAGAAAAATAGTACACAACAATAACACTAGTTAAATCACAATTGAGTTGCTCAAGATACAAGCTTGCATGTAGTCTTATGACTGAAGCCAGCTCAGAACTTTTGTCACAGCCATGGTTTCCATTGTTGATGCAGCAAAAGTACCACTGGCTTCTTTCATTGTTCTGACATTTGAGCTGACTGTAAAGGCCCAGACACACCTTTTACCCCAAACCACTGATCCATTTGTATAAACAATAATGTTCTCTTCAATGTATACACAGTTCTGATAACAAGGGATGAACCGTGTCTTACGCAGATGATTCTGATATACAGACAGGACAGAGTCAGAATCGTTCAGGAGTTGCAGGAAGAGTTAGATCACATACCAGCCTGCTGCTGCTGCTGCAGCAGCTCTGAGGCAGTGACTAACCTACAAAAGCTAATGTGACGTGGCTCTCACTATTTAAAACCATTCTGCCAACAAACCAGTGCCTGTGGTGAGCTTCTGTGGGGATGCTATTGAAAGAACTTGATGAAGTATCTGAGCATAAGTTGCAGCTCTTCAAAGATCACACAGGCCACACCACAGCTAAAGCCGGGAAAGGATTAGCTGCAAAAAAAATCATGACTGCAGCAAAACTTGAACACTGGCTGCTAGTTCTTTTATACCGGGGTCATACCGAAAGTCCTGAACAACATTTTTTTTTAAAATCAGAATTTATAGACTGAGAAAATATAAATGTATCACCGTAAGCTGCATCTTTTGCACTTCATGTAGAGGTCACGTGACTATGCGGAGCAGAAACAAAATGGCGGGTGCTGAAGTTTCGTTTCGTCAGTGTGCTGTTATGGAGTTCCTCATTAAAGAGGAAATCCCAGCTGCTGGAATTCACCAAAGACTTCAGCTTGCTTATGGAGATGTGTGTATGGGTGCTAGCAGTGTTAGGAGGTGGGTGAAACATTTCAAAGATGGAAAAAAGAGCATCCAAGATATCTTGGAGAGCAGCGGTCGCCCTTGAACTGCCTCCACTGAACGCAACGTGGAAAGGGTTGATGACATCATTAAACAAAACACAATGGTCACAGTATCTGAAATTGCTGTAAATCTTGGAATAGACACAATACAGTACAGGAAATGACTGAAACCCTAGGCTATAGAAAAGTTTTTCCCACAGGATAGAACGTCCAGAAAGCAATGCGTCTGTGCCTTCGGTCAGCTGGAACAGAATTCTACTGGGAAGGTATTTTCAAACTTGCAGAGCGATGGGAAGAATGTCTGCAGAAAAATGGAGATTATGTTGAAAAGTGATGAAAAGGATGCAGATTAAGATGATACATTTATATTTTCTCTATCTATAAATTCTGATTTAAAAAAAACTTTTGCTCACTACTTTCGGTATGACCCTGGTATCATGGGCTAGAACTCTGTGACTATGCACTGGCAATTCTAACACAGCCCCACACAGACAGAAGACTTGAGAGAACAGAAAACAAGGCAATGAGTATTAATCTTGTATTCACCAGATACAAGAAAGAGAGGAAGACCAAGGCAACGATGGCTGCAGGACATCGTCGATAATCTGCAAATGAGTGCATCAGCAGCAGGGCATCTTGCTTACAACCAAGAGGTTTACAAGAGAGGTGTCAGGGAAGCAAAGTTCTGCAAGGGTTATGCAAATGACTGACCGACAGATCCACATCCTGCAAGATTTTCCCACCATGGACAGGGTACAATCCTACCTCAAAATAAACACAGACAGGCCTCATCCACTCCACAGTGAACTGGTAGAACAAAAGAGAACATATATCCTGTAATGGCAGGAAGAAATGGCATCTCAAAACAAGCAGACTCCTAGAAAAGCAATTAGAGAATCCACTAACAAGAAGGTGATGCTCAAATTATAGAACAAATGACAGGAATCTGAACAAATCTACAGGCTGCCCTGAAAAAGAAAAGTGAGATGCCTAGCTAGGAGGCAGCCAAAGCACGGACCACATCATCGTTCATTATTGTAACAGATGCATTACACTATATGATTTGTACACTGTACCAGTGAGAGAATCAGGTGCACAAAATACAAATAAATAAAAGGATACAATTATATTCCATGGTCCTAGCCTCAGCCAGTTTGGAATGAAACCTTTATAAAGAGCTGTAACTCCTTCTGTCTTGACAGTCTATGTAGAAATTTTAAACAATAACTAAGTCATCAACAATTTTACTAGATATAAAATATGATATGAACATAAGCTTTTTCTAATATAAACTATAATAGAATTATTTGATACAATGAAAGGAAATCTGAAAGTTTTGTTTGAGCAAAGCTTACATGAAAATAATCATAAACATTTTCCTACATTCATAACATTTACCATTACTTTCTATAATTCTGAGCATCAGAGTAGCACAGCTGTTAGTGCACTTGTCTCTATGTGGAATTTGAGTCAAATCCTGTCAAAAGCATGTGTTGTGCTTATACCTGCAGTTACCCAGTCATTTAAGCTATAGAAATGAGTACCTGGTTTCTGGAACTGGGCAGTGTAAGGTGGCTAGATGCAATTCTGACTGTATCACCTATGATGTACCAATAGAGAAATCATGGACACCAACACATCTCCTGAGTGACCCCATGGCATGACAGGTGACCTTCAACCTTCACTACTTTGTCCCTGATTTTCTTTCTACTGTATGACAACTCACTGCTCTATCTACTGTATGACAACTCAATGCTCTATCTACTGTATGACAACTCAATGCTCTATCTACTGTATGACAACTCAATCTACTGTATGACAACTCAATGCTCTATCTACTGTATGACAACTCAATGCTCTATCTACTGTATAACAACTCAATCTACTGTATGACAACTCAATGCTCTATCTACTGTATGATACATGAATGCTCTATCTACTGTAATAAAGGATGACAAATGTGTAAGTCCAGTTTTAAAGATAGAGTGACCAGAAAAGAAGAATTGCAGACAATAAGATGAGCACATATAAGTCCAATATTTCAGAAAAAGCCTTTTTTCAAGGGCATAATGACAAGTATATTTTAATGTGTTGCTAAAAGTCTTAATTATTTTTTCACAAGCTTATTTCAGGATTTGAATGTACTGGACACTTCATTTCTCAAAAGTTAACAGAATTAGAATGTACCAGAGACTGTAGTTCTCTAAAACTTAAAGTACTAGAATTTATCATCAGTGCAGTTCTCTAAAGTTTACAGAATTAGAATGTATCTGAGGCTGCACTTCTGTGAAACTTACCCGCACAAGACAGTCCCAAGTAGATGTATAAATTACTGAATGAACTTCAGCTGTGGCAGCACTTGCACCTCCTGTTACAGATGAGGCAACTTTCACTTTCTGATTCATCATCCGGGTCTACAAGAACACAGAATTGCTTGCATGTACAACTACACAATAATAATGCATGGTAACATCTAGTCCTGCATTTCTCTTGCTATTCTGATGATTTTATCCAATTCTCAGAACTATATCAAATTCCTACAATTCAAACAATACACCTTTCATAACTTAACCATGTAACATTACCGTCATCAGTAACAAAATAAATGTTTACATCAACAACAAAACAAAAAGTCCACATCAACAATAAAACACATGTCCACATCAGCAATAAAACAAAAAGTTCACATCAGCAAACAAAACAAAACATTCACATCAGCAAACAAAACAAAAAAGTTCACATCAGCAAACAAAACAAAAAGTTCACATCAGCAAACAAAACAAAAAGTTCACATCAGTAACAAAACAAAATCCCCACATCAGCAACAAAACACAATGTCCACATCAGCAAAAAGAACTCAAAGATTAAAAGAAATATGTGATGCTCTCAGTGATGTCTACCATCTTTTACTTAAACTGCCACTTAGTGTTAGATGGTTAAGTTTTGGCTGCGTTTTTCACACCACACAAAATGTGTACAAGGGACCAGTGCTCAAACTTGAATAAGAGGTCCAACAAAATAATCAAGTGGCCGAAGGTTTACTGCGTAAATTGAAAATGTATTCATTTATTGCTTTGACATACATGCTTTCTGACATTATTTCTGTGGTAGAGAAACCGAATTTGACATTTCAGAAAGACTCAGTTAAGGAAAAGGAGTTAGCTGAAAAATTAGATGATGAAGGTACTGTTTTGATGATGTCACACTGATAAGTTTAAATAATCGACAAATGTCTTCAAAAGTCCGACAATGTTTTATTCACCGATTGACTACATAAGTGCAAGGTTTCTTTCTAACCAAACTACTATTGTTTATTCTCTGGCAAAACTGTTTGGTGTTAGGCGATACCCTCCTGCCAGAGATGAACTTGATCTGTATGCAACAAACGAGTTTAATGAGCTGAGATGTCATTATGCTACAATCATTCACACCAGTAGTAGAAATGCACAAAATAGAGGGTGTTAAAGCACTAAAAGAATGTAGAGATACAAAGGTCATGACCTTGGGAAAGAAATTTATTGGCTCTGTAAGCCATCCATTGGAGGAGAGATTCAATAACTTGGCATGAAGGTGACTTAAAAGAAGCAGCTTCATCCATCAGGCCATGCATCTGCATAAGATGATACCTGACCTTCCAACTGTAGTTGCTCCATTATCATCTGTACCAGAACATACACCATGGAAAGAAGTAGACTGTACACAAATAACTATTCAAACTGATGTGAAAGGTGTGCAGAAAGGGTGATGGCTATCACATGATAAACAGGAAGGAACAAGCCACCATTTTCTGTCTCCAAATATGACACAGCCAACTCCAAAGTCGTATGTATAGAAAGTTTTAAAGTTGGTACTTCTACTCTATGTATATGTCCCCAGGCACCCTAAATTGTGGAACATATCCTCCAAAACTGCACCAACTATGAGACACTGAGAAGCAATTACTGTGGCCTGAGAAGTTAAGCTCTGTGCTTCCATATATGAATTTAAAAAAAAAAAAAGAGAGAGAAAACATGTAAGAAGAGGAAGATGACATGGAATTACTGACTACAGGAACGTCTGTAAATTCCCAAAGGTATTGTGACTTTACAGTCATTCGAGCAATGCATCCGCAGAATCAGGCGTGAAAGGAAAGATTTTCTTTGGCATCACAACAATGCAAGTCCACATTGCAGCGCACAAACAAAGGAAAATGGAACACTTGCTTCACTCTCCTTACAGCTCAGACTTGGAACTGACTTCTGACTGCTCCTCAGACTGAAGGAGATGTCAAAAACCCAGCATTTTTTATCAGAGCTGAAGTTGAGGCTACTGCTAGATCCAGACACCAAGCAGAAACTTTCTTCACCAACAGAATGAAACAACAGATATCATGGTTAGAAAAATGTATAACTGTGAATGGGAACTATGCTGAAAAACAAGTTTACAATGTGTAAAAGAAATGAATTTTCTTCAGTCTGATATCAGTTTTATTGTCCTATATCACCAGAAACTTATACAGCTGGAGACCTTACTTATACATTGTCCCTTGTATATATCACTACAATATTATCAACTCCATATCCTTTGAATGCTTCTAACATTTCTACGTTGACATTATCTACACCCACAGCTCTCCCTCTTTCATCATGATTATATCCTCCACATCTGATAATAAGATTTCTGGACCATTATCATTATCTATGTGGGGGTTTCTGTAATTTACATCATCAAACAATTTATTTATATACTCCATCTATCTTTTATTTGTGTCTGTTGTCTATCAAGGGTTGTCCTTGTTTGTTTTTAATGCATATTTTGCAGTTCACACCTTGGTTCTTGTCACAGAACTTACTGATTTGCTCACTCATATCTCTTGTCTTCTGTTTTTTTTTCCCCTCAAATGTTCAATACTCTGCAATGTTCACTAGCTTTCTACCCCTGAAATACAGAGTCATTTTAACAAAGTTAAGTTTGTTCATGAATTCTGTCGCACAATGCGCTGCCTTACTTGTGGTCACTGTTTACGTATAACACTAAACATAGCCAGCGTTTAAATAACTGTCTTCTTCCTAGACCCAGGCTTGATCTGTACAAGAAAAGCCTTGCATACTCTGCAGTACACCCTCCTCTACCATTTAAAATCCATTGGTAATACTTCATCCTTTAACTCAAACCTGTTTCATTATTTACTTGCTTGTAACTATATGCCTCCTTAGAATAACCAGCAATCTCTCAACCCATGACTCGCCAACCATCAAGTACTAAAATGACACAGTTAGAAAAGTAACTTGTTAGATATAGTTAGAACTTATTTTAATGTTTGTTAAAAAAAATATGTTAGAAGATCTGTACTGACAATGTATTTTTGTTTATGTATATGTCTGTGTATGTATAAGTGTGTGAGAGCTATTTTATTAGATTAATTACTTTTTCTCTTTTACTCTGAATGTAAGAGTTTAATCTTACACTCTTTTGATATGTTTTTTTTTGGTTCCTACTGTATACTTGTATTAAATTGAGTGCGTGGGAAGAATTAAAGATGGAGTGATGAAGGACAGAATGTAAGACAGGTCTGCGTGCCCAATTCTTTACCCTTTAACTCTTCCCGTGCGGCAGAAGAAACACGGACGTGTCATGGCGTGCGGGAGTAAAATGCAGGTCTTTGTCAGTAACGGGATATAGTTGTAAAATGGAATGGAAAACAGTATTTCCATGTACTTCCGTATACATAATATGTGTCAATGTGTAGCTAAATGAATGAAAATTTCATAAATGCAGAGTTTTTTTAGGAAAAGAGAAGTAATGTGATGTTTTTAGACACTGATTGTGGCCAGCTCACCATCGGCTAGGTCTAGATTCACGCTACTTACCCCTATTTACCATCTAAGATGTGTAGATCTACTTGTTGATCTCGTATTGTGACTCCGTATGGCATTTTCGCTGAATGAATGTCTGAAATAACCTCCTAACTACTCCTAACTACTTCTCCAGTCATCTAAATATGTCTAAATCTACTTAGAAAACATTCAAGAGCAGCGGGGTGGCCATAGGCTATGTCCATACCCCTATCTACATCGTCAAAAACTGAAAAATTTCCATGCTTCGCGTCCTTGTTCTCGCTCGGCATCGCTCGTAACTAGGCACACATTCTCCATTTTGAAAGTGTCACCGGAATCGCGGACGAAACATGTACAATCTAAACGTTACACCGCTTGTTTTAATGAAACAAACAATGTCGAATTTTCGACCATACGCACGCACAGGACCACCGGAAATGTTGAAAATTCGACCTGCCGTACGGAAAGAGTTAAAAATATCTGTCTGTCTATCTACCTATACAATGACCGTATTAACCTTGAGTCAACTCTTCAAATTGAAATAAAGTTAATTAACTGGAGCAACAACAACAGAATTCTAATAAACACCAGCAAAACAAAATCTATGCTCATTACAAGACAGAAATTAACAAATTCACCAACAACAACACTACAGCTCCATGTTGGAACTTCACAGATAGAGAATGTTAGTGAGCATAAAACTAGATCTCATGATTGACCACCACCTCAGCTGAAATCATCATGTAGACAATCTAACCACCGCCTCAGCTGAAATCATCATGTAGACAATCTAACCAAACTCACTGCACAAAAAGTTTACCAATTTACTAAAATTAAACATTTTCTTAACACAGACACCAGAAAAATATACTACATATCACATATACAAACACACTTGGACTACTGTTCCACAGTCTGGGATGGTTGTTCCGTGTCAAACATGAAAAGACTTTATTCATTTCAAAAACAAGCAGTAAAGCTTTTAGATGACAAACATGCAGCATGTATTACAAAATAAGTAGAAACAGCTTGATATTCTACCTCTGAAGAAGAGATTTTTCTTTTCAACAAGGCCAAGTTAATTCATATAATTCTATCACACAATGCTCCACCCTATCTGTGGTAGTTCAAATCCAAACCAAAACACAGTCAACGCTTAAGCAATTGTATTCTCCAAAAACCAAGGCTTGACATGTTTAAAAAAAGTTTCTCTTTCTCAGCTGCCCAGCTTTGGAATGCCCTACTAATTCATGTAAAACTTATAAGTAATATCTGTTCTTATAACTTTAAACTGAGTCAACATCTGTTTGATATGGACTATATGCCTCTCTAATCATAGTCTAAAGCAGTTTAAAGTACAGCTTGATTGTTGTAATTGTTTTTCTTTTACACTGCTTGTATAAATTTGTTAGTTTTGAATGAATGTAAGAATGCAAGTTTATTTCATGATGTGGCATAAATCAGAGTGTAGAGTGTATGGACAATGGATAAGTTTATTATTCATTTATGTAATCATTTAACTGTGTTTTCATGACTATTATGCTTATTAACAAATGCTGAATGACTTGTGACTGAGTGAAAGCTGTATGATGAAGGGCAGAATGTCAGACGGGCATGCGTGCCCAATTCTTAACCCTTCGAAAATAAAGTATGTTTGTTCACTCGTTTGTTCGTTCCTTCCTGCACATCTTAACTAAGCTGTCTGTGGTGATTTTGAAATCCTGCATGCTTTTTCATTTTTCTTTCTCGAAAATTGTTAGAATTTTGGTCATGCAGTTTTGTTTTGCCTCCACTGTTTCTTGAAAATGTTGATGCAAGAAACTATCACTTTGAATAATTTTCTAAACTTATAAAAAAGCCATTTCCTACAAGTCCATGGTTTATGTCAACAAGGTCATATGCAATTTAAAAAATGTATGTCAAGAAAGCCATTTTTTTCTTGACCATTACCACATAAGATATGTGAAAAGCAAGCAGCATACTAACCATGTAAGATATGTGAAGAGCTAGCAGCACATTAACCATGTAAGATATGTGAAGATCTAGAAGAACATTAACCATGTAATATATATGAAGAGCTAGCAGCACATTAACCATGTAAGATATATGAAGAGCTAGCAGCACATTAACCATGTAAGATATGTGAAGATCTAGAAGAACATTAACCATGTAATATATATGAAGAGCTAGCAGCACATTAACCATGTAAGATATATGAAGAGCTAGCAGCACATTAACCATGTAAGATATGTAAAGAGCTAGCAGCACACTAACTTGACTATTACCATGTAAAATATATGAAGAGCTAACAGCACACTAACTATTACCATCTAAGATATATGAAGAGCTAGTTGCACACTAATTATTACCATGTAAGATATATGAGGAGCTAGAAGCACGCTAACTATTACCATGTAAGATATATGAAGAGCTAGTAGCACACTAACTATTACCATGTAAGATATATGAGGAGCTAGCAGCACACTAACTATTACCATGTAAGATATATGAAGAGCTAGCAGCACACTAACTATTACCATGTAAGATATATGAGGAGCTAGCAGCACACTATTACCATGTAAGATATATGAGGAGCTAGCAGCACACTAACTATTACCATGTAAGATATATGAAGAGCTAGCAGCACACTAACTATTACCATGTAAGATATATGAAGAGCTAGCAGCACACTAACTATTACCATGTAAGATATATGAGGAGCTAGCAGTACACTAACTATTACCATGTAAGATATATGAGGAGCTAGCAGCACACTAACTATTACCATGTAAGATATATGAGGAGCTAGCAGCACACTAACTATTACCATGTAAGATATATGAGGAGCTAGCAGCACACTAACTATTACCATGTAAGATATATGAGGAGCTAGCAGCACACTAACTATTACCATGTAAGATATATGAAGAGCTAGCAGCACACTAACTATTACCATGTAAGATATATGAAGAGCTAGTAGCACACTAACTATTACCATGTAAGATATATGAGGAGCTAGCAGCACACTAACTATTACCATGTAAGATACATGAGGAGTTAGCAGCACACTAACTTGACATAAGTTAGTTCAAACTGTTGTCGGACTTTTAACCTTTAAAGCAGAGTGTGCTTAATTCTGTTCAACAAAGTTATATATCAGTTTTTTCACAATGGAACTCAGCTACTGACCTTGCAAACATCAACAGGATTTGAGGCTAATGCTCCAGCAAGACCAGCCAAAAAGCTTGCCCTGAATTAGAAACACAGAATAAGGGAGTTAACACTTACGGACTGTACACATTCATTGCTTTTCTATTTATCTCAGACTGATATTATCGGCTACAATAAAATGTGTGATAAAGATGTGATTATCCTGTAGATTCCCTGGCTGTAGAGTCTGTACAGTTAACACCTAATGGTATATGTTAATGAACAAATAGTCAACATGTGGATGAGTGGTCAACCACAGAAAACTAAACATGAATTAGATCCAAATTACTCCTTAGCTTGCGCTATATGTGGTCTAACATAAATCTTGGATTGTGTTATATGTGGTATAATATAAATCCTAGATTGCGTTACATGTGGTCCAATATAAATCTTATATTATGCTATATGTGGTCTAACATAACCCTTAGGTTGTGCTATACTGTATATTATCTAACATAAAGTTTAGAAAATTCCAAACTTCTTGAAAAAAAAAAATAAGGCGAAATTATTGGTATTACAATCAGTATGAGGGATAGAAATAGAATGTTCTCTGAAACAGACTGCCAAAGACAGAAACTGTTAAAGATGAATGGAGCCTAAAATGAAGTGCTACCTTTAAGACAGAGGTCGGTATAATCCTATATACAAGCCAATGACAAACTCTAGTGTACAGTATATTAATCTGGGGAAAAACATTAAAACAAAAAACTACAAATGCTATAACTGGATGCTTGTATCACCTCAAAAGTACACAATGATGTCATTTATGTTTGTTGCTCCCCGAGAACACATGTGTTAAGAGCATATTTTATCTTGATACAGACTTTTTATGATAGGGAAAGATAATAAAGAAAAAAATTTGTTTAAAACTGTACAAAAGAAATCTAATAGACTATTTAATACACAGGTGGGAACTTTGTTAAATAATGAAATAATTCCTACTTTTGTTTTAAACAGTCAAATATTTGATTATTACAACTTTACTACAGTGGCCTTGTATGTTTGCCTTTATACACTTACACCAAAAAAAAAAAAACCAAAACTCTGCATTACTGGAAGGGGGGGGGGGAGGGAGGGTGGCTGAAGAACAGAGAAAGGAAGGACTGGAATATCCAGGTAAAAAATGTTTAGCTCTTTCCCAGCTGTAAAACATGAGCAAATATAAGTGAAGTTATGGGAGCTGGTATCAAGTCTGGGAACAAAGATTACAGATAGGACACACAAAGTGATAAAGATAAAGAAAGTGCATAGAAATAAGATTCAAAAAGTTGGAGAAAAGAAAAAAATGTGAGAGTTTGCTCAGGCTGGGTGGAGAAAATAAGGTGAGCTTCCAAAGCTATGTAAACTTATTAACTGGAAGAACAAGAGTGGTTAGCAGTAACAGAAATGTAAACTTATTAACAGTAACAGAAATGTAAACTTATTAACTGGAAGAACAAGAGTGGTTAGCAGTAAGAGAAATGTCTCATTACCTTTATGGTCCCATCTACTGAAACTAAGCACCTGATTGGAGATATCATTCAGTAAGAGGACCTAACCCCAAAACTAGGGATGTTTAATGGGCCACTCTTTTCTATTCATGAGGTTATAATAAAAATGCAATTTACTTGATTAAAATGACAAACCTTAAACTAAGAAATGAGTTTTTAATTTTGCACTCTGAAAGAAATTAGCATAGCTCCAACTGATTGTTCCTCAAAAGTCAAATTTTCCAAAAATATGTTTTTAAAAAACAGTTCAAGTTAGCACTTCTGACACTGTACGGTTATGGCCTCTAGGTATAATGCTGCCCTAGTTGGCCATTTCCCTCCATGCCCACCAACTCTGTAAGTACTGCTCACCTCAGACAGTCATTACTGGGCCGTTTTATTTTGATATCTGTGTTGTGAGTCTTTGATAACTGTTCATTTTTGTGAACCATATCAAAAAGAGTAAGAAGAAATGCGAGTCTGAAAGTGAAAATGGTGCCTACAAGAAACGTAAAATACTTCATTACAAAAAAGAAGAAGGTGCAGCATTCGGTGTGTATGCTAACACTGCTAGCATCCAAGGAATATAATGTAAAAAGACATAGAAGAAATATAAGAAAACAGAAATGTTTAGCACAGACTCAAACATCAGACTTGTATGTTTCTTATACTATCTCCTTGTGCTTGCTAGAGCAAAAGAATCTTTTTTTATTCTGATGGGAATATGGTGAAAAAGTTCACTGTGGCTCTAAGAGAGGCCAGAAAGCTGAGAACATGTCCAGTCAGAACAGCTTTCCTATGTACAGCAGTACACAGATTAACTTTCCCACCAGACTATGCAAAAAAGAGCTTCTGACATAGACAGAATAAGTAACAAAAAATCTCTGATGTGGTTCAAAATAATTCCTACATTTTTTAAAATATATTTTGACAAAGTTCTCATCAAAGAGACACTGAGCCAGCTTGTGCAGTTCAAGAAGAGTTCCAATGAAGAATTACTGTTCTCTTCATACAACCACAAAGGGATTGATATTTATGATGCAGTAATAAATCTCTTGATAAAATCCTAAGTTTTGAAAAGTGTTCAGCAACTGTTATAGATGGTGTACAATTGATGATAAAGAAAATTCTGAACTCTTACTGTCTAGAATGACATTGCAAGTGATCACACACCCAGACACAAAAGAGCACTATTAATGACATTTCAATAAAGACTCCAGTAAACAAATAAATTCTAGTTTTTAATCAAATCCATTAGTTAAACTTTTGAGACCAACTCCCTTATCATCAATTTCTGTCGATAAAGCATGGCTTAAACTGAACTGTCTAATTTATATCTAATATTTGTGCGTAAACTTCTATTTTGCTTTACATGAAATGACAAGTATTAATCCCTCTGGTTCTAAACAAACTAGACAAATGAATATGTCTACTGCATTAAACTTATTAGAAAGTATTGTTGATAGAGAAGATGGTATGTCTATTCTAATGAAAGTTCTGAAAATTGCAGTGAAGAAGAAGAAGTTGAATTAAGTGTGGGCATTGCCTTCTCCAACAACAGCAGGGTGCAGGAGGCTGCATGCAGGAAGGTGTCTTGAATGACTCTTTGTGCTAGGAAATCTCAACATGTTTCAGCAGTGACTACATAGTTAAAAGAACAAATCCACAACAAACCTAACTAGGTATTTTTCTCACAGACATGACGAATCATAAGAATGAACAACCTCCAGGAAAGGAACTAGCTAGTGTCAGATCTTGTGGGCAACATCATGGGTTTTGTAATATGAGTTTCAAACTTGCATTCATTCATTCACTCATTTGAATGTCCCTTGCAGAACTTTCCCTCCCTAACAGCACTCCTTTAGGCCTCTCGGTCGTGAACAAGATGGCCTGCTGCTGATGCATCCACTTGCAGATCATCAACTATGTCTTGCAGCCATCTTCGCCTTGGTCTTCCTCTCTTTCTTTTTCCCATTACGTACCCTTCCAATAATGTCTTTTCTAGATTATCATGATGTTTAATGTGTTCAAAATACT
The DNA here is from genome assembly GCA_009760885.1 of Achatina immaculata. Taxonomy (NCBI): domain Eukaryota; kingdom Metazoa; phylum Mollusca; class Gastropoda; order Stylommatophora; family Achatinidae; genus Lissachatina; species Lissachatina immaculata. The sequence continues at coordinate 28,830,113 of CM019707.1, read as the reverse complement.
TAACTTTTCTCTCTTTAATCCTCTTTACTAGCCAGCCTTTTTCAATATTAAGTTCTTGTAGTATGGATACATTTGTTCTTTTTTGCGACCATGATATTTGAAGAACTCTTCTGTAGCATTTACAATCAAAGGCATTTATGTGCTTCTCAGCTGTTTTGTTAAGTGACCAGGTCTCACAGGCATATGTTGTGACGGGAAAGATGCATGCTCTTAAAAATCTTATTTTTGTGGTTCTTTCTGTTCCTCTCCAAAAATTCTTTAGTTCTTTTATTTTCTGAAGAGTGATAGATGTCCTTCTTTTAATTTCCCTTTCTGTATCTCCATTATTAGTTAGTAGTGATCCAAGATATTCAAAATTCTCCACTTCTTCCAGATTTTCCTCATTGATACATATTTCAGTTGCCTTGTTTGTTTTGTCAGTTGTCATCAAGTTAGTTTTCTTCGCATTAATAAAGATGTTTTGCTCTTTGCTGTTCTTACGGACTGACATAATTAGTTTTTCCACTCCTTTTTGTGTTGTGGATAGTAACACTGTGTCATCAGCATATCTAATCTCTGGTATTTCATAACCTCCAATTGTTATTGCGTCGTAACATTCCTCATTATATTTTCAGTATACAAGCTAAATAAGTAAGGCGACAATATGCACCCTGACAGACCCCTTGTTTTATGTCAAACCAAGTTGTTGTTTCACCATTTATTCTTACTGCTGACTGTTGGTCTAGATACGTTGGAAATCCCATTTTTCCCCAAAGTTTCTGGTGGTGTACACAATCAAATGCCTTTGAGTAGTCTATAAAGGCTAAATATAGATTCACATTCTGCATTCCTATACTATTAATCTTATATTGAATATATTATCTCTTGATCCTCTTCCTTGCCTCAAACCAGCTTGGACCATATTGACTTCTATTTTCATTATTACCCCTTTTTGGCAGTGGTATGAATACAGTTCTTTTCCATTCTTTTGGTCAAATACCTGAATGCCATATCTTTTTACATAGTGCATGATAGATTGTTGCACATTCCTTTCCTCCTGCTATCTCTTCAACACTTCTGATGTCTTTCTATTCTTTCACAATAATCGTGTATTTGTTTTTTGTCTTTTCTTATGTTTCTTCGTACTTCTTTTGTTAAAGATTTATATTCCTCCTTGTTGTTTGTCACTTTCCATTGCGTCTTCATTTCTCTAAGTTGTTTTATCAGTTCTAGTGTACCTGCTGTAATCCATCCACTCTTTTGTGTTTTCTTTACTGGAACCATGTCTTTAGCTGTTCTTATTAAGATATCTCTGGTTTGTGTGGCCAGTTCATCTGGTGTCATCTCCTGTACATCCAACAGGATTTCGAAACGGTTCTTCACTTCTATACCGTACTGTTCTGGTATTTTTGTAAGATCAAAATGGAGTGGTCTTGATCCCGTAACTGTCTTTTTTGTCTTTATCTCCATGTCAGCTATTACACTTCCCAGGCCAAAGACGGGAAAATCCATTTTCCAGTTTCCATGCGTTGCTGGCCAAAAGGCGGATTTGCCGTTTTCGAAACTGTTTCTAGCATGTTATTTAAAGTAATTTTTGGTTGTCTGTATTTCTACTGCAAAGTTAATATAATAAAATAGTTTTCAATCTTCATAATAAAAAAAAATAGAAATCTCGTGGTTTTAGCTGTCAGGAACATGTGTTTATGAGATCTTGCCAAGCCGACATTTTGTGCAAATGGCGGAGCACGCTTCTCTCAATGACACTGATTTATAATGAATTATGCTCTGATTTTTTGTCAGACTACCCTAGTGATGACTAAAAATCACTGTTTAATGATTCTAGTAATGAAATTGACGTGTTTCAAAGTGATTTCTGTTACGGTGATTGGATTAAAAATATGATAACTAGGCACAGCGTTGCTGTGTCAGAAGTGAAAATTCAAGTGACAGTGTGATGTTATTGAATGTCAAGATATGATGCTCCAACATTAAGTATTTCACATTTTTCATGTGATATAGTTAGCAGTGATATAGGTGTGTGGAGTAACATTGATTATACATTAGTTCTTGAAAAATTTATAAGAAATCCTGGTGTTTCAGTGAATGTAAACAAAGCAGACAGCATAGAGGAAATTTTCAGTACAATGTTTGGCAATGATTTTTTTAAACTGTTAGCTCATCATGAAAATTTATACCTTGCACAGACCCAACATATGAACAAACCTACTGCCTTTTTGTCTGAAAATATAACACATTCAGACATGAACAAATTCTTTTGATTGATCATTTTGATGGGCCAGACTAGGAAGCTACACTGGAAAGAGTACTGGACAACAGAAACATATACCAATATTTTCAAAAACAATGAGCAGAGCTAAATTTGATCATCTTCTCACATTTCTGCATTTCTCTGACAACTCTCAGACACTTCCTGAAACAGGTAGAATTAGCAAAATAAAACCTGTGTGGATTATTTTTGGCCTAAATTTCAAGAGTTGTATAAACCAAAGCACCAGTTTTCAACTGATGAAGGAACAACAAAAGATTTGTCCGCATGATATCAACAATGCACAACAATGATTATCTGGAATAGTAAAGGATCATGTCCTGGTGAAGTCTGAGGATGAAAGCACTAAAAAAAAGCATCATCTAGGAAGTGCAGAGTGTGCTTGGTCAACGAGAAAAAGAGTGAAACAAAATTATTTGTAAAAGTTGTCAAGTACCATTGCATCCAGATAACTATTTCACAAGATATCACACACTCAAGAAGTACTAGAGGGTCTTGGGAGTCTGTCTACCAACCTAGATTAATTTATCGCAATGGTGAGTAGAGATATGCATGTTTTTCTAAGTCTACTCAAAAAAGTTCATATTTCAGAAAAATGGCTGGGAACTGGGAGTTTTTCAGGGTAAATAACTGTGGTCCACAAAGTATTAATAACTCATGGTCCGTGTCACAATCAGAACCTCGTAAAGTTTTTGCTGATGTTATACTTGATCTCCTCATTCTTTGCACTAAAATGTAATCTATTTGATTCTTCGTTTTTCCATCAGGTGATGTCCATGTGTAAAGTCTTCTTGGATGTTATTTAAAAAGTGTGCTAGCAATCATTAGCTCATTTTCCATGCAAAACACCATTAGATTGTCACCTGCCTCATTTCTATGTCCTATGCTAAATTTCCAAACTACAAATTTACAAACTTTTTCTGAGGTCAGTGCAAATATCCAAGAAACAATGAATGACTTTAACACACAATTTAAAGAATTTGAAGAAAATATAAACTTTTTCTGAGCTCAGTGCAAATATCCAAGAAACTAACTCTGTCAGATGGGGTAACAGGTTTTTTTTCCTGAATGCTTCTTTGCGGCTCCCTAGTTGGATGCGGTTGAATGCTTTCTGAAGGACATTTTCTGGTAGTGGCAGTGACGGAGAAATTCTAATAATTTGTTGGACTGATCTATAAAATCCAAATTATCCTGACATAGGCGATATGTGGGTACAAGGGCACATGGATGTCAGAAGCAAAGAGCATGCTGACAGACTGGCAAAGAATGGAGACACCATGCCACAACCTCACAAACCCACCAAATGAGAACAGTTAAACACATTCTTACATCCTTCCTGTGCCGTTAAACGTCACACAGGGCTCGTATAGTTGTTTGCTAAGTTTTCCTGTTCTCTGCGAGTCTTTCAACCAAATATAAGATCCCTATATGCATTCTTGCCAAAACCAAACTCACAGAGATCAATGTGAAGCCTTCAGATTACACACAGGACACAATACCCTTAATAAACACTAACACAGAGTGACTGATGACCACACACCAAACTGCATGCACTACAATAGACAAGAAGAAACATGCTGGACTGTAGTGCACTAAAGGATCGCCTGAAAACTTACTACTAAATTTCTGTAAAGATACAGAACTGAAGAATACTGAAATCTGTACAATTCATTACCTGCACACAGAAAAAAAAAGTCAAGTACTTTGTTTTGTGTCATCCTCTTCCTCTTCCTTATACACGTTTTCTGTTTATATCTGTAGTCCTGTTTCCTTGGATAAATTTCACTGTTTTTTTTTTGTTGTAGTTCATGTATGGAACCACAGAGCTTAACTTCTTGGCCAGTATTTGCTTCTCAGTGTCCCATAGTTGGTGCAGTTTTGGAGGATATATTCCACAGTTTGGGGCACCTGGGCACATGTACATAGAGTAGAAGTATCAACTTTAAACTTTTGTATGCATACAACTTTGGAGTTGGCTGTGTCATATTCGGAGACAGAAAATGGTGACTTGTTCCTTCCTGTTTAGCACGTGATAGTCATCATGTGGTGATGTTTGTGACTTGCTGTTTAGCACGTGATAGTCATCATGTAGTGATGTTTGTGGCTTTCTGTTTAGCATGTGATAGTCATCATGTAGTGATGTTTGTGGTTTCCTTTTGGTTTTTATCATCTTTTTCTTCTGGTTATAGGTGATTGGCATGTCTGGTTGCTCCACTTCACTGCCCTCTTTGGTCAGACGGTTAGCTTTCTCATTGCCAGGTATCCCACGGTAGGATGGAATCCAATGCAAGATGACTCTGTGTCATGAGGCAATTTTGTGACAAGGCATCCTTTAGGTCTAGTAGCTTGTTGAACTGAAGGATTTCCAGTACCGATCTTGCATCAGTGAGAAATACTATAGGGAGTTTAATATGTTTTCAGGTGCGGCAATAATTGCCATAACTTCTGCATCAAAGTTGTTGCAGTAGTATGGCTGTTGATCTGACAACTGCTTTGCATCTCATTATTCTGCACACCTTTCACTTCATTTTGAATAGTTATTTGTGTAGTCTGCTTGTTTACATGACGTCTGCTCTAGTACAGATCATAATGGAGCAACTACAGTTGGAAGGTAGGTATCAGCTTACGCAGATGCTTGGACTGATGGATGAAGCTGCTTCTTTTAAGTTACCTCTGTGCCAAGTTATTGAATCTCCTTCAAGGGATGGCTTACAGAGCCGATAAATTTCTTTCTCAAGGCCATCACCAGCATCTCTACATTTTTTAAGCGCTTGAACACCAACTATTTTGTGCTTGAACACCAAATATTTTGTGCATTTCTACTACTGGTGTGGACCTCATAGCACCTGTGATAATCCGTAGTGATATTCTGCATCATTATTAGGCCTCTGTGGTGTTATTCATCTATGTTCCAAAGAAGTCTTCTTCTTCTTCGTTCGCACTGTCTGTCTATATCTGCAGTCCTGTCTCTTGGATAAATTTCACTGTTTTTTGTAATTCATGTATGGAACCGTAGAGCTTATCTTCTTTAGTGGTTTCACTGGGCCAGTAATTATTTCTCAGTGTCTCGTAGTTAGTGCAGTTTTGGAGGATATGTTCCACAGTTTGGGGCACCTGGGCACATGTACACAGATTAGTAGTACCAACCTTAAACTTTGTATACATATGACTTCGGAGTCGGCTGTGTCCTGTTCGGAGACGGAAGATGGTGACTTGTTCCTTTCTGTTTAGCATGTGATAGTCATCGTGTGGTGGTGTTTGTGGCTTCCTGTAGGTTTTTATCATGCTTTTCTTCTGATTATAAGTGATTGGTATGTCTGGTTGCTCCATTTCAGTGCCCTCTTTGGCCAGATGGTCAGTTTTCTCATTGCCTGGTATCCCACAGTGGGAGGGAATCCATTGCAAAGTGACTCCATGTTGTAAGCCAATTTTTGACAAGGCATCCTTAAGGTCTGGTAGTTTGTTGCATTGAAGAGCCTCCAGTACTGATCTTGCATCTGTGAGAATTACTACAGGACATATATCAATTCTGGAGTCTGATAGTTTTTCAACTGCAGCAATAATTGCCATAACTTCTGCATCAAAGTTGTTGCAGTATTTACCAGTGGGTATGGAAATCTTGTCAATGGTGTTGTTTGGATATTCAATATATGCTCCTGCTCTGCATCTCACCATTCTGCACACCTTTCACTTCAGTCTGAATAGTTATTTGTGTATAATCTGCTTCTTTCCATGGTGTATGCTCTGGTACAGATGATAATGGAGTGACTACAGTTGGAAGGTCAGGTATCAGCTTACGCATAGACTTGGCCTGATGAATGAAGCTGCTTCTTTTAAGCCGTCCTAATGCCAAGTTATTGAATCTCTCCTTCAGGGGATGGCTTACAGAGCTAAGGAATTTTTCTCCCATGGTCATGACCTTTGTGTCTCTACGTTCCTTTAGCGGTTGAACACCAACTATTTTCTGCATTTCTACTATTGGTGTGGACCTCATATGGCACCTGTGATAATCCATAATGTCTGCTGCTCTTTGGAGCCTCTGTGTAGCAACTGTCGCATATTCATCTGTACACCACATAACCAGATCATCTGCATACAGTGCCGCTTTGATTCCATAGGGAAGTTCCTTGACCAGGTCATTAATGAATACAAGGAATAGTGTAGGCGAAAGGACTCCTCCTTGTGGTACACCGTGTCGCAGAAGTAATTTCTGGCTTTTATGTCCATCCATTACTACTCTAGCTCTTCTACTGTGTAAATAGGACTTTATCCAGTTGTACAGTCTTCCATTCACATTGCAGTTTCTTAGCTTCCACAGCAGACCTTTTTTCCATACTTTATCAAAGGCTTTCTTCAGGTCTATCCACGCTGCTAGTACAAGGTTTTTCTCTTGGAATGCATCCTCAATCTCTTGAGAGAGATAGGTCACTTGATCTTCCGTACTGTAGTACTGCCTAAATCCTTCCAAAGAAGTAAAATGCTCACTGTATACTAGCTATCCTTGTGTATGCATTGTGAAGGTTTTGTCTGCTTTCATTTATTACTTATTTTGGGGAACTGAAATGAACAGAAACATCTGACATTTTGACTTACAAAAATTATGTCTCTTTGGTGTCCCCAAGATAACCAGACAGAACAATGTGCTTCTTAACTTACAAAAAATGTGTCTCTTTGGTGTCCCCAAGATAACCAGACAGAATAATGTGCTTCTTAACAACATCATAGGCTGGCAGCTCCACCCCACTCACAATGGCTGCTCGTTGGGCTGTTGGGCCAACACCCTGTATTTTATACACAAACTTATATCACTATTCAACATGGTGTAATCATGCTAAAGGGCATAATAAAAAGTAATGTTTTTTTTTTCACTTGAAAGTATATATTATATCCTTCCCGTGCCGTTAAAGGTCACATAGGGCTCACAAAGTAGTTCGCCAATTTTTCCTGTCTTATGCGAGTCTTTCAACCTCATCAAGGAATTTTATGCCTGTTAATTTGGCCTCTCTTAACAATGTCCTCTTCAGAGTTCACACGGTCTGCCTCTTTTTCTTTGGCCTGTTGTGTTCCACTTCATAGCTTGTTTTGGGATTCTCTGATCATTTCTTCTCATCAAGTGACCAACATATGTCCATCTCATTTTCCTGATCACCCATGAGATACGTTGTTGTTCAGTTATCTGTCTTATCTCTGCATTGTTCTTGAATTCGTTCCACTTGATGCCCAGTATTTTCCTTAGGCATTTGTTTTCAAAAGAGTCTAATTTCTTTTCTATTTCTTTAGTTGTTTTCCAACTTTCGCATGCATAAATGAGGGTGGATATTACATTTGAACTGAATAGTCTTAACTTGGTTTTTGTGCTTATAACTTTTGAATTCCATATGTTCTCAAGATTCTTGAAGATCGATGCTGCTTTTGCAATTCTGATTCTAACTTCCTTTTCTGTAGACTGTAAGTAGACTAGTTCATAGTTTAACTCTTCCTGTGCCACAGGAAGAAAAGCGGACGTTCAGTTGCTTACCAGAGTAAAACCTCGGGTCTTGATATGTTAGGGGGTATAGTTGTAAAATGGAATGGAAAACAGTATTTACATATACTTCCGTGTACTTTTTAGGAAAAAAGAAGTCATGTGATGTTTTTAAACAGTGATTGTGCCCAGCTCACCATCAGCTAGGTCTAGATATGCACTACTTACCACCTGAGATGTCTAGATCTACTTATCGATCTCATATTCTGATTCTATGTTGCATTCTCACTAAATTAATGTCTGAAATAACCTCCTAACTACTTCTCCAGTCGTCTAAATATGTCTAGATCTACTTGGGATACATTCAAGAGCAGTGGGGTGGTCACAGGCCATGTCCATACCCCTATATACATCATCAAAAATTGAAAATTTTCAATGTTTCTCTTCATTTTTCTCGATCGGCATCGCTCTATCTAAGGACTCTTTCACTATTTTGAAAAGTGTCACCAGAAACATGGACGAAATATGTACAATCTAAATGTTACACCGGTTCTTTTATTGAAATAAACCACAATCGAAATTTCAATCGTTGGCACGCAACGGGGATCGGGGATGCCGGAAGGGTTTAAAAATCGACCGGTGGCACGGGAAGAGTTAAATCATTTCTTCCAGTCATCAATGCTATGAATGACTGAAGAAAACATTTGGCTGTCCGCACCCTCTTCTGCTGTAAGATTTTTCTGACAAGGATATTATGATAAAGTGAATCTATTAACAATATCATTAGTTAGTCTGATCCCATCTCACTGCCTGATCCTACCTCAATGACCCTATCTCATTGTCTGATCCTACCTCACTGACCCTATCTCATTATCTGACCCTATCTCATTGTCTGATCCTACTTCACTGACCCTATCTCATTGTCTGACCCTAACTCACTGTCTGATCTTATCTGTCTAACCCTATCTCACTGTCTACTCCTATCTCAAGAACTTACCCTCCACAGTCCAGCTACACCTTCTTGTTTATAGATTTTCACAAAAGAACAGAACATGTTGTCATATGTGGTATGTGTTCCTCTGGCTTGCATTCGTACCTAAAAATAATGTTATGCTTGTCTATAGATTCTGACAATAAACAGAACATGATGAAAGTGCTTTGTTCTCCTTGGGCTTGTACTTGCAAACATAAATATGAATTCTGTGGTTCTTCTTCATTCTTAGCAAGAACATCTGCCACAGGCAATCTGTCACAAACTAAAAGATTTTGGTTTTTGATTCAACTTATCACATTCAATACAGAACAATTTTTGCACTTCAAAATAATCTATCACCAGAAAAAAAAAGTTCTTGGAATAGCAAAATGAGATATCATCGAGTAACTTTGTGAAGAGGAAGAAGGATGCACTGCAAGTATGTCATGAGAACTAAAACACGAAATGGGTAATGAAACAAAGCTATCAAAAGCCATAATTTTATTTTGTTACATACTTGGTACATATGGATCAGTGAGAAACTTGTGACAAGAAAAAAAATAACTGTAAAATTGTCATACTCACAGCTGACCTGTAGAACTAGTGTCCTTTATTTTCTCATTATCAGCTCATGTTTTGTTTTCTCTCTGTTTACAACTACGAACATCAACAACAAGCCATGTGTCATGCACAAAACCAACTAAAAATTCCTACTTAGTCAACCAAATTACCAAAAAAATATCAAACTATATGCATGTGATCTTTTCTTGTCATTTTAGTCAAGTATCTACATGTGCTTTGTTATGACTACTTGAGAAAACATTTAGTAAAGGCAGCAGAGGAACAAACCTTCAAAACATCTGTAGGATTAGCTATAGAGCTTGATGTGATTCCGGCAACTACTCCACAAAGCACGTTCATGGCAAGAGTTTCACCTTAAGTCAGAAAATGTTTGTGTGTGTGAATAAAATATGCTATGAAATCTTTATAACACTAACAGATCAAAATCTGACCAAATAATCAGTACTGTCTCAGACATAAAAATGTTTCATAATAAAAGCAGATTACATCATCAATTAACCACAAACAACATGACTATAGGAAGGACAGGGAGAGACAGACACTGAGCCTGATTATAGAACCAGAACTGTCAAGATCTGAACCTAATTCCAACACATTTTGAGTAACCTGCTACTGTAACAGTTTCTGTTCTATTCTGCAGCAGTGTATGCTGAGGTACCAGCATATGCTTGTTCCATTCTGGAGTAGAGCATGTTGAGATACCAGCATGTTTGTTCCATAAATAACAGAAAGCCACCACTGTTCACTCTGTCCAATGCCTTTCATCTTAGTATCAGCTATTAGGAGCATGAAAGTTTGTAGTAACAAGGAACAACACACATAGTAGCATGAAAGTTTGTAGTAACAAGGAACAGCACACACAGAAGCATGAAAGTTTGTAGTAACAAGGAACAACAACACACACAGTAGCATGAAAGTTTGTAGTAACAAGGAACAACACACATAGTAGCATGAAAGTTTGTAGTAACAAGGAACAACAACACACATAGTAGCATAAAAGTTTGTAGTAACAAGGAACAACAACACACATAGTAGCATAAAAGTTTGTAGTAACAAGGAACAACAACACACATAGTAGCATAAAAGTTTGTAGTAATAAGGAACAACAACACATAGGAGCATGAAAGTTTATAGTAACAAGGAACAACAACACACATAGTAGCATGAAAGTTTGTAGTAACAAGGAACAACAACACACATAGGAGCATGAAAGTTTATAGTAACAAGGAACAACAACACACATAGGAGCAAGAAAGTTTGTAGTAACAAGGAACAACATATTTATAACACAATGAACAGCTCAACCAAAACCAATGGTTCCTCTAAAATTATCACTTGCTTTGGTTACTGACAGTGAAAAAAAAAAACAATACAACAGACAAACAATAACATATGTTACGGCCAGAAAATTTTTTTTTTTGGGGGGGGGGGGGGGAACACGACACACAAAAAATTACGTTAACTTACTAGCTGGATCAGAAATCAATGCACGTTTCAATGTATGATATACCCCAATCTTGATTGTTCCATACGTTGCTTGGCGCAGCAAAGCTGGTCCCAACCTAAAACAATGTAAAGTCAATTATTACAATTTTAATATTTCTTTTGCAGGCATAAATTCAATAATCTAATTAATATTGCACATTCAAAGATAGTATCAATAAGACTAAAAAAACCTAGATATTTCTACAAATATCTCGAACCAGAATTGTAACTCCTGAACATAAGGAATAATAATAACAACTTACCTTGAATAAAAGGAATTAGCTGTTACTACCATGAGATACTTCTGTGTTTGTTAGACAATCTTTCATCATGTGCAAAACAAAGCACTGACATATTTATGTTGCTGTAATGACAAGTATTACTGAAGCATAAATTACAGAGTAAAACTGTGCAAACAGAAAATAGAAATTACAGAGCAGTTGAGGCCTTGTTTTGTTAGCAACAGCAAGAAAGTTGATCTTCTATCATCAAAATAATTTCTATCAGGAAGAATCAAACACTAAAACCAACATAGCCTTTAATACTGGTAGAAGAGACAAGGAACATAACATAGTCTTTAATACTGGTAGAAGAGACTATGAACACAACATAGCCTTCAATACTGGCAGAAGAGACAATGAGCATATTCATTCAATCATCCTTCCCGTGCCGTTAAATGTCACATAGTTGTTTGCCAAATTTTCCTGTTCTCGACGAGTCTTTCAACTTCATCAAGGGATGTTATGCCCAATAAACTGGCTTCTCTTAACACTGACCTCTTTAGGGTTTCACGTGGTCGACCTCTTTTTCTTCTGCCTGTTGTACTCCACTTGATAGCTTGTTTTGGTATTCTCTGATTGTTTCTTCCAATCACATGACCTACCTATGTCCATCTTCTTTTCTTGATCACCCATGAGATACATTGTTGTTTGCTCATCTGTCTTATCTCTGCGTTGTTCTTAAATTTGTTCCACTTTATACCAAGTATTTTCCTTAGGCATTTGTTTTCAAAAGAGTCTAATTTCTTGTCTATTTCTTTAGCTGTTTTCCAGCTTTTGCATGCATAAATGAAGGTGGATATCACATTTGAATTGAATAGTCTTAACTTGGTTTTTGTGCTTATAACTTTTGAGGTCCATATGTTCTCAAGATTTTTGAAGGACAATGTTCCTTTTGCAACTTCCTTCCTGGTGTCACCATCCTGGTCTATGTAGCTGCCAAGGTATGCAAATAGGTTTACTTCATCAACAACTGCTCCTTCTACATATATTTTTCCTTCATGTTTAATGAGAAGTTTCATTATTTTTGTTTTGTCTTTGTTAATTTCAAGACCTATTTTGCTAGCCAAAGAAGACAGGGAATCTGTTTTTTTTCCTCCATCAATTTCAAATTGCCACTGATAAGAGTTATGTCATCTGCAAAATCATCTTCTATTTGGGTACCATGTACCCAATCAATGCCCGTTTTACCTCTTCTTCTTCTTCTTCGTTCGCATTGTCTGTCTATATCTGCAGTCCTGTCTCTTGGATAAATTTCACTGTTTTTTTGTAATTCATGTATGGAACCATAGAGCTTATCTTCTTTAGTGGTTTCACTGGGCCAGTAATTATTTCTCAGTGTCTCATAGTTAGTGCAGATTTGGAGGATATGTTCCACAGTTTGGGGCAACTGGGCACATGTACACAGATTAGTAGTACCAACCTTAAACTTTGTATACATATGACTTTGGAGTCGGCTGTGTCCTATTTGGAGATGGAAAATGGTGACTTGTTCCTTTCTGTTTAGCATGTGATAGTCATCATGTGGTGGTGTTTGTGGCTTCCTGTAGGTTTTTATCATGCTTTTCTTCTGATTATAGGTGATCAGTATGTCTAGTTGCTCCATTTCAGTGCCCTCTTTGGCCAGATGGTCAGCTTTCTCATTGCCTGGTATCCCACAGTGGGAGGGAATCCACTGCAAAGTGACTCCATGTTGTAAGCCAATTTTTGACAAGGCATCCTTAAGGTCTGGTAGTATGTTGCACTGAAGAGCTTTCAGTACTGATCTTGCATCTGTGAGAATTACTACGAGACATGTATCAATTCTGGAGTCTGATAGTTTTTCAACTGCAGCAATAATTGCCATAACTTTTGCATCATAGTTGTTGCAGTATTTTCCAGTGGGTATGGAAATCTTGTCAGTGGTGTTGTTTGGATATTCAATATGTGCTCTCGCCCCTCCATTCTTTATGGCATTGTGTGCAGATCCGTCTGTATACACATGTATCCAGGTGTCACATGGATATTTGTCATCTAGAACACTAAGTGTGGCTGCTGATCTTACAAGACTGCTCTGCATCTCACCATTATGTACACCTTTCACTTCAGTCTGAATAGTTATTTGTGTATAATCTGCTTCTTTCCATGGTGTATGCTCTGGTACAGATGATAATGGAGTGATTACAGTTGGAAGGTCAGGTATCAGCTTACGCATACGCTTGGCCTGATGAATGAAGCTGCTTCTTTTAAGCCGTCCTAATGCCAAGTTATTGAATCTCTCCTTCAGGGAATGGCTTACAGAGCTGAGGAAATTTTCTCCCATGGTCATGACCTTTGTGTCTCTTCGTTCCTTTAGCACTTGAACACCAACTATTTTCAGCATTTCTACTATTGGTGTGGACTTCATGGCACCTGTGATAATCTGTAGTGATTGATTTTGTACCTTGTCTAGATTATGCAGCGTAGTGTTTGATGCTGTGCACCAAGATGTTGAGCCATATTCTAAATGTGGTAGAATACTTTGCTGATATACATTCTTGAGGATTCTTTCACTAGCTCAATTTTCTTAATATGGCTAGTTTTCTTCTGGTTTTTGCTTCTGCGCTGTTGATGTGTTGCTTCCACGTCAGTTTTGAGTCAAGAGTCACTCCTAAGTAAGTGGGGTGGTTGTCCATCCTTAAGGATATTTCATTTACAAAGATCTTACCTGCTTTCTGTTTAGATGAGAGAGTGAACAGAGTGGTACTTGATTTCTCTGTGTTGATACTTACACACCATTTGTTTGTCCATGATGTCAAGATGTCTGCTGCTCTTTGGAGTCTCTGTGTAGCAACTGTTGCATATTCATCTGTGCACCACATGACCAGATCATCTGCATACAGTGCCACTTTGATTCCATAGGGAAGTTCCTTGACCAGGTCATTAATGAATACCAGGAATAGTGTAGGTGAAAGGACACCTCCATGTTGCAGCAGTACTTTCTGGATTTTGTGTCCATCCATTACCACTCTAGCTCTTCTATTGTGTAAATAGGACTTTATCCAGTTGTATAGTCTTCCACTCACATTGCAGTTTCTTAGCTTCCAGAGAAGACCTTTTTTCCATACTTTATCAAAGGCTTTCTTCAGGTCTATCCACACTGCTAGTACAAAGTTTTTTTCTTGGAATGCATCCTCAATCTCTTGAGAGAGATAGGTCACTTTATCTTCTGTACTGTAGTACTGCCTAAATACTGCTTGTTGTGGAATGCCCATTTTAACTGTACATGGCAATTCCAATAAAGCAAGGGAGATAATATACATCCTTGTTTCATGCCTGTTTCAATCTGAAATCATTCGCTCATTCCTTCTTCTGTCTTGACTGCACAAACATATCCATTGTAAAGATCTCTAATGATGTCAACAATTTTAGATGGGATTCCATATTAAAATTCTCCACAACAAATCGCTATGTATGCTAACAAATGCTTTTTTAAAGTCTATGAAGTTCAGTATTAATGGTTTCTGCTTTTTAATATGTTCTTCAAGTATTTTTCTCAGAGTAAAGATCTGGTCGAAATAGCTTCTCCCCTTTCGAAATCCTGCTTCTTGTTCTCTCACTGCAGTATCCACTAATATCTTTAAGTCTATTCAAAATGACCTTGCAAAATACTTTTGACACAACCGATAGTAAGGTTACACCCCTCCAATTATTGCAGTCACTAAGGTTGCCTTTTTTGGGTATTTTAACAATGATGCCCTTTTTCCATTTAGAAGGGACTTTTTCTTCTTTCCAAATTTTATTAAACATTCTCTGTAGCTGGCTCATGTTGTCACTGTTAATAGCTTTTAACATTTCGACTGTTATTTCATCTTCACCTGCAGCTTTGTTGTTAGCCATTAGATTCACTGCTGTTTCACTTTCATTCAGTGTAACTTCATCTGTGTGGACATTTAGTTGTGGGGCTGGTAAATCGGTTTCAAGATTTATTAATTCATTTGGGTGTGGTCGATTAAGTATTTCTTGGAAGTGTTCGGCCCATCTGTGCTTTTGGTCTTTACTTGATGTTAATAGATTGCCTGTTTTGCTAAAGACTGGTCTTTCTCTCGATGTAATAACACCTGTTAGCCTCTTCTGTATGTTATATAGAGTTTTGCTGTCTCTTGTTTTTGCTGCATTTTCTGCTTCTTTTGCCATATTGCCCATATATTCTCTTGTGTCTCTTCTAGCTGAACTTTTTACTTTCTTGTCTAGTTCTTTGCACGTTGCTTTTGCCAAAACTTTTCCAAGATCTGTCTTTACATTCAACATGGCCAATTTGGCTGCTCTTCTTTCATATATGTACTTCCATGTGTTATCTGATATCCATGCTTTTCTACTTGTTGACTGCAGTCCGGCACTTGCTTTTGCTGCTATGATTATGGCTGTGCTGTATGAATTCCATAATTCATCTATATCTGCCTCAACTACCTCTTTGAGCGCTGCAAAATGTTTGGTAAGTTCCATTTTGAAATTACTATTGGCATTTTCTTATTGTAGACTATGACTGTTTATTTTTCTGAGTACTGATTTCTTGTTTTGACTTTTCAGTTTAAGTATTATCCTCCCTTGTGATCACTGTTGACATCTGCACCCCTATATGCTCTTACATCTATCAGAGATGTTCTGAATTGTTTTCTAATACAAAAATGATCTATCTGGTTTCTGGTTCTATCAACTAGGGATATCCATGTTGTTTTATATATTTCTTTGTGTGGAAATATTGTTCCTCCAACAACCATGCCCTCTGTTAGACATATTTCAATTAATCTATCTTCATTCTGATTTACTGTATCAATTCCTTCTTTCCCAATTACTTTTTTAATGTCTGTGTTATCTTTTCCTACCTTGGCATTGAAGTCTCCCATGACAATTAAGATGTCGTGTTCTGGTACTTTGTTGATAAGGTGTTGTAGGTGGTAACAGAAATCATCTTTTAATATCTGTATCGTTCATGGGTGCATAGCATTGTATGATTGTCATTCTTCCATGCCTTATTATGTACCGTGCTCTTATCACACAACTGTTCACTGGTTCCCATTCTGTAAGGCTTTTTGCTGTTGCAGATAACATAATTATACCCACTCCTTCTTGTTATTTCCCATCGTCTCTGCCGGAATATATTATTAACTTATGGTAGAATACTGGTAAAAGAGACAATGAACATAACATAGCCTTCAATAATGGTAGAAGAGACAATGAACATAACATAGTCTTTAATACTGGTAGAAGAGACAATGAACATAACATAGCCTTCAATATTGGTAGAAGAGACAAATAGCATAACATAGTCTTTAATACTGGTAGAAGAGACAATGAACATAACAGTTATATCACTTCTCTACACTCTCTCTCTGCACACTGATGCACTTCTCATATTGTTACACTATCTCCTTCATTCTTTGGGATAAGCTGCACTGCTTCCTTAATCTCATCCTCAGAGATGAAGTAAGTAAACTGAAGATGTTGTAATCGCATGGCATTAGATAAAAGCTCTAAGGGGGATGAGGAAGACATTTAAACCACAGCTGCTGCACTGTCGATGTGGGTTTGTGTGCATGATCCTGATGGCTGACCAGATCAACCTTTGTCAGATGCATTTGTTCTTCCATCTTTAAACCTTTCATATGTTCAGTCATACTGTTGTCACTTCTGTACTAAGCTAATATCCATCCTACTGTGAATTTCACCAGATTTCCCTCTCTCTGCTCAAAGAAATCTCACTATCGCACTCATGCATATTCATTTGACTGTGGTTTTAATAAGGGCAAAATGCTGTGCTGTGTGTATTCAAACTACCCATCAGTCACTGTGAATGTACCACATCAGCTTCTATGTACTTACTGCGTAATTTTCAAATTGCTTTTAATTTGTGATTCTCCCTAGTATTTACACTCACTGATGAAAAAGTTTTGAAAGATGAAGAAAAATAAATGACAATACACAGCTGTCTCTCTAACTAAATGTAAAATATCTACCACATTCAGCTGTGATTGATGCTAGTCCACCATACAGAAAAGGTCTCCAGTCATTCATTCTTGGAGTAACTGGTGCTTGAGATGGCTTGGATGGAACAGAGTCTTTGGTTTCACTGTGGTCTGAGATGTTACTGGTTATAGTCACAGTGTCAGTTCTGAATATGATAAAAACAGATTATAGATTGATAAGATCATCAGAAGCATTCATTAAGTAATCTATCCTATCGGCTTTGTAAGAACAATAACATCAGAAATATGGATGATATGGTAGAAAATCCACAAGCCACAACAATTTATGTCACACAAACAGACAATTACAGCTAGGAGTACTGAACAGAAAAAAACAACAACATTAAAATGACAAAAGTCATATGGAAGATGATCACCTAAAAAAATTGTGACGAAAAACAGCTTGAGCAAGTGTCTCTTATCTACCCTCCCCCTCCACAAAAAAAATCTGCCTGTTTGTGTGAGTGAGAGAGAGAAAGAGAAACTGATTTGGTATTGTGTTTTGTGTATCAGACAACACATGCTTAATAATGGCTCTGTTCTCTTCACAAGACACTCTTACATATTCTTTCTCTTCACAAGACACTCTTAGATGTTTTTTCTCTTCACAAGACACTCTTAGATGTTCTTTCTCTTCACAAGACACTCTTAGATGTTATTTCTCTTCACAAGACACTCTTAGATGTTTTTTCTCTTCACAAGACACTCTTAGATGTTTTTTCTCTTCACAAGACACTCTTACATATTCTTTCTCTTCACAAGACACTCTTAGATGTTTTTTCTCTTCACAAGACACTCTTAGATGTTCTTTCTCTTCACAAGACACTCTTAGATGTTCTTTCTCTTCACAAGACATTCTTGTATGTTTCTTCCATTGGTTTTCTTTCTGCTAATCCCTCATCTTCTTTATTTTTTTTAATAATTTAGCAACAAGATGGTATGCATTGATTGACAGCACTCTAATGATAGCTGAAAGCTTTAGAAAAGTTGACATTTGTTTGGTTGTTCTCGCACAGGACACACAAGAAGATATTTCTTTCTGCTTTCTTAGTTTTTCTTAGTTTTCACGCACAAAACAAAAATAATGAAGATTCCCCTTAATCAAAATGGAAAAATTCATGTAGAAGGGACAGATATTGAAGAAGTCAATCAATTTGCATACCTTGGCAGCTACATAGACCGGGATGGTGACACCAGACAGGAATTTATAATTACAAAAAAAACAGAATCGATCTTCAAGAATCTTGAGAATATATGGCATTCAAAAATTATATGCACAAAAACAAAGTTAAGACTATTCAATTCAAATGTTATATCCACCCTCACTTATGCATGTGAAAGCTGGAAAACAACTAAAGAAATAGACAAGAAATAAGACTCTTTTGAAAACAAATGCCTAAGGAAAATACTGGGCATCAAGTGGAACAAATTCAAGAACAATGCAGAGATAAGACAGACGACTGAACAACAACCAGTCTCATGGGTGATCAGGAAAATGAGATGGACATATGTTGCTCACCTGATGAGAAGAAATGATCTGAGAATCCCAAAACAAGAAATCAAGTGAAACACAACAGGCCAAAGAAAAAGAGGCAGACCGTGTGAAACTCTGAAGAGGACATTGTTAAGAGAGGCCAAATTAACAGGCATAAAATCCCTAGATGAGGTTGAAAGACTCGCTCAAGACAGGAAAAATTGGCGAACTACTTTGCAAGCTCTATGTGACGTTTAACGGCACGGGAAGGATATAAGATATTTCTTAGTTTTCATCTTTGCTCTGAAGCAGCAAGTTACTGTTTTCTGTCCAAGAAATATTTTAAAAAAAACAACTACTTCACATTTACACATTTTAAAAAATATTGTTTAAAAAACAACACAAACCAGTTCCTTTATGGCTTGTTAGCTAAATGTTTACATACAGCAGTAAACACTTTTTAAAAAATATAATTCATGACAAACAGAACAACAAATGTAAAAATGTCCATAAAAAAGACAACTGTTATTGAAAATGTCCATGATAACAGACAACTGGGTAGTCTCCTCTCTTATACAGGAAAATTCTCTTTTGTTTGAATCTAAAAACTTCATACAGCCATTCATTCATTTGCATGCCCCTTGCGGAACTTTGCCTCCCAAACATCACTCCTGTAGGCTTCTCGGTTGTGAGCAAGATGGCCTGCTGCTGATACATCCATCTGCAGATCAACGATGTCTTGTAGCCATCTTCGCCTTGGTCTTCCTCTCTTTCTTTTTCCCATTATGTACCCTTCCAAGACGGTCTTCTCTAGATTATCATGACGTTTAATGTGTTAAAAATATTTAAGTTTTCTCTCTTTAATCCTCTTTACTAGCCAGCCTTCATCAATATTAAGTTCTTGTAGCATGGATATATTTGTTCTTTTTTGTGTCCATGATATTTAAAGAACTCTTCTGTAGCATTTACATTCAAAGGCGTTTATGTGCTTCTCAGCTGATTTGTTAAGTGTTCAATATTGCGATAGGAAAGATGCATGTCCTTAAAATTCTTATTTTTGTAGTTCTGTCTGTTCCTCTCCACAGATTCTTTAGTTGTTTTATTTTCTGAAGAGCGACAGATGTCCTTTTAATTTCCTTTGTTGTATCTTCATTATTAGTTAGTAGTGGTCCAAGATATTCGAAACTCTTCACTTCTTCCAGTTTTTCCTCATTGATACATATTTCAGCTGCCTTGTTTGTTTTGTCAGTTGTCATCAATTTAGTTTTCTTCACATTAAGATAGAGGTCTTGCTCTTCGCTGTTCTTACGGACTGACATAATTAGTTTTTCCATTCCTTTTTGTGCTGTGAACAGTATTACTGTGTCATCAGCATATCTAATCTCTGGTATTTCATAACCTCCAATTATTATGGCATCGCAATATTCTTTGTCTACATCTTCTCTAACATTCCTCATTATATTTTCAGTATACAAGTTAAATAAGTATGGTGACAATATGCGCCCCTGACGGACCCCTTGTTTTATCTCAGACCAAGTTCATATAGTCACAAGTGTGAATTAGTTTACACAGAAAAAATACACACACACACATACAGGATTACATACCACTGATGAGTTACACATGAAAATGCATATCACTGAAGATTTACACAATACATGTATATCACTGATTTTTCATATATGAAAATATATATCACCGATGATTTACACACGAAAATACATATCACCGATGATTTCGAAAATATCACTGATGATTTACACATGAACATAACATGAACTGATGGTTTACACATTAATACGTGTATATCACTGATTATTAATATATGAAAATAAACATTACTGATGATTTACACATGGAAAAACTGTATATAAATATATCTGACTTATGATTTACAGGCAGTTCCCGCGTGGACAAGTATTTCATCACCACTTACAGTAACAGACGACCTTCTCTTCTGTCTGGTTAACGCGGAAATGTATCGCAACCTCCTGTATTTTAGTCCGCCACGTCACGTATAAAACTAGCCTACCTATATATATACATCACTGCAAAGTACATAAATCTGAACGATTGACTTCAGAAAATATCTTCCGACAAAACACAAATGTCAGGTTTGCATCCCTAACCAACATGGTCAATGTGTTCATGCGCCTGGCATGTGATCAAATCTTCTTCTATGATTGGTCAGCTCTGCCGAGCCCCCAGAAAGAACGATGTCGATTGGTCAGTAGACTTTCCACGCTTTCTTCCGCACAGACTGACCACGAGTTGGAAAAGTGTAACTGTCTAATCTGTCACAGATAACAGGGAGAAGAAAACTAGGTCACATAAGTGAACATCTGACTTACTGAGCAACCTCTCCGTCTTTTCGCTAAGATCAAAGAAAGTATCTTACCTTGGACAAAGCCCATACAACCTTTGCGTTTTGGTCAACCCTCAAAACAAAACAAAAAAACCAGCACAATGAACCATGCATAATGTAATCAATATATTAAGGCACCGCATGTCAATTCCTTATCTTAATGTGTTTATTTTGTTGTTTATACGAAGCCAGTCTGTGAACAGTATTTTTCTAATGAAGTAGTATATACAACCTAAACAATCTAAGATATGCGAACGACACGATACTGACAGCCCAAAGCGAAGAAGAGCTACAGGCCTTGTAGACAAAATCGTAAGAAAAAAGTAAGGGAGGAAGGATTTAGTTTAAATAACAAGAAGACAGAAGTCATGGTCATATCCAAGAAAGAAACACCAGCAAAATGTACCATCAAAGTAAAAGGCATAGAATTAAAGCAAGTGATAAATTCAAATATTTAGGAACAATAATAACAGGAAGGACGATGCAGAACCGAAATAAGGAACAGAGTAGCATTTATGAAAATGAAAAATATTCTGTGCAATACAGCTCTGTCGATGAATACCAGAACGATTTATTCAGTGTTACATGGAACCCATATTATTATATGGTACAAAGCATGGACGATAACAAAGAGCACTCAAAATCTACTGGATAAAAATACCATAGACAGCTAAGGAAACAAATGAAGTTATAAGCGATGCTTGGCAAAAAGAGAAAAATTATGTCAAAATTTAGAACATGCAGATTTGTAGGACATGTTTTAAGAACTGAAACACTTAATGACAATAGGAAAACTGGTGGGAAAAAAGGGCAGAGGAAGACGATACTTGACGGACTAAAAGAGTGGCACAGAGCACAGTCCAAAACACAGAAAGAGCAAAAGATAGATAATCAATGACGACCAACGCCTGACTGGTATGGACTACAAAGAGAGAGAGAGAGAGTATACTACACGCACAAAAATAAAGACTATATACTGCATAATTGTGAACAACGACACAGGTAAGTATTAGAATATACTATGATGCGTGAGACAATGGTGCATATTGTCACATGATCTATACTCACTGCACGGTGGAAACATCATGGGAGGCATTAAAAATGTGACAGGAATTAAAATATGAAGCCACATAACCTGAGATATGCGGATGACACCATTCTAATTAGCTGAAAGTGAAAGCAATTTGCAGAAACTTGTGAACAAGATTACTGAAGAGTGTCGTTTAGGTAAACAGCAACAAGGCAGGCGCAATGGTAATAAGGAAAAGAATAAACGTGCCAAAATGCAACATCTTTTCCAACAGAAAGACATTAACACAAGTAAATAAATTCAATTACCTTGCAACAATAATGACAGCTGATGGCAAACACATAAATGAAATGAAATACGAACAGTTAAGGCAAAAGCAGTTTTACGATATAAAGAAGATACTAAAAATAAGAAGATGTCCATAAAATTGAGGAAAAGAGTATAACAGTGCTATATACAGCCAGTATTACTACATGTCTGTGAAACACAGTCAACACAAAGGTGACAAAGAAATTGGAAGCAACAGAAAAGTGGTTTCAGAGAAAGATGCAATAGCCTGGACAGACATAAAAACAAATAGGCCCTAAAATATGTTGCAGAACGACTACAACTAGTTAACATGATAAGAAAAAGACAGTGAAAAGTTTCTGAACATGTCATGAGAAGACAGAAGCTGGAGGATCTAGTAATCACTGGAACATTCAAAGGAAAAAACGGAAGACAGGGAGGTCAAGAGAAAAATATCTCAGTGGACTGATCAAGTGGCATCTAAAAATAAAAGCATCTGAAATAACCAAGTGACATGGAAAAAGACAAGCATCTGAAATAACCAAGTGACATGGAAAAATAAAAGCATCTGAAATAACCAAGTGACATGGAAAAATAAAAGCATCTGAAATAACCAAGTGACATGGAAAAATAAAAGCATCTGAAATAACCAAGTGACATGGAAAAAGACAAGCATCTGAAATAACCAAGGGCCACGCAAGATGGAGAAGCGTGATCGTCAACGTTATCAGGCACCTACTACTACTACTACTACTACTACTACTACTAATAATAATAATAATAATAATAATAACAACACAACAACAACAATAATAATAATAATTCTCACGCTGTCAACACAAGTGAAGTTCTAATTCTCGTGTCTCCAAGCCTCTACACTAAACATTGTCACAAAGTCAACGTGACATGGCATTTTCTTCTTTTATTTTACCAAGAGAAATTACTTCACAATAGGTAGCATCAGTGGAGAGAGAGAAAGCAGAGATCACAATAAGTTACTTCACAATAGGTAGCATCAGTGGAGGGAGAGAAAGCAGGGATCACAAGAAATTACTTCACAATAGGTAGCATCAGTGGAGGGAGAGAAAGCAGAGATCACAAGAAGTTATTTCACAATAGGAAGCATCGGTGGAGGGAGAGAAAGCAGGGATCACAAGAAATTACTTCACAATAGGTAGCATCAGTGAAGGGAGAGAAAGCAGAGATCACAAGAAGTTATTTCACAATAGGAAGCATCGGTGGAGGGAGAGAAAGCAGGGATCACAAGAAATTACTTCACAATAGGAAGCCTCAGTGGAGGGAGAGAAAGCAGAGATCACAAGAAGTTACTTCACAATAAGTAGCATCAGTGGAGAGAGAGAAAGCAGAGATCACAAGAAATTACTTCACAATATGAAGCATCAGTGACTGGGGGGGGGGGGGGGAGAGAAAGCAGGGATCACAAGGAATTACTTCACAATAGGTAGCATCAGTGGAAGGAGAGATAGCAGGGAGCACAAGAAATTACTTCACAATAGGTAGAATCAGTGGAAGGAGAGAAAGCAGAGAGCACAAGAAATTACTTCACAATAGGTAGCCATCAGTGGAAGGAGAGAAAGTAGAGAGCACAAGAAATTACTTCACAATAGGTAGAATCAGTGGAAGGAGAGTAAGCAGAGAGCACAAGAAAAAGAGCTGATGACTTGCAACAAGAATATATTAAAAACCTCTAATCTGTCACAAAAAAAAATAATAATAATAACAGCAGAGAAAAGGAAACTATTATTTTTACTTTGATAATCACGCCTACAGCCTGGAAATTTTCTGTCAGGTCACAAATTACACCGCCTCAGTTATTATACTGAAAATTTCAGACCTCTTAGTAAACTTAATCATGGGTAAATCAACCAAATAATCTACACCGCTTTATCTTGCCAAACAATCACCATGACTTTATTTTGCCAAGCAATCTACACGGCTTTATCTAGGCGAACAGTCTACACGGCTTTATCTTGCAAAAACAATCTAAACGGCTTTATCTTGTGCTCCAATGTGCCCCCCCCCCCCCCCGCCGTTTTCGACCGCCCGCTATTTCAACTGTTTTCAATTACTACAGGAACTCAACATTCGACCACATGGTCTGTCTGTTGTCTCCATCGATTTCGAATACTGAAATACCTAATATTCATCGACCGCGTATGCAAGAATCAGCTTATCTTTAAAAGCTCATGTTTATTTAATTTTAACCTATTAATTTATGTTTGTTTATCTGTCTTTCGAACGCACTGGCAAGTGATATATAGCGTGTTATTTATGTTTTTCGGCCGCCCAAAAACAACCGCTAACGAAAGAAAATGCTGAATTCCACGTTTCGACTAATTCAAGTAAAAGACTGAGTTCTTTTCACCATCCAGTCGAATAAGCGAAGGACGCTGCCCTTTTCCAAATGTATGAAGAGAAAGAGTTGATATGCCACACAAACATAGCAAGTTATACCCGAGAAGGAAGAAAATTACTGACATAAAACGTTTCACCTGGGCGGCAGATGAGATGCATGGGGCGGGAACACCAGATCGTGCTCAAATCTAGAGTGACCTCTGCCAACAGCCATTTCACTATTATTCAGATGTCCGGTATAATCTGATGTTTCTGTAAGGATCTCGTGTCGTTGGTATGTAAACAGCACATAATGAAAGATCTCATAGTTTATTGTTAAGTGTTGCTTCTATATTTGTAAATAACATCATTCCACGTTATCATCAAACATGGCTAAGCAACTTTTGATAAGAAACACAAAATAAGGTCAAGATCTGGCTTACTTTATTTGTTTTCCTTCTCAGCACACGGACTTTGACTTCTGTGCTTCAGTACACTCCACTTGCTCGGCTGTCAGGACAGTCTACTTACCGGTGTACCCTTTCTGCAAAATTCTAAAATCTGCGCCAGTTCTTTACATACACCCATAATTACCGTTATTTCATGAGATATGTTTGTTAGTGCCACTCTCATCTTCACCCGTCTCTGCCCTCTTCGTCCGCCCCCCCCCCCCCAAAGAAAAAACCCAAACTGTTGACCATCGCTACTAGCTGGTCCATCATTTAGTTTGAAAAATTGCGCATGAAAAAATGAGTCATTAAAAATACCATGGGCATGTCGTTTCTGTTAACAGTCAGCCATTTTCTTACATTAAAACGACAGACATCTTGTAAAGTTGCCAAACTAAATGTCATGTATGACAGACATCTAGTAAACTTGCCAAACTAAATGTCATGTATGACAGGCATCTTGTAAAGTTGCCAGACTAAATGTCATGTATAACAGACATCTTGTAAAGCTGACAAACTAAATGTCATGTGTGACAGACATCTTATAAAGTTGCCAGACTAAATGTCATGTATAACAGACATTTTGTAAAGCTGACAAACTAAATGTCATGTATAACAGACATCTTGTAAAGCTGACAAACTAAATGTCGTGTATAACAGGGACGAAGACGCTGAGCGATTTGGAAATCAGTTACCTACAGATGACATGCCCTATCCCACCTCTCCGTAATAAGCATAGCCAGGCTAGAGAGGAAAGGATCACCATAGTCCCTGTCCCACCTCTCTGTAACAAGCATAGCCTGGCTAGAGGCAAGGATCACCATAGTCCTTGTCCCACCTCTCTGTAACAAGCATAGCCTGGCTAGAGGCAAGGATCACCATAGTCCTTGTCCCACCTCTCTGTAACAAGCATAGCCTGGCTAGAGAGGAAAGGATCACCATAGTCCCTGTCCCACCTCTCTGTAACAAGCACAGCCTGGCCAGAGAGGCAAGGATCACCATAGTCGCTGTCCCACCTCTCCGTAACAAGCATAGCCTGGCCAGAGAGGCAAGGATCACCATAGTCCCTGTCCCACCTCTCTGTAACAAGCACAGCCTGGCTAGAGAGGCAAGGATCACCATAGTCCCTGTCCCACCTCTCCATAACAAGCACAGCCTGGCTAGAGAGGCAAGGATCACCATAGTCCCTGTCCCACCTCTCCGTAACAAGCATAGCCTGGCCAGAGAGGCAAGGATCACCATAGTCCCTGTCCCACCTCTCTGTAACAAGCATAGCCTGGCTAGAGAGGCAAGGATCACCATAGTCTCTGTCCCACCTCTCCGTAACAAGCATAGCCTGGCCAGAGAGGCAAGGATCACCATAGTCCCTGTCCCACCTCTCCGTAACAAGCATAGCCTGGCCAGAGAGGCAAGGATCACCATAGTCTCTGTCCCACCTCTCCGTAACAAGCATAACCTGGCTAGAGAGGCAAGGATCACCATAGTCCCTGTCCCACCTCTCTGTAACAAGCATAGCCTGGCTAGAGAGGCAAGGATCACCATAGTCCCTGTCCCACCTCTCTGTAACAAGCATAGCCTGGCTAGAGAGGCAAGGATCACCATAGTCCCTGTCCCACCTCTCTGTTACACGCATAGCCTGGTCAGAGATGCAAGGGTCCCCAGAGAAGCTTTGTCCCTGATTTTTAGCTCCACTAAGGAACTGAAAAAATAGCCGCCCTAACCTGCTCCCAGTCCGACACAGCAATGCGCCACAGCACCTTCACCACATCAGCTGCAAAGAACACCAGCTCGCAGTATCAGTCAGATCGAAGAAGATCAGTATATGACAACTCGAAGTACTGGCACTAAAACGATAAGATGAAGACAGTCAGTTCAGACAGTTCCTTAAATATACAGCAACAGTATACAGAAGAATAGGGCGTATTCCACTGACAGAAAATAAAACAGTATACAAAAGAATAGGGCGTATAGGGCAACAAAAAAAAAAAACAGTATACAGAAGAATAGGGGGTATCCCATGGACAGAAAAGAAATAAAGCATGGAAATGACAAATTTTAAAATCTCTCTCAAGTAATTACTCCTTTCTGTTGTTCACTGAATAGTGAATGGCATTGGTAAAATGTATCATGTTAATATCAGTGAAAATAAGCATACATACACATATTTTAAAAAGTAAGTATACACACATATATACACATTTAAACTTCAGCGATCAGTCAATACCTGTTGTATTTTTGCACATGCTGAGAAAACATGGCGGAACTTGTTTTTTTTTTTTTTTGAAGCTTAAATCCAGGCAGGACATCGCCTTCAGTACTGTACTTTCATATACTCCTGCAATGGCTACCATGGGGCAGATCTGTTTAGCTACAGATCTTCAAAAATAATCCAGAATGACATCTCGTTATGCATTACTTCATATAATCACAGATTTCAGTTATCTCTGAAAATAATCTCCAAATCTAGCCCTGTCCGATTTTTTTTTTTTAATAGCAGAAAAACAAACTCGAGCTAGTCGACTTATGAAATATACTCTCTTGTAAAAGACAAATACATGTGACGAGGTATACAGATAACTTTACAAACAAATCGGTTATCATAATTAAACTAGGTCACAGATGAACTCCCATTCTGCTGTTGAAAAAAATGCAACATTGAAATAAATAAAGTAACGAGAGCAAAGTTAACGGTAAGTAGTGTTAACAAATAGTTAATAAATAAAAATACCCAACTGGTTATTATTTTTACAATGTCTTGGCACAGTCATGTGTGAGTGAGTGAGTGAGTGAGTGAGAAACAGGTCCAAGTTATCTGCCTTCTCATGACATGTCTGATTTATCTGCCTTCTCATGACGTGCCCAAGTTATCTGTCTTCTCATGACATGTCCAAGTTATCTGTCTTCTCATGACGTGCCCAAGTTATCTGCCTTCTCATGACGTGCCCAAGTTATCTGTCTTCTCATGACATGTTCTAGTTATCTGTCTTCTCATGGCATGTCCAAGTTATCTGTCTTCTCATGACATGTCCAAGTTATCTGTCTTCTCATGACATGTCCAAGTTATCTGCCTTCTCATGATATGTCCAAGTTATCTGTCTTCTCATGACATGTCCAAGTTATCTGTCTTCTCATGACAGGTCCAAGTTATCTGCCTTCTCATGACATGTCTGATTTATCTGCCTTCTCATGACGTGCCCAAGTTATCTGTCTTCTCATGACATGTCCAAGTTATCTGTCTTCTCATGACGTGCCCAAGTTATCTGCCTTCTCATGACGTGCCCAAGTTATCTGTCTTCTCATGACATGTTCTAGTTATCTGTCTTCTCATGGCATGTCCAAGTTATCTGTCTTCTCATGACATGTCCAAGTTATCTGTCTTCTCATGACATGTCCAAGTTATCTGCCTTCTCATGATATGTCCAAGTTATCTGTCTTCTCATGACATGTCCAAGTTATCTGTCTTCTCATGACATGTCCAAGTTATCTGCCTTCTCATGACATGTCCGAGTTATCTGCCTTCTCATGATGTGCCCAAGTTATCTGTCTTCTCATGACATGTCCAAGTTATCTGTCTTCTCATGACGTGCCCAAGTTATCTGCCTTCTCATGACGTGCCCAAGTTATCTGTCTTCTCATGACATGTTCTAGTTATCTGTCTTCTCATGGCATGTCCAAGTTATCTGTCTTCTCACGACATGTCCAAGTTATCTGTCTTCTCATGACATGTCCAAGTTATCTGCCTTCTCATGATATGTCCAAGTTATCTGTCTTCTCATGACATGTCCAAGTTATCTGTCTTCTCATGACATGCCCAAGTTATCTGTCTTCTCATGACATGCCCAAGTTATCTGTCTTCTCATGACATGTCCAAGTTATCTGTCTTCTCATGACATGTCCAAGTTATCTGTCTTCTCATGACATGTCCAAGTTATCTGCCTTCTCATGATATGTCCAAGTTATCTGCCTTCTCATGACGTGCCCAAGTTATCTGTCTTCTCATGACATGTTCTAGTTATCTGTCTTCTCATGGCATGTCCAAGTTATCTGTCTTCTCATGACATGTCCAAGTTATCTGTCTTCTCATGACATGTCCAAGTTATCTGCCTTCTCATGATATGTCCAAGTTATCTGTCTTCTCATGACATGTCCAAGTTATCTGTCTTCTCATGACATGCCTAAGTTATCTGTCTTCTCATGACATGTCCAAGTTATCTGTCTTCTCATGACATGCCCAAGTTATCTGTCTTCTCATGACATGCTCAAGTTATCTGTCTTCTCATGACATGCCCAAGTTATCTGCCTTCTCATGACATGTCCAAGTTATCTGCATTCTCATGACATGTCCAAGTTATCTGTCTTCTCATGACATGTCCAAGTTATCTGTCTTCTCATGACATGTCCAAGTTATCTGTCTTCTCATGACATGTCCAAGTTATCTGTCTTCTCATGACATGTCCAAGTTATCTGCCTTCTCATGACATGTCCAAGTTATCTGTCTTCTCATGACATGTCCAAGTTATCTGTCTTCTCATGACATGTCCAAGTTATCTGTCTTCTCATGACATGCCCAAGTTATCTGTCTTCTCATGACATGCCCAAGAAGTTCTGGCAGTAGGCCCAAGTTATCTGTCTTCTCATGACATGCCCAAGAAGTTCTGGTAGTCTTTTTCTTTATACTTTTGATTAGTTTCCACTGAGGACCTCTTTGTTTGTTTTCTGTCTGGTCAGGGTATATGTTCAATCCTTCTAAACAAACAAACAAACGAAGAAACAAACACACACACATCTACTGCTTCCAGTTTCTTTGTTAATTATGCGGGTTTCACATTCAAACAACAACACCGGTTATATAACATTATAGCTGGGGGGGGGGGGAACAGTGTACAACAATACCGGTTATATAACATTATAGCTGGGGGGAACAGTGTACAACAATACCGGTTATATAACATTATAGCTGGGGGGGGGAACAGTGTACAACAATACCGGTTATATAACATTATAGCTGGGGGGGGGGGAACAGTGTACAACAATACCGGTTATATAACATTATAGCTGGGGGGGGAGAGACAGTGTACAACAATACCGGTTATATAACATTATAGCTTGGGGGGGGGAGACAGTGTACAACAATACCGGTTATATAACATTATAGCTGGGGGGGGGGGGAAGACAGTGTACAACAATACCGGTTATATAACATTATAGCTGGGGGCCTACTGAATGTACAACAATACTGGTTATACAACATTATAGCTGAGGGGAGCTATTGAATGTGCAACACTACCGGTTATATAACAGTATAGTTGGTGGGCGACTGAGTATACAACAATACCGGTTATATAACATTACAGCTGGTGGGCGACTGGGTGCTGCAGTGGCTAGTGCGCTCGTCCCTCGTGCTAAGGTCTGTGGTTTATGATCGGCCGCAGATGCTCCAGTCGCTCCTCGTTCATAAAACTAGGTACTGAACCCCGAAAGGCCTACACGAGAGCTGTTAGGGAGGCAAAGTTCCGCAAGGGACATGCAAATGAATGACTGACCGGACCCCTCTGCGACAGAAGCCAGGACGGCCAGGCATGGTACTGACAACATCGCTCTCTAGTGTGCCACTAGGTCAAGGAAAATATGGACACTGAGATTATAACTTATCATTTTTATTGGCATACTTTTGTTTAGTATCTTCTTCATGTCATAAAAAGCAACTATTTAAACCTTTCGTGACATATTCAGGGAGGCAGTGAGAGAGACAAGGTTCTGGAAGGGACACGTCACATGAAGAAAATCTCTCATATTCGTCATCTGATTTTAAATATGCACTTTCCATCACCTGTCACTGGTGTTCTGAGATAATTTATTTATTTAAATTTTGTGTTTTACCGTTTGAAAGGACGCTGCATTCTGGTTTATTTCTCCTATATTTGATATTAGTATTGGCTCTGTCTTGTTGTTTAGCTCTAAACCCCTTTAACACAACTGAATAATTTCATTCACTATAATCCGCAAACTGCTTTCACTTTCTGCTATCAGTACGGTGTCGTCGGCATTTCTCAGGTTACTGATACTTAAATATATCCTTCCCGTGCCGTTAAACGTCACACAGGGCTGGCAAGGTAGTTTGCCAGTTTTTCCTGTTTTCGCGAGCTTTTCAACCTTATCAAGGGATTTTATGCCTATTAATTTGGCTTCTCTTAACAATGTCTTCTTTAGAGTTTCACGTGGTCTGCCTCTTTTTCCTCGGCCTGTTGTGTTCCACTTGATAGCTTGTTTTGGGATTCTCTGATCATTTCTTCTCGTCACGTGACCAACATATGACCGTCTCCTTTTCCTGATCACCCATGAGACTGGTTGTTGTTCAGTCATCTGTCTTATCTCTGCATTGTTCTTGAATTCGTTCCACTTGATGCCCAGTATTTTCCTTAGGCATTTGTTTTCAAAAGAGTCTAATTTCTTGTCCATTTTTTAAGTTGTTTTCCAGCTTTCGCATGCATAAATGAGGGTGGATATTACATTTGAATTGAACAGTCTTAACTTGGTTTTTGTGCTTATAATTTTTCAATTTCATGTAATCTAATTTCATCTAGGCTGACATTTAGTTGTGGGGTTGATAAGTCGGTTTCAAGGTTTAACAATTATTTTGGGTGTGATCGATTAAGTATTTCTTGGAGTGTTCAGCCTATCTTTGCTTTTGGTCTTTACTTGATGCTAATAGGGTTTCAGTTTTTCTAAGGATTGGTCTTTCTTTAGATGTAATAGTACCTGTTAGCCTCTTTTGTATGTTATATAAAGTTTTGCTGACTCCTGTTTTTGCTGCTTTCTCTGCTTCTTTCACCATATTGTCTATGTATTCTCTTGTATCCCTTCTAGCTGAACTTTTTACTTTCTTGTCTATTTATTTGTATGTTGCTTTTGGCAGATCTTTTCCAAGATCTGTCTTTACATTCAACATGACTAATTTGGCTGCTTGCCTTTCATGTATGTACTTCAATGTGTTTTCTGATATCTATGCTTTTCTATTTTTTTTTTTCAGTCCAGTGCTTACTTTTGCTGCTGTGCTGTAAGAATTCCATAATTCATCTATACCTATCTCCTCTACTTCACTGAGTGTTGTGGAATGATTGGCAAGTTCCTGATTGAAATTACTGTTAGTATTCTTTTCTTGTAGGCTGTGGCTGTTTATATTTCTGTGTATTGATTTCTTGTTTTGGCTTTTCAGTTTTAGTTTTATTTTCCCTATACACAGATTGTGATCACTGTTGACATCTGCACCCCTGTATGCCCTTACATCTATCAGAGATGTTCTGTATTGCTTTCTAATACAAAAATGATCTATCTTGTTTCTAGTTTATCATCTGGAGATATCCATGTTGTTTTATGTTTCTCTTTGTATGGAAATATTGTGCCTCCAATGACCATGCCCTCTGTTAGACATATTTCAAGTAATCTTTCTCCGTTTTGATTTACCGTGTCAGTTCCTTCTTTCCCAACTACTTTTTCGACGTCGGTGTTATCTTTCCCTACCTTAGCGTTGAAGTCCCATGTAGCAATTAGGATGTAGTGTTTATGGACTTTGTTAATGATTTGTTGTAATCGGTGATAGATCGCGTCTTTCACCTCATCATCTGCATCTTTCGTGGGTGCATAACACTGTATTATTGTCATTCTTCCGTGTCTTAGGTTGTATCGTGCTCTTATTATACGACTGTTCACTGGTTCCCATTACACAAGGCTCTTTGCTGCTACATTTGACATAATTATACCCACCCCCTCTTCATGCTTCCCATCCTCTCTGCCTGAATGTATTATTAACTTACCGTTTTCCGCCGATCTTTTACCTGCTTCTGGCCATCGCATTTCATTGATACCCAGTATGTCTAGGTGGTATCTCTCCGTTTCTCTGATGATCTGAGTAGTTTTTGTTGGTGCTACCATCGTTCTTACGTTCCAAATCCAATCTTTGTCACATGCTTAGGGCCGACGAATGTATTCTCTGAGTTCTTCGGAGTTGGCATCCTTGATGCTCGATTGGTTTCTTTGAGAGTTTCCATAACAAACAAGTTCTTTTTTTCCCATCTGGAGTCGCCTCCTACAGCCACGTATTTTGATCTTATTCATAAACAGGTGAAGCGTGGCTTGATTAAGGAATGAATGTATGGCGCTGCTTTACCTCTGCTTTCCTTTCGTTTTGTATACTATTTCTGTGATAAGTCTGTCAATAATAATAATATTAAATTCTGAATAATTTCAAGCCAAGGGATACCTGTCTTAGAGAAAAGTTATTTTCTTGGCAACATAAAAGCTGGTTTTCTGCTTACATCAGCTCCCCCAAACAGCGCCTTCCTCAAGTAGCGCGCCCAAACAGCGCCTTCCTCAAGTACTCTAGATGATTACACATCAAACCAGGCCATGAAAGCAAACGATGTCTCGCACATGCGCACTGATTAACCGACTGGTACAGACACTCGTGCCACATACACCAAGGCACAAAGGCCTAATAGTTATTTGTTGAGATGAGCGGTTATCACACAGACAGTATGTTAGTTGAACATGATAAAATGCCGAGTCGGTTGGGGGGAGGGGGGGGGGGGCTCGTCAGTTAAGAGATAGTTTAAGATATAGCACGTTTGAAAATCCGAACAAAGCACTAAGATACGAGGGGTGATTGATAAGTTCTCTGCATAAGGTAGAACGGATTATTTGTGGACAGCTTTTTGGAGTTATTTCTCAACATGGTCCCCTTGCAAGTTTATGCACTTAGTCCAGCCATCCTGAAGCATACGGATTCCTTATTTGTAATAGTCTGAATGGGCCAAATCTGGGGAATAAGGAGGATGTTCAAGAAGCTGGAAGCCGCATTCATGAATGGCAGAAATTGCCACCGCCGACTTGTGAACTGAGCATTGCTTGCTGAAAGATGACTCCTCTCATCAGTTTCTATCGACGCTTTACCTTCAGTTTGACCCGACGTTGCTTCACAAGATTAGCATAATAGGCCCCGGTGACCGTTCTGCCCTTGTGAAGATAGTCTACCAATACACACCTTCTGAATCCCAAAAGATGGAAGCCATCACTTTGCCTGCAGACAGAACTACCTTTGCTTTCTTTGGAGGTGGGGATCCATGATGTTTCCACTGCTTTGACTGCTCTTTGGTTTC
The DNA here is from genome assembly GCA_009760885.1 of Achatina immaculata. NCBI lineage: Eukaryota > Metazoa > Mollusca > Gastropoda > Stylommatophora > Achatinidae > Lissachatina > Lissachatina immaculata. The sequence goes on along the minus strand of CM019707.1, from coordinate 28,795,965 downwards.
TGGTTGAAAATGATGAACCTAAGTCTCATCCATAGTCACAAATTGCTGAAGAAACTTCAGGATCTGCAGACAACTGGCCAAGATTGTCTCTTGACATGTTGAGACGCTGTCGTTTGTGATCCAAGAAGTTTAAGGACCCATCTAGCAGAGACCTTTATCATTTGAAGATCATTGTGAAAAATGGCATGAACACATTCCTGGGAGATGCCCAACAAAGTAGCAATTTAGCGCTCAGTTAGTCGTCGATCCTCCATTATCATGTCATGGATTCTGCGGTGGTTTCATCGGTGGTTACCGTTCTTGGTCTTCCTGGACGGGAATCATCTTCCAAACTCTCCCTTCAATGTTTGACTTGAGCTGCCCATTTTTTTTTTTTTTCACTGTGTTGTAAGAAGGGGCACTCTCCCCTAGAGTCTATTACCATATCCTCATGGATCTCCTTCGATGATAAGCCCTTGATGCAGAGGTAGCTAATGACCTACAAATGCACCTAATATCAACTGTGCTTTTCAAGTATTTGTGCCTTATGCCGAGAACTTATTAATCACCCCTCGTAAGTCAGAAAGTCAGGATGCACAAGAATAACCTGCATTCGATATTCCCTGCCAAACATGGGCATCTAACAAACTCAATAAATCAACATGAGCATCTAATAAACTCAATACAACAACATTGGCATCTAACGAAGTCAACACAACAATATGGGAATCTAACAAACTCAATACATCAACATGGGGATCTAACAAACTCAACCCAAAAACATGGACATCTAACACACTCAATAACAACAATATGGGTATTTAACAAACTCAATACAACAACATGGGTATACTAAAATTGTACATTTCAATTATTTATATTTTTATTTCCAGGAACAACAAGATGGAACTAAGATTTTAAAATGGCACGAAGATGATATCGAGCAAGAATAAACAAAGCATCAAGCAGAAAACCAGTACAATAAATAACATCAAACAATAATACAGACAGGGAGGACAGTGACTGTCCTAGACAGCGGGTAGGACAGTGACTTTACTAGACAGTTGGCAGGATGGTGACTTTACTAGACATCAGATAGGACAGTGACTTTACTAGACAGTTGGTAGGACGGTGACTTTACTAGACAGCGGGTAGGACAATGACTTTACTAGACAGTTGGCAGGACAATGACTTTACTAGACAGCGGGTAGGACAGTGACTTTACTAGACAGTTGGCAGGACAGTGACTTTACTAGACAGTTGGTAGGACGGTGACTTTACTAGACAGCGGGTAGGACAATGACTTTACTAGACAGTTGGCAGGACAGTGACTTTACTAGACAGCGGGTAGGACAGTGACTTTACTAGACAGTTGGCAGGACAGTGACTTTACTAGACAGCGGGTAGGACAATGACTTTACTAGACAGTTGGCAGGACAATGACTTTACTAGACAGCGGGTAGGACAGTGACTTTACTAGACAGTTGGCAGGACAGTGACTTTACTAGACAGTTGGTAGGACAATGACTTTACTAGACAGTTGGCAGGACAGTGACTTTACTAGACAGCGGACAAGAGACTGGTTGTTCTAACCAGTAAAACAACGTTGCTCATCAAAACAAATTTTGCCGGTCAGGTTACGACCGGACTATGTTACAACCATTACAAGAAAACTACAAATAAAAAAATTCCTCTTTCGTTGATCAAATCATCATGTCTCTCTCTCTCTCTCTCTCTCTCTCTCTCTCTCCCCTCCCCCTCTTCAGACACCCATCCATCTGCCTACTATTAACACACACACATACACTCACACATATCCCCCCACCCCTTCTCCGTCTCTATCTCTGAACAAATTCTTTACTGCAGCCATTTCCACGTGGAGTCAATCATAAACCATGGATGTGTTTAGTGCAGGAGAAAGTAGGTCATCATGTGACCACTTGATTTGAACCAAGAGGTGACCTGACAGATAATAAGAAATGAAAATCAGCTGGTCATATGATACACTTTCTGTAGGAAACAAGACAAGAGAAGACACTGCACAAACAAAACAAGAGTAAACAGTACAGAACCAAGACAAGAGAAGACAAGACAACACTACTCAAGACAACACAACACAACACAACTACAACAACTGAAATACACTTCACCAATAAATATTTCGTGCTTAATGTAGCAGAGGTGTGGACTTGGACGCAGTTCGAGTCACCTAAAGACTAGAAATTGACTTGACTTAACATTTTTAGTTAATGATTGGTAAACTTTAACCATAGCATAGTAATATATATCATGAAATGTGGTGGACTTTACCATATTAAAGTATTAATGAGACAAGCTATCCATCAATGAGGCAGTTACTTTGAGTGATACCGGATGTATTTAATTTGGAGCTACAATTTGTTTAATTTTGCCTCGTGCACATCAAGCCATTATAATCTGCTTCCTCTAGGCAGACTAATGGTGCCTAGAGTAAAGCAGGGCACGGGACTGAAGATTACGGATGCGTCATTGCATGTTCGTGTTGTAGGAGAGACAAAGACAGAAGATTATAGCCATCATTATTTTTGTGTAAAGACTGAGTTTTGACTCATAAACTTGAGACGACTAAGGACTTGGTGAATTGAGACTTGACTTGAGACTAGAATGTAGTGATTTGAGACTTAAATGTAGTGATTTGAGAGATAAACATAGTGATTTGAGACTTAAGACTTCACTTGAGACTTGAATGTAGCGATCTGATAAAATCGTATAGCGCCACGACACGGGACCAGTTGAAATTGTATTTCTCCATGGTGACTGTGCCCCTATCTTTCATCTTTTACACGCAAGTAAGGTTGGAATTTTTACTTCAGGCCGTGAATTGTTGAATGATGCTGGGTTAGCTATGCGCTGAGGCCAGCTATTCTCTATCACCAGGCTCTAACACAACCTCACATCAGAGACAGCAGATACAGATCTCAAGCAAGTCCTGGCTATCACGTAGACAATGAAGTTTATCGGTGAATTTGTTGAAGATGCGGATGATAATCTGACAGCCGGCAGATTGCCTCTGCCACATGGCCTGTCCTTTCATCCATCCAAGACTCAGAATCCATATAACATCCATGTTCATGACAGCGACATCCATGTTCATGACAGCGACATTACAAACACACAAACAAAGACTAACTCGCTCAGCCTTTTCTCCACAATCTCCCTCCCCCCCCCCCCCCCCCCCCCCAGTAACGGGTTGCACAGTCCACGTGCCGAGCCTTTGCCGAGCTCGGGACAGTTCACAAACAGACTCACAACAAATGCCCTTTCTGAAAACACAACACTTATCTCACATTTACATTGAGACTTGACTTGAGACTTGAATGTAGTGATATGAGACTTGAATGTAGTGATTTGAGACTTGAATGTGGTTCTTCTTCTTCTTCTGCGTTCGAGGTTGTTGGTCACATCCGATCTTGATCCCTGTTGACATGGCAGTTCTCTCCAGATCCTGATAGGAGAATGTAGTGATTTGAGATTTGAAGGTAGTGATCTGAGACTTGAATGTAGTGATTTGAGACTTGACTTGAGACTTGAAGATAGTAACTTAAGACGTGTCATTGACTGCATCTCTGTGTGCAGTGTTATCAATGAGTCAAACAGAACAGAACCTTGGAGAAATGATTATTTAACATTTAATCTACAAAACTTACAATAAAATAAAATATAACAAAATAAAATAATTTTAAAAATCTACAGAGAGGACTGAAACTCGGTGGGCAGATTTTGTTTTGTGTATATTTTTTTAAAGTATTAATAAAAAAAAAGTGTTTTGCTGGGGTTTAAAAAAAACTTTCACAAATGGAGTTGAAGAGTCTTGACAAGAAAAAAGTGACTAAAAAGGAGCGTGACACTAACCAGCAGAAGCAACACAATCTTCACAACACCAGCAAAATATCTGCTCCTCCACTAAGACACATGGGCACCCTCCAGGGCAGAGGTGGCGAAGCATGGCACGAGTGCCACAGATGGCAGGAAGGTCACTTTTTTTTTTTTAGTCGCTTTTATTTTATTCTCTTACTGTTTTTCTTTTTGTCAAGACAATGCTTTGTATCATGTCTAAAGTGCCTTCACTGAAATGGTTTTTCGCTGGTAATCACAAATACTGTACTCTTGAACTGTATGCAAGTTGCTAAAATTACACACAAAACAAGATTTCTATTCGTTGTGGAAACAAAGACGCAAGTGCAGTTTTTATTGTGATGTTCATGCATTATCTCCAGTAAACTGGTTCACCGAGCAAAGTTTATTGTCATGTTTGCACAAAATATTTTCTGACACGTTTCACAAGAGAGGATCTAACATTTTATTTGGCACAGAAAATTAAAATGACGAAATACTCAATACTTTTATCAGTCATTTTGAAAATTAACATTAATGTAAAGCTGCAATGTTAAAAAAATCATGTTCATGCTTTGTTTGCAAACTTTCAATTTAACGGTCTATCTGGCATATAGAAATAAGACGCCTTCTTACCTCCGTCAGTCTACGGGACACCCTTGGGGAAGGTGGAGTACCCGTATAGCTACCCGATCAGGCTGACGTGAAGCCATTGAAGCAGGTGGTGGATGGAATGGGAGAACAGCCGACAGATGTTGGTTATGGCCACCATTCTAAGATGGTAGGCAGATGATCTCAATATAGGGGCAATGGCTACGATAACTGACTAGTATAGTCACTGCCCGGAAGGAAAGCAATGGTAAACTATCTGGAAATATACCAAAAAACCCAAACAGCAACATGGAAGGTCAGATATGAAAAAGATCTGGTGGTGAGCCCCCCAGGCCATATAGATCTAATTTATCTTAACACTGGGGAAGAGTGTGAGACAGAGGTCAGTACTAGTAATTGTGATGACGGACAAAATCCTGACGGCGTTACTAATTAAAACCCCTGCATCAAACTAAAAAGAAAAATATGAGTAGGAACATGGAGCGTGAGAAGTATGTATGAGGGAACGTATTAAATAATAAGTGATGAGATGAAAAGAACGGGGATACACATTTTAGGAATCTGCGAACATCGATGGAAAGGTTCAGGGCACTTCAAGAGCGAGAATGATATCTTTATATACTCTGGTGGAGAATTAGGAGGAAAGAATGGAGGGGCTTTTTACTTGGACAAATTAACACCAAAAGCGTTACTAGGTTACAATCCAGTAAGTGATAGAATCTTCACTATCAGACTTAAGGGCACTCCTAGAAATGTAAACAATTATCCAGATATATGCACCAACATCAGCAGCAGAAGAAGAAGAAGAAGTGGAAGACTTTTATAACACACTACAAACGACGATAGACCATGTACGAAAAAAATGATATTGTATTAATAATGGGGGATTTTAATGCAAAGATTGGTACAGAAAGAACAGAAGACGAAGGATATGGTTTGGGGAAATTTAGTATAGGACATAGAAATGAGCCAGGTGGCAATATAATGGAGTTTTGCATGGAAAATGAGCTAATGATCATTAACACACTTTTTAAACATCCTAGAAGACTTTACACATGGACATCACCTGATGGGAAAGCCAAGAATCAAATAGATTACATTTTGGTGCAAAGAATGAGGAGATCAAGTATAACATCAGCAAAAACTTTACCAGGTGCTGATTGTGACACGGACCATGAGTTATTAATAGCAGACATGAAGATAAATATAAAAAAGATAGGGGATCAAGACCACTCCGCTTTGATCTTACAAAAATACCAGAACAATACGGTATAGAAGTGAAGAACCGTTTTGAGATCCTGATGGCTGTATAGGAGGAGATGACATCAGTTGAATTAGCTACGCAGGCCAGAGATATCTTAATAACAGCTGAAGAAGTGGTTTCAGTAAAGAAAATACAAAAGAATGGATGGATTACACCAAGCACACTAGAACTGATAAAACAACGTAGAGATATGAAGACGAAATGGAAATTGGCAAACATAAACAAAGAGGAATATAAATCTTTAACAAAAGAAGTAAGAGAAAACATAAGAAAAGACCCCCCCCCAAAAAAAAAAAATACATACACGATTGTTGTGAAAGAATAGAAGGTCATCAGAAGTGTGGAAGAGATAGTGAAATGTTTAAAGAAATGAAGACATTGACGAGAAATGTCACACCTAAGCTAAATGTAATTTGTGACGAGATGGGGAATACCTTGACAGATACAGATGAAATTCTAGAAAGATGGAAGGAATATTGCAAAGGAATGTATGAAACAACCGACTGTGAAAGCAGAAATCAACAGTGTGAATTATTATTGGAGGAGAAAGAACTCGAACTGATAATAGAGGAAGTTTTATGGGCAATAAAGAATCTGAAAAGTAGTAAATCACCAAGATGTGATGAGATAACAACTGAACCTGTTAAAGCAGGAGGAAAGGAATGTGTAACAATCTATCATGCACTATGTAAAAAGATATGGCATTCAGGTATTTGGCCAAAATAATGGAAAAGAACTGTATTCATACCACTGCCAAAAAAGGGTAACCTGAAATTATATACAAACTACAGAACCGTTGCCCTGATTAGTCATGCAGGTAAAATTCTGTTAAAAATCATAATGGGTAGACTTCGTAAGAAAATAGAAGTCAATATGGTCCAAGCTGGTTTCAGACAAGGAAGAGGATCAAGATATCATACATTCAGTATAAGATTAATAATAGAGAAATGCAGAAAATTTAATGTCAATCTATATTTATCTTTTATCAACTATTTAAAGGCATTTGATTGTGTACAACACTAGAAACTTTGGGAAATAATGGAAAAATGGGATTTCCAACACATTTGATACAATTAATATCACTGCTGTATCTAGAACATCAGGAAGTAGCAAGAGTAAATGGTGAAACAACAATTTGGTTTGACATAAAACAAGGGGTCCGTCAGGAGTGCATATTGTCGCCTTACTTATTTAACTTGTATACTGAAAATATAATGAGGAATGTTAGAGAAGATGTAGACAAAGAATATTACGGTGCCATAACAATTGGAGGTTATGAAATACCAGAGATTAGATATGCTGATGACACAGTATTACTGTCCACAACACAAAAAGGAATGGAAAAATTAATTATGTCGGTCCGTAAGAATAGTGAAGAGCAAAATCTTATCTAATGCGAAGAAAACTCGTAAAGTGATGACAACTGACAAAACAAATAAGGCAGCTGAAATATGTATCAATGAGGAAAAACTGGAAGAGGTGGGGTGTTTTGAATATTTTGGATCATTATTAACTAATAATGGAGATACAACAAGGGAAATTAAAAGGAGGGCATCTATCGCTCTTCAGAAAGTAAAAGAACTAAAGAATCCGTGGAGAGAAACAGACAGGACTACAAAAATAAGATTTTTAAGGGCATGCATCTTTCCCATGGCAACATATGTCTGTGAGACCTGGACATTTAACAAAGCAGCTGAGAAACACATAAATGCCTTTGAATGTAAATGCTACAGAAGAGTTCTTCAAATATCATGGACACAAAAAAGAACAAATATATCCATACTACAAGAACTTAATATTGAAGAAAGCTGGCTAGTAAAGAGGATTAAAGAGAGAAAACTTAAATATTCTGGACACATTAAACGTCATGATAATCTAGAGAAGACCGTCTTGGAAGAGTACATAATGGGAAAAAGAAAGAGGGGAAGACCAAGGCGAAGATGGCTGCAAGACATCGTTGATCTGCAAACGGATGTATCAGCAGCAGTCCTACTTGCTCACAATCGAGAGGCCTACAGGAGTGCTGTTAGGGAGGCAAAGTTTCATAGGGGACATGCAAATGACTGACTGTTCTGGCACATTGGTGGAAGTTAAAATACAGAATGTTAATGTTTCTAGCGTTGTACCGTAGGCTTTAACTTTTGCCTGGTGTCAAGATAAGTGTCGAAATAAGTGTCAAGATAAGTATTGTTGAAATAAGTGTCAAGATAGCATGTTTAAATTTTCACGATTTTCATGATCATTCATTTTTGTTGAAATGACAAGATAGACTGACATAGATTAATATGTTCTGCCTCCACGGCTGTGTTAAAAGCAGCATTATACTGACAGAATTTTCTGAAAGTCAACATTAAATCCATTTGTCCAGAAAACTCAGAATTCATAGTTTTACTTACGTCACTGATCAAGGAACTATCTCATTCTCTTTCAGAGTTTTGTTCACAGATGGCGCTACTAAAGTTACATCTGCTTATGAGGACATTTTTTCGCTTAAAATGTCGGAAAATTTTTGCTTGTTACGTGACTTATCTATGTAGATTATCTTTATATAACATATTAGTAGATGAATGTCGACAAAATCTGAGGTCAAGTCAACGGCACACAAACATTTCGAGAGGGACTTGTGAAAAGACGATCTTCTAAATTTCACATTCGCCAACAGTGAATTAACTTGAGAGCCCTCTTATTTTCATATTCGCCAACAGTGAACTAACTTGAGGGCCCTCTTATTTTCACATTCACCAACAGTGAACTAACTTGAGGGCCCTCTTATTTTCATATTCACCAACAGTGAACTAACTTGGTGGTAATCATACACTACCAATGACAGCGCATGAGATTCTGCTGCCTACAAGAAGAAACTACAAGAAATGAATGAGAAGCAAAGAATGGCGATATTTTAGAACACTTTTGATGCTGAAAAATGTCTTCAGTAAGTGCGGGTATTATCTTAAATATCACGCGAAATGAAACAGCAAACTTTGGAGGACTGAACACAAGAGCTCAAAGATAACATCCACTCTGCTAGTTGCACAGTCCATTAGATTTCTCCTTCGAGCACAAGTGGAAAATCCTGTAGGTCAAGATCATGGCACATGTGTTTAACCCACAGTTAAACATTATTAGTTATTTTTATCAGGTGACTATCATACCTGTTATATGATATACTGACTGCAAGATGGTGGTGCATAGTTAGCAGTTTTACCAGCTGATACTTGCCTCTCTCTCTCTCTCTCTCTTTCTCTCTCTCTCTCTTTCTCTCTCTCTCTCTCTCTCTCTCTATTTTTTCTTCTCTCGCTGTCTGTCTCTTCTCTGCAAATCTTCGTTCAATGTCTAGATTCTCAAGATCTGTAATTCACATTTCATTCAAAATATTTGTCTATTAGTCTTCAGTGAAGCTGGACTATTTTCAGGGCGACATACTCTGTAACGTTGCCGGGGATATTTGGAAGAAGCGGAGCACTAAACATGTCTGTCTCTCTTACTGACAGATGTTCATAGTTTATAAAAAAGAACAGATACCCTTCTATAAATAGAATAAATGCCCTTGACATCATTTTATTTCAGACCAAACGTACCTGGGCACATCTCTTTGATGATACAGGTTTGGCCACTGATCACGTGGTCGGTAACCAAGTTAGCCGGACTTGGACAGTGGAGTCGGTTAGCGGGAACTGATCAGTCTGTACTTGGACAGTGGAGTGTCAGTTAGCGGAAACTGATCAGTCTGTACCTGGACAGTGGAGTAGGTTGGCGGGAACTGGTCAGTCTGTACTTGGACAGTGGAGTAGGTTAACGGGAACTTGTCAATCTGTACTTGGACATTAGAGTAAGTTAGCGGGAACTGGTCAATCTGTACTTGGACATTAGGTTAGCGGGAACTGGTCAGTCTGTACTTGGACATTAGGTTAGCGGGAACCGATCAGTCTGTACTTGGACATTAGAGTAACTTAGCGGGAACTGGTCAGTCTGTACTTGGACATTAGAGTAGGTTAGCGGGAACCGGCCAGTCTGTACTTGGACATTAGAGTAGGTTAGCGGGAACTGGTCAGTCTGTACTCGGACATTAGAGTAGGTTAGCGGGAACCGGCCAGTCTGTACTTGGACGGTTGAGTAGGATGTTGTAAATAGAACCATGTAAATCTGAACAAGTGTTTAGTAAGAATCTGTCTCGGCCATGTCAAACAGAATATCATCTCAGCTCAGCTTTCTCTTCAGCATATTGTGTTTTCATTTGGAAACAAGAGAGATAATGATTAACGTTCCAACGTGACAAGACAGAACAGTAACAGAAAGATCATTTCACCAACCTGCAATGAGTAAGAGCAATACAAGAACACAATAAATTCCGTATATAAAGCTGACAAAGTGAATTATTTTGTCATTCTTTCTCTGTCACATTCAGTAAATATCACATTCAGTAAATGTCACATTCAGTACTTACTCATTTAAATAAGGAAAATGCCACAGACGATCTATCTCAAGGGGCTCTCGAGTCAAAGTACTTGAAAAGAAAGGTGGGGGGGGGGGGGCGCAGGGGACTAGATGAAACTTCTGTGTAGATTTTATTTCAAAAGATTAGATTCAAAATATCCACTTCAAAATAATAGCTAAAAAGAAAAAAAATAATTTTAAAAATGAGAACAGAAGCACTTTACTACAAGCAATATGCAGTTTGCCCCAGTAAAACCTAGACGAGTCGACCTTCCCAGCGAGTTTCAATGTCAAGGTGAAGCTCACGGTCAACTTCTCAGCGCACAATGAAATCAAGGTCAAGCTGTTCCGTGGCGAAATGTTCAAAATCTGGGCCAGATATCTAAGATGTGGTACAGGAGGTCACGCACCGAAACGTCACAGGTCATTACCCGCAGTTCTAGGTACTGTGCGGATGTCAGTTTAACGCCAGTGTAGAAAAAGAGGAAGTGTTCGAGCCCTTAACTCTGTTATAAACACCAGTGTTCGTGACATACAATTAATGTGTCTTATCATTTAGCAGCTATTTTTCTCATCACAAACAATAAACATACATTCTTACAGTAAACACATATTCTTACAGTAAACATATATTCTTAAGATTTATTTGTCTCGACTAGAGATAAGGTGAAAGATTTCTTTGTCTACACTAGACAGAAGGTGAAAGATTTCTCTGTCTGCTCTAGACAGAAGGTGAAAGATCTCTCTCTCTCTCTCTCTCTCTCTCTCTCTCAAAATTGCGTGTGTATGTGTGCGTGAGTGCTATTTTATTAGGTTAATTACTTCTTCTCTATTACTTTGAATGTAGTAGTTAAATCTTACACTCTTTTGATATTTTTTTTCCTAATTTAATTTGTATATTTGTACTAAATCAAGTGTGTGGAAAGAATGAAAGATGGAGTGATGAAGGGCAGAATGTAAGACGGGCCTGCGTGCCCAATTCTTTACCCTTTAAAAATAAAGATCATTCATTCATTCATTCACCAGTGCATGATGACTGTCACAGTTTGCGCTATGAAAAGCAAACACGATTCTTACTAAGTGTTGTTTGCGCGTGAGTACAAAGTACAGTTGGCTTCAGCATCTTAATCTATACTACTGGACAAAAGTTAAGGGTCGGTTTTTTTCAGTTCTTACAAAAACAAAATCAACTGACTAACAAACAAGCCTAATGAAAACAGCATTTAAAACTGAACAAATTCAATCATTTCATTTACAAAATCAGAACAGGAATGCACATATAACAAGCTGGCGAAATCACTCACCCCTCGTCCAAAAATTCACAAGAGTGGTCTTCAAACAACAAACATATCAGTATCGCGTGTGGCCACCGTTCACTGCCAGACATTCGACTCAGCTCATCGAGTTAACCAGGGTTGTTAGGACATTCTGTGGAATGGCCTGCCACTCTTGTTGAAGGAAAAGGTCAGCTGGGTGACATACATCAACAGGTGGAGGATGATTTGTCGAAACCCTCCTGCATAGGACATCCCAAATGTGCTCAGTGGGAGACAGATCGGGCGACCGAGCTGGCCAATCGATTCTAATGATCCTTTGATGTTGAAGAAAATCTTCTACGACACGACCCTGATGTGGTCTTGCGTTATCGTCTTGTAGGATTGCCCCTGCACCCATGGCTTGCAAGGTAGGCTGGACAATGGGTTGCAGAATTTCATTCAGGTATCGCTGGGCGGTTAGGGTGGCATGAATGACATGGAGGGGAGTCCTGCCGTGGCCGCTAATGCCACCCCAGGGTATGATTGATCCCCCTCCGTAACGATCCACCTCTTGGATAGTGGCGTCATGGAACCGTTCCCCTAGCCTTCTCCAAACACGGATTCTGCCATCATTGAAGGACATACTGAAGCGGGATTCGTCCGTGAAAAGAATTTCACCCCCCTGGTACCTCGTCCAACTGATGTGCTGCCGGAACCAGGCAACTCTAGTTCTGCGGTGAGCTGGAGTAAGAGGTATTCTTATTGCTGGTCGCCGTGAAGTCAGCCTAGATTCTTTTAAACGTCTGCGAATTGTTCTGCCGCTAACATTGATGTTTCCCGTATTCATTAGCTCCTTTCTGAAAGTGGAAAACGTTACTGTCTGGTTGCGAAGTGTTGACACCTGCAGGTATCTGTCATCTTATCTACTCGTGCAACGAGGTCGGCCTGAGCGATGCCTGTCTTCTACTCCTCTGGTTTGCGGAAATCGCTCCAAATGCCTTTGGATGATAGAATGGGACATCCCTGAACGCCGTGCAACTTCACGGCCAGATAAACCGCTTTCAACCAAGGCTATGACCCGATGATGCTCAAAGGTGCTAGTATGCCTTCGCGGTGGCATGGCGTTTTTCACATGATAAAAATACCCCTAAATCGCTTTAATAAAAATGATTGGAAGGTGAGAAGTGTTCTCTAAGGATCCCTCTTGCACGTGCAGCACAAACCAGCACGATTTAATTACCTGAGGGTCATGCTAACACTTTTAAAAATGCACTAAAATTTTGTCTAGAACAATGCTAATGTACGTGATTTTGAAACTTGTTGTGATGAACATTTGGTGTTGTTTATGCTCCGGCTGCATATGTAGCATGACCTTGTAAGTAATGATTATATTTATTATTATTATTATTATTATTATTATTATTATTATTAATGAATATGATTATGAATATATTGTAGGCATAATATTAACATTTAACAGCAACATAAAAAGTAAACTGGAAAATTAGAGGAAGGTAGAAAAACAAACCCAAACTGTTCATCTGAAATAGCAGATGAACAGTTTGGATTTGTTGAAGGAAAGGGAACACACAATGCCATTTATGTTTTACGAACACTAACAGAAAGAGTTTTAGAAGTACAGAAAGATCTCTACTTATGCTTCATTGATTACACCAAGGCATTCGACAAGGTGAGACATAATGAAATTATTAAAATGCTTGAAGACATCAATATAGACGGCAAAGACCTGAGGATTGTAAAACATATGTACTGGCAGCAAGAAGCAGCAATTCAAGTTGAAAATAGAACTGGAAAATATCAGCCTATAAAACAAGACCTGTTTTCTCTGTACAGCGAGAATATTCTAAGAACGATCATCACAGAACCAGGCATAAAAATTGGCGGATACAATATAAACAACCTTCGGTATTCTGACGACACAGTACTGATAGCTGAGAACCAACAGGACCTGCACAGTCTCTTGGATAAAGTCGCCAAAGAAAGTGAACAGAAAGGCCTTACTTTGAACATAAAAAAACAGACTATGTTTATATCTAAGAAACAGAATCCACCAACATGCAGTATAAAATTAAACGGAACTATTCTAAAGCAGGTGCAGAAATTCAAATACCTTGGAGCAGTAATAGCTTCAGATGGGAAATCTTATATCTTATATCTTATATCAAAAATTGGCGAACTACTTTGCGAGTCCTATGTGACGTTTAACGGCACGGTAAGGATATTATCCTTCTTATATCTTATATCTTATATCCTTCCCGTGCCGTTAGACGTCACATAGGGCTCGCAAAGTAGTTCGCCAATTTTTCCTGTCCTCGGCGAGTCTTTCAACCTCATCAAAGGATTTTATGCCTGATAACTAGGCCTCTCTTAATAATGTTCTCTTCAGAGTTTCACGCGGTCTGCCCCTTTTTCTTCGGCCTGTTGTGTTCCACTTGATAGCTTGTTTTGGGATTCTCTGCTCATTTCTTCTCATCAAGTGACCAACATATGTCCATCTCCTTTTCCTGATCACCCGTGAGACTGGTTGTTGTTCAGTCATCTGTCTTATCTCTGCATTGTTCTTGAATTCATTCCACTTGATGCCGAGTATTTTCCTTAGGCATTTGTTTTCAAAAGAGTCTAATTTCTTTTCTATTTCTTTAGTTGTTTTCCAGCTTTCGCATGCATAAATGAGGGTGGATATTACATTTGAATTGAATAGTCTTAACTTGGTTTTTGTGCTTATAACTTTTGAATTCCATATGTTCTCAAGATTCTTGAAGATTGATGCTGCTTTTGCAATTCTGATCCTAACTTCCTTTCTAGTGTCACCATCCTGGTCTATGTAGCTGCCAAGGTATGCAAATTGATTGACTTCTTCAATATCTGTCCCTTCTATGTGTATTTTTCCATTTTGATTGATGGGAATTTTCATTATTTTTGTTTTGTCCTTGTTAATTTCAAGTCCTATTTTGCTAGCCAGTGAAGATAGGCTATCTGTTTTTTCTTGCATGGAATTCACATTATTACTGATAAGAGTTATGTCATCAGCAAAATCAAGATCTTCTAGTTGGGTCCCATGTACCCAGTCAATACCTGTGTTACCTGTGCAGCATTTTTTCATTATGAAGTCTATTGTAATCCCAAAAAGTAAAGGAGACAGTATACATCCTTGTTTCACGCCTGTTTCAATCTGGAACCATTCACTCATCCCTTCTTCTGTCTTGACTGCACAAACATATCCATTGTATAAGTCCTTAATGATGTTGACAATTTTAGATGGTATTCCATATAGACATAAAATTCTCCATAATGAATCTCTGTGTATGCTATCAAATGCCTTCTTAAAATCTATGAAATTCAGTATTAATGGTTTCTGCTTTTCAATATGTTCTTCAAGTATTATTCTGAGAGTAAAGATCTGGTCGAGACAGCTTCTCCCTTTTCGAAATCCTGCTTGTTCTTCTCTCATTGCAGTATCCACTATATCTTTGAGTCTATTCAAAATGACCTTGCAAAATACTTTTGACACAACTGATATTAAGGTTACTCCTCTCCAGTTGTTACAGTCACTAAGGTTGCCCTTTTTTGGTATTTTCACAATGATTCCCTTCTTCCAATTAGAAGGGACCTTTTCTTCTTTCCAAATCTTGTTAAACATTCTCTGTAGTTGTCTCATGTTGTCACTATTGATAGCTTTTAGCATCTCGGCTGTTATTTCATCTTCACCTGCAGCTTTGTTGTTAGCCATTAAATTCACTGCTGTTTCAATTTCATGCAATTCAATTTCATCTAGATTGACATTTAGTTGTGGGGCTGGTAAGTCAGTTTCAAGGTTTAACAATTCTTTTGGGTGTGGTCGATTGAGTATTTCTTGGAAGTGTTCAGCCCATCTTTGCTTTTGGTCTTTATTTGATGTTAATAGTGTTCCAGTTTTGCTAAGGATTGGTCTTTCTTTAGATGTAATAGTACCTGTTAGCCTCTTTTGTATGTTATATAAAGTTTTGCTGTCTCCTGTTTTTGCTGCTTTTTCTGCCTCTTTCGCCATATTGTCTATGTATTCTCTTTTATCCCTTCTAGCTGAACTTTTTACTTTCTTGTCTATGTCTTTGTATTTTGCTTTTGCCGAATCTCTTTCATGATCTGCTTTTGCATTCAACATGTTTAATTTGACTGCTCGTCTTTCATGTATATACTTCCATGTTTTATCTGATATCCATGCTTTTCTATTTGGTTTTTCCAATCCAGCGCTTACTTTTGCTGCTGTGATTATGGCTGTGCTGTAAGAATTCCATAACTCATCTATACCTATCTCCTCAACTTCACTGGGTGTTTTGGAATGATTGGCAAGTTCCTGATTGAAATTAATGTTAGTATTTTCTTCTTGTAGGCTGTGGATGTTTATCTTTCTGTGTACTGATTTCTTGTGTTGACTTTTCAATTTTAGTTTTATTTTCCCTATGCACAGGTTGTGATCACTGTTGACATCTGCACCCCTATAAGCCCTTACATCCATGAGAGATGTTCTGTATTGCTTTCTAATACAAAAATGGTCTATCTGGTTTCTAGTTCTATCATCTGGAGATATCCACGTTGTTTTATGTATCTCTTTGTGTGGGAATATTGTGCCTCCAATGACCATGCCCTCTGTTAAACATATTTCAATTATCCTTATCCATATTATCCTTACCGTGCCGTTAAACGTCACATAGGACTCGCAAAGTAGTTCGCCAATTTTTCCTGTCTTCGGCGAGTCTTTCAACTTCATCAAGGGATTTTATACCTGTTAATTTGGCTTCTCTTAACAATGACCTCTTCAGAGTTTCACGCGATCTGCCTCTTTTTCTTTGGCCTGTTGTGTTCCACTTGATAGCTTGTTTCTTCTCATCAAGTGACCAACATATGTCCATCTCCTTTTCCTGATCACCCATGAGACTGGTTGTTGTTCAGTCATCTGTCTCATCTCTGCATTATTCTTAAATTCGTTCCACTTGATACCGAGTATTTTCCTTAGGCATTTGTTTTCAAAAGAGTCTAATTTCTTGTCTATTTCTTTAGTTGTTTTCCAGCTTTCGCATGCATAAATGAGGGTGGATATTACATTTGAATTGAATAGTCTTAACATGGTTTTTGTGCTTATAACTTTTGAATTCCATATATTCTCAAGGTTCTTGAAGATCGATGCTGCTTTTGCAATTCTGATTCTAACTTCCCTTCTAGTGTCACCATCCTGGTCTATGTACCTGCCAAGGTATGCAAATTGATTGACTTCTTCAATATCTGTCCCTCCTATGTGTATTTTTCCATTTTGATTAAGGGAAATTTTCATTATTTTTGTTTTGTTCTTGTTAATTTCAAGTCCTATTTTGCTAGCCAGTGAAGACAGGATATCTGTTTTTTTCTTGCATGGAATTCACATTGTTACTGATAAGAGTTATGTCATCAGCAAAATCAAGATATTCTAGTTGGGTCCCATGTACCCGGTCAATACCTATGTTACCTGTGCAGCATTTTTTCATTATGAAGTCTATTGTAATCCCAAAAAGTAAAGGAGACATTATACATTCTTGTTTCACACCTGTTTCAATCTAGAACCATTCACTCATCCCTTCCTCTGTCTTGACTGCACAAACATGTCCATTGTAGAAGTCCTTAATGATGTTGACAGTTTTAGATGGTATTCCATATAGACTTAAAATTCTCCATAATGAATCTCTGTGTATGCTATCAGATGCCTTTTTAAAGTCTATGAAGTTCAGTATTAATGGTTTCTGCTTTTCATTATGTTCTTAAAGTATTATTCTTAGAGTAAAGATCTGGTCGAGACAGCTTCTCCCTTTTCGAAATCCTGCTTGTTCTTCTCGCATTGCAGTATCCACTATATCCTTAAGTCTGTTCAAAATGACCTTGCAAAATACTTTTGACACAACTGATATTAAGGTTACTCCTCTCCAGTTGTTACAGTCACTAAGGTTGCCTTTTTTGGTATTTTAACAATGATTCCTTTTTACCATTTACAAGGGACCTTTTCTTTTTTCCAAATCTTGTTAAACATTCTCTGTAGCTGTCTCATGTTGTCATTGTTGATAGCTTTTAACATTTCAGGTGTTATTTCATCTTCACCTGCAGCTTTGTTGTTAGCCATTAAATTCACTGCTGTTTCAATTTCATGCAATTTAATTTCATCTAGGTTGACATTTGGTTGTGGGGCTGGTAAGTCAGTTTCAAGGTTGAACAATTCTTTTGGGTGTGGTCGATTAAGTATTTCTTGGAAGTGTTCAGCCCATCTTTGCTTTTGGTCTCTATTTGATGTTAATAGAATTCCAGTTTTGCTAAGTATTGGTCTTTCTTTAGATGTAATAGTACCTGTTAGCCTCTTTTGTATGTTATATAAAGTTTTGCTGTCTCCTGTTTTTGCTGCTTTTTCTGCCTCTTTCGCCATATTGTCCATGTATTCTCTTTTATCCCTTCTAGCTGAACTTTTTACTTTCTTGTCTATTTCTTTGTATGTTGCTTTCACCAGATCTTTCCCAAGATCTGTTTTTGCATTCAACATGTCTAATTTGACTGCTCGTCTTTCATGTATATACTTCCATGTTTTTCTGATATCCATGCTTTTCTATTTGGTTTTTTCAGTCCAGCACTTACTTTTGCTGCTGTGATTATGGCTGTGCTGTAAGAATTCCATAATTCATCTATACCTATCTCCTCTACTTCACTGTGTGTTTTGGAATGATTGGCAAGTTCCTGATTGAAATTACTGTTAGTATTTTCTTCTTGTAGGCTGTGGCTGTTTATCATTCTGTGTACTGATTTCTTGTGTTGGCTTTTCAATTTTAGTTTTATTTTCCCTATGCACAGGTTGTGATCACTGTTAACATCTGCACCCCTATAAGCCCTTACATCTATGAGAGATGTTCTGTATTGTTTTCTAATACAAAAATGATCTTCTATCTATGGGAAGTGCAGAACGGAAATTAGGAACAGAATAGGCCAAGCACAGACTGCATTTCAGAGAATGAGAAACATATTATCCAACACATCCTTATCAATGAATGTTAGAAAACGAGTCCTAAAATGCTATATTGAACCTATCTTGTTATATGGAAGTGAATCATGGACAAAAATCATTGGAAGCAGCAGAAATGTAGTTTATTAGAAGAATGTTGCGAATCCCCTGGACAGCAAAAATAACTAATGAAGAATGTATGGGAAGAGATCTCTCTTTCTCTCTCTCTGAACCTTAAGTGCCCAGGGCACATGGGGCTTCCGCAAGGGTTTTCCACAAATGCCTGTCATTCGCCTTTTTTTTCTGCTCTTGCCCAGGTGAGCCCTCTATTGCTCAACATCCTTTCTGTTGTTCTTCTCCATGTCTCTTTTGGTCTACCCTTACTTCTGCTCCCATGTGGTGTCCATCTTAGTGCTATTTTTGGTAGTGAGTTGTCAGTCATTCGGAGCACATGTCCCAACTATCGCCATCGTCTTTCCTCAATAGTTGTTGTCAGTGGTTTCATCTGCATTTCTGCTAATAAGATGTTATTTCTTATGGTGTTTGGCCAAAATATTTTTCTAATTCTTCGTAAACATTTAGTCTGGAAAGAATTCAACTTGTTTTCTATGGTTTTGGTGATTTTCCAGCATTCACTTCCATAGAGTAGTACACTTAGAACATTACTCTTAAATATCCTGATTTTTATATTTATGCTTAGTTTATTTGATTTCCATATATTCTGCAGCATTGCAAAAGCCTGGTTTGCTCTAGTAAGTCTGCTGTTGATGTCCTCTGTGCTGTCTCCATTTTCTACTACTCTGCTGCCAAGGTATACAAATTCGTTGACCTCCTCCACTAACTTGTTATCTACTCTCAGTACATTTCTGTTGTTCACATTTTGCTTCATTAACTTTGTCTTTCCTACATTGATCTTTTGTCCTATGTTGTTTGCATTTTGAGTTAGCTTGTTTATTTTATTTTGCATATCTTTGTGACTGCTTGATAATAGACAAATGTCGTCCGCAAAGTCAAGGTCCTCCAGCACTGTGTCAAGGGTCCATTGTAATCCTCTGCGTTTGTCTGATGTTGCCTCCTTCATTAACCAGTCTACTGCCAAGATAAATAATGTTGGTGATAGTACACATCCCTGTTTCACTCCTGTTTGTACCCTAAAGCTGCTGGAGGTATGTTCTCCACAGATAACTTTGCACTGAAAACCCTCGTATAGGGCTTTGATTACATTTACTATTTTATGGGGGAGGCCATGCCATCTTAGGATTTTCCACAGTGCATCTTTGTTGACACTGTCAAAGGCTTTCTCAGAATCTATGAATAATGCATATGTTGTACTATGCCACTCATTTGCCTGTTCTAATATTTGTCTAAGTACAAATATGTGGTCTATGCATGATCTTCCTTTCCTAAATCCTGCCTGCTCTTTCCGAAGTTTTTCCTCAAGTGTTGGTACAATTCTGTAAAATACTTTACTGGTGAGTGGCAGTAGGGTAATGCCTCTCCAGTTCCCGCAATCTCTGAGGTCACCCTTCTTTTGTAGTTTACTATAAGACCAGAAGAGAAGAGATGGAGAGACAAAAAAAAAAACCCTGTCAAAAAGATAAGTGAGAGACAATGTACTCTCATAGGATATGCAATGAGAAGATGGGGTATTGAAAATATTATAACAACAGGAAAAATAGAAGGAAGAAGATCAAGAGGAAGACCAAAAGAAATGATACTGGACAGTCTGATGGGATGGTGTGAGAGGAGATCACCAACTGAGCTGATGGTCTGCATGAAGGATCATGTGCTCTGGAGAAGCATAATAGCCAACACCAGTCGGCACGGCACCTGATGATGATGATGATGATGATAAAAACAAACTTCCATGACACAAGTATGACTGGACGCTTGACACATGTAAACAGAATAGAAAAGACGAATAGAAGAGACAGACACAATGACAAGCGAGGACACAATAAAATCTTTGACATGAAAGAGCAAGATAATTACTTAGGTAAATAACAACTGTATAGATGAAATTGATGCATACTGACACTCATGACACTTATTAGCGTTATGAAGCTATTCGGACGCTTTTGCACACGGTTTTAAAATAAAGGAGTGACCAACTCAACCAGCTGACAATTAAATATTTAGAGGCGTGGACTATTGGACAATTCACTTACGATATATAAGTAACGGGGCAGTTTGAATGACGAACAATCAGAACGCTCATGGGAACCAGTGGACATCTGAAGGGTGGAGGCAAAATACTTATTGGTTAATCCATCAAGCTGGACTTGAAGATAAAAGGGTGAGCGGAGAGACAGGAGAGAACGAAGAAGTACGAAAGTACACTAGAAAGGAGACAGAAGAGGGAGCCCGAAGACGGAGGAACAAGGACGGTCAGTGAATAGAGACCAGTCCAGACCCCAGAGTAAGGAGCATGAGAAGGAAGGAGCCCCCAAGAAGAGAAAGTCCAGAGACTAGCGGACAAGTGAGAGGGGTCGTCAGAAGTAGACGGAGAAGAGGCTAGCGGACAAGTGAGAGGGGTCGTCAGAAGTAGACAGAGAAGAGGCTAGCGGACAAGTGAGAGGGGTCGTCAGAAGTAGACAGAGAAGAGGCTAGTGGACAAGTGAGAGGGGTCGTCAGAAGTAGACAGAGAAGAGACTAGCGGACAAGTGAGAGGGGTCGTCAGAAGTAGACAGAGAAGAGGCTAGCGGACAAGTGAGGGGGATCATCAGAAGTAGACAGAGAAGAGGCTAGTGGACAAGTGAGGGGGATCATCAGAAGTAGACAGAGAAGAGACTAGCGGACAAGTGAGAGGGGTCGTCAGAAGTAGACAGAGAAGAGGCTAGTGGACAAGTGAGGGGGATCATCAGAAGTAGACAGAGAAGAGGCTAGCGGACAAGTGAGAGGGGTCGTCAGAAGTAGACAGAGAAGAGGCTAGTGGACAAGTGAGAGGGGTCGTCAGAAGTAGACAGAGAAGAGGCTAGTGGACAAGTGAGAGGGGTCGTCAGAAGTAGACAGAGAAGAGGCTAGTGGACAAGTGAGGGGGATCATCAGAAGTAGACAGAGAAGAGGCTAGCGGACAAGTGAGAGGGGTCGTCAGAAGTAGACAGAGAAGAGGCTAGTGGACAAGTGAGGGGGATCATCAGAAGTAGACAGAGAAGAGGCTAGTGGACAAGTGAGAGGGGTCGTCAGAAGTAGACAGAGAAGAGGCTAGTGGACAAGTGAGAGGGGTCATCAGAAGTAGACAGAGAAGAGGCTAGTGGACAAGTGAGAGGGGTCGTCAGAAGTAGACAGAGAAGAGGCTAGTGGACAAGTGAGGGGGATCATCAGAAGTAGACAGAGAAGAGGCTAGCGGACAAATGAGAGGGGTTGTTAGAAGTAGACAGAGAAGAGGCTAGTGGACAAGTGAGGGGGATCATCAGAAATAGACAGAAAAGAGGCTAGCGGACAAGTGAGAGGGGTCGTCAGAAGTAGACAGAGAAGAGGCTAGCGGACAAGTGAAAGGGGTCGTCAGAAGTAGACGGAGAAGAGAACAGCAGACAGAAGAACGGACGATCAGGGGATCAGGCAGACAAAAGGAGAATCATATAAGAACAGCTGAAGGGGAACATAAATAAGAAAAAGAACAGTAGAGCGGAGGGGAGAGAAACACAGAAGAACAAGAAAGAGAACGAGACACTATGGAATCAGAAGTAGTGTTAGACTGAAGATGTGTTTCAAGTGATTCAAGTGATTAAGAAGATTTGATACTTTTGGAGCATCGAGTAAAGTGATTTTAGACGAGAAACTAGTTGACTACGTGTTACAGATCTATTAGAAAACAGAGTTTAGAATCGTCCTATTATCACGTGTAGATTATGTTGAAGTTGAGAACACTAACGAAATGCTGTATGTAGAATATGATATAGTTTGATGATTGTGAACAAATGATTACGTGATTCAAAACCAAGTGATGTTATCACCAATACATCTTGTCAGAATAAATGAATCCAAGGAACATTTTCATCTGATTTGATCTAGTGAATGTGGTAATGGGTGTTAGACCTCGACGTGTTATGATCAAAAGCAAAACTTAATCATCTTCAATCTTCATCAATAATATGATAGTTTATAGCTTTACATTGTTATAAATAGAGAACTGCCTGAGAATCTTTACATTGTTATACATAGAGAACTGCATGAGAATGCAATTTAATCAAGATTCTACAATAAATTTATTTACAGTTTTAGTACGGCAATCAAAATAAACATATGCTTGAAATTAATGACCTTAACTTTTGTCCAGTAGTATAGTTTAAGGCGATCTTTCAACTCAGAAAAGTTGTTTGTTACGTGCTTGTGACTGTGGGAAGAAAACTCTAGCAGAAAAGTTGTTTGTTACGTACACGTGATTGTGGGAAGAAAACTCTAGCAGAAAAGTTGTTTGTTACGTACACGTGATTGTGGGAAGAAAACTCTAGCAGAAAAGTTGTTTGTTACGTACACGTGATTGTGGGAAGAAAACTCTAGCAAAATCTGGCTATTTTCATTTATTTCACCAGCACCAGGAAGACTCGGCCATGTTGGCCAGGAAAGATGTTCGGATCCAGTACGTGCCTTGAGGTCATTTAATATGGACAGCTGATCATATTCAGAGAATGAATTTCAACCACCTGTAGTATTCCACGAAACCTGTCTTTTTCTATTGCTGCAAGTCTCCATGTATAGGTGCTAATGATGCAAGAAGGCCACTTTTTACATGAAGTCGAAAGGATATCATTTGTCTGACGCTGTGTCCGGTGTGTTTATGGCACTGATAAAACTGATGCTGTTTGTTTATGGCACTGATAAAACTGTTGTGATGCTGTTTGTGTATGGCACTGATAAAACTGTTGTGATGCTGTTTCTGGTGTGTTATTTATACAGATAAGACTGTTATATTGCTGTTTCTAATGTGTTAATGGCACAGATAAGACTGTTATGATGATATTTATGGTATGTTACAGGCACTGATAAGACTGTTATGATGCTGTCTCTAGTGTGTTAATGGGACCGATAAGACTGTTATGATGCTGTCTCTAGTGTGTTAATAGGACTGATAAGACCGTTATGATGCTGTCTCTAGTGTGTTAATGGGACTGATAAGACTGTTATGATGCTGTCTCTAGTGTGTTAATGGGTCTGATAAGACTGTTATAATGCTGTTTATAGTGTGTTAATGGGACTGATAAGACTGTTATGATGCTGTATCTATTGTGTTAATGAGTCTGATAAGACTGTTATGATGCTGTATCTATTGTGTTAATGGCACTGATAAGACTGTTATGATGCTGTATCTATTGTGTTAATGGCACTGATAAGACTGTTGTGATGCTGTATCTATTGTGTTAATGGCAATGATAAGACTGTTATGATGCTGTATCTATTGTGTTAATGGCAGTGATAAGACTGTTATGATGCTGTATCTATTGTGTTAATGGCACTGATAAGACTGTTGTGATGCTGTATCTATTGTGTTAATGGCAGTGATAAGACTGTTATGATGCTGTATCTATGTGTTAATGGCAGTGATAAGACTGTTATGATGCTGTATCTATTGTGTTAATGGCATGATAAGACTGTTATGATGCTGTATCTATTGTGTTAATGGCAGTGATAAGACTGTTATGATGCTGTATCTATTGTGTTAATGGCACTGATAAGACTGTTATGATGCTGTATCTATTGTGTTAATGGCAATGATAAGACTGTTATGATGCTGTATCTATTGTGTTAATGGCAATGATAAGACAGTTATGATGCTGTCTCTAGTGTGTTAATGGGACTGATAAGACTGTTATGATGCTGTCTCTAGTGTGTTAATGGGTCTGATAAGACTGTTATAATGCTGTTTATAGTGTGTTAATGGGACTGATAAGACTGTTATGATGCTGTATCTATTGTGTTAATGAGTCTGATAAGACTGTTATGATGCTGTATCTATTGTGTTAATGGCACTGATAAGACTGTTATGATGCTGTATCTATTGTGTTAATGGCACTGATAAGACTGTTGTGATGCTGTATCTATTGTGTTAATGGCAATGATAAGACTGTTATGATGCTGTATCTATTGTGTTAATGGCAGTGATAAGACTGTTATGATGCTGTATCTATTGTGTTAATGGCACTGATAAGACTGTTGTGATGCTGTATCTATTGTGTTAATGGCAGTGATAAGACTGTTATGATGCTGTATCTATGTGTTAATGGCAGTGATAAGACTGTTATGATGCTGTATCTATTGTGTTAATGGCACTGATAAGACTGTTATGATGCTGTATCTATTGTGTTAATGGCAGTGATAAGACTGTTATGATGCTGTATCTATTGTGTTAATGGCACTGATAAGACTGTTATGATGCTGTATCTATTGTGTTAATGGCAATGATAAGACTGTTATGATGCTGTATCTATTGTGTTAATGGCAATGATAAGACAGTTATGATGCTGTATCTATTGTGTTAATGGCAATGATAAGGCTGTTATGATGCTGTATCTATTGTGTTAATGGCAATGATAAGGCTGTTATGATGCTGTATCTATTGTGTTAATGGCAATGATAAGACTGTTGTGATGCTGTATCTATTGTGTTAATGCACTGATAAGGCTGTTATGATGCTGTATCTACTGTGTTAATGCACTGATAAGACTGTTATGATGCTGTATCTATTGTGTTAATGGCACAGATAAGACAGTTATGATGCTGTCTGTGATGTGTTAATGTCACAGATAAGCCTGTTATGATGGTGTTTGTGGTGTGTTAATGTCATAGATAAGACTGTTATGATGCTGTCTCTGGTGTGTTAATGGCACTGATAAGACTGTTACAATTCTGTTTGTGGTGTGTTAGTTCAACAGATAAAACTGTTATGTTGCTGTTTCTAATGTGTTAATAGCACAAATAAGGCTGTTATGGTGGTGTTTATGGTATGCTAATGGCACTGATGAGACTGTTATAATACTGTTTCTTGTGATTTAGTTGAACAGATAAGACTGTTATGATGCTGTTTTTGATGTGTTAATGGAACTGATAAGACTGTTATGTTGCTGTTTCTAGTGTGTTAGCTGAACTGATAAGACTGTTATGTTGCTGTTTCTAGTGTGTTAGCTGAACTGATAAGACTGTTATGTTGCTGTTTCTAATGTGTCAATGGCACTGATAAGACTGTTATGATGGTGTTTGTGGTGTGTTAGTGGCACAGATAAGACTGTTATGGTGCTTTTTGCCTTAGTTGAACAGATAAGACTGTTATGTTGCTATTTCTATTTGTTAATGGCACATATAAGGCTGTTGTGATAGTGTTTGTTTTTTAAAAGCACTAATATGACTGTTATGATGCTGTTTATAGTGTGTTAGCTGAACAGATAAGACTTATATTGCTGTTTCTAATTGTTATAATGCTGTCTCTGGTGTGTTAATGGCACTGACAAGACTGCTAAGATGCTGTCTCTGGTGTGTTAATGGCACTGATAAAACTGTTGTGATGCTGTTTTTGGTGTGTTAGTTGTAAAGACTGTTATGATGGTGTTTGTGGTGTGTTAGTTGCATAGATAAGACTATTATGATGCTGTATCTATTGTGTTAAAGGCACTAATAAGGCTGTTATGATGGTGTCTATGGTGTGTTAATGGCTCTGATAAGACTGTTATGATGCTGTATCTATTGTGTTAATGGCACTAATAAGGCTGTTATGAAGGTGTTTATGGTGTGTTAATGGAACTGATAAGACTGTTATATTGCTGTTTCTAATGTGTTAATGGCACACTGATAAGACTGTTATGATGCTGTTTATAGTGTGTTAGTGTCACAGATAAGACTGTTATGATGCTGTCTATAGTGTGTTAGTGTCACAGATAAGACTGTTATGATGCTGTCTCTGGTGTGTAGTGGCACAGATAAAACTGTTGTGATGCTGTTTCTGGTGTGTAGTGGCACAGATAAGACTGTTATGATGCTGTCTCTGGTGTGTTAGTGTCACAGATAAGACTGTTATGATGCTGTCTCTGGTGTGTAGTGGCACAGATAAAACTGTTGTGATGCTGTTTCTGGTGTGTAGTGGCACAGATAAGACTGTTGTGATGCTGTTTCTGGTGTGTAGTGGCACAGATAAGACTGTTATGTTGATGTTTCTAATGTGTTAATGGCACATATAAGGCTGTTATGATGCTGTTTGTGGTGTGTTAATGGCATTTATAAGACTGTTATGATGCTGTTTGTGGTATGTTAGTTGCACAGATAACATAACAAGCTTGCCATAGACTTAAAACTAACTGTAGAGAACATAACAAGCTTACCACAGACTTAAAATTAACTGTAGAGAACATAACAAGCTTACCACAGACTTAAAATTAACTGTAGCAAACATAACAAGCTTATCATAGACTTAAAATTAACTGTAGCAAACATAAAAAGCTTACTACAGACTTAAAATTAACTGTAGCAAACATAACAAGCTTACCATAGACTTAAAATTAACTGTAGCAAACATAACTAGCTTACCATAGACTTAAAATTAACTGTAGGAAACATAACAAGCTTACCCCAGACTTAAAATTAACTCTAGCAAACATAACAAGCTTACCACTGGCTTAAAATTAACTGTAGGAAACATAACAAGCTTACCACAGACTTAAAATTAACTGTAGCAAACATAACAAGCTTACCACAGGCTTAAAATTAACTGTAGGAAACATAACAAGCTTATCATAGACTTTAACTGTAGTGAATATAACAAGTTTAACACAGACTTTAACTGTAGCAAGCATAACAATCTTGCCACAGACTTTAACTGTAGCAAAATGTGCTGGAGCACAGGTAAGTTACCTCAAATCTGGAAGGAAGCAAGCATGGTACCAATGCTAAAACCAGGGAAAAACAGTGATACTGCCTCCAGCTACAGGCCAATCAGTCTTACTAGCTGCCTATGCAAAACAATGGAACGCATAATTGACCTAAGGCTAAAATGGTACCTAGAAAGTGAAAACCTTCTCGTTCCACAACAAGCAGGATTTAGGCAGTACTACAGTACGGAAGATCAAGTGACCTATCTCTCTCAAGAGATTGAGGATGCATTCCAAGAGAAAAACCTTGTACTAGCAGCGTGGATAGACCTGAAGAAAGCCTTTGATAAAGTATGGAAAAAAGGTCTGCTGTGGAAACTAAGAAACTGCAATGTGAATGGAAGACTGTACAACTGGATAAAGTCCTATTTACACAATAGAAGAGCTAGAGTAGTAATGGATGGACACAAAAGCCAGAAAGTATTTCTGCGACACGGTGTACCACAAGGAGGAGTCCTTTCGCCTACACTATTCCTTGTATTCATTAATGACCTGGTCAAGGAACTTCCTTATGGAATCAAAGCGGCACTGTATGCAGATGATCTGGTCAAGTGGTGTACAGATGAATATGCAACAGTTGCTACACAGAGACTCCAAAGAGCAGCAGACATCTTGACATCATGGACAAACAAATGGTGTGTAAGTATCAACACAGAGAAATCAAGTACCACTCTGTTCACCCTCTCATCTAAACAGAAAGCAGGTAAGATCTTTGTAAATGAAATACCCTTAGGGATGGACAACCAACCCACTTACTTAGGAGTGACTCTTGACTCAAAACTGACGTGGAAGCAACACATCAACAGTGCAGAAGCAAAAGCCAGAAGAAAACTAGCCATATTAAGAAAATTGAGTGGAACCACATGGGGAGCTAGTGAAAGAATCCTCAAGAATGTATATCAGCAAAGTATTCTACCACATTTAGAATATGGCTCAACATCTTGGTGCACAGCATCAAACACTACGCTGCATTATCTAGACAAGGTTCAAAATCAGTCACTACGGATTACCACAGGTGCCATGAGGTCCACACCAATAGTAGAAATGCAGAAAATAGTTGGTGTTCAACCGCTAAAGGAACGTAGAGACACAAAGGTCATGACCATGGGAGAAAAATTCCTTAGCTCTGTAAGCCATCCCCTGAAGGAGAGATTCAATAACTTGGCATTAGGACAGCTTAAAAGAAGCAGCTTCATTCATCAGGCCAAGCGTATGCGTAAGCTTATACCTGACCTTCCAACTGTAGTCACTCCATTATCATCTGTACCAGAGCATACACCATGGAAGGAAGCAGATTATACACAAATAACTATTCAGACTGAAGTGAAAGGTGTGCAGAATGGTGAGATGCAGAGCAGTCTTGTAAGATCAGCAGCCACACTTAGTGTTCTAGATGACAGATATCATGTGACACCTGGATATGTGTGTATACAGATGGATCTGCACATAATGCCATAAAGAATGGAGGGGCAGGAGCACATATTGAATATCCAAACAACACCATTGACAAGATTTCCATACCCACTGGTAAATACTGCAACAACTTTGATGCAGAAGTTAGGGCAATTATTGCTGCAGTTGAAAAACTATCAGACTCCAGAATTGATACATGTCCTGTAGTAATTCTCACAGATGCAAGATCAGTATTGGAAGCTCTTCAGTGCAACAAACTACCAGACCTTAAAGATGCCTTGTCAAAAATTGGCTTGCAACATGGAGTCACTTTGCAATGGATTCCTTCCCACTGTGGGATACCAGGCAATGAGAAAGCTGACCATCTGGCCAAAGAGGGCACTGAAATGGAGCAACCAGACATACCAATCACCTATAATCAGAAGAAAAGCATGATAAAAACCTACAGGAAGCCACAAACACCACCACATGATGACTATCACATGCTAAACAGAAAGGAACAAGTCACCATCTTCCGTCTCCGAACAGGACACAGCCGACTCCGAAGTCATATGTATACAAAGTTTAAGGTTGGTACTACTAATCTATGTACATGTGCCCAGGTGCCCCAAACTGTGGAACATATCCTCCAGAACTGCATCAACTACGAGACACTGAGAAATAATTACTGGCCCAGTTAAACCACTAAAGAAGATAAGCTCTACGGTTCGTTCCATACATGAGTTACAAAAAACAGTGAAATTTATCCAAGAGACAAGACTGCAGATATAGACAGACAATGCGAAGAAAGAAGAAGAAGAAGAACTGTAGCAAACATAACAAGTTTACCACAGACTTTAGCTGTAGGAAACATAACAAGCTTACCACATAATTAAAATTAACTGTAGCAAACATAACAAGCTTACCACAGACTTTAACTGTAGGGAACATAACCAGCTTACCACAGACTTTAACTGTAGGGAACATAACAAGCTTACCGCAGACTTTAACTGTAAGGAACATAACAAGCTTACCGCAGACTTTAAGGAACATAACAAGCTTACCATAGACTTTAAATGTAGGGAACATAACCAGCTTACCACAGGGTTAAAATTAACTGTAGCACCAGCTTACCACAGACTTTAACTGTAGGGAACATAACCAGCTTACCACAAACTTTAACTGTAGGGAATATAACAAGCTTACCACAGACTTTAACTGTAGGGAACATAACAAGCTTACCACAGACTGTAGCGAACATAACAAGCTTACTACAGACTTTAACTGCAGGGAACATAACAAGCTTACCACAGACTTTAACTGTATGGAACATAAAAAGCTTACCACAGACTGTAGTGAACATAACAAGCTTACTACAGACTTTAACTGCAGGGAACATAACAAGCTTACCACAGACTTTAACTGTAGCGAACATAACAAGCTTACCACAGACTTTAACAGCAGGGAACATAACAAGCTTATCACAGACTGTAGTGAACATAACAAGGTTAGCATAGACTTGACCATACAATGTAATGTCTTCATTGCGAAATCCCTACAGTTCTACAGGAGGTACAATGATGATGGTCCCAGAGTCACCGACATGCCAAAGATGGAGCTGGCAAAATTCGTGGAGTTCTTCAACTCCTTCAATGAGCACAACAATAAATGTTAAGCCTGACATCTCTGATAAGTCTGTCAACTTCCTGGACATATCTATTGGCACTGATTGTCTTTCTACTTGTTTTACAAATCTGCTGATAGCCATACTATACACGTCCTTCCATTCTGAAACCTTCAGTGACTTAATTTCATACTCTCAGCTCTACCATCTGCGTCATCTCTGCCAAGAATTCTTTCATCATCAATATTGTCAGCCGCGCAGAGCCGCGCCGAGCTGAACAGCGCGGGCTGCTGCTGTTGCGTAGGCCGACCGTTCTTTTGGCGAAAAAGCGCTCTCGAGTTCCGTGTGTGGGGAGACAGGCTTTCGCTCCCTTCCCGGACGGCGAGAGTTAAGGTGTTTCGATGCAGAAGCAAGTGGTTTGTCCGTCGAGCGAAGCATCTAAACGCCTAGCCAGCCAGGTTCGTGCTAATGATGTAGTACGGTTTTGTCGACCGATGGTCTCGAAACTGGCCCATCTCTCGCAAAGAGTATCGGGTCTGCAGTATGTAATGTGCGTATGTTGTGGGTGGCTGGGCTCTCTTCTCGTCTCGTTCGCTAGAGCAGAGAGAGCCGCCGGCCGCGCCCGCCGGTTAAAGGAAGTGAAACGCCGCCGGGGTCGAAAGGGATCCGCTCTGAGCAGAGCGCTGTCTCCTTGCCCCGCGTCGGTCTGTCGGTAGATATCCGACTAAGGTTCGGTGAAGAAAGCTATCTGGTTGATCCTGCCAGTAGTCATATGCTTGTCTGCCTTCCCGTGGCAGAACTGTTTAAACTGACAGGAGAAGGGGCGAGGGCGAATATCTGGCGCCTGAAAACCAGATACTTAGGGTAGATGAGTGGCACGTTTGGTAGCTCATCTGCCGCTGTTGGCGAGATTTTTCAGTTGCCATGCGTGGAGCGGTGCTCCTCCCGGCCAATGAAGAAAGGTGCAAATGAGGTTGCCGCGCAGCATCACTGCGGAAAAGGTGGTAGAAAGGATAAAGCGAAGCAAACAGTCAAATCACGGCACCTCTGGTCTGGAGGTCGGCCACGTCCTGAGTGCAGTCATATCGGGTGAAATGCATGAACCGGCTTATCCCAGAGGTTAAGACACTGCTGGCGAGACTCTTCAAATGCCGCGCGTGGAGTGAAGCTCCTCCCGGTCAAGGAAGAAATGCGGAAAAGAAATAAAGGTTGCTGTGCGGTGCCGATGGGAAAGGTGGTGGAAAGGATAAAGTGATGTTTAATCGGTATGTCCAGTAGTATCGCTACGAGAGCTATACATACCACGGCACCTCTGCTCTAGAGGCCGGCCATGTCCGAAATACACCTACACTGGTGAAATATGCCTAAACCGGCACACACCAGAGGTGGAACTTGATGGCTAGACATGTCATGCCACCTCCGCTCTAGAGGTCGGTCACATCTGATATACACCCATACTGGTGAACTTTGCCTAAACCGGCTCACACCAAGGGTGAATCTTGAAGGCTAAGCATGTCACAGTACCTCTGCTCTAGAGGTCGGTCTCGTCCCAAACACGCCCATACTGGGATAATATGCCTAAACCGGCTCAACCCAGGGGTGGAAGTCACTAGTGGCGAGGATTCGTCCTCCTGGACAAAAGCTCCATCCTGGTCACAACTAGGAAGGGTAGCGGCCACGACCGCAAAATGCTGAAGTCGGAGACACTGGACCAGGGCAGTCTAGATAGGCAACCACCTCTCACCCGGCGGGGATGTTTGCGTATCCTAATCATGCTGAGGTTTTCCGGTGAGAAAGTCTAACTCTGGACTGGATGGGCAACCACCTCTTACCCGGCGGTGATACACGGGTATCTCAAAACACGTCGAGGTTTTCCGGTGAGAATGTCCAACTCTGGCCTGGGTGGGCTACCGCCTCTCACTCAGCGGGGATGCACTGATATCCTAAACACGTCGAGGTCTTCCGGTGAGAAAGTCCAACCCTAGACTAAACTGGTGCAATGAAAACCACGGTGTCACGCAATCCCGCTTCTGAGACCCACCAAGAATACGGGCTAAAGATATAATGAAGATCTGTTTAAGCCAGTTTAAATGAGATCGCACAAATTCAGAACAAGAAGGTGTAGCTGCCCTTGCTGTGTCACATGTCCTTCAATCTGAGAAGTGAAATCGGCTACCTTCTCCAAAACATATGTTAGAAGATCTGTATTTACAATCTATTTTTGTTTATGTATGTGTATGCGCTATTAGGTTAATTACTTCTTCTCTTTTACTTTGAATGTAATAGTTAAATTTTACACTCTTTTGATATGTTTTTTTCCCTAATTTAATTTGTATATTTGTATTAAATTGAGTGTGTGGGAAGAATGAAAGATGGAGTGATGAAGGGCAGAATGTAAGACAGGCCTGAGTGCTCAATTCTTTACCCTTTAAAAATAAAGATTATTCATTCATTCTCTCTCTATCTGCCTCTCCCTTTTCTTCTCTCTCTCTCTCTCTCTCTCTCTCTCTCCTCCTTGCCTCAATCCTTTTCCTTTTCTTTACCACTAACCAATCAGATTGAAATCACAAAGCACAGGTTTTTATAAAAGAATTTACATTTTACAATGGCATTCCAGACAACGGCATTCCGGACAACGCCATTCCAGACAATGGCATTTCAGACAACGGCGTTCAAGACAACGTATTTAAGACAACGGCGTTCGAGAACAACGGCATCCCAGACAACGGCATTCGAGACAACACTATTCGAGACAATGGCATTAAAGACAACGGCAATCCATACAATGGCACTCCAGACAACGGCATTCAAAACAGTGGCATTCCAGACAGAGGCATTCAAGACAGTGGCACCCAAGACAACGGCATTCCAGACAGCGGCATACAAGACAACGGCATTCCAGAACACAGCTCCACACAAGTCACAGGATACTTATCCCCAACTCCTTTTTTTTTGTTGTTATTTATGTTAACTTAGATTTTCTCTTTTCTGTTTCTTCGTCCTGCGTGTTTCTGCATGATTAAGGTGAAAGTGAAACGTCACTTTTGTTTGCCCCTTTTAGTCTAACTATTGTTTTAGTGCTTCACTAGTCGCATTAGACATGATCAAGTCTGAGTCATTGATATATTAGTGCTCCTTGAATCCCGTTTCTAATGTCAAGTCTCAGTCACTGATATATTATGTCTCTTTGAATCACGTTGCATAATATCAAGTCTCAGTCACCGATATGTTACTGTTTTAGTGCTCTTTGAATCACGTTACATAACATCAAGTCTCAACCACTGATATGTTAGTTCTCTTTGAATCACGTTACATAACGTCAAGTCTCAACCACTGATATGTTAGTTCTCTTTGAATCACGTTACATAACATCAAGTCTCAACCACTGATATGTTAGTTCTCTTTGAATCACGTTACATAACGTCAAGTCTCAACCACTGATATGTTAGTTCTCTTTGAATCACGTTACATAACGTCAAGTCTCAGTCACCGATATGTTACTGCTTTAGTGAGACCGTGGGTTAGTGGGCTTGATGACGAAATCTCGGCAAAACCTTCCCATTTATTCATGGTGCTCCTGATTAAACAGACAAGGAAGATATATGAGGAGAATCGATGTGCTCCTTGTTGCACTGGAGCTTACCCAGATCCTACTTCCTGCAATCATTCTGGAAATTCAAACAACTACCTGTAATCCACTCTTCATCCTACGCCATGCTAATTTCTCAAGTTGATCGCGGCGCTGGCTGTACGTGACTTGTAATTCCAGAGATACTACAACAACAGCAACATTAAAAACAATAACACACTTTAATTTTTAAAAAATGTTACATACCCTGGGCTTGACAATGTCTCCTCTTCAGTAAGCAGAGCTTTCGTCTCCATGCCACACACACAATAAAATCTGCCGGAGGCACAGACTTGTTTGGATCCTCTCAACTTGCTTGGATCTCTCACAGCTTGCTTTGATCTCTTACAGCTTGCTTGGATCTCTCACACAAGCTTTGATCTCTCACAGCTTACTTGGATTTCTCACAACTTGCTTGGATCTCTCACAACTTGCTTGGATCTCTCACAGCTTGCTTGGATCTCTCACAACTTGCTTGGATCTCTCACAGCTTGCTTGGATCTCTCACAACTTGCTTGGATCTCTCACAGCTTGCTATACTCATGTCCGAGAATAATGCGACACTTCAGGTATCACAAATGATATACCTGGAATGTGAAAATAGGTCACTTCTGTAGATTGTGGCGGACTGTAGAGAAGTGAGTTAAGTAAACATAAAACTGATCTGTTAATTAATTATATCTGACAAAATATATCACGTACACTTATTTCCATTCACTTGATGCAGACATGGGCAAAATCCCTCATTGGTGCAACCAACTTTGGAAACTGTTCTATTTTCCTTTCAGTCAGAGAGAGTTATGTGCGTAGATTATTCTAAATATTGTATCGTCGTGAGTGGAATGCATTCTATTTACAGTCGTGTGTGTATTCTATTTATAGTCATGTGTGGTGTGTATTTTATTTATAGTCCTATGGGGTGTTTATTATATTTATAGTTGTGTGGCATGTATTATATTTATAATCCGTGTGGTGCGTATTACAACTATAGTCGTGTGTGATGTACATTCTATTTACAGTTGTGTGATGTGTGTTCTATTTATAGCAGTGTGGTGTGTAATATATTTATATCCGTCTAGTGTGTGTTCTATTTATAGTCGTGTGGTGCGTGTGTTCTATTTATAGTCGTGTGGTGCGTATGTTCTGTTTATAGTCGTGTGTTGTGTGTTTTTTATTTATTGTCCTGTGATGTGTATTTTATTTATAATTGTGCGACGTATATTCTATTTATAGTTGTATGTGATATGTAAATTATTTATAGCCGTATTTATAGATTATTCTATTTATAGCCGTGTGTGTCTGTATAATTTTCTATTTAATATGTGTGCAGTGTTTTATATTTATAGTTGTGTGTGGACTTAGCTATTTATAGTCGCGTGTGGTGTGTATTTTATTTACAGTTGTGTGCGGAGTGAAGTCTATTTATAGACGTGTGTACAGTATATGCCCATTTTATTTATAACCATGTTTAGAGTATGTTTCATTTATAGTAACGAGTAGAGAGTAATCTATATATAGCCATGTTATAGAGTGTACTCTATTTATAGTCGTAATTTGAGTATATTCTATTTACAGATGTGTATGACGCATAATATTGATGACTGTATTTCAGTGTAACTCGCCATTCCTGAATATATTTTTCTTTTTATTCTTTCTTCATCGGAATCATTCATGAATATGCACCTTGCAAAAATATGTTATTTGAATATACATACTACTGGACAAAAGTTAAGGGCCGGTCATTAATTTCAAGCATATGTTTATTTTGATTGCTGTACTAAAACTGTAAATAAATTTATTGTAGAATCTTGATTAAATTGCATTCTCAGGCAGTCCTCCATGCAGCCGGGGCATAAACAACACCAACTGTTCATCACAACAAGTTTCAAAATCACGTACAAGTAGCATCGTTCTAGACAAAATTTTAGGGCATTTTTAAAAGTGTTAGCATGACCCTCAGGTAATTAAATCGTGCTGATTTGTGCTGCACGTGCAAGAGGCATCCTTAGAGAACACTTCTCACCTTCCAATCATTTTTATTAAAGCGATTTAGGGGTATTTTTATCATGTGAAAAACGCCATGCCACCGCGAAGGCATACTAGCACCTTTGAGCGTCATCGGATCATAGCCTTGGTTGAAAGCGGTTTATCTGGCCGTGAAGTTGCACGGCGTTCAGGGATGTCCCATTCTATCATCCAAAGGCATTTGGAGCGATTTCCACAAACCGGAGGAATAGAAGACAGGAATCGCTCAGGCCGACCTCGTTGCACGAGTAGATAAGATGACAGATACCTGCAGCTGTCAACACTTCGCAACCAGACAGTAACGTCTTCCACTTTCAGAAAGGAGCTAATGAATACGGGAAACATCAATGTTAGCGGCAGAACAATTCGCAGGAGTTTAAGAGAATCTTGGCTGACTTCACGGCGACCAGCAATAAGAATACCTCTTACTCTAGCTCACCGCAGAGCTAGAGTTGCCTGGTTCCGGCAGCACATCAGTTGGACGAGGTACCAGGGGGGTGAAATTCTTTTCACGGACGAATCCCGCTTCAGTATGTCCTTCAATAATGGCAGAATCTGTGTTTGGAGAAGGCTAAGGGAACGGTTCCATGACGCCACTATCCAAGAGGTGGATCGTTACGGAGGGGGATCAATCATACCCTGGGGTGGCATTAGCGGCCACGGCAGGACTCCCCTCCATGTCATTCATGCCACCCTAACCGCCCAGCGATACCTGAATGAAATTCTGCAACCCATTGTCCAGCCTACCTTGCAAGTCTTTGGTGCAGGGGCAATCCTACAAGACGATAACGCAAGACCACATCAGGGTCGTGTCGTAGAAGATTTTCTTCAACATCAAAGGATCATTAGAATCGATTGGCCAGCTCGGTCGCCCGATCTGTCTCCCACTGAGCACATTTGGGATGTCCTATGCAGGAGGGTTTCGACAAATCATCCTCCACCTGTTGATGTATGTCACCCAGCTGACCTTTTTTTTCAACAAGAGTGGCAGACCATTCCACAGAATGTCCTAACAACCCTAGTTAACTCGATGAGCTGAGTCGAATGTCTGGCAGTGAACTGTGGCCACACGCGATACTGACATGTTTGTTGTTTGAAGACCACTCTTGTGAATTTTTGGACGAGGGGTGAGTTATTTCGCCAGCTTGTTATATGTGCATTCCTGTTCTGATTTTGTAAATGAAATGATTGAATTTGTTCAGTTTTAAATGCTGTTTTCATTAGGCTTGTTTGTTAGTCAGCTGATTTTGTTTTTGTAAGAATTAAAAACAAACCGGCCTCGTTTGTCTAGTATATATATATATATAAAAGATTTCATAGAAAAAAGCCAAGGAACAAGCGGCTCCAGCTGACGGAGATAACAAAACTGCTTTTGGTGAAGCATCCTGATTTCACTACAAGTTTTGAGCTGCTAATGCCAGACATACTGAACACATTCGTCTAGTGTTCAAAGTTTTGACCTGCTAATTCTATAGAAACTAAACACATTCGTCTAGTGTTTAAGGTTTTGAGGTGCTAATGCCAGAGAACCTAAACACATTCGTCTAGTGTTCAAAGTTTTCAGCAGTCAATGCCAGAGATACTGAACACATTCGTCTAGTGTTCATACTGTCTGTGAAATTTCTGAACATTGTTATAACAAACCAAATGTCACTTGCTTCAGGTGATTTTTGTATATGTTCACACTTTTCTATATCATATCTTCCATGAGCAGATTTGTGTAAAGAAGACGTGACATCCACTTCCATTACCAAGATTTAGTTTATGAACTAAACTATTGGTAGAAACACTCATGAGAGAAGTCACTACTATCATCATCAACATCATTATCATCGTCAGCACCATCCAGCGACCGCAGCCCATGAAAGGTTGGTTGCAATGCTCCTTAAACTTGTTCATTTCTTTGCTCTCAAAATATTATCCATCAATTTATATCGTTCTCGTGCTTTTAAAAAAATATTATCCATTAATCCACATCGTTGTCCACCTCTTGCTCTTTTTAAAATATTATCAATCAATTTGTCGGTTTTCCACTTCCTGCTCTTTTAAAAATATTATCCATCAATTTATACTGCTGTCCACCTCGTGGTCTTTTTCCTTCTATTTTTCTCCTCTAGTATGGTTTTCATTACTGTATTATGCTTCTTGACGTGACTGCAATCTTTTAATTGCCTGGTTATTATATTTTTCATGACTTCTTTTGTCAGTTTCAACTGACAGTTTCTTTGTTTTCTTTTTTTATCCATGAAATTCTTCCTATTCTTCTGTGTATCATTTCAGGCACATCCCATTTTTTAAAACTTTATTATTTAATGTCCGTGCTCCTACACTAAAAGAGTAGTGTCGAGTTTTTGTGTCAGTGTTACTACATTGATAGAGTAGTGTTGAGCTTTTGTGTCCATGTTACTACATTGATGGAGCAGTGTCGAGCTTTTGTGTCAGTGTTACTACATTGATAATGTCGAGTTTTTGTGTCCTTGTTACTACATTGATAGAGTAGTGTCGAGTTTTTGTGTCCTTGTTACTACATTGATAGAGTAGTGTCGAGTTCATACATTAATAGAGTAGTGTGAGATTTAATGTCAATGTTCCTACAGTGTCGAGTTTTTGTGTCCTTGTTACTACATTGATAGAGTAGTGTCGAGTTCATACATTAATAGAGTAGTGTGAGATTTAATGTCAATGTTCCTACAGTGTCGAGTTTTAATGTCCATGTTTCTATACTAATAGTTTCTTACTTATAGAGCAATGTCTAGTTTTAACGTCCATGTTCCTACATTAATAGAGCAGTGTCTAGTTTTAACGTCCATGTTCCTACACTAATAGAGCAGTGTCTAGTTTTAACGTCCATGTTCCTACATTAATAGAGCAAAGTCTAGTTTTAACGTCCATGTTCCTACATTAATAGAGCAAAGTCTAGTTTTAACGTCCATGTTCCTACATTAATAGAGCAGAGTCTAGTTTTAACGTCCATGTTCCTACATTAATAGAGCAGAGTCTGGTTTTAACGTCCATGTTCCTACATTAATAGAGCAGAGTCTAGTTTTAACGTCCATGTTCCTACATTAATAGAACAGAGTCTAGTTTTAACGTCCATTTCCTACATTAATAAAGCAATGCCCAGTTTTAATGTCCGTGAGTATTTTCTTGTTTTGTTTCACCAGCTGGGCTGAGAAACTCCTTGAAGTATTCTTCCCATCTTTGTTTGCTAGCCTTTTCACTGAAGATGGAGTTCCCAATGTTATCTTTGCTAGTGTTGGTCTGGTTGTAATGTTCATCTCTGAGCCTCGTGCTCCTCATACTTTTATAGAGCTGTCTGGGTGACCTTGTGCATAGCTGGGTAACGTGTTCCCCATAGTTCTTCTAAGATCCATATTTAGCTGCTTTGACTATTCTCTTAGTTTCTTTTGCAATACATAATGTAGTTTTCTTCTGATTTTGTCTTTAACCATTTCTTGAGCGACTCCTTCCTGTGTTTTTAGAATGATCCAGGTTGGCCTTCGTGGCTACCGTAACGGTCTTGTGTGATAAACCCACATCATAATTCGCATAGGCCAGCAATTCCCTACTTGGCTGTTACCTTCTCTCATGATAGTCGTTTATAATGTGTCCCAAATATGTGAAATCTGCCACTTTTTCTTTAAGTCTCACATAATAACATATGAACAATATAACAATTCATAACCATGGTCATCTATGTCACCCAACAATGTTTTGATAATGTTTGATGATGAATTGCAATTACGTCTGGTAAGAGAGGAAGAGAAAGTATGTAAGATATTTAAGTTAAGCACACTTGAGGAAAAGATCAACAAACAACATAAAGCGACACCAGAGCTCATACTCTAGGCTGCCTACACTAGAACAGGCATGTTAGTTGCGCCAGGAAATCTCAGACATGCAGTCTGCCCAGTATGTTCTCAGACATGCAGTCTGCCAAGTATGTTCTCAGACATGCAGTCTGCCCAGTATGTTCTCAGACATGCAGTCTGCCCAGTGATGTTCTCAGACATGCAGTCTGCCCAGTATGTTCTCAGACATGCAGTCTGCTCAGTGATGTTCTCAGACATGCAGTCTGCCAAGTGTGTTTTCAGACATGCAGTCTGCCCAGTGATGTTCTCAGACGTGCAGTCTGCCCAGTATGTTCTCAGACATGCAATCTGCATAGTATGTTCTCAAACATGCAGTCTGCCCAGTGATGTTCTTAGACATGCAGTCTGCCCAGTATGTTCTCAGACATACAGTCTACTCAGCGATGTTCTCAGACATGCAGTCTACCAAGTGATGTTCTCAGACATGAAGTCTGCCCAGTATGTTCTCAGATATGCAATCTACTCATTATTGTTCTCAGAAATGCAGTCTGCCCAGTATGTTCTCAGACATAAGTCTACTCAGCGATGTTCTCAGACATGCAGTCTACCCAGTGATGTTCTCAGGCATGCAGTCTGCCCAGTATGTTCTCATATATGCAATCTACTCAGTGATGTTCTCAGACATGCAGTCTGTCCAGTATGTTCTCAGATATACAGTCTACTCAGTGATGTTCTCAGCCATACAGTCTACCAAGTGATGTTCTCAGACATGCAGTCTGCCCAGTATGTTCTCAGATATGCAATCTACTCTGATGTTCTCAGATATGCAATCTACTCAGTGATGTTCTCAGACATGCAGTCTGCTCAGTGATGTTCTCAGACATGCAGTCTGCCCAGTATGTTCTCAGACATACAGTCTACTCAGCGATGTTCTCAGACATGCAGTCTATCAAGTGATGTTCTCAGACATGCAGTCTGCCCAGTGATGTTCTCAGACATGCAGTCTGCCCAGTGATATTCTCAGACATGATGTCTGCTCAGTGATGTTTTCAGACATGCAGTCTACCCAGTATGTTCTCAGACATGCAGTCTACCCAGTGATGTTCTCAGACATGCAGTCTACTCAGTGATGTTCTCAGACATGCAGTCTACCCAGTGATGTTCTGAGATATGCAGTCTAACAGTGATGTTCTCAGACATGCAGTCTACCCAGTGATGTTCTTAGACATGCAGTCTGCCCAGTGATGTTCTCAGACATGATGTCTGCCCAGTGATGTTTTCAGACATGATGTCTGCCCAGTGATGTTTTCAGACATGCAGTCTGCCCAGTGATGTTCTTAGACATGCAGTCTGCCAGTGATGTTCTCAGACATGATGTCTGCCCAGTGATATTTTCAGACATGATGTCTGCCCAGTGATGTTTTCAGACATGCAGTCTGCCCAGTGATGTTCTTAGACATGCAGTCTGCCCAGTGATGTTCTCAGACATGATGTCTGCCCAGTGATGTTTTCAGACATGATGTCTGCCCAGTGATGTTTTCAGACATGCAGTCTACCCAGTGATGTTCTTAGACATGCAGTCTGCCCAGTGATGTTCTCAGACATGATGTCTGCCCAGTGATGTTTTC
The DNA here is from genome assembly GCA_009760885.1 of Achatina immaculata. Taxonomy (NCBI): domain Eukaryota; kingdom Metazoa; phylum Mollusca; class Gastropoda; order Stylommatophora; family Achatinidae; genus Lissachatina; species Lissachatina immaculata. The sequence continues at coordinate 28,754,574 of CM019707.1, read as the reverse complement.
AGACATGTCTGCCCAGTGATGTTTTCAGACATGCAGTCTGCCCAGTGATGTTCTCAGACATGATGTCTGCCCAGTGATGTTCTCAGACATGATGTCTGCCCAGTGATGTTCTCAGACATGATGTCTAACATGAAGCTAGTATTGTTTGGTTAGCTGAATGATAACGTGGAATCGGTGGAGCCTAATAAAAAGGAAAGTCTTGAAAACCTGGTATTAAAGAATGGGAAGATCTGACAGCAAACTCGGGTACAGATAACATTTGTTGCTGTTATAAACAAGCTAGAATAAAACAAAACGAGTTTTTACTGTAGTGGTTCTAAGGACTGTTATAGCCGGAGGTGGGGTGGGGATATGCTCTCCACTCCAATTAAATGTCTCCAAGACGTGCGTCTCAAATAGCCTCTGACAGTCCAAAATGTATAAACTAGGAAAAAAGTACGAGCAGCTGTATTACTTAACGATTACAAAGTTGTGACGTTTCGGTGTGAGCCTTAATCATACAAAAACATATAGGACGAAGAAATAGAGAGAGAAGATAAAGTATAGATTCACATGAATACTATTAAATTTTTTAAAGAGTACTTAGCTGTAAATTGCTTCGTGTATAGTTGTATACTTATACACTAATTATTCTGACAGTCCAAGTCCAGATCATGGCTTTCTCGTGGCAGAATTGTTCAAACTGACAGGAGAAGGGGCGAAGGCGAATATCTGGCGCCTGAAAACCAGACGTTTTGAGTGGATGAGAGTCATGTTTGGTAGCTTATCTGCTGCTGCTGGCGAGATTCTTCAGCTGTCGTGAGTGGGGTGAAACCTCTCCCGGCCAATGAAGAAAAATGCGATTAGGGTTGCTGTGCAGCGCCGTCTTGGAAAAGGTGAAGGATTAAGTGAAGTAACCAGTAGCCTCGAGGTCAGGTCTACCCATACCACGTCACCTCTGCTCTAGAGGCCGGCCACGTCCGATATACACCCATACTGGTGAAATATGCCTAAACCGGCTTAAACCAGGGGTGAAACTTGATGATTAATCTTGACATGGTACCTCCGCTCTAGAGGTCGGTCACGTCCTAAACACGCCCATACTGGGATAATACGCCTAAATCGGCTTAACCCAGGGGTGAAACTTACTAGTAAGTGAAACTTACTGGACAAAAACTCCGTCCTGGCCACAACTAGGAAAGGTAGAGGCCACGACCACAAAATGCTGAAGTCAGTGACACTGGACCATGGCAGTTTAGATAGGCAACCACCCCTCATCCGGCGAGGATGTATGCGCATCCTAATCAAGTTGAGATTTTCCCCCAAAACACGTCGAGATTTTCCGGTGAGAAAGTCCAACTCTAGGCTGGATGGGCAACCACCTCTCACCCAGCGGGGATATACTGATATCCAAAACACGTCGAGGTTTTCCCGTGAGAAAGTCCAACTCTAGACTAAACTGGTGCAAGGAAAACCACGGTGTCACGCAATCCCGCTTCTGAGACCCACCAAGAATACAAGCTCAAACCCTGCGATACTCTGAACCTCTGGTCCTGTCGGGGATCTCGTGTGGTTCTTTCGGGGACCACAGGGGGACCACGAAACCTATCGAGGACCACAGGAGTAAATTCAGGAGGATCACAGGGCGGTCTTTGTGGTAGAAGTGAACGAAGAAGAAGAAGTTTACTGTAGTGAAATACCACACAAGCGACTACCATCAATTCAAAATAAATACCACACAAGCGACCATCATCAATTCAAAATAAATACCACACAAGCGACTATCATCAATTCAAAATAAATACCACACAAGCGACCATCGTCAATTCAGAATAAATACCACACAAGCGACTATCATCAATTCAGAATAAATACCACACAAGCGACTACCATCAATTCAGAATAAATACCACACAAGCGACTATCATCAATTCAAAATAAATACCACACAAGCGACTACCATCAATTCCAAACAAATACCACACAAGCGACTATCATCAATTCAAAATAAATACCACACAAGCGACTATCATCAATTCGAAATAAATACCACACAAGCGACTATCATCAATTCGAAATAAATACCACACAAGCGACTATCATCAATTCAAAATAAATACCACACAAGCGACTATCATCAATTCAGAATAAATACCACACAAGCGACTACCATCAATTCAGAATAAATACCACACAAGCGACTATCATCAATTCAGAATAAATACCACACAAGCGACTATCATCAATTCAGAATAAATACCACACAAGCGATTACCATCAATTCAGAATAAATACCACACAAGCGACTACCATCAATTCAGAATAAATACCACACAAGCAACTACCATCAATTCAGAATAAATACCACACAAGCGACTACCATCAATTCAGAATAAATACCACACAAGCGACTACCATCAATTCAGAATAAATACCACACAAGCGACCATCATCAATTCAGAATAAATACCACACAAGCGACTACCATCAATTCAGAATAAATACCACACAAGCAACTACCATCAATTCAGAATAAATACCACACAAGCGACTACCATCAATTCAGAATAAATACCACACAAGCGACCATCATCAATTCAGAATATTTATAAACTTGGGGGGAGGGGAGAGAATGTCGCCACTAATTAGTTGATCAAAAGGGATAATTACAAAATGAAGCATATTTCAAACTGCAGACAGCTGTCACTTAATTGGGGCCTAGTCGGGGTGACCAACTTCAGAGCTGTTCTATCGATTAATTTTTAACCTTAAGAACAGAACACTGAGAGAGAGAGAGAGAGAGTGAGAGAGAGAGAGAGAGAGAGAGAGTGAGAGAGTGAGAGAGAGAGAGAGAGAGAGAGAGAGAGAGAGAGAGAGAGTGAGAGAGTGAGAGAGAGAGAGAGAGAGAGAGAGGGAGAGAGAGAGTGAGATATGGGGGTGGGGGAAGGGAGAGAGAATATAACACATGACTTCAAGTACAGCTGCCATAAAACAAAACAAAAAATCACTTCAATTTTTGACAGACCTATGTGCCATGCAGGTAGAAACAAGACCAGTGTTCCGGGCTGATCTGAAATAACTACTAACACACAACGGTAATAACAGACAAATAATGCATAAACAATATGAATAATGAAAGCTTCACCAACGGCACATACTGGCACGGACAAAAGCAGCCACAGTTTAAATCAATGATAACTTTAAAACTGGACAGTACTATCTAAATAAGTACAATGTTAACATGAAAGAAGGAACTAAATTTTTACAAGTCAGTGATAACGCAAGAACAGCGACACGGACAAGAACAGCGACACGGGCAACAAGACGGTAGGCGGACACTATGTGTATGTCGCTAACACAGTTGTGATTGTGATAGTTCAGTAGTACCACGAGCACACGACATTCACATATTAACGTTACCACCTAAGCGGATAGGAATGGATTTCACTACACTATGAACTGCACTCAGCATGGTTTGTAAGTTCCTTTACCATAGCAGAATCAGCAGTACAATGACAACGTTGAACCTACACGTCTGGCCTAAATCTACACAGACAAGCACGTACTCACAGTATGTTGTGCTGTCTACAAGACCTGGCCTCGCCGGCTCTCACTAGCTACATAACACACATAGTCGGCGGGCAAATGTATTATTGACACACACTGCCACGCGGCAGGAAGGAGAAAGCCCAGAATTCTGTACAAGTAGCACACACACATATACGTATAGACGATCGTTAGATTTACAGACGGACACGCAGTCAAATAACGATAAACGCACTCAATATAAATATGTTTTTAACAGCTGGTGCCAATTATTCTGTAGTAGCCACTTTGTATCACCTGCTACCTTGTCCTAACAATACAAAAGTGTGCTGTGGAGGACGTCTTGACAACAGAAACAGAACAAATTATTTTACATCAGGTTATGGTACACCAAAAGGGTCACAAGGTCCACGCAGGCTCTAAAATTTGATACTAGAGAAATCTGGGAAAGTAAATGCAGCAATGCGTGATACTGACCACATCACACTTTCATAGCACCGTTTGACTCCTCTTTCTACGATTTCAGGTTACAGAACTGCTATACACACTTTAGAACGACAAAACAACGGAAGCATCATTTGTTATTCCTGTCTTCGAATTGGAATTGGTGGAATTCGTGTTTCATTTCGTTTTTCATTCTTTTGTCTTGGCGAGAGAGACTTTTTTTTTGTTTGTGATGTCATGTCCCCTCCATGCTAAAAGAAAACAAGGATCTTTGCCTCGCAAAACATCTTTCAAATTGTCTTACAGTTTACTTGTTTTTGGAGACTGCAGTGGGTGCGAGTTTTACATGTTTTTGTTAGAAAAATATTTGTTTTACTATTATCCACCTCAAAGCCCTGAAAATCAATGTCCTCTCTATGCTTTTTCATTACTATCGGTGTTGAGAGAAGCTCATGTTCATCTATAGAAACAAGCTAAATTCTTTCCAGACTAAATGTTTATGAAGAATTAGAAGAATAATTTGGCCAAACACATTAATAACTAACATTTTGTTGGCAGAAATGCAGATGAAGCCACTGACAGCAATTATTGAAGAAAGGTGCTGGCGATGGTTGGGACATGTGCTCTGGATGACTGATGACTCACTACCAAAATAGCACTAAGATGGACACCACAGGGGGACAGAAGTAAGGGTAGACCAAAGGAGACATAGAGAAGAACCTCAGAGAGGATGTTGAGCAATAAAGGGCTCACCTGGGCAAGAGCAGAAAAAAAGGCAAAAGACAGGTGTTTGTAGAAAACCTTTGCGGAAACCCCATGTGCCGTGCGCACATAAGGTTCATATATATATATATATATAATTACACACATATAATAATTGTATGAAGTGTTTTCAAAATGCCTAAGAGAAAGTGTTGCTTTCAGTCAGGGAAAATATTCATAAGAATGGTCTTTTATAAAACGAGGGAGAAATGACTATGAAGCAGAATGTAAAATGTGTAAGTGTTACATTGTCATTGCACATGGCTGAAGCGTGAACATAAAAGACCATGTAGCAAGCAAAAAAAAAAGCATAAATCAAACAAATATTCTGCAAGCATCTTTAAAAGACTAGTTGTTATTTTGTGCCCAAATCTTTTTAAAAGGAAAAATCAGTACAGTCGGCAGATTTGACAATGTGCTATTGCACAATTAAACATCATATGTTGTTCATTTCAATGGACTGAACTACCAAGTGAAACTCTAAATTTTGTAATGGTTTCAAAGCAGCAAAAAATGTAGCATTAGAGAGAACTAAAGCAACAGTAGTAGTAAAATCCATTTAAGCTCCTGATACTATAGACAGATAGTAACATCATAGCAAGTGTAATTTAGAGGAAACTCTAGAATGTTCTACATCTCGTGAATTAATTTGGAAGTTTTAGGACACGCCTGCTATTATTTATTAGTGATGATATTTGAATAGCTTTTCTTTTTTCTCTCTCTCTGAACCTTAAGTGCCCAGGGCACATGGGGCTTCTGCAAGGGTTTTCCACAAACCCCTGCCCTTTGCCTTTTTTTCCTGCTCTTGCCCAGGTGAGCCCTCTACTGCTCAACATCCGCTCTGTTGTTCTTCTCCACGTCTCATTTTTTTTTCAGTCTGAAAAAAATGTCCTGGATTTTCCTTTACAGAATCTGGGAACCCTATACTTGCTTGTGCTAAGGTACTGGAAATACCATATCCCCAATATGCCTTAATGGAAAGGAAACAAGGATTTTTATCACACCATACCAAGTTAATGTTAGCAGTGTGTATATTTATCACAAGTTAATGTTAGCAGTGTGTATTATTTGTCACAAGTTAATGTTAGCAGTGTGTATATTTATCACAAGTTAATGTTAGCAGTGTGTATTATTTGTCACAAGTTAATGTTAGCAGTGTGTATATTTATCACAAGTTAATGTTAGCAGTGTGTGTTTATCACAAGTTAATGTTAGCAGCATGTGTTTATCACAAGTTAATGTTAGCAGTGTGTGTTTATCACAAGTTAATGTTAGCAGTGTATGTTCATCACAAGTTAATGTTAGCAGTGTGTTTATCACAAGTTAATGTTAGCAGTGTATGTTTATTACAAGTTAATGTTATCAGTGTGTGTTTATTACAAGTTAATGTTAGCAGTGTATGTTTATCACATATAATGTTAGCAGTGTGTGTTTATTACAAGTTAATGTTAGCAGTGTATGTTTATTACAAGTAAATGAAACATAACTGATGCAAACATTGTCCCGTGGGCATGGACATCTTATGTGAGGTCAAAACTTTAGCTATCTTTGGTTGCAAACTCTGAAAAGACCTCTCAAAAATTTATACATAAAAATAAAAGGTCAATATTTTATAGAGTAAAAGTTTGCTTCTCTCAGGAGTTAAATCAGTAAATCTTCAACAGTCGTGACACATTTCCCCTCTAGTTTCCAAATTGTGTCTGACATGTCCCCTCTAGTTTCCACATTGTGTCTGACATGTCCCCTCTAGTTTCCAAACTATGTCTGACATGTCCCCTCTAGTTTCCAAATTGTGTCTGACATGTCCCCTCTAGTTTCCAAACTGTGTCTGACATGTCCCCTCTAGTTTCCAAACAGCTTCTGACATGTCCCCTCTAGTTTCCAAACAGCTTCTGACATGTCCCCTCTAGTTTCCAAACTGTGTCTGACATGTCCCCTCTAGTTTCCAAACAGCTTCTGACATGTCCCCTCTAGTTTCCAAATTGTGTCTGACATGTCCCCTCTAGTTTCCAAACAGCTTCTGACATGTCCCCTCTAGTTTCCAAATTGTGTCTGACATGTCCCCTCTAGTTTCCAAACTGTGTCTGACATGTCCCCTCTAGTTTCCAAATTGTGTCTGACATGTCCCCTCTAGTTTCCAAATTGTGTCTGACATGTCCCCTCTAGTTTCTAAATTGTGTCTGACATGTCCCCTCTAGTTTCCAAACAGCTTCTGACATGTCCCCTCTAGTTTCCAAATTGTGTCTGACATGTCCCCTCTAGTTTCCAAACTGTGTCTGACATGTCCCCTCTAGTTTCCAAACTGTGTCTGACATGTCCCCTCTAGTTTCCAAACAGTGTCTGACATGTCCCCTCTAGTTTCCAAATTGTGTCTGACATGTCCCCTCTAGTTTCCAAATTGTGTCTGACATGTCCCCTCTAGTTTCCAAATTGTGTCTGACATGTCCCCTCTAGTTTCCAAATTGTGTCTGACATGTCCACATTTCTGCTGCTCCCGGTCAGCAAGATAGCAACTTATCAAAATTTGTGTCCAGCCTTCAGTAATTGCGTACATTTATCAAAACATCTCACTAAAACATCTACACATTCTGATATTGTTTATTTATTTTTGCAACAAATGTGGGCCACATTCTATACTGTTGAGAAAATGAGTGGTAAAACTGAAAAGTGAGAGATTTTCTGCTACACTAAACTTGACCCTAACAAAATTTAGTGACATCAAACTGTTCACATCAGTGCAGACGTTTTGACAACTATTTACCGGTTCTAGATAAGAAACTGCACACTGCATACAACTTCATGTAAACATGTAATTATTCTTCAAACAAATAAGACACTTGGGACCTTGGTCTGCAGTTTGTGAGAAACACTGATTTAATGAACATATCCTCACAGTGAGTACAGCAGTAGCAATAAAGCAAGCAGTGACAAAAGTGAATGCTTGTTTGTGTCAGTATGACATATTTATCTGAACACATCTACCCAAGTATGACATATCTACCTGAACACATCTACCCAAGTATGACATATCTACCTGAACACATCTACCCAAGTATGACATATCTACCTGAACACATCTACCCAAGTATGACATATCTACCTGAACACATCTACCCAAGTATGACATATCTACCTGAACACATCTACCCAAGTATGACATATCTACATGAACACATCTACCCAAGTAAAGAAGAGTGTGCCTGTGAGTGTGTGTTTGTGCATGCATCTTGCTGCAAAAGCTGTGAGAAATTTAAGATCCACCCTGTCAGAAATTCAAGATCCACCCTGTCAATTCTTCCACAATCAAGACATTTGGGTGGGTCACAATGGTTGGATGGATCACAATGTTTGGGTGGGTCACATTGTTTGGAAAGATCACAGTGTCTGGGTGAGTCACAATGGTTAGATGGGTCACAATGTTTGGGTGGGTCACAATGGTTGGATGGGTCACAATGTTTGGGCAGGTCACAATGTTTTGGTAGGTCACAATGGTTGGATGGTCACAATGTTTGGGTGGATCACAATAGTTGGAAGGATCACAATGGTTGGGTGGGTCACATTGGTTGGAAAGATCACAATGTTTGGGTGGGTCACAATGGTTAGATGGGTCACAATGTTTGGATGGGACACAATGGTTGGATGGGTCACAAATTTTGGGCAGGTCACAATGTTTTGGTAGATCACAATGGTTGGATGGGTCACAATGTTTGTGCAGGTCACACTGTTTGGGTGGATTACAATGGTTGGAAGGATCACAATGGTTGGAACGATCACAATGTTTGAGTGGGTCATAATGGTTGGAAGAATCACAATGTTTTGGTAGGTCACAATGGTTGGAACGATCACAATGTTTGGGTGGGTCACAATGGTTGGAAGAATCACAATGTTTTGGTAGGTCACAGTTGTTGGAAGGATCACAATGTTTGGATGGGTCACAATGGTTGGATGGGTCACAATGTTTGGGAAGGTCACAATGTTTTGGTAGGTCACAATGTTTGGGTGGATCACAATGTTTTGGTAGGTCACAATGGTTAGAAAGATCACAATATTTTGGTAGGTCACAATGGTTGGAAAGATCACAATATTTTGGTAGGTCACAATGTTTGGGTGGATCACAATGTTTTGGTAGGTCACAATGGTTGGAAATATCACAATATTTTGGTAGGTCACAATGGTTTGGTGGGTCACAATGGTTGGAAAGATCACAATATCTTGATAGGTCACAATAGTTGGGTGGGTCACAATGGTTGGAAAGATCACAATGTCTTGATAGGTCACAATGTTTTGGTAGGTCACAATGGTTGTAAAGATCACAATGTTTTGGAAGGTTACAATGTTTTGGTAGGTCAAAATGGTTGGAAAGATCACAATGTTTGGGTGGGTCACAATGGTTGGAAAGATCACAATGTTTTGGTAGGTCACACTGGTTGGAAAGATCACAATGTTTGGGTGGGTCACAATGGTTGGAAGGATCACAGTGTTTTGGTAGGTCATAATGGTTAGAAAGATCACAATGTTTGGGTGGGTCACAATGGTTGGAAAGATCACAATGTTTTGGTAGGTCACACTGGTTGGAAAGATCACAATGTTTTGGTGGGTCACAATGGTTGGAAGGATCACAATGTTTTGGTAGGTCATAATGGTTGGAAAGATCACAATGTTTTGGTAGGTCACAATGGTTGGGTGGGTCACAATGGTTGGAAAGATCACAATGTTTTGATAGATCACAATGTTTTGGTAGGTCACAATGGTTGGGTGGGTCACAATGGTTGGAAAAATCACAATGTTTTGGTAGGCCACAATGTTTGGATGGGTCACAATGTCTGGGTGGGGATCACGATAGTTCTCTTTATGAAATGAAACATTTCACTGTGACTTGGCAGGAAGGTCTACTGTTTTATTTTACAAACATCATCAAGCTATAACCAGAAAGTTCCAGGTCAAAATATAACACATCATCATCATCATCATCATTGATATTTACAGCACAATGAAGGAATTCAATGCTCGCATCCTTCAGACCACCTGTGAAACCATTCCCAGAGGAGCTTGTAGGGACTACAAACCATACTGGTCTAATGTGCTAGGAAAATTGCGTGATGATGTAGAAACAGCTCGAAAGCAAGCAGAAAATAGACCGTGCCAAGAACACCACAATAATTATCAACATGCTAAGGCCAAATTTCAGACAGCGAAGCTGCAAGCCAGACGGGAAAGTTGGAGAGAGAAAACAGAGTCCCTAAACTTTGGAAAAGATTGAAGGAGATTGTGGAAACTAATCAAACAGTTAAATGATGAGAGCACTGGAAGAAGTACAAAGATTACACTAACAGAGGATGGGAAAACTCTTACAGGTAAGCAGGTAGCAGGTCACTTTGTTTGCATGTTTGCACAAGACTGCAACATTGATATCCATCCAGAGAAAGAGTGTACAGTTCGCACAGACCCACAGAAAGAAGAGAAACAAAGCAGAAAAGTGGAGATCATGGACGCACCAATCACACGCAGTGAGTTAGACCTAGCAGTCAGTAAACTGAAATCAAGGAAATCACCAGGACCAGATGGAGTGTCCAATGAAATGATCAAGAACCTGAGAATGGCAGTAATGGGAAAGTTGTTGGATATTTCAATAGGTGTTGGAGCACAGGTAAGTTACCTCAAATCTAGAAGGAAGCAAGCATGGTACCACTGCTGAAGCCAGGGAAGAACAGCAACACAGCTTCCAGCTACAGGCCAATCAGTCTCACTAGCTGCCTCTGCAAAACAATGGAATGCATCACTGACCTGAGGCTAAAGTGGTACCTAGAAAGTGAAAACCTCCTCGCTCCACAACAAGCAGGATTTAGGCAGTACTACAGTATGGAAGATCAAGTGATCTATCTCTCTCAAGAGATTGAGGATGAATTCCAAGAGAAAAACCTTGTACTAGCAGCATGGATAGGCCTGAGGAAAGCCTTTGATAAAGTATGGAAAAAAGGTCTGCTGTGGAAACTAAGAAACTGCAATATGAGTGGAAGACTACAACTGGATAAAGTCCTACTTAAACAACAGAAGAGCAAGAGTAGTAATGGATGGACACAAAAACCAGAAAGTACTGCTGTGACATGGTGTACCACAAGGAGGAGACCTTTCACCTACACTATTCCTTGTATTTATTAATGACCTGGTCAAGGAACTTCCTTATGGAATCAAGGCAGCACTATATGCAGATGATCTGGTCATGTGGTGTACAGATGAACACGTGACAGTTGCTACACAGAGACTCCAAAGAGCAGCAGAAATCTTGACATCATGGACAAACAAATGGTGTGTAAGTATCAACACAGAGAAATCAAGTACCACTCTGTTCACTCTCTCACCTAAACAGAAAGCAGATAAAATCTTTGTAAATGAAATATCCTTAAGGATGGACATCCAACCCACTTACTTAGGAGTGACTCTTGACTCAAAACTGACATGGAAGAAACACATCAGCAAATGCAGAAGTCAGAAGAAAGCTAGCCATATTAAGAAAATTGAGTGGAACCACATGGGGAGCCAGTGAAAGAATCCTCAAGAATGTATATCAGCAAAGTATTCTACCACATTTAGAATATGGCTCAACAGCTTGGTGTACAGCATCAAACACTATGCTATATATGCTAGGCAAGGTACAAAATCAGTCACTATGGATTATCACAATTGCCATGAGGTCCACACCAGTAATAGAAATGCAGAAAATGGTATTCAAGCACTAAAAGAATATAAAGTCACAAAGGTCATGACCTTGGGAGAGAAATTCCTCAACTCTGTAAGCCATCCCCTGAAGGAGAGATTCAATAACTTGGTACTAAGACGGCTTAAAAGAAGCAGCTTCATTCATCAGGCCAAGCGTATGCATAAGCTGATACCTGACCTTCCAACTGTAGTCACTCCATTATCATCTGTACCAGAGCATACACCATGGAAAAAACCAGATTGTACACAAATAACTATTCAGACTGAAGTGAAAGGTGTGCAGAATGGTGAGATGCAGAGCAGTCTTGTAAGATCAACAGCCACACTTGTGTGTTAGATGACAAATATCCATGTGACACCTGGATATGTGTGTATACAAATGGATATGCACACAATGCCATATTGAATACTCAAACAACGCCACTGACAAGATTTCCATACCCAATGGAAAATACTGCAACAACTATGATGCAGAAGTTAGGGCAATTATTGCTGCAGTTGAAAAACTATCAGACTCCAAAAATGATACATGCCCCGTAGTAATTCTCACAGATGCAAGATTGGTACTAGAACCTCTTCAGTGCAACAAACTACCAGACCTTAAGGATGTCTTATAAAAAACTGGCTCATGACAGAGAGTCACCTTGCAGTGGACTCCATCCCACTGTGGTATACCAGACAATGAGAAAGCTGACCATCTGGCCAAAGAGGGCACTGAAATGTAGCAACCAGACATACTAATCACCTATAATCAAAAGAAAAGCATGATAAAAACCTACAGGAAGCCACAAACACACCACATGATGACTATCACATGCTAAACAGAAAGGAACAAGTCATCATATTCCATCTCCGAATAGGACACAGCCAACTCCGAAGTCATATGTATACAAAGTTTAAAGTTGGTATTACTACTACTCTTTGTACATGTGCCCAGGTGCCCCAAACTTCGGAACACATTCTCCAAGACTGAGACACTGAGAAGAAATAACTTGTCCAGTGAAACCAGCAAAGAAGTTAAGCTCTACAGTTCCTTATATGAGTTACAAGAAACAGTGAAATTTATACAAGACTACAGATATAGACAGAAAATGCATACAAAGAAGAAGATGATGATCATCATCATCAGTCCTCTGTACTCCCAACGGGGCATAAACATCAACACAGATTCTCCAGCCTGTCTTGATCAAGTCGAGATACCTCAAACCTTGGCTTCCTTTAGTTCTTTCTGCATTGTGCATCTCCATGTCCCCAGTGGCCTGCCCCTCTTTCTTTTCCCTTGAGCTGTCCTAGCTAAGGCAGTTTCTTGTTTTCAATTTGTAGTATGTGGCCCAGCCATTTCCATCTTCATCTTTTGAGCTCTTTAGTGATGTTCTCAATGATCAGACTTTATGCAGACTATCAAAGGCACGCACACAAACTCTCCAAAAGAAATGTGAATGCACTCCTCTCTGTAAATCCCATCTTGTTCTGCCTGAAATATTCAAAGCTAACAGTCAGTCTCATCCAAGTATGGAAGGCTGTTAAATGTTAATATTAAACTAAGAAGGAAAATTCAACTATTTTAACTCTGGACTGTATTTAATCAAAAGTACAACAAGTGATAGAATCTGCTGGGAAACAACTATTTTAACTCTGGACTGTATTTAATCAAAAGTACAACAAGTGATAGAATCTGCTGGGAAACAACTTATCAAACAGGTTTACCAAAATTCCCATCTTTATCTGCAGTTTTCTGACCTTTCATAAAGTTTGCCAATAGTGTCATCCACTTCCACATGTCAATTTCACTGAACTGAATAAATTTTTCAGCACTGTAGAAAGTTCATGTCACAGATGTAGCAGCTACATTTTAATTTTGTGTCATGATAAAACAAGAATCATTTGTCCAAGTGTTCATGTACACCATGTACACATCAAATATGTCAAAAGTTTAAATGTCATTCTTCTGAAATTATTCATTATTATATAGTGTTCTCATGAGACCATAACAATCACTAAAATAAAATAGTGTTTAGAATATGACAATCACTAAATAATCATTAGAATATGACAATCACCAGCATTTGACAATCATTAGAATATGACAATTGCTAGTATATGTTATGCCAACATTTAACAAATAATGCCACTTTCATACTCAGGATATAAAATATAGATATGAGAAAACTGCTTTTACCTTTATCATGTGCTGAAAATCAATATAAAACATCTCACATTTACTTATTTGTGTTGTGCAGACAGTTATAAGAAATGTTAAGTTACTTCTCTCATGAAGGCTCAAGACATGCTTCAAATTTATTTAGGAACAAAAATAATCTGGGTTTAAAGTAAACACATCCTATCGGAGCAAATCTTTATCTCGTAATATTGTGAATGATTTGACGTAATAATGTATACAGCACATGATATCACCAGTGTCGGCGAACTACTGTTGCCTGAGAGGTACAACACATGACATCACCAATGTTAGTGAACTACTGTTGTCTGAGAGAAGCAACACATGCCATCACCAATGTCAGTGAAATACTGTTGTCTGAGAGATACAACACATGACATCACCAATGTCAGTGAACTACTGTTGTCTGAGAGATACAACACATGACATCACCAATGTCAGTGAATTACTGTTGTCTGAGAGATAAAACACATGACATCACTAATGTCAGCAAACTAATGTTGTCTGAGAGATACAAAACATGACATCATGATGTCAAAGAACTACTGTTATCTGAGAGATACAAAATGTGACATCACCAATGTCAGTGAACTACTGTTGTCTGAGAGGTACAACACATGACATCACCAATATCAGTGAACTACTGTTGTCTGAGAGAAGCAACACATGACATCACCAATGTCAGTGAACAGAACTGTCTTCTGAGTGACACATGTCATAAACACTCACATACATCAATTTATCACATGACAATGTCACAATAAATCTGACACAGTCATAACCTCAGCTTTTCATTGAAAGCCAAGTATAGAAAGTTAATATAACAGTATAGCAAGAAATGTAAATATAGAAACTGAAATGTTTTAAATATTTTAAGAAATTGTAAAATAACAGTATAGCAAGAGATGTAAATATAGAAACTGAAATGTTTTAAATATTTTAAGAAATTGTAAAATAACAGTATAGCAAGAGATGTAAATATAGAAACTGAAATGTTTTAAATATTTTAACAATGTCAAAATGACCTCACAATATTCAGCAAACAATACTCTCACTTTGTACAACTAGGAAATTAAAAAAAAAATTAAATGTCAAATTGAAATTATTTATTTCACAGAATTAACTTCACACAATTAATTTCACAGAATTAACTTCACACAATTAATTTCACAGAATTAACTTCACACAATTAATTTCACAGAATTAACTTCACACAATTAATTTCACAGAATTAACTTCACACAATTAATTTCACAGAATTAACTTCACACAATTAATTTCACAGAATTAACTTCCCACAATTAATTTCACAGAATTAACTTCACACAATTAATTTCACAGAATTATCTTAGTATTTTCAAATGCTCAGTGAAGACAATAATAAAAAAACAGAAATATTTTTGTCTGTCATTGTAATTGACAACTGTATAACAGAAGACACCTTCAACACAAGAAACCACCTCATCTCTGACAGGTGGGAAAGACTGCTTTTTTTATCACACATTTAGTGATGAGTCAGTGCTGTAAAATGTGATTTTTTAAAATCACACATTTAGTGATGAGTCAGTGCTGTAAAATGTGATTTTTTAAAATCACACATTTAGTGATGAGTCAGTGCTGTAAAAAATGTTCATGATTGTAAAACATTAATAGTAAGGGGGTGGGGGAGGGGGTTACAGTAAATGAAGATAAACATAACTATGGCGGGTGGAGGAGGGGTTTACAGTAAATGAAGATAAACATAACTACGGCAGGTGGGGGAGGGGGTTACAGTAAATGAAGATAAACATAACTACGGCGGGTGGGGGAGGGGGTTACAGTAAATGAAGATAAACATAACTACGGCGGGTGGGGGAGGGGGTTACAGTAAATGAAGATAAACATAACTACGGCGGGTGGGGGAGGGGGTTACAGTAAATGAAGATAAACATAACTATGGCTCATTTTATTGGTTCAAGCAAAGGTTTTCTTCAAAGACTTATCTCACACTCATTCAGCTTTCCAACACACTGTGGCTCATTGCTGCAGACAAGACTTGTCTCCTTTCCTCTGTTCTTAGTCTTCTCCTGCCAGTTGTCTCCTTTCCTCTGTTCTTAGTCTTCTCCTGCCAGTTGTCTCCTTTCCTCTCTGTTCTTAGTCTTCTCCTGCCAGTTGTCTCCTTTCCTCTCTGTTCTTAGTCTTCTCCTGCCAGTTGTCTCCTTTCCTCTCTGTTCTTAGTCTTCTCCTGCCAGTTGTCTCCTTTCCTCTCTGTTCTTAGTCTTCTCCTGCCTGTTGTCTCCTCTCCTCTCTGTTCTTAGTCTTCTCCTGCCAGTTGTCCACTCTCATGTATTCTTTCAGGTTGTCATGCCATTGTTGTCTTGGCCTGCTTTTACACTTCTGTGTAAGCCTTTGTCTGTCTAATCTTGTCCAAGTGTCTGCCATCTCAATCCATTGTTTTTCATAATGGTAGTTGAAAGTTCATAGTCAGTATTTGCCTAAGGAAAATACTTGATATAAAGTGGAATGAATTAAAGACCAATGCAGAAATAAGGCAGATGAGGAAACAACAACCTGTCTCATGGGTGATCAGAAAAAGGAGATGGACATATGTCGGTCTTGTGATGAGAAGAAACAATCAGAAAATCCCAAAACAAGCTATCAAGTGGAGCACAACAGGCCGAAGAAAAAAGAAGTTAACCACGTGCAACTCTAAAGAGGACATTGTTAAGAGAGGCCAGTTTAGTGAGCATAAAATCCCTTGATGAGGCAAAGCTCACTGAAAACAGAAAAACTTGGCGAACTACCATAAAAGCCCTATGTGATGTTAACGGCACAGGAAGGATGTAAGATGTAAGTTATAAGTGGAGACTGGAATAGCATGTGTACTTCTTATAATTTTCCATTTTTATGATACAGATCTCTAATTGGTCCAAAAAATTCTCAAGATTCCATTTTCAAAGATTTGTAGCTCTGCTTCACCTTGTTTCATAGTTCTCCATGTTTCCAATCCATACAAGACAACCGGTCTAACCTGTGTATTGTATATAATTTAGTTTGATGTTGTGGGACAGGACTTTTGATTACAACAAGGGCAAAGTAAGTTTTCTGCTTGTATCCTAGCTCTGGTTTCATTTCCAACAATGTTGGAGCTAAAGTCCCCAGGTATTTATATGAATCTATTCTTTTAATCCTTATATGTTGGAGCTAAAGTCCCAAGGTATTTATATGAACCTGTTCTTTTAATCCTTATATGTTGGAGCTAAAGTTCCCAGGTATTTATATGAACCTGTTCTTTTAATCCTTATATGTTGGAGCTAAAGTCCCTAGGTATTTATATGAACCTGTTATTTTAATCCTTATATGTTGGAGCTAAAGTCCCTAGGTATTTATATGAACCTGTTATTTTAATCCTTATATGTTGGAGCTAAAGTTCCCAGGTATTTATATGAATCTATTCTTTTAATCCTTATATGTTGGAGCTAAAGTCCCAAGGTATTTATATGAATCTATTCTTTTAATCCTTATATGTTGGAGCTAAAGTCCCAAGGTATTTATATGAATCTATTCTTTTAATCCTTATATGTTGGAGCTAAAGTCCCAAGGTATTTATATGAACCTGTTCTTTTAATCCTTATATGTTGGAGCTAAAGTTCCCAGGTATTTATATGAACCTGTTATTTTAATCCTTATATGTTGGAGCTAAAGTCCCTAGGTATTTATATGAACCTGTTCTTTTAATCCTTATATGTTGGAGCTAAAGTTCCCAGGTATTTATATGAATCTACTCTTTTAATCCTTATACTCTTCTGTAAGACTTCACGAGACATACAAATATGTTCAGGAGATTATAAAGCACATTCTTACGCTGGTACAGAATAAGATTTCTACTCTGAGATGTGACCAAGCATATGAATCTTCATGGATGGTATGGAGAAAACTTGCAATCAGCTCGAAACAGAGGACAGAAAGACACAGAGGACAGAAGGACAGAGAGGACAGAGAGGAGAGTCCTACGCTAAATAATAATAAAAAAAGGTCATTAAAAGTGAGATCATAAATCGCGTGGTTTACAATTGCATGACTTCAAAATTACATCTCTCTCTCTCTCTGAACCTTAAGTGCCTAGGGCACATGGGGCTTCCGCAAGGGTTTTCCACAAATGCCTGTCCTTTGTCTTTTTTTCTGCTCTTGCCCAGGTGAGCCCTCTATTGCTCAACATCCTTTCTGTTGTTCTTCTCCATGTCTCTTTTGGTCTACCCTTACTTCTGTTCCCCTGTGGTGTCCATCTTAGTGCTGTTTTTGGTAGTGAGTTATCAGTAATTCGGAGCACATGTCCCAACCATCGCCAGCATCTTTCCTCAGTAATTACTGTCAGTGGCTTCATCTGCATCTCTGCCAACAAGATGTTATTTCTTATGGTGTTTGGCCAAAATATTTGTCTAATTTTTCGTAAACATTTAGTCTGGAAAGAATTCAACTTGTTTTCTATTGTTTTGGTGATTTTCCAGCATTCACATCCATAGAGTAGTACACTTAGAACATTACTCTTAAATATCCTGATTTTCATCTTTACGCTTAGTTTTTTTGATTTCCATATAGTCTGTAATATAGCAAAAGCCTGGTTTGCTTTAGTAAGTCTGCTGTTGATTTCCTCTGTGCTGTCTCCATTTTCTACTACTCTGCTGCCAAGGTATACAAATTCATTGACCTCCTCCACTAATTTGCTATCTACTCTGAGTACATTTTTGTTGTTCACATTTTGCTTCATTAACTTTGTCTTTCCTACATTGATCTTTAGTCCTATGTTGTTTGCATTTTGAGTTAGCTTGTTTATTTCATCTTGCATTTCTTTGTGGCTGCTTGATAGTAGACAAATGTCATCTGCAAAGTCAAGGTCCTCCAGCACTGTGTTGAGGGTCCATTGTAATCCTCTGCGTTTGTCTGATGTTGCCTCCTTCATTAACCAGTCTATTGCCAAGATAAATAATGTTGGTGATAGTACACATCCCTGCTTCACTCCTGTTTGTACCCTAAAGCTGCTGGAGGTATGTTCTCCACAGATCACTTTGCACTGAAAACCTCGTATAGGGCTTTGATTACATTCACTATCTTATGGGGGAGGCCATGCCATCTTAGGATTTTCCACAGTGCATCTCTGTTGACACTGTCACAGGCTTTCTCAAAATCTATAAACAATGCATATGTTGTGCTATGCCACTCATTTGCCTGTTCTAATATTTGTCTAAGTACAAATATGTGGTCTATGCATGATCTTCCTTTCCTAAATCCTGCTTGCTCTTTTTGAAGTTTTCCTTCAAGTGCTGGTACAATTCTATTGATGATTATTCTGCAAAATACTTTACTGGTGAGTGGCAGTAGGGTAATGCCTCTCCAGTTCCCGCAATCTCTGAGGTCACCCTTCTTTGGTAGTTTTACTATAAGACCAGTTTTCCACTCCTCTGGAGCTTTTTCTAGATCCCAAATTTGTTGTAATATCCGGCAAAGTTGTTTTGGTGTTTCTGTTTCATCTGCTTTCAACATCTCAGCAGTCACTTAATCTTTACCTGGTGCCTTGTCTAATTTTAGCTTCTTTATTGCCTCCTTTACTTCACTTATTGTTATTGGTCCTGTATTGATGTTTAGTTCCATTTTTGCTTCAGGTATGTCTATTGTTTGTGCTGCTTGTGTTCTGTTTAGTAGGGTGTTAAAGTGTTCCCTCCATCTTTCAATTTTTTCTCTTTCTCCACTTACCAGTTGTCCCTTTAGTGTCCTTACTGCACTCTCACATCTTGTGCTGAAGTTACCTGTCATCTGTTTTGTGATTTTGTATATGGTTTTCATGTCATTTGCATATGCTGCTTTCTCTGCTGCTTCTGCTAAGTTGTCATAGTATTGACATTTGTCTTGATGGCATGATTCCTTCACTTCTTTGTCTTTTTGTGCATAATTACTTAACACTTTTTAGCCTTTGTGATTTGGTGTTCAGTAATTTTTTCTTGATTTCTTTTCTTTGTTCTATCTTTTCCCATGTGGTCTTGCTTATCCATTCCTCTTTTCTCCGTTTCCGATATCCCAGCACCTCTTTTGCTGTTTCCTGTAGCGTTTCATTTAACTCTAGTATGGACATTTCTGCTTCATCTTGTAAGACACTGAAGCGGTTCTTAAGTACTATTGAGAATTCGTTCCTTGTTTGCTGGTCTTTCAGTTTTCCTGTATCAAAATGCATTTTTCTGTGTTCTCCCATTTTGGCTTTCCTTAATTTTAGTTTTATTTTTGCTACCAGAAGGTTGTGATCACTTCCTACATCTGCTCCTTTCCTTGCTCGCACATCTTGTAGTGACCTTTTCAACTTGTTATTTATCACTATATGATCGATTTGGTTTTCTGTGGTTTTATCTGGGGACCTCCAAGTCACTTTATGGATGTTTTTATGTTGGAAAATTGTCCCTCTGATGGTCATCATGTTTTCTTCACAGAAACTGCACAGTTTTTCTCTATTTTCATTTATTTCTCCGATTCCTTCTTTTCCCATGATTCTTCTTCTATCCTCCTTTACTTCACTTATTGTTATTGGTCCTGTATTGATGTTTAGTTCCATTTTTGCTTCAGGTATGTCTATTGTTTGTGCTGCTTGTGTTCTGTTTAGTAGGGTGTTAAAGTGTTCCCTCCATCTTTCAATTTTTTCTCTTTCTCCACTTACCAGTTGTCCCTTTAGTGTCCTTACTGCACTCTCACATCTTGTGCTGAAGTTACCTGTCATCTGTTTTGTGATTTTGTATATGGTTTTCATGTCATTTGCATATGCTGCTTTCTCTGCTGCTTCTGCTAAGTTGTCATAGTATTGACATTTGTCTTGATGGCATGATTCCTTCACTTCTTTGTCTTTTTGTGCATAATTACTTAACACTTTTTAGCCTTTGTGATTTGGTGTTCAGTAATTTTTTCTTGATTTCTTTTCTTTGTTCTATCTTTTCCCATGTGGTCTTGCTTATCCATTCCTCTTTTCTCCGTTTCCGATATCCCAGCACCTCTTTTGCTGTTTCCTGTAGCGTTTCATTTAACTCTAGTATGGACATTTCTGCTTCATCTTGTAAGACACTGAAGCGGTTCTTAAGTACTATTGAGAATTCGTTCCTTGTTTGCTGGTCTTTCAGTTTTCCTGTATCAAAATGCATTTTTCTGTGTTCTCCCATTTTGGCTTTCCTTAATTTTAGTTTTATTTTTGCTACCAGAAGGTTGTGATCACTTCCTACATCTGCTCCTTTCCTTGCTCGCACATCTTGTAGTGACCTTTTCAACTTGTTATTTATCACTATATGATCGATTTGGTTTTCTGTGGTTTTATCTGGGGACCTCCAAGTCACTTTATGGATGTTTTTATGTTGGAAAATTGTCCCTCTGATGGTCATCATGTTTTCTTCACAGAAACTGCACAGTTTTTCTCTATTTTCATTTATTTCTCCGATTCCTTCTTTTCCCATGATTCTTCTTCTATCTTCATTTCCCTCACCTACTTTTGCATTGAAATCGCCCAAGACGAATAGCATATCATGCTTGGGTATTTTTCTACTGTGGCTTGGAGGCTGTTGTAAAAATCTTCTTTTAATTCCTCTTCAGCTGCTTCTGTTGGTGCATAACAAACTATAATAGACAGCTTCGTGAATCTTGAGTTGAACCGTGCATATAATAATCTCTCATTTATTAGGGTCCATTTCAGCAATGCTCTTGATGCTTCTTTTGTTTTAATCAATGCTACTCCTCCTTCATGAAGATCTTCTTTACCTGACCATATTATTGTATCTTCTGTGTGCTGTGTTGTTAATTTCCTTTTGCCTTGTCCTGTCCATCTTGCTTCTTGTATTCCTAGTATGTCTAGTTTGTATCTGTGCATTTCCTTGATGGTTTGTGCTAGTTTTCCAGTCTGGTTAAGTGTTCTTACATTCCAGCTGCCTATTTGCATCTTGTGTTTAGGTTCCAGGAGGTCTGCAGTCGGGCTGGGGACTTCCAGTGGCTGGCTTTCATCCACAACCTTCATGGGCTCAGTTTCCTGATACGCATTTCTCCTTCCACCTGTATTTGTTTTTTCCCTTGCTTCCGTTTCTGTAGCAGTCTGATAGTTTTTTTTTACCAGATAGGGTTGCTGGCCCTATGCCGAACCCTCCTTAGTCGCCTTTTACGATCATGCGTGGTAGGGTACAGTGGTCCTATTCTTTGCAGATCCCGGGTACCACACGGGTGTCAAAATTACATAAGACAACCATATTTGATGAAAAGTAGCTGTTGGTGTGATTTTTATCACACATCAAGTGATGAGTCAGTGCTGTAGAACATGTGATTTTTATCATACATCTAGTGATGAGTCAGTGCTGTAGAACATGTGATTTTTATCATACATTTAGTGATGAATCAGTGCTGTAGAACATGTGATTTTTATCATACATTTAGTGATGAGTCAGTGCTGTAAAACACATGATTTGTATCATACATTTAGTGATGAATCACTGCTGTAGAACATGTGATTTTTATCATACATTTAGTGATGAATCAGTGTTGTAGAACATGTGATTTTTATCATACATTTAGTGATGAGTCAGTGCTGTAGAACATGTGATTTTTATCATACATTTAGTGATGAGTCAGTGCTGCACAACATGGTGATTTTTATCATACATTTAGTGATGAATCAGTGCTGTAGAACATGTGATTTTTATCATACATTTAATGATGAACCAGTGCAGTAAAACACGTGATTTTTATAATACATTTAGTGATGAATCAGTGCTGTAGAACATGTGATTTTTATAATACATTTAGTGATGAATCAGTGCTGTAAAACACATGATTTTTATCATACATTTAGTGATGAATCAGTGCTGTAGAACATGTGATTTCTATAATACATTTAGTGATGAATCAGTGTTGTAGAACATGTGACTTTTATCATACATTTAGTGATGAATCAGTGCTGGAGAACATGTAATTTTTATCACACATTTAATGATGAGTCAGAGCTGTAAAACACATGATTTTTATCACACATTTAGTGAGTCAGTGCTGTATTTCTAGTGGAAGAGAGAACTTCAATTTCATTTGAAACTGAAAACTGAAGGAGGGAGACTGGTACAAGCAAAGAGCCCAGGATATGAAGAATGGAGCCTAGCAGTCTTTGATAGGCAGCACTTTATTTTATAGCAAAGGCTAACAAAACTAACAAAAGATCTAATAAAAATATTAAAAAAAGATCTAATCTTGAATTTTGCTCTAAGGTGCAACAATATAAAGTTCTGCAAGAACTGGATTGTTGCAATGCTGATCATGAGACCATGAGGATCTCTTACTGATCTACCTGAGGTTATAACCATGATAAGCTCTTACTGATCTATCTAAGACTGCAATCATGATGATCTCTTATTGATCTATCTGAGACTGTAATCATGATCTATTATTGATCCATATAGGGCTGTACTTGTGATGATCTATTACTGACCTACCTGGGGCTGTGACCATGAAAAGCTCTTATTGATCTACCAACAGCTGTGACCATGATAAGATCTTATTGATCTACCAACAGCTGTGATCATGATAATCTATTGATAAATTGTTCCATGAAACCTTTTATGTTGAAAATGTGGTAAACTGAAATAATATGTTGCATGTTGCACTAGTGGGCACAGTTCTTACCTGAGACATGTTATGTTGTTTGACATAACAGTATTTGTGCCACATACAACAGAAAATAAAGGACAAATAAATGTTGCACACTTAGAAGATGCAAAATTTTGGTGGGCATTTTTATTTATTTTCTGAAAAGTGACAGGGGAAAATGATGACTTGTAATAATTGCCAGATAATCAGAGATACAAGAATACAGGAAAAACTGGCATAAACCTAGACACAAATATCTAAGCTCTCAATGTTTTTCTCTACCTCCCAAGCTGAAGTGTTAGTCTGGCTATCTTAATCTCTTGCTCATTCAGTTCTGTGCTATCTTTTTCTTTCAATCCTCACACTGCTGTTGACAAAACTCAATCAATCTTTACACTGCTGCCCATAAGTCTCAATCAATCTTTACACTGCTGTCCACAAGTCTCAAGCAATTCTTACACTGTTGTGTACAAGTCTCAATCAATCTTTACACTGTTGTCCACAAGTCTCAAGCAATTCTTACACAGATGTGCACAAGACTCAATCAATCTTTACACTGATGTCCACAAGTCTCATGCAATTCTTACACTGTTGTGTACAAGTCTCAATCAATCTTTACACTGATGTGCACAAAGCTCAATCAATCTTCACACTGATGTGCACAAAGCTCAATCAATCTTTATACTGATGTGCACAAGACTCAATCAATCTTTACACTGATGTGCACAAGATTAAATCAATCTTTACATTGATGTGAACAAATCTCAATCAATCTTTACACTGATGTGCACAAGACTCAGTGCTTCCAAGTACAGATTACATCATTACTTTGGTGTGGCAAACAATTACCTAATATGTAAACTATTTGTTAGACGTATCAATCTGCTATCAGGACATTAGTTACTGCTCATATCATTTACAACAGGCAAATATTTGTTTTGCAAACAAATGTAGTGTAACATTATAGTGTAAATATTTTAGTGTGAATGTTCAGATTGTTTTTCTTTGCTCTCAACATATAACTGCCTCCAACAAAATCTGACCAGAGAATGCTAATAAATTATAGAATCAGTTTCATCATTTTCAGTATAAATATCCGTCTGTTACATCAGAGCTTTTTTTCTAATGAATGATGCAGTAAACAAGCAAGCTCAATAACAACAGTAGAAAATCTCCAACAAAGCATTCTGGATACAACATTCAGGGCGCAACAATACACTTGCACAAATAATGGGTAGAAATAATAACAAAAAAGATAACATCAAAACAGACTGACAGACATCATCAAGACATGCACGGCGGACATCATCAACACATGCATTGCAGACATCAAAACATGGGCAGCAGATAACATCAGCGCAGGGATGGCAGACATCATCAGCACAGGGACAGCAGAGAACATCAGCACAGGGACAACAGAGAACATCGGCACAGGGACAGCAGAGAACATCAGCACAGGAACAGCAGAGAACAGCAGCACAGGAACAGCAGAGAACAGCAGCACAGGGACAGCAGAGAACAGCAGATAACATTAGCACATGGACAACAAACAGCAACACACAGGCAGAAGGCAGCTGCAAGTGACATACTGTATACCATGAGGATGAGAGGCTGAGAATAGTGGATATGTACTGAATGAATTTTAAATGTGGACAAAAATAACAGTGATGATAAATAATTATTTACTTTGACAAGTGTTACACAAAACATCATATGATTATTAGAGATGTTTAAATGCAAAGCTGTGATGTTCCCTTAGAGCTTGGATGGATGATCCAAAGCTGTGATGTTCCTTTAGAGCTTAGAAAGATGATCTAAACCTATGATGTTCCCTTAGAGTTTGGACAGATGGTCTAAACCTATGATGTTCCCTTAGAGCTTGGATAGATGATCTCAACCTATGATGTTCCTTTAGAGCTTGGATAGATGATCTAAAGCTGTGATGTTCCCTTAGAGCTTGGATAGATGATCTAAAGCTGTGATGTTCCCTTAGAGCTTGGATAGATGATCTAAAGCTGTGATGTTCCCTTAGAGCTTGGATAGATGATCTAAAGCTGTGATGTTCCCTTAGAGCTTGGATAGATGACCAATGAGAGTTTGGTTTTGGTCCAGAAGACACTGTCAGAAACATCTGGTCATCACAAACAGCTAGGCTGCCTTCTGTGACAACCATCATAAGTGTCAAAATCTGTCTGGAGTCTCACCAGAAAATCATCAGCAATCTCCAAGTACCTAAAACAACACAGGATAATATCTGTGTAAGAACCACTCAAGTTAACAAATGGAAAACATCCATTAAAATTAACAACTAGCAAACACCCACTCAAGTTAACAACTAGCAAACATCCACTCAAGTTAACAACTTGCAAACATCCATTAAAATTAACAACAACTAGCAAACATCCACTCAAGTTAACAACTTGCAAACATCCACTCAAGTTAACAACTAGCAAACATCCACTCAAGTTAACAACTAGCAAACATCCATTAAAATTAACATCAGCGCAGGGATGGCAGACATCATCAGCACAGGGACAGCAGAGAACATCAGCACAGGGACAACAGAGAACATCGGCACAGGGACAGCAGAGAACATCAGCACAGGAACAGCAGAGAACAGCAGCACAGGAACAGCAGAGAACAGCAGCACAGGGACAGCAGAGAACAGCAGATAACATTAGCACATGGACAACAAACAGCAACACACAGGCAGAAGGCAGCTGCAAGTGACATACTGTATACCATGAGGATGAGAGGCTGAGAATAGTGGATATGTACTGAATGAATTTTAAATGTGGACAAAAATAACAGTGATGATAAATAATTATTTACTTTGACAAGTGTTACACAAAACATCATATGATTATTAGAGATGTTTAAATGCAAAGCTGTGATGTTCCCTTAGAGCTTGGATGGATGATCCAAAGCTGTGATGTTCCTTTAGAGCTTAGAAAGATGATCTAAACCTATGATGTTCCCTTAGAGTTTGGACAGATGGTCTAAACCTATGATGTTCCCTTAGAGCTTGGATAGATGATCTCAACCTATGATGTTCCTTTAGAGCTTGGATAGATGATCTAAAGCTGTGATGTTCCCTTAGAGCTTGGATAGATGATCTAAAGCTGTGATGTTCCCTTAGAGCTTGGATAGATGATCTAAAGCTGTGATGTTCCCTTAGAGCTTGGATAGATGATCTAAAGCTGTGATGTTCCCTTAGAGCTTGGATAGATGACCAATGAGAGTTTGGTTTTGGTCCAGAAGACACTGTCAGAAACATCTGGTCATCACAAACAGCTAGGCTGCCTTCTGTGACAACCATCATAAGTGTCAAAATCTGTCTGGAGTCTCACCAGAAAATCATCAGCAATCTCCAAGTACCTAAAACAACACAGGATAATATCTGTGTAAGAACCACTCAAGTTAACAAATGGAAAACATCCATTAAAATTAACAACTAGCAAACACCCACTCAAGTTAACAACTAGCAAACATCCACTCAAGTTAACAACTAGCAAACATCCATTAAAATTAACAACAACTAGCAAACACCCACTCAAGTTAACAACTAGCAAACACCCACTCAAGTTAACAACTAGCAAACATCCACTCAAGTTAACAACTAGCAAACACCCACTCAAGTTAACAACTAGCAAACATCCACTCAAGTTAACAACTAGCAAACATCCACTCAAGTTAACAACTAGCAAACATCCACTCAAGTTAACAACTAGCAAACACCCACTCAAGTTAACAACTAGCAAACATCCACTCAAGTTAACAACTAGCAAACATCCATCAAGTTAACAACTAGCAAACATCCACTCAAGTTAACAACTAGCAAACATCCACTCAAGTTAACAACTAGCAAACATCCACTCAAGTTAACAACTAGCAAACATCCACTCAAGTTAACAACTAGCAAACATCCACTCAAGTTAACAACTAGCAAACATCCACTCAAGTTAACAACTAGCAAACATCCACTCAAGTTAACAACTAGCAAACATCCACTCAAGTTAACAACTAGCAAACATCCATTAAAATTAACAACAACTAGCAAACACCCACTCAAGTTAACAACAATTAGCAAACACCCACTCAAGTTAACAACAACTAGTGAACACCCACTAAAGTTAACAACAACTAGCACACACACACTCACATTAACAACAACTAGTGAACACTCATTCAAGTTAACAACAACTAGCAAACACCCACTCAAGTTAACAACAACTAGTAAACACCCACTCAAGTTAACAACAACTAGTAAACACTCACTCAAGTTAACAACAACTAGCGAACACTCACTCAAGTTAACAACAACTAGTAAACACCCACTCAAGTTAACAACAACTAGCGAACACTCACTCAAGTTAACAACAACTAGTGAACACCCACTCAAGTTAACAACAACTAGCAAACACCCACTCAAGTTAACAACAACTAGTGAATACCCACTCAAGTTAACAACAACTAGTGAACACCCACTCAAGTTAACAACAACTAGTGAACACCCACTCAAGTTAACAACAACTAGCAAACACCCACTCAAGTTAACAACAACTAGTGAACACCCACTCAAGTTAACAACAACTAGCAAACACCCACTCAAATTAACAACCAGCAAGCACTCATTAAAATTAACAACTAGCAAACACCCACTCACATTAACAACAACTAGTGAACACCCACTCAAGTTAATAACAACTAGCAAACACCTACTCAAGTTAACAACAACTAGTGAACACCCACTCAAGTTAATAACAACTCGTGAATACCCACTCAAGTTAACAACAACTAGTGAATACCCACTCAAGTTAATAACAACTAGTGAATAACCACTCAAGTTAACAACAACTAGTGAATACCTACTTAAGTTAATAACAACTAGTGAATAACCACTCAAGTTAACAACAACTAGTGAATACCCACTCAAGTTAATAACAACTAGTGAATAACCACTCAAGTTAACAACAACTAGTGAATACCCACTCAAGTTAACAACAACTAGCAAACACCCACTCAAGTTAATAACAACTAGCAAACACCCACTCAAGTTAACAACAACTAGTGAATACCCACTCAAGTTAATAACAACTAGTGAATAACCTCTCAAGTTAACAACAACTAGTGAACACCTACTTAAGTTAACAGTGGCCAGCATGCACCTCTGTTTCAGACAATATAAATATTCCTAACACAAAGCATATATCCCTTGCAGAAATACAAATTTATGTGGCAAGTCTATAAACACACAGTAAACAGCACCAAAACAATGGATACTAGTCTCATATATTTCTAGTAAAGTGACGAATTGTTTTAACACATTCCCTCATATTGTACTAGTCTCTTATATCTCTAGTAAAGTGATGAATTGTTTTAACACATTCCCTCATACTGTTTTACATGAAACTTTTTGTAAAAGAAATGATCAAATTCACAGTTTCCTATCTTTCTGTGTGTCTCTGGCCCCTCCAGTTTTCTACCTCCATGTATCTCTCTGCACACATTTCATATAGTTTCCTACTTCTTTGTATATCTCTGGGCATTTCTTACATAGCTTTCCACCACTTTGTGTGTGCTTGACAACTTCTCATGTGTAGTTTTGTACCATCTTGTGTAACTCTGGCCACTTCATAGTTTCCTACCATCTTGTGTAACTCTGGCCACTTCTTGTTAGTGAAAGCAACTGTTTTGTTTTGTTCTGTGCTGCTATTTCTCTCCTCTGCCAGACTCCATGACTTTTTTTTTTGGTTAACCATTCAGGCACTATACACTCCTTTTATCTTTAATCTGGTCTTGTTTGCCTCTTTAATCTGGTCTTGTTTGCCTCTTTAATCTGGTCCTGTTTGCCTCTTTAATCTGGTCTTGTTTGTATCCTTAATCTGGTCTTGTTTGTATCTTTAATCTGGTCTTGTTTGTATTTGTATCTTTAATCTGGTCTTGTTTGTATTTTTAATCTGATCTTCTTTGTCTTCTTAATCTGGTCTTGTTTGTATCTTTAATCTGGTCTTGTTTGTATCTTTAATCTGGTCTTGTTTGTATCTTTAATCTGGTCTTGTTTGTATTTGTATCTTTAATCTGGTCTTGTTTGTCTCTTTAATCTATCAAAATGGCACTTTACATGTGTAGTTGTGTGTGTTATAAGGTTTTTACTCAAACTTTTACTATCTTGACAATCAGCTGGTGCATATATATGAGTATATTCATCTGACATCATAGAAACAAATCAAAATGCAGCATCACATACTTTTCAGTTCTGAAGATGTGTTATTTAAGAAAATTATACTTTCACTTCCAGTTTTACATACAAACAGTACAAATGACAGGAACTTTAATATAAGAAGTGTGATGAGCAGTATCATTAAAGTCATAAAAGAAGAGCAGACATACCTAATACAACTATGATTGTGCTGTGTACCGCATATTATTTTCAATCATCTGAACCATTTCACTTGGGGATGGAATCCGACCTGTCTCTAACTTTGACCAGATCGGAACATCTAAAACAGACAAAAGTAATCTATAAACAACTGATCTCATGCACTGTCTGAAAATTATATCTTCTCATTGTAAATTTTTTTAAAAGAAAAAAAAATTAAAAAGACCTTGTGAAACATGAATAATAATAAGCAATGAAAGGACATGTTAAGTTAGATGGTAAATATTCCTAACACAAAGCATATATCCCTTGCAGAAATACAAATTTATGTGGCAAGTCTATAAACACACAGTAAACAGCACCAAAACAATGGATACTAGTCTCATATATTTCTAGTAAAGTGACGAATTGTTTTAACACATTCCCTCATATTGTACTAGTCTCTTATATCTCTAGTAAAGTGATGAATTGTTTTAACACATTCCCTCATACTGTTTTACATGAAACTTTTTGTAAAAGAAATGATCAAATTCACAGTTTCCTATCTTTCTGTGTGTCTCTGGCCCCTCCAGTTTTCTACCTCCATGTATCTCTCTGCACACATTTCATATAGTTTCCTACTTCTTTGTATATCTCTGGGCATTTCTTACATAGCTTTCCACCACTTTGTGTGTGCTTGACAACTTCTCATGTGTAGTTTTGTACCATCTTGTGTAACTCTGGCCACTTCATAGTTTCCTACCATCTTGTGTAACTCTGGCCACTTCTTGTTAGTGAAAGCAACTGTTTTGTTTTGTTCTGTGCTGCTATTTCTCTCCTCTGCCAGACTCCATGACTTTTTTTTTTGGTTAACCATTCAGGCACTATACACTCCTTTTATCTTTAATCTGGTCTTGTTTGCCTCTTTAATCTGGTCTTGTTTGCCTCTTTAATCTGGTCCTGTTTGCCTCTTTAATCTGGTCTTGTTTGTATCCTTAATCTGGTCTTGTTTGTATCTTTAATCTGGTCTTGTTTGTATTTGTATCTTTAATCTGGTCTTGTTTGTATTTTTAATCTGATCTTCTTTGTCTTCTTAATCTGGTCTTGTTTGTATCTTTAATCTGGTCTTGTTTGTATCTTTAATCTGGTCTTGTTTGTATCTTTAATCTGGTCTTGTTTGTATTTGTATCTTTAATCTGGTCTTGTTTGTCTCTTTAATCTATCAAAATGGCACTTTACATGTGTAGTTGTGTGTGTTATAAGGTTTTTACTCAAACTTTTACTATCTTGACAATCAGCTGGTGCATATATATGAGTATATTCATCTGACATCATAGAAACAAATCAAAATGCAGCATCACATACTTTTCAGTTCTGAAGATGTGTTATTTAAGAAAATTATACTTTCACTTCCAGTTTTACATACAAACAGTACAAATGACAGGAACTTTAATATAAGAAGTGTGATGAGCAGTATCATTAAAGTCATAAAAGAAGAGCAGACATACCTAATACAACTATGATTGTGCTGTGTACCGCATATTATTTTCAATCATCTGAACCATTTCACTTGGGGATGGAATCCGACCTGTCTCTAACTTTGACCAGATCGGAACATCTAAAACAGACAAAAGTAATCTATAAACAACTGATCTCATGCACTGTCTGAAAATTATATCTTCTCATTGTAAATTTTTTTAAAAGAAAAAAAAATTAAAAAGACCTTGTGAAACATGAATAATAATAAGCAATGAAAGGACATGTTAAGTTAGATGGTAGATCTTTAATAAGCAACAACACTAGTACACCTTGTCACATTTCATGCTGAGCTACATGCACCTTTAGTGATAAACAAAAAGATCTTAAGCTGGTGTCTGATGTATCAATTTATAGTTTCCTTTTTTTTTTTCACTCAATAAGTCATAAGCTATAATTTCTCTATAATCACAGTAATGATGCTTTCGAAATGAACTTAATCATAAAGTCAAACAATTTTTTAAAATTAACTTAATCATTCATTCATTCATTCCTTTGCATGTCCCTTGCGGAACTTTGCCTCCCAAACAGCACTCCTGTAGGCCTCTCGGTTGTGAGCAAGATGGCCTGCTGCTGCTGCATCCATTTCCAGATCATCAACGATGTCTTGCAGCCATCTTCGTTTCGGTCTTCCTCTCTTTCTTTTTCCCATTATGTATCCCTCCAATATGGTCTTCTCTAAATTATCATGACGTTTAATGTGGCCAAAATATTTAAGTTTTCTCTCTTTAATCCTCTTTACTAGCCAGCCTTCATCAATATTAAGCTCTTGCAGTATAGATATATTTGTTCGTTTTTGTGTCCACGATATTTGGAGAACTCTTCTATAGCATTTACATTCAAAGGCATTTATGTGCTTCTCAGCTGTTTTGTTAAGTGTCCAGGTCTCACAGGCATATGTTGCGATGGGAAAGATGCATGCCCTTAAAAATCTTATTTTTGTGGTTCTGTCTGCTCCTCTCCACAGATTCTTCATTTGTTTTACTTTCTGAAGAGCAATAGATGTCCTCCTTTTAATTTCCCTCATTGTATCTCCATTATTAGTTAGTAGTGATCCAAGATATTCAAAACTCTCCACTTCTTCCAGTTTTTCCTCTTTGATACATATTTCAGTTGCCTTGTTTGTTTTATCAGTTGTCATCACTTTAGTTTTCTTTGCATTAAGATAGAGGTTCTGCTCTTCGCTGTTCTTGCGGACTGACATAATCAGTTTTTCCATTCCTTCTTGTGTTGTGGACAGCAATACTGTGTCATCAGCATATCTAATCTCTGGTATTTCATAACCTCCAACTGTTATGGCATCGTAATATTCTTTGTCTACATCTTCTCTAACATTCCTCATTATATTTTCAGTATACAAGTTAAATAAGTAGGGTGACAATATGCACCCCTGACGGACCCCTTGTTTTATGTCAAACCAACTTGTTGTTTCACCATTTATTCTTACTGCTGCTTGTTGGTCTAAATACAGCAGTGATGTTAATTGTATCAAATGTGTTGGAAATCCCATTTTTTCCATTATTTCCCAAAGTTTCTGGTGTTGTACACAATCAAATGCCTTTGAGTAGTCTATAAAGGATAAATATAGATTCACATTAAACTCCCTGCATTTCTCTATTATTAATCTTAGATTGAATATATGATCTCTTGATCCTCTTCCTTGCCTGAAGCCAGCTTGGACCATATTGACTTCTTCTTCTATTTTCTTTCGAAGTCTACCCATTATGATTTTTAACAGAATTTTACTGGCATGACTAATCAGGGCAACAGTTCTGTAGTTGGTGCATAATTTCAGGTTCCCCTTTTTTGGCAGTGGAATGAATACAGTTCTTTTCCATTCTTTTGGCCAAATACCTGAATGCCATATCTGTTTACATAGTGCATGATAGATTGTTGCACATTCCTTTCCTCCTGCTTTAATAAATTCAGCGGTTATCTCATCACATCCTGGTGATTTACCATTTTTCAGACTCTTTATTGCCCATAAAACTTCTTCCATTGTCGGCTCGGGTTCTTTCTCCTGCAATAATAATTCACACTGTTGATTTCTGCTTCCACAGTCGGTTGTTTCATACATTCTTTTGCAATAGTCCTTCCATCTTTCCAGAATATCCTCTGTACTTAATCAATAAAGTCAAATGATTTTTAAAAATGAACTTAATCAATAAACTCAAATGATTTTAACTCTTTCACTCTTGAAATATTTTCTATCCTCTATCAAAATAAATTTTGATGAGAAATGTTGGCAGTAAAAAACTGGAAGGAAGTTACTCTGTAATATAAAAAATATGGGTTAAATTAGAAATATGCTGCTTTTCATTTTATTTAGACTTTGCCTCAATACTGCTCTGAGCATTGTTGCCTAAATATTTCTCTGAGCATTGTTGCCTAAATATTTCTCTGAGCATTGTTGCCTAAATATTTCTCTGAGCATTGCTGCCTAAATACTGCTCTAAGCATTGTTGCCTAAATACTTCTCTGAGCATTGTTTCCTAAATACTTCTCTGAGCACTGTTGCCTAAATACTTCTCTGAGCATTGTTGCTTAAATATTTCTCTGAGCATTGTTGTCTAAATATTTCTCTGTGCATTGTTGCCTAAATATTTCTCTGAGCATTGTTGCCTAAATACTGTTCTAAGCATTGTTGCCTAAATATTTCTCTGAGCATTGTTGCCTAAATATTTCTCTGAGCATTGTTGCCTAAATATTTCTCTGAGCATTGTTGCCTAAATATTTCTCTGTGCATTGTTGCCTAAATATTTCTCTGAGCATTGTTGCCTAAATACTGCTCTAAGCATTGTTGCCTCAATATTTCTCTGAGCATTGTTGCCTAAATATTTCTCTGAGCATTGTTGCCTAAATATTTCTCTGAGCATTGATGCCTAAATATTTCTCTGAGCATTGTTGCCCAAATATTTCTCTGAGCATTGTTGACTAAATGTTTTCTCTCAGCACTGTTGCCTAAATATTTCTCTGAGCATTGTTGCCTAAATATTTCTCTGAGCATTGTTGCCTATATACTGCTCCAAGCTAATATTGTTTTGAAGTGAAAGATCCAAAGATGTGCATGATCTACCAGCTCTGCTAATATTGTTTTGACAAAATGAACTTCATAAGCAAAGGACAATGACAAAAAAATCTATTTAGTAAATAAAATACAATGTTCACCTTCACAGTATCTGCAGTACTGGACGTAATCTTTTTACCCATCCTGTGGCCCAATAATAACCAGAATAATATAATAAGCAGCACTCCACTAAATAAAATCAAGTGTTCTTGAACTTTTATACACAACCAGTGGGGTTGTACCATGTACAACAAAATAACAATGGAAACACACTTGCATGGAAAAATGTTTGGAATAAAGATGGCAAAAATAGAATACTGAATTTAAAAAAAAAACCATGAAGAGTCCATTAAATAAACTTTCCTTAATATGTAATCACTGTTAACAAGGGATATATTACTGATGCTGATTCTTCTGCACAAGGGTAAGTCAAAAAGTAGCCTCATTTTTTTAAAAATGTGAAAAAAATGTACAAAACTGACACAAAACTGACATAAAACTCCTCTTTTAAACTTTTCAACACCATTCTCAATGCAGGTCTGCCACCACTTATAGTCCCTACCATTCTCAATGCAGGTCTGCCATCACTTATAGTCCCTACCATTCTCAATGCAGGTCTGCCACCACTTATAGTCCCTACCATTCTCAATGCAGGTCTGCCATCACTTATAGTCCCTACCATTCTCAATGCAGGTCTGCCACCACTTACAGTCTCCATCATTCTCAATGCAGGTCTGCCACCACTTACAGTCTCCATCATTCTCAATGCAGGTCTGCCACCACTTATAGTCCCCACCATTCTCAATGCAGGTCTGCCACCACTTATAGTCCCTACCATTCTCAATGCAGGTCTATCACTGCTTAACTAACGCTTGGATTCCTCAAGGAAAAAATCTTTTCACTAATCCTGAAGCCAATTATGCATGGCCTCTTTAATCTCTTTGTACTAAACTTCTTCCCACCTAGTACCTCCCTGAGGGGCCCAAGCACATGATAATCACATGTGTGAGGTTGGGTGAATATGGAGGATGTGGAAGACACTCCACATGGAAATTAATAAATTGTTCAGCCATTGTATATCTTATGTGAGGCCATCCATTATCATGCTGTAACAACAACTAGAACCGAACAAATCATGATGTTTTGATTTGACTGCAGGTTTCAAGTGATTCTCAAGCAAATTACAGTGTGTTTTGCAACTGACAGTGGTTCCCCTGGCCATGTAAATGTTCCAGGATTGGACCTTTACAGTCCTGGGAGAGCTTGTGCATCAATTTTCCAGCTGAGGAAGTTGTGTGGACTTCTTTGGTTTTACTGAGGAAGAGTGTGCCACTGCTCCCTGCTGGCTCACTTTGTTTCTGGCTGGAAGTGATGTACTCATTTGTCTCTAGTGTCATAGAAGTGATGTACTCATTCATCTCTAGTGTCATAGAAGTGGTGAACTCATTCGTCTCTAGTGTCATAGAAGTGATGAACTCATTCGTCTCTAGTGTCATAGAAGTGATGTACTCATTTGTCTCTAGTGTCATAGAAGTGATGTACTCATTTGTCTCTAGTGTCATAGAAGTGATGTACTCATTTGTCTCTAGTGTCGTAGAAGTGATGTACATAGCATTTGTCTCTGGTCAGATATACCTAGCATTTGTCTCTGGCCTGAAGTGATGTATTCAGCATTTGTCTTTGGCCAGAAGTGATGTACATAGCATTTGTCTCTGGCCGGAAGTGATGTACATAGCATTTGTCTCTGGCCAGAAGTGATGTACATAGCATTTGTCTCTGGCTGGAAGTGATGTACATAGCATTTGTCTCTGGCTGGAAGTGATGTACATAGCATTTGTCTCTGGCCAAAGTGATGTACATAGCATTTGTCTCTGGCTGGAAGTGATGTACACAGCATTTGTCTCTGGTCAGAAGTGATGTACATAGCATTTGTCTCTGCCCGGAAGTGATGTACATAGCATTTATCTCTGGCTGGAAGTGATGTACATAGCATTTATCTCTGGCTGGAAGTGATGAACCTAGCATTTGTCTCTGGCCGGAAGTGATGAACCTAGCATTTGTCTCTGTCTGGAAGTAATGTACCTATCACTCATCCGATTAGAAGTAATGTACCTAGCACTAATCTCTGACTGGAAGTAATGTACCTAGCACTCATCTGACTAGAAGTAATGTACCTAGCAGTAATCTCTGACTGGAAGTGATGCACCTAGCACTCATCTGACTGGAAGTGATGTACCTAGCAGTAATCTCTGACTGGAAGTGATGCACCTAGCACTCATCTGACTGGAAGTGATGTACCTAGCACTCATATGACTGGAAGTGATGCACCTAGCACTCATATGCCTAGAAGTGATGTACCTAGCACTCATCTCTAAATGGAAGTGATGTACCTAGCACTCATCTCTGAATGGAAGTGATGTACCTAGCACTCATCTCTAAATGGAAGTGATGTACCTAGCACTCATCTCTAAATGGAAGTGATGTACCTAGCACTCATCTCTGAATGGAAGTGATGTATCTAGATAGTGTCGTAGAAAGTCATCTGCTTCAGCCTAAAAATCTCAGACTTCCAAGAAACAAATAACTGTGCATTGTTCTTTCCTGATGCATACTTTCAAGGGAGAAGCCATCTTTGTTCTGGTCTGCTGAAGTTGTATTTCCAAAATGCCCAGCATGCTTCCACATACATACATCTAGAGACTGATGGCATAACATGTCTGTACTACAACTATCTACTACTCAATGCAGATTTTTTAAAAATACTTACAGTTTCTTTTTGACTTGCCATCATATATGTGCAGATACTCAAATGCTGTAACAATAACAGCAGACTTACCAGCAAACTCTCAAATGCTATAACAATAGCAGCAGACACTCAAACACTGAAACAATAACAGCAGACTTACCAGCAGATACTCAAACACTATAACAATAACAGCAGACTTACTAGCAGATGCTCAAACGCTGAAACAATAACAGCAAACTTACCAGAAGACGATCAAACACTATAACAATAACAGCAGACTTACCACCAGACACTAAAACACTGAAACAATAACAGCAGACTTACCAGCAGATGCTCAAACACTGAAATAATAACAGCAGACTTACCAGCAGACGATCAAACACTATAACAATAACAGCAGACATACCGTTAAAAGAAATCTCAAAAGCTCCTGTAGATATTAACTGTCCTTCTACTGCGTTGGAGATGAAGAACAACATGAGGCAAGCATACAACTGTAGGAACAAAAGAAGAGAATAAAACAGAGGCAATGATGAATTCATGTGATTCAAATCAATCTTGAAAATTAGTTGCATCCTCACACCTTCTTAGACAGGATGTTATCAGTTTCTATATGCTGCTTATGCTTAGACAGGATGTTATCAGTTTCTATATGCTGCTTATGCTTAGACAGGATGTTATCAGTTTCTATATGCTGCTTATGCTTAGACAGGATGTTATCAGTTTCTATATGCTGCTTATGCTTAGACAGGATGTTATCAGTTTCTATATGCTGCTTATGCCTGCGTGCCCAATTCTTTACCCTTTAAAAATAAAGATTATTCATTCATTCATTCCTCAAGTGGTTTGTAGCAAGACACATCTGTTCTATTTTGTGCTTTATTTCTCTTGCATTTCCTTAATGTGGTATGTTTCTCTGTAAGAGTGAACCTCACATCTTTGCTGCTGATGATGTATGAAAGACCTTGGCTGCTGATAATGTATGAAAGATCTTGGTGGCTGCTGATGTATGAAAGATCTTGGCAGCTGCTGATGTATAAAAGATCTTGGCTCTATTGATGATGTATGAAATATCTTGGCAGCTGCTGATATATAAAAGATCTTGGTTCTATTGATGATGTATGAAATATCTTGGCTGCTGCTGATATATAAAAGATCTTGGTTCTATTGATGATGTATGAAATATCTTGGCAGCTGCTGATATATAAAAGATCTTGGTTCTATTGATGATGTATGAAATATCTTGGCAGCTGCTGATATATAAAAGATCTTGGTTCTATTGATGATGTATGAAATATCTTGGCTGCTGCTGATCCATAACAGATGTTGGCTGCTGCTGATATATAAAAGATCTTGGCTCTATTGATGATGTATGAAATATCTTGGCAGCTGCTGATGTATAAAAGATCTCAGCTGCTGCTGATATATAAAAGATCTTGGCTCTATTGATGATGTATGAAATATCTTGGCTGCTGCTGATCCATAACAGATGTTGGCTGCTGCTGATTATGCATAACAGATCTTGGCAACTGATGACGTATAAAAGATCTTGGCAGCTGATGATATATAAAAGGTCTTGGCTGCTGATGATGTACAGAAGATCTTGGCTCCTCATGATGTACAGAAATCTTGGCTGCTCATGATGTACAGAAAATCTTGGCCACTGATGATGTACAGAAAATCTCGGCTGCTCATGTTCAGTACGCCTAGATCTTTTTTTTTTACAGAGAAATTAGAAATTGTACATTATCTTATCTCCTTCCCATGCCACTGAATGTCACACAGGGCTAGCAAGGTAGTTCACCAATTTTGCCTGTTTTCGGCGAGTCTTTCAACCTCATCAAGGGATTTTATGCCTATTAATTTGGCCTCTCTTAACAATCTCCTCTTTAGAGTTTCATGTGGTCTGCCTCTTTTTCTTCAACCTGTTCTGCTCCACTTGATAGTTTGTTTTGGGATTCTCTGATTGTTTATTCTCATCACGTGAACAACATATGTCCTTCTCCTTTTCCTGATCACCCATGAGACTGGTTGTTGTTCGCTCGTCTGTCTTATCTCTGCATTGTTCTTGAATCTGTTCCACTTGATGTCGAGTAATTTCCTCAAGCATTTGTTTTCAAAAGAGTCTAATTTACTGTCTATTTATTTAGTTGTTTTCCAGCTTTCATATGCATAAATAAGGGTGGATATTACATTTGAATTGAATAGTCTTAACTTGGTTTTTATGCTTATAACTTTTGAATGCCATATGTTCTCAAGATTCTTGAAGACCGATGCTGCTTTTGCAATTCTAATTCTAACTTTCTTTCTGATGTCACCATCCTGGTCTATGTAGCTGCCAGGGCATGCAAATTGATTGACTTCTTCAACACCTGTTCCTTTTATGCATATTTTTCCATTTTGATTAAAGTACATTAGCAACCCACAAAATTTGTTTTGTTATTTCACAGACAATGTGCTGGTAACACTGTTTTGTTATTTCACAGACAATGTGCTGGTAACAATGTTTTGGTTTTGTTATTTCACAGACAATTTTAATCCAAGTTGGAAATAAAATGAAAGGCACCTGTATCATGCCATGGAAGCATCTAAAGAGACAAGATGTTAATGCCTGTATTTTCCTTCATTTCTTGTCACACTGGAGGGTGATGTGGTCAGCATCATGTGGTCAGCATCATGTAGCCAGCATCATCTGGTCAGCATCATGTAGCCAGCTTCATCTGGTCAGCATCATGTGGTCAGCATCATCTGGTCAGCATCATCTGGTCAGCATCATGTAGCCAGCATCATCTGGTCAGCATCATGTAGCCAGCATCATCTGGTCAGCATCATGTAGCCAGCATCATCTGGTCAGCATCATCTGGTCAGCATCATGTGGCCAGCATCATGTAGCCAGCATCATGTGGTCAGCATCATGTGGCCAGCATCATGTAGCCAGCATCATCTGGTCAGCATCATGTGGCCAGCATCATGTAGCCAGCATCATCTGGTCAGCATCATGTAGTCAGCATCATCTGGTCAGCATCATGTGGCCAGCATCATATGGTCAGCATCATGTAGCCAGCATCATCTGGTCAGCATCATGTAGCCAGCATCATCTGGTCAGCATCATGTGGCCAGCATCATCTGGTCAGCATCATGTAGCCAGCATCATCTGGTCAGCATCATGTGGCCAGCATCATCTGGTCAGCATCATGTAGCCAGCATCATGTGGTCAGCATCATATGGTCAGCATCATGTCTGGATACCTTTCCTTTCCTAGCTACAGAGCCAAGTATCTATTTCTAAAGCTGGATGACTCGGGTGACTCTAATCAGACTTGAACTCTGTCTTGGTTCTTGCTTAACTATGAAAGAAACTTCTGTTTAACTATGAAAGAAAGCTCTTTTAACTATTAAAGAATGTTCTGTTTAATTATGAAAGAAAGGTCTGCCAGAAACACATTATATATTAGCTAAACCATTTAAAATAACTGAATTAGTTTTCACATACAAGTGACATCATCGCTTTGTTGACATGTAGAGGTGGACTCTGGCACGGTGATTTTAATCAAGTGAGCAGAAAGCTGGTCTAACTATTACCACAGACAGACAACACTCAGTGTCTGGTTCCTGTGGTCATCTCTCACCTTGTTTTCTGTTGCCCATGAATACATACTCGGAGTCTGAAGATCAAGAGCTGGGAAAGGATTGTAGCCACTAATAATGAGACCAATGAGGACAAATTTAATGATTCCGAGTGCCTGTGCAAACAACGACCGAATCGCTGGAGGCGGGTAATTATCGCCAACAATCATCAGTGATGGGAAGCGTTCATGGAGTGCTTGGGCGTACTGCTCAAACACCTTCCGGTAACCTCAGGAATAGCTGAACATGAAATAAAAAAAACATGTCTCAGTGTTGCTAATCATCAAAGACAGGTATATCACAACACAAAACCATGATGGCAACTCTGTGTACATCACAACACAAAACTATGATGGCAACTCTCTGAACAATCACAACACAAAACCATGATGGCAACTCTCTGAACATCATAACACAAAACTATGATGGTAACTCTCTGTGTATCATAACACAAAACTATGATGGCAGCTCTCTGGGTAGCATCATGTAACCAGCATCATCTGGTCAGCATCATGTGGCCAGCATCATCTGGTCAGCATCATGTGCCCAGCATCATCTGGTCAGCATCATGTGGCCAGCATCATGTGGTCAGCATCATCTGGTCAGCATCATGTAGCCAGCATCATCTGGTCAGCATCATGTGGTCAGCATCATGTGGCCAGCATCATCTGGTCAGCATCATGTGGCCAGCATCATCTGGTCAGCATCATGTGGCCAGCATCATCTGGTCAGCATCATGTGGTCAGCATCATGTGGCCAGCATCATTTGGTCAGCATCATGTGGTCAGCATCATGTGGTCAGCATCATATGGTCAGCATCATGTGGCCAGCATCATGTAGCCAGCATCATCTGGTCAGCATCATGTGGCCAGCATCATGTAGCCAGCATCATCTGGTCAGCATCATGTGGCCAGCATCATCTGGACAGCATCATGTAGCCAGCATCATGTGGTCAGCATCATATGGTCAGCATCATTTGGTCAGCATCATGTGGCCAGCATCATGTAGCCAGCATCATCTGGTCAGCATCATCTGGTCAGCATCATGTGGCCAGCATCATGTGGTCAGCATCATGTAGCCAGCATCATCTGGTCAGCATCATGTGGCCAGCATCATCTGGACAGCATCATGTAGCCAGCATCATGTGGTCAGCATCATATGGTCAGCATCATGTCTGGATACCTTTCCTTTCCTAGCTACAGAGCCAAGTATCTATTTCTAAAGCTGGATGACTCGGGTGACTCTAATCAGACTTGAACTCTGTCTTGGTTCTTGCTTAACTATGAAAGAAACTTCTGTTTAACTATGAAAGAAAGCTCTTTTAACTATTAAAGAATGTTCTGTTTAATTATGAAAGAAAGGTCTGCCAGAAACACATTATATATTAGCTAAACCATTTAAAATAACTGAATTAGTTTTCACATACAAGTGACATCATCGCTTTGTTGACATGTAGAGGTGGACTCTGGCACGGTGATTTTAATCAAGTGAGCAGAAAGCTGGTCTAACTATTACCACAGACAGACAACACTCAGTGTCTGGTTCCTGTGGTCATCTCTCACCTTGTTTTCTGTTGCCCATGAATACATACTCGGAGTCTGAAGATCAAGAGCTGGGAAAGGATTGTAGCCACTAATAATGAGACCAATGAGGACAAATTTAATGATTCCGAGTGCCTGTGCAAACAACGACCGAATCGCTGGAGGCGGGTAATTATCGCCAACAATCATCAGTGATGGGAAGCGTTCATGGAGTGCTTGGGCGTACTGCTCAAACACCTTCCGGTAACCTCAGGAATAGCTGAACATGAAATAAAAAAAACATGTCTCAGTGTTGCTAATCATCAAAGACAGGTATATCACAACACAAAACCATGATGGCAACTCTGTGTACATCACAACACAAAACTATGATGGCAACTCTCTGAACAATCACAACACAAAACCATGATGGCAACTCTCTGAACATCATAACACAAAACTATGATGGTAACTCTCTGTGTATCATAACACAAAACTATGATGGCAGCTCTCTGTGTATCATAACACAAAACCATGATAGCAACTCTGTGTATCATAGCAAAAGACCATGATGGCAGCTCTCTGTGTATCACAACACAAAACCATGATGGCAGCTCTCTGTGTATCGTAACACAAAACCATGATAGCAACTCTGTGTATCATAGCAAAAAACCATGATGGCAGCTCTCTGTGTATCATAACACAAAACCATGATGGCAGCTCTCTGTGTATCATAACATAAAACCATGATGGCAGCTCTCTGTGTATCATAACACAAAACCATGATGGCAAATCTCTGTGTATCATAACAGAAAACCATGATGGCAGCGCTCTGTGTATCATAATAAAAAACCATGATGGCAACTCCCTGTGTTCATTCATTCATTCATTCATTTGCATGTCCCTTGCGGAACTTTGCCTCCCTAACAGCACTCCTGTAGGCCTCTCGGCTGTGAGCAAGATGGCCTGCTGCTGATGCATCCTTTTGCAGATCGTCAACGATTTCTTGCAGCCATCTTCGTTTTGGTCTTCCTCTCTTTCTTTTTTCCCATTATGTACCCTTCCAAGACAGTTTTCTCTAGATTATCATGACGTTTAATGTGTCCAAAATATTTAAATTTTCTCTGTTTAATCTTCTTTACTAGCCAGCCTTCTTCAATATTAAGTTCTTGTAGTA
The DNA here is from genome assembly GCA_009760885.1 of Achatina immaculata. Taxonomy (NCBI): domain Eukaryota; kingdom Metazoa; phylum Mollusca; class Gastropoda; order Stylommatophora; family Achatinidae; genus Lissachatina; species Lissachatina immaculata. The sequence continues at coordinate 28,711,290 of CM019707.1, read as the reverse complement.
TGTATGTATTTGGTTTTTTTTGTGTGTCCATGATATTTGAAGAACTCTTCTGTAGCATTTACATTCAAAGGCATTTATGTGTTTCTTAGCTGTTTAGTTAAGTGTCCAGGTCTCACAGGCATATGTTGCAATGGGAAAGATGCATGCCCTTAAAAATCTTGTTTTTGTAGTTTTGTCTGTTCCTCTCCACAGATTCTTTACTTGTTTTACTTTTTGAAGAGCGATAGATGTCCTCCTTTTAATTTCCCTCATTGTATCTCCGTTATTACTTAGCAGTGATCCAAGATATTCAAAACTCTCCACTTCTTCCAGTTTTTCTTCACTGATAAATATATCAGCTGCCTTGTTTGTTTTGTTAGTTGTCATTAATTTAGTTTTCTTCGCATTAAGATAGAGGTTTTGCTCTTCACTATTCTTACGGACTGACATAATTAGTTTTTTCCATAATTAGTTTTTCAATTCCTTTTTGTGTTGTGAACAGTAATACTGTGTCATCAGCATATCTAATCTCTGTTATTTCATAACCTCCAAATGTCTTTGTCTACATCTTCTCTAACATTCCTCATTATATTTTCAGTATACAAGCTAAATAAGTAAGGCGACAATATGCACTCCTGACAGACCCCTTGTTTTATGTCAAACCAAATTGTTGTTTCACCATTTATTCTTACTGCTACTTGTTGGTCTAGATACAACAGTGATGTTAATTGTATCAAATGTGTTGGAAATCCTATTTTTTCCATTATTTTCCAAAGTTTCTGGTGTTGTACACAATCAATGCCTTTGAGTAATCTATAAAGGGTAAGCATAGCTTCACATTAAACTCTCTGCATTTCTCTATTATTAATCTTATATTGAATATATGATCTCTTGATCCTCTTCCTTGCCTGAAACCAGCTTGGACCATATTGACTTCTTTTTCTATTTTCTTACGAAGTCTACCCATTATGATTTTTAACAGAATTTTACTGGCATGACTAATCAGGGCAACAGTTCTGTAGTTTGTGCATAATTTCAGGTTACCCTTTTTTGGCAGTGGTATGAATATAGTTATTTTCCATTATTTTGGCCAAATACCTGAATGCCATATCTTTTACATAGTGCACGATAGATTGTTGTACATTCATTTCCTCCTGCTGTAATAAATTCAGCTGTTATCTCATCACATCCTGGTGATTTACCAGTTTTCAGATTCTTTATTGCCCATAAAACTTCTTCTACTGTCGGTTCGGGTTCTTTCTCCTCCAATAATAGTTCACACTGTTGATTTCTGCTTTCACAGTCAATTGTTTCATATGTTCCTCTGCAATATTCCTCTGTGTATCATAACACAAAACCATGGTGCTAGCTCTGTGTATAACATTTTGTGTTATGACAAAACCATGATGGCAGCTAAACATCACATAGGACCTGCATGGTAGTTCACCAAGATTTCCTGTCTTCAGCGAGTTTTTCAATCTCATCAAGGGATGTTATGCTCACTGAACTGGCCTCTCTTAATAATGTCCTCTTTTGAGTTTCACGTGGTCGATCTCTTTTTGTGTATCACAATACAAACATAATTCATACCTTACTATTTTCATTATCATATGTCTGACTGAAGTTTTCCCTCTTATTTCAGTATCTCATGAAGTTTCCTCTTAAATTTCAGTCTCATGAAGTTTCCTTTCATATTTCAGTCTCAGTTTCCTCTAAAATCTGAAACTGCCATGGTATTAAGCAACAAAATGAAGGTGATATATTTTTTTCTTTTCTCATTATTTTCTTTTTCACAAAATTGTCTCAACATTTTTCACTTTGATCAGTCCCCAAGCATTTCATTTTTAAAAATTTTAAATGTCACTGATGCATGCTATGTATTTATTATGCTTCTACTAAAGTATTTTAAATGTCACTGATGCATGCTATGTATTTATTATTCTTCTACTAAAGTATTTTAAATGTCACTGATGCATGCTATGTATTTATTATGCTTCTACTAAAGTGTATGTCTGCATGCTATGTATTTATTATGTTTCTATTAAAGTGTATGTCTGCAAAGAGTGAAGTAAAAGGTAAAGTAAAGGTAATCCTGTCATGCCTTAGAGGCACATAGGGATATGGTGTTAGTGCCCATATTTTTCTGCAAAGAATGAAGGCTAAGAGATAAATGACAAGATGTCAGACAGGCCTGCATGTTTAGTTCTTAAACCTTCTGAAAATACAGTTCAAACTACCATTTATCCAGGCAATGAAACCAGCAAGAAGAAAGGCACTTGGCAAGTTATCAAAAAGAGTAAGAGAAGATTAACACCAAAGATAACATGTTCTCACGAGTACGACTGCTAGTAGCTTCATATACGAATTCAAAACACAGACAGTATAATGATGATGACAAAAGAACAGGCACACCAGTTCCTGCTTGTGATGCTTTTATAAAAATAATGAACATCAAGAAGTAATATGAAGTTGCAAACTGGATGGAGACATTCTAAGTTCCATTTTATTTGGCAACACAGCAATTAAAAAAAAAATTGACAAATGAAATGAATGACACTCAGAGTAACAAGAATTTAATATATGGCAAAACTGTAGAAGGAGAAGGAAACAAGAATTTACTATATGGCAAAACTGTAGGAGGATGAGATCTGGCGGAAATCAGTGCTGAGAGGTCAAGACACTTCATCGTACACATGAGCACATCTTTTACAAACAATGAGAAGAAACGGCTGCAGAATGAACAGCGACACTACCGTGGGGAATTTGATGAAAAAAGTATGATCAAAATACAAGAATCGCTTGCACAATGGACCTAGATCGGTCAAATATGAATCTGTTACTAGGAACATTTATAAGCAAAATTATGCCTAATGATATGAACACATACATACTCTTACTTCATAACTAACTGCTCTGTAAACAAGACAAGACTCACCAAAACAAAAATTTTAAAGTTGGTCCAGCAAAGCTAGACAACTTTGGTGCTTTAACATCTTTTTGAACTGTTGGGGACTCTTGAGACGAGGAGAAGTCACGGTATGATAGGAAAAGCAAACCAACACAGAGAGAGAAGAACGTAATCCTCCCAATGTCGGCCATTTTTGTCCCCACCCATTGCCTGCCAGTTTTTCTGACATAAGAAACAATTTTTCATTTTGAAGAAATCAGAATATTAAATAAACTTAGTTGAGAACTTGTCGTTAGCAAAATTTAATTACCAAGAAATTATAATCTGGTGAGTTAACTTTCTTTATACAAAGTTTACAAGGTTAGTTAATTAAGTAAGCAAGCAAAGTTAATTTAAACCATAAATAAAAATCCTAAGATTTATAATCACAAAAGGCAAAAGTTTTTGTTTGCACAAAGTGCTAATTTGGGGTCATCCGTTCTTAAACTAGGAGCAGAACATCAGGCCGAGTTCCATGAACAGAAAATAAAACGTACAAGTGCAAATACCTTTGAAAGTAAAAAAAAAGATATAAATAAAAACACTAAGTGAAAAAAGAATCCACGAAAACATATGAACCAGACAGTTAAAATGTTTTAGCAATACTAAAATGACAGTAATAATGACAGTATTAATGACAGTAATAATGCAATAATTAAAACCATAAAAAAACTGACAGCAAGAGGAAAAAGGGATAAAAAAAGTGAGTGGACAACATCAAGAGATTGACTGGATTCATCTTGGCTGGTGCACTGTGAAAGCAAAGGACAAAGCAAATTGGAGATCTATTGCCACCAACCTTACCTTAAAAGATGGCACAAGATGATAATGAAAAAAATAACAGCCGCATTTTTAGTTTTAAAGGAGGATTTAGAAATAAGCAAGAATATAGATGAGAAAACCAAAGAGAGAAAACAGACAACAAATGGGAATGTTTAAAATCAAGTATGGAGATGGCCAAAAATATCCTACCAGAGGAAGAACAGAAAGCTAAGCAAAAGTGGATGACCAATGAAATACTAACAAAAACTTAATAAAGAAAATGGTTCTAAGGACTGCAAACGCGCCACAAACAGCCTCTGGCAGTCAAGTCCAGTTCCTGGCCTTCCCGTGGCAGAACTGTTTAAACTGACAGGAGAAGGGGCGAGGGCGAATATCTGGCGCCTGAAAACCAGTTACTTAGGGTAGATGAGTGGTACGTTTGGTAGCTCATCTGCCGCTGTTGGCGAGATCTTCAGCTGCCGTGCGAGGAGCGGTGCTCCTCCCGGCCAATGAAGAAATTTGCAAATGAGGTTGCCGCGCAGCATCACTGCGGAAAAGGTGGTAGAAAGGATAAAGCGAAGCAAACAGTCAAATCACGGCACCTCTGGTCTGGGGGTCGGCCACGTCCTGAGTGCAGTCATATCGGGTGAAATGCATGAACCGGCTTGTCCCAGAGGTTAAGACACTGCTGGCGAGACTCTTCAAATGCCGCGCGTGGAGTGAAGCTCCTCCCGGTTAAGGAAGGAAATGCGGAAAAGAAATAAAGGTTGCTGTGCGGCGCCGATGGGAAAAGGTGGTGGAAAGTGAAGTTTAACCAGTATGTCCAGTAGTATCGCTACGAGAGCTATACCACGGCACCTCTGCTCTAGAGGCCGCCCACGTCCGAAATACACCTACACTGGTGAAATATGCCTAAATCGGCACACACCAGGGGTGGAACTTGATGCTAGACATGTCATGCCACCTCCGCTCTAGAGGTCGGTAACGCCTTATAAACACCCATACTGGTGAGTTTTGCCTAAACCGGCTCATACCAGGGGTGAATCTTGAAGGCTATGCATGTCACAGTACCTCTGCCCTAGAGGTCGGTCCCGTCCCAAACACGCCCATACTGGGATAATGCCTAAACCGGCTCAACCCAGGGGTAGAAGTCACTAGTGGCGAGGATTCGTCCTCCTGGACAAAAGCTCCATCCTGGTCACAACTAGGAAGGGTAGCGGCCACGACCGCAAAATGCTGAAGTCGGAGACACTGGACCTGGGAAGTCTAGATAGGCAACCACTTCTCACCCGGCGGGGATGTTTGCGTATCCTAATCACGCTGAGGTTTTCCGGTGAGAAAGTCCAACTCTGGCCTGGGTGGGCTACCGCCTCTCACCCAGCGGGGATGCACTGATATCCTAAACACGTCGAGGTCTTCCGGTGAGAAAGTCCAACCCTAGACTAAACTGGTGCAATGAAAACCACGGTGTCACGCAATCCCGCTTCCGAGACCCACCAAGAATACAGGCTAAAGCACTGTGATACTCTGAACCCCTTGTGGTCCTCTCGTGGATCTCGTGTGGTCTATTTTGGACCACACAGGGGACCACGGGACCTAACGAGGACCACAGGGGTGAATTGGTTCACAGTGCGGTTTTTGGTGGTAGAAGTGAACGAAGAAGAAGAAGAAGAAAGAAAACAAGAAAAAAAAACCACTCCAGATTATGATAATACAGACAAAGAAAATAAGCAGAATGTGCCTTGAGGAAAAGGAAAGATGGCTAGATAACAAATGCAGAAAAACAGAAAAAATGGAGAAACAACAAAAGACAAGAGAGGTGTATGTAGAATTACTCACAGGTACGAATCAGAAAATGAATCAGGGTGGCTGCATTAAAATCAAGCAGGAACAGTTCTTGATGGAAGCCTTAGACATAAATAAAAGGTGGATGGAATATATCAGCAAGCTTTATGCAGATAACAGAAACAAAAGTTTTTTTTTTTTTTTTTAGACAACGAAAACAACAGGCCGTGACCCGGTGGTACTGCAAACCAGGTCCACCCGTAACGAGATGTGGACCATACCCCCGGCATTCAATGTGCAGGGCAGGCCTCGGGCATCTCGTTAAGTTAAAAATTAACGACGCTTTTGTTAACCAAAGGGCATGTTGATCAGGGTACCTGCTAAGAGGACACTTTGACCTCAGCCACTTTGATCTTAGCCAAAAGGCCGAGAAGCGAACAGAAACAAAAGTCCAGACACAGACAATGAGATGGGCCTAAAATACTCAAATCAGAAGTAGAAAAGGCCATATGAACAATGAAATATGGTACAGCTACTGGCTTGAACAATATCAGCATAGAAATGTTAGAAGTCCTAAAAGAATTTCAAACAGATCACAGATTTGTGCAATGATATATACAACAGAGGATACCTATCACAGGACCTGAAAACTTCAGTATTTATACATCTTATATCATTCCCGTGCCATTAAATGTCACATAGGGCCCGCATGGTAGTTTGCCAAGATTTCCTGTCTTCTGTGAGTTTTTCAGTCTCATAAAGGGATGTTAATGCCCACTGAACTGGCCTCTCTTAACAATGTCCTCTTTAGAGTTTCACGTGGTCAACCTCTTTTATTTATAGCATTTATAGTATTTATAGCACTACCAAAAAAAAAAACAAAAAAAAAACTCAGTAGAATGCACCAACTTTAGAACCAACAATTTAGCTAACTTCCATGTACTTCTCAATTATCATCCTAATGCTGAATATCACTTTTTTTGTTTCACTATTTCTTCTAAATCCACACTGCTGATCACCGATTTTCATATTTACTTTGACTCTGATTCTCTCTAAAATGATTTTACATAGTATCCTTCCGTGCTGCAGAAAAAACATGGATGTTCCATTTGTGCCAAATTAAAAGCACGAGGTCTTATCTGTATAGGGGGTATAGTTGTAAAATTGAAATAACACACTATTTCCACGATAAAAGTATATGTATTATGCATCAAAATAGCTGTGAATGTAAGAAATAAGAGGGGTTTTTTTTTTAGGAAAAAAGAAGTAATGTGATGACTTTAGCTGATAATTGTGTCCTACTTACCATCGGGTAGGTCAGGATCTACCATCGGCATGTCTAGATCGACCTGTAGCTTCATCCGATCTTGTCGTGTGATAGTATGTAGCAAACTCAGTACAATAATGTCTGAAATAACATTCTAACTACTTCTTCAGTCTGTTTTATAGCGTTTTATAGGTCAAAATCTATTTGGGGCACATTCAAGTACAGTGATCTGGTCATAGGGCATGTTCATCTGCCTCAGAAATCACACAAAATATTGAAATTTCTCAAAAAAAAAAAAAGACCCATTTTCACTCGGTTGTTAAGCATGCTTTGGACAGAACTATGAAAGTTCACCGGGCATGTGCAAATAAAATGCATATAATTAAAAAATTACACCATTTTTTTTAGACACAAATCAAGTGGTAAAATTTTACCAAATGGCACTCAACTGACAAACCGGAAGTGGTAAAATTTTGCCAACAGGCATGGAATGAGTTAAAAAGGACATCTATGCTTGTTTTATAGAAAGGCCTTTGACTGAGTCAGGCATGAACAACTGATGGAATGCCTGAAAGAGTTGAATGTTGATGGCAAAGACATCAGAATAATAACCAGGCTATATCGGGAACAGACAGCAGTTGTGTGGTCCAACACAAACTACTCAGCACCAATAGATATAAAGAGAGGGGTCAAGGTATCTGTTCTCCATATGTGTGTACCAACTTTTGTGAGATGTCTGAAGTAGCCTGAAAATCAATGAATCTTATTTAATCAAGAAAGAAAGAATTACATAAATCACTCCTATTAACATGGCATAAGAAATAACTAAAATGAACCAAGAAGATCTGTGTAACTGAGAGAAAGATGTGACATGTTCCAGTTGTGAACAAAGTTTTTGTATTACTGTAAGGTTCCATCATCTCATCATTGTTAATAGTATGTGAACACATGGAAGACATTTAAAACTTGGTTAATACACGTGAACACATAAAAGGCTTTATAACATTGTTAATACACATATTGTTAATATATATGTGAACGCATGAAAGACATTTATAACTTTGTTAACATATACATATGTAAGCACAGAAGAAAAGGTAAAATTCTCATCTTCCTGCCACTAAGGCATACTGAGGATATGGTGTTAGGCCTGCATTTCTATGACCATCAGCACATGAAAGTCTGATGTGCTCAGTATCATACCTGGCCACATTTACCTTCTCACATTTCTCTGGTATCTGTTTTTAGAGACTGGGTGGACCTCAGGCTTTTTTGGCATGTACCAGAAAAAATCCCACTGTTGGGACTTGAACCCAGTACCACTGGCTTAGTGAACAGAGCACCTAACCACTCAGCTAACCTGACCACCATATGTGAAACATATTGTCTTATTAAAATTTCTTAATTTCCTCTAGTCCCAGAGATAACATTTTTTAGCTGAAACACTGTACTGCTGTTTCTGATTATTTCTTTTTTTCATCCTCATTTTGTATAATTGCAATATTTATGTGATTCATTATCTCTGATTTTTTACTTAGAATAGCCTCTGGGAAATTATGTAAAAATGTGACATACAAACACAGCTATTAAACCCAAACAGATTATGTATGGGATATACACAGCGTATGGTAAGACATACAGTAACAAAATATCTGAAGGTAATGGGAAACCACTATTGTTGCCTCCCCCCCAAGAGCAGCTATACTTTTACATTTATACAGAGTAACACATTCATCGTGAACGACGTTAATTGACGTTCCTTTGGAACAGCCTCATCCGGTAGGGCAGCTCACGAGCCACAAGTGAGGCAAGAGTGTCATCAAGCTACTGGTGGCAAAACTAACAAGATAAAAATAGCAACACTGAAAGTTAGAACTCTATTCCAGACCATAAAATTAGAAAATGTAAAAAAGGGAAGTGGAAAGAATGAAGAACAACATACTAGGAATCCGTTTGGTTAGTTTGACAGGTGCAGGAAAGATAAACTCTGATAAATATACAATAATATATTCAGAAGTTTAATGCAAAGACTGGTACAGAATGAACAAAAGATGAAGGACATGTTGTAGGGAAATTTAGCATAGGACAAAGAAATGAGGCAGGTGACAGTCTAATGGCTTTTTGCATGGAAAATCAGCTAATGATTGCTAACACACTTTTTAAACAACATCCAAGAAGACTTTACACATGGATATCACCTGATGGAAAAACCAAGAATCAAATACATAACATTTTAGTGCAAAGAAGGTGGAGATCAAGTATAACATCAGCAAAAACTTTACCAGGTGCTGGTTGTGATCATGAGATCATGGATCATGAGTTATTAATAGCAGACATGAAGATAAAGATAAAAAAGAACAGTTGCAGGATCAAGACCAGTCCGCTTTGATCTTACAAAAATACCAGAACAATATGGTATAGAAGTGAAGAACTGTTTCGAAATCCTGATGGCTGTACAGGAGGAGATGACACCAGATGATTTGGGGTGCATATTGTTGCCTTACTTTAACTTGTATACCAAAAATATAATGAGGAATGTTAGAGAAGATGTAGACAAAGAATATTGTGATGCCATAACATTTGGAGGTTATGAAATACCAGAGATTAGATATGCTGATGACACAGTATTATTGTCCACAACACAAAAAGGAATGGAAAAACTAATTATGTCAGTCCGTAAGAATAGTGAAGAGCAAAACCTCTATCTTAATGTGAGGAAAAACTGGAAGAAGTGGAGAGTTTTGAATATCTTGGATCACTACTAACTAATAATGGAGATACAATGAGGGAAATTAAAAAGAGGACATCTATTGCTCTTCAAAAAGTAAAATAACTAAAGAATCTGTGAAGAGGAACAGACAGAACTACAAAAACAAGATTTTTAAGGACATGCGTCTTTCCCATCACAACATATGCCTGTGAGACCTGGACACTTAACAAAACAGCTGAGAAACACATAAATGCCTTTGAATGTAAATGCTACAGAAGAGTTCTTCAAATATCATGGACACATAAAAGAACAAGTATAGCCATACTACAAGAACTTAATATTGAAGAAGGCTGGCTAGTAAAGAGTATTAAACAGAGAAAACTTAAATATTTTGAACACATTAAACATCATGATAATCTAGAGAAAACTGTCTTGGAAGTGTACATAATGGGGAAAAGAAAGAGAGGAAGACCAAGGCGAAGATGGCTGCAAGACATCTCTGATGATCTGCAAAAGGATGCATCAGCAGCAGACCATCTTGTTCACAACTGAGAGGCCTACAGGAGTTCTGTTGGGGAGGCAAAGTTCCGCAAGGGACATGCAAATGAATGAATGAATGAATATTCAGAAGGTGATAACATGAACAAGAAGTTGGAATAATATTTGACGAGCAAACAGCAAGGACAGCTGTGGGATATTTGAACATCTCGGATCAAATATTATTAACCCAGCTGAAAGGACGGCCAATAAACATAAATATTATACAAGCATACATTTCAACAGCTGATAGTTCTGAAGAAAATGTACAGCTATTTTATAATGACATAGAGACAGCCTTGAAACACACAAAGTCACATGAAGTTACTATAGTGATGGGAGATTTTAATGCCAAAGTTGGTAAAGGAAGAACTTCAGACATCGTTGGTGACTATGGACTGGAGGAGAGGAATGACAGAGGTAGTAAATTAAATGAACGACCAAAAATACATAGCACGATTGTAGGTAACACCTGGTTTAAACAACATCCCTGAAGACTGGCAACGTGGTGCAGCCCAGACAAAAAGACTTCTAATCAGATAGACTATATATTAATCAACAAATGATTCCGCAATGCATTACTGACAACAAAAACCATCCAGGAGCCGACTGCAATAGTGACCATGATCCACTCTGTGGAAAAGTTAATGAAAACATGCAGAAAAGTGAGAAACATCAGAGTCCCATAAAAATTACCAAGAACTGTGAGAACAATATAGAGTTTTTATAACAAATAGATACAAAGCAATAGTATAAATAATATAGATGAACATAAAAGGTAAGGTAAAATTCCCATTTCCATGCCATTAAGTCATATTGGGGAATATGGTGTTAGGTCCATATTTTCCATGACCCTTGGCACATGAAAATGTGATGTGGTCAGTATCACACCTGGCCACTTTACCTTCCCAGATTTCTCTGGTACCTATTTTTAGAGGCTGGGTCGATCCCACGGCCTTGAACATGTTATAGATAGAATATAGATGAACATAGTATAGATAAATGGTATAGATGAACATAGTATAGATAAATGGTATAGATGAACATAGTATAGATAAATGGTATAGATGAACATAGTATAGATAAATGGTATAGATGAACATAGTATAGATAAATGGTATAGATGAACATAGTATAGATAAATGGTATAGATGAACATAGTATAGATAAATGGTATAGATGAACACAGAATAGGTAAATGGTATAGATGAACAATGGGCAATGTTAAGAGATTCTATCCACCAAACTGTTAAGGAGATAATACCACCAAAAAAAGAAGCCCCCGAAAATAAATGGATGACAGACGACATCTTAGGACTGATGGACAAGAGGAAGAAGAATAAAAATAACCAAGAAAAATATAGCAGGATAAATAAAGAAATAAGATGCAAATGCAGAGAAGCAAAGGAAATGTGGTTAAATGAACAATGCAGACAAATAGAGGATTCCCATAATAGACAACAAAAACATGCACAAACGAATCAGAGAACTCACAGACAGGAAGACAATATATACTACAGGATGTCTGAAATCAAAGGAAGGTAAAATGTTAATGGGAAAAGAAGACATTGTGGACAGGTGGACAGAGTACATTGGTGAGCTATATGGAGGAGAAAGACCAGAATTAACACCAGATACTGAAAACAATGATGGACCACCATAATTAGTGTATAAGTATACAACTATACACAAAGCACTGCAGTAAAGCTGTGATACTAGAATGTATAAACTAGGAACAATGTAGGAACAGCTTTATTACTTAACGACTACAAATTTGTGAAGTTTCAGCGTGAGCCTTAATAATACAAAAACATACAGGATGAAGAAACAGAGAGAGGAGATAAAGTATAGATTCACATGAATACCATTAAAAAGAAAAAAGTTTTAAAAATTAAATAGAGTACTTAGCTGTAAATTGTAAGGTGTGGCTTGTCCGGCGGTGTGTGTCTGGAATGGATTTAGTAGAATGTGGAGACTGTTTAAATGGAAACCTGTGATATGTGTTCAGCGGGTTGTAACTGGGGGTGGTGGATGGGGAACCAGGGAGGGGAGAGAGAGTGATACAATGTTGACCTAGCCAGGAGAAGTTGAAATAGATTATTAGGGAAAAGGGGTTGCAAAGTGATGCTGTGAGGAGGTTTGACAAGTAAGAAGGGGTGGGGCTTAGTGGAGAGGTACTATAATGATTAAAGAGAATGTTAAGTGTAGTTGAATAGTGAGTTTAACCCATGTGGCTCCGGCATCCCATAATTCTGAATGCAGCAGTTCTCAAGTGCCAGGTTGCTTGTGTCATCTGTGTGACACTCTTTAATGGCTGTTACCAGAAAATCAGATTTGCCTCTGTGGTTGGGGCCATTGAAATGATTTGGGACTGGTTTTGAAGCATGGTTGTCCGATGTCATACAGATGTTTTTGCATGCAAAATCTGAGACCAGTCTCACCAATATACATTATCCTGCATCTCTTGCAAACGATGACACATACCACATTATGAGACTCGCATGTGAATCCCTCATGAAGAGTGAGGATAGTTTTGGGAAAGGTGATCATTTTCGTTTCCCAGACTACCAGGCAGGTAATGCAGTGGGGGCGGTTACATTTTCTGGTGCCAACATATGAAAGGCTCTGCTTCAAGCGGTGAATGTTAGAAAACGTGTCATAAAACGCTATATTGAACTTATTATATGGAAGTGAATCATGGACAATAGGCAGGTCTGCACAAAAATCATTGGAAACAGTAGAAATGCAGTTTATTAGAAGAATGTTGTGAATTTTCTGGACAGCAAAGATAAATAATGAAGAATTTAGTAGCAGAGCTGGAGAGAAAAAAATCTTGTCAAAAGAATACGAGAGAGACATTGTACTAGGATAGGCAGTGAGAAAAGGGGGCATTGAAAAATAGGAAAACAACAGGAAAATAGAGGGATGAAGAACCAGGGGAAGACTAGGAGAAATGATACTGGACAGTGATGAAATGGCGTGAGAGGAGATCACCAACTAAACTGATGGCCTGCATGAAGGATCGTGTACCCTGAAGAAGAATAGCCAACGCCAGTCGGCACGACACCTGATGATGATTATAGAATGAAAAGTAGCAAATTTCTAACTCAACCCATGTTTTAAAATTATAGGGTAACTTACTTCTAGCTTCTTTCAGTCATAATTTCTCATTAAATTTATTCTGGCAAATCATAGAATTTAATTTAGGTGCGAGAGTTCACGACGTTCCCAAAGTAAACAATGTAAGTCTCCTCTGAGATTTAAATTAGAGGAGTTGACAATCGCTCTTGTACGCCGGGCCACAAGTTCCACGTCGTCCTCATCTTGTACATAATTATTCTGCCACGCCCGACTCCTTCTTCGTTTGCATTACCATGACGTCATCAAGTGCTTCAGAAATAAAGATC